>JARHVA010000165.1:5445000-6645000 GCA_037957365.1 Torreya grandis | reverse complement strand
TGTTGTGATTTTTTAGGAACAAGTACTATGAAGGTATTATTAACTTGTTTCAAAAGTTTACCTGATCTAAAAAAATCACGCATAATAACCGTGAGGTCCGCTCCTACTATCTCCCAATATTCCTGAAAGAATATAGGAGGAAATCCATCAGGACCTGGGGCTTTAAAAGCACCCATGGAGAATAAAATAACATGGACTTCTTCCTTAGATATAGGATTTAACATCTCTAGATTATCTTCTTTTGTTACCAAATAGGGGATTTTATCAATAAATTGATTCATAGGTCTATCGATTCTATCATTATTATTTTCTTCCGTAAGCATATTCTGAAAGAAAGCCCTGGCTTGTTTCCTTATTTTAGTATCGTTGGTAATAATGTCACCATTATCTAAGACAAGCTTAGTTATTGATTTGGCTTTCCTATGTTTCATAGTTGAGAGATGAAAAAAGGTACTGTTCCTATCCCCCTTTTTAAGCCACTAAGCACGAGATTTCTATTATCAAAAACCTCTTCTCTTTCCATAAGATTCTTCCATTCTGAAGACAAGATATTCTCTTCTTATAAAGTGTCCTCAAAGTCATCCCCTTGATTGATCAGTTGTTGTATATCCTTGAGTTTTCCCACTATATTTTTCTTCTACTGGAAGACCTGCCCAAAGCTGTATCTATTCCATCCATAAACTTCTTGTTTAATGTGTTGGAGTTTCTTGACTATTCTGAACATAGGAGCACCTTGAATAGGAATTTTCCACCATTGGGCCACCATTTGTCTAAAGTCTTTGTGTTTGATCCAGATAGCTTCAAAATGGAATGGGGAAGGTCTGAAATGTCCCTATTCTCTCCAACTGAGGAAGATCGGGCAGTGGTCAGAAATGGTTCTAGGAAAAGCCTATGCCTACATATTATGATAATCCTTCTAGTTGCTTGATATAATAAATCTATCTAATTTAACCTGAATCATTTGATCTCCTCTTCTTCTATTGGTCCAAGTAAAATTTTGGTTTTGCAGCTCTATGTCCAATAATCCCTAATCATTGATGATATCAACAAAGTCAAACATGCTGTCCGAGTAATCCATAATTCCACCCTATTTTTTAGAAGGGTATAGAGGAGTGTTAAAATATTTGGCTAACATCCATCTAATGTTCTGGGGATTATTCTTGAAACTGCTCAGGTCTATCCATAATTTCTATCTCAAAGCTCTGTTATTCGGTCCATAGACATTGATCAATGACCAATTCAAAGATTTCATAGAAAAATTGGTAATCAAGAAGTGCTTATTATAAGCCATAAGAGACCCCTGGAGTTTAACACTATTCCACATAGTGACAATCCCCCTTGAAGCCCCTTCAGTAGGATTAATGCAAAAAGCCGCCTTAAGCCATATATAGGCATCAATTTTCATAAAATTATCCTCATTCATCTTGACTTCTTGGAGTAATAAAATATCTAATTTATTATCTAAAATGTAGTTTTAAACCTCAAACTACTTTGAGGGACTGTTAAAGCCCCTTAGGTTCCAAGATAATATTCTCATTTAGAGGGTTTGGGGGGTTGGGTCTCCAGTGTATTCTATTTACCACTGGTAATCTCCCTAGAAATCTCTCTTTGTCTTATTTCTCTTAGGGTTGGCCTCTCTTGTTTGGGCTCAGTACCAACATCTACAATTTTTTTACCTTTTTGATTCTTTTTCTTTGGGGTGACCCATTCCTCCTATTCATTATTGCCACTTTGTCCTGTTACACCTATTGCTAAGTAGTTTCCTACTTGGTTTCTGACTTCCAAAGCATGGAAAATGTCTATATTTAGTGTGGGTCTGCTTCTCCTTTAGTGGGACTTTTTGGAGTTACTTCTTCCTATCTAACTCTTGGAACTTTGTCTTCTTCATTAACTTTCTCTATCAAAAGGTTACCTCTTTCTCCTTCCTTAGACATATTAGTCTATTTTTTTAGAGGGTTGGTTGTGTTAAATATATCCTTCTGACTATCATCTGATACTATATTTTTCTTTGGGATAGCTTTTTCCTCACTACTAGTGATATCCTCCTTTCCCATCTCCTCCTCTCCCTTTTCTATGTTATCAAGATTTTCCACATTACTCTCTATTTCCTATTTGCTATTTTTTTTGTAATTGAGAGCTTGATCCTCCCCTTCAATCTGGGAATCATCTTTCCTCCCCTTTTGCTTTGCTATGCATTATGTCATTAAATGTCCCTTTCTCTTACATATTTGACAGAAAGTGGTAGCATTTTCATAAGTGATCAGCTGAGTCCAGGTCCCATATTTAGAGTTTAGCTCTATGGTTGTAGGGAGAGTCCTATATACTTCAACATTGACACAAAGTCTAGCATACACACATTTGGACTTTGTTCTAGTTGTATGATCTGTAGTGACATATTGGCCAATAGAATTGCCAATAGATGTGAAAATTTTTTCATCCCAAAATTCCAAAGGGAACCCTGGCAGTCTTACCCAAGTAGGAGTAACTTATTAAGGTCTGAGTTAGGATCAAATCTTGGTTTCCATGAGCATAGGTCAAGAGAATGTGGGCCATACAACCATGGTCCTCTAGCAAGAGTAACGATCATGTCCTCCCTATTTGTAAAACTAAAAAGGAATAGGCCTCTTGCCATGGCAGTGATCGAAACACTACCCTTAACTTTCCACCTAGACAGAACCCATTTCCTAATCATTTTGATACTAACTTACCTACCAACATAAGGTCCATGGATGCCATGATTTCCTCCACCTAATCGTCTGGGATATGCAGGGTCGTGCCCTTTGAGATAACAGGGAGGCTCATCATGCTTTTTGAGGGTCACGTCTTTTCACCTATAAGTTCCTTCTTCCATCTGTTAGATGGACTATCCACTACCAGATTTATGAATAGATCCCCAGAGGCACTACCACTAACAGTGTCCTCCATTGGATCCGTGATCCCATCGGTCGCACTCAGGGGGCCCAACTTGGTGGAAAAAAACTAATTTCAAATGTTGTCCACACGCAGAACCTCTTGGAGGTCAACTATATGTAATGTTAAATGTTGAATGGATGGAATGAGCACATTTAAAATCAACCATAATGAAATTATGCAAAACCTAAAAATTGATTTATTTGGCAAGTTTTAACTACATACTTATCTATTTTAGTTTCCTATAATCTAATTACCAAATGAGTGAATGAATGCATACTTTACCACTTTCAACCTGCATGAAACCCATTTGAAAAAAAATAACAAATGCACCACATTATAAATTATTCAAGCACCCAAAACCCACTAAAATAAATGTTTGAAGTTTAGGATAGTTAGAACTAGAAAAGGCCACTTGAACAAAATGCCCATAACAAGCCACTAAGTGAAGATCAATACGCCTAGACTAGGTAGATATAAACCCAGGGGAGATTCTTTAGAATCTCCTTTCAAGAAAGGTGAGTCATGATACAAGCCTATAACATTGACACATACTTAAATGCATGTCAATATGTTCATAAGAATCATAAACATTGTTAGGGCATTGGTCAGCCCAAATAATACAATTATAAATTCATAATGCCCATACCGCATCAAAAATTCAAACTTATGAATATAAAGCTCTATGATACACAACTGATGGCATCCATATTTCAAGTCTATCTTGGAGAACACCTTGGATCCCCACTTCTGATCAAATAAATCATCAATTCTAGGTAATATATAATGATTCTTGATCATTACATTTTTCAATTGGTGGTAATCCATGCAAAATCGAAGGGATCAATCCTTCTTCATGAAGATGACTAGTACTGCCCATGGGGACACACTAGGATAAATAAAACATTTTTGTAAAATTTTCTCAAGTTGCATCTTGAGTTCACACAATTCAAGTGTGGTCATTTGATATGGTGCTTTTGAGATGGGCTTAACCTCTACTATTAGTTTAATCTGAAAATCAATCTCTCTCAATGGGGGCATACCTCATAATCCATCTAAATATACATTGGAAAAATACCAAAGAATGAGATGGTCATCTAGAGAAGCCTTCTCTAACTCATCTGACCTATCACTCACCAAGATTGTAAATAGACAACCCTTTCACATGTTCTTCTTAAGATAAATCACATAAATCATGCAAAGGGAAATGAGTCTCTTGACTCAATATTTCACTGTAGGACTCCCATGGTCATCTACACACTCGATAACCTTGTCATGGCAATCCAACTTGGCTTTAAGAGCCATAAGCCAATCCATTCAAAGAAAACCTCATAGGTGCTTAAGAGTATAATGTACAAGTCTAATGTGGTGGAAAAGACACCAAAGTGAAAAACAAAACTACTTTCCCATGGGATAATGAACATCTTTGCTCATGTGGCCAACTTTACTGCTTGAATTTCTAACTGCCTAACAATCACTAGTCCATAATGTTCCAAAATAGAAAGAGACATAAAAGAGTCTTAAGGCTCCTGAGTCAAACATAACTGTTATAGAAAATCCATTAATTATAATTGTGGTCTTAATAACCATTGCCTAGTGCTAATCTTGGTGGTCATCCACTATTGAATAAATTATGTGTCCTCAACCCATGCCACCCATTATCTACTCTGACATTAGGCCTTCTACCTATTAGAAGCTGATGATCCAAGAGGATAATCATGTGCATAGTGATCAGGTGACCCACATTTAAAACACACACCTCTTCATTGGTCTCACCTTGAGAGAGATCTAATTAATCTCTAATCAATTTATGTTGTCAATCATGATAGTCTCATCTATGCTAACTAATGAGTCCACATAGGTCTAGATTATTGATGATCTCAAGGTCTAACATCACTTTGCCTCTGGTAGTATCTCTCAAACTAGTCTCTGTTCTAGTCATGGCCATAATGGTTACTCTCTTATTGTTATTGAGGGGGTCTAGAGTTGGATTGAGTTGTTCTCTAACCTCTCTTAGGTACAGGTTATCCACCTCACAACCTTGAATCACACTAATATTTCATCTTGCCTCAAAATTTATCTTGAGCATCTTGAGTCTTTCCTAAAGACTCCTCGGCCAAGTAGTTATTTTTAACTACCATAGTGAAGGTTATGGGAACTAAAATGCATACTGTATCAGCTAAATCCAAATTTAGGCCTCTAATTAACCTATTCACTTGGATCGTTTCATCTGTATAACCTTACACATTCTTGATCAAATCCATAAAATGACAATCATATTGTGCCATTATGCCACTCCCCTATTAAAGGTCATGAAACTCATCCATCTTTTTCTAAACATATCAAGGGGATATGGAGTAGGATCTAAAATGCTCCTTAAATAAGTTCTAAGTGAGGGAAGCTGATGTCAAGTGGAGTTTATGCTCTTCTCTTTCCCACCACATCTTAGTTGCATCTCTAAGAAGGTGGGTTCCAAAATGAGCCATCTAATTAGTGTCACAATCATACAAAGTTAAAATCCTCTCATGCTTTCCAACCAAGCCTTTGTTGTAAATCATTCTAAGTACCATCAAAACTAGGAAGGTGAAGTTTGATGAAATCCTTAACTAAGTGTCTAGGTGAAGGTCTAGGAGCATGATCTAAGTCTTATCTCTCTTGATGCTCACCATGGTGATGCAATTCACCTCTATCACTGTGAAGGATTTTGAGACCTCTCTCTCTCAACTAATCTCTAATCATCCTAGTATTTATGTGGAGAGTGCCTCACAGCCTCATGTTGTGCTACCGATAGTCTCTCCTATAAAAAATCTCTCATTCGTTGCATAGCTAAGAGTAGTCAGGGTCTTATTTCATTCAACCCCAATATATTGGAAGGATAATTCTCAGCATTATCATCATTATTTTGAGGTGTTTGATGTTCTCTCTTTATTTTACCCATCAACATGATAGATATTAGAGTCCATAAAGAAACTAGAAAGCCATAGAGCAACTCTAAATGCCTAGAGCTCTCAATGTATAAATCTGGGCTTTGATACAAATTTATTAGAAATGAATTAACATGTGTGTGAAAAATGTATAGCTATTAGTGTGGATTTAGTTCTTGTTGTTAAAAAGTAGATTCAAAATTTTAGGATTATTTCTAATATGCCTTGGCTTCATCATGGTCCCCTGCTACACTAGGTCATGCAAAGGTTTGTAAACACAAATTCTTGGGCAACAATTTAACATGTGTGTGCATTTATTAGCAATAGACCCCATTATGACTGCACAAAAGATAATTTTATAATGAACAACATGTTAAAAATTTTCATTTTTAAGGATTTATATTTTGTATTATAAAAAAATGTTCTTTACCTTGGTTATAACTTATAATTTCTTAGAGTCAATAGATTCATCTATGAATTGCTCTATTAATAAATTTGGGTGTATAGGATTTGTCTATTTAAAAATTTGGGTGTAAATCCATATCTACTCTTGTCTTGCTTTCCAAGTTCTCAGAATGGGGCTTCCATAATTGAAGCTTGTGTAGCTAGTCATTTAGGTGGAGCACTTCCCATAAGTTGTTCTCATAAGAGCTAAAGGTGAAGGTGTTTGTGAAGGTGAAACAATTCTTTCATTGTGATTAATAGCATGACAACCATAGGTTATGCATTGGTAGCATGAAAACTATAGGGTGAATGCTCAATAACATGTCAGAGATTGTTGAACATTTGAACAAATAAAAATGTTGATAAAATGAACCTTAAATATTTATTTTTAAATATTTTATGTTATATTAAAATAAATAAATTTTTTTAAAGGTTTTATAAATTATATTAGAATGATTAAATAATGCTAGAAAAAGCTTTTAAAAATATAAATATATTTACTATTTAATTATGAATAATTTTTAATGTTAAATATTAATATTCCAAACATCAAACTTTGATCATACTTAAATCAACCAAAATAAAAAATTATTGACAAAAATAAAGGTATAATATAATACCACATGAAATCTATTAAGGTACTCAGCATGTGGAGCCTTTCCTCTATTTTCTTCTTTTCTTGAAGATTATTTTGTGGAGCCTTGGATCGTATTGTATTTTATTGATGGTAACTTAGCACGGCTCGAATCCACTTGGGGCCAAAAAAATGGTATATCTGGTATGTTATTTCCCATTTTCAAACTAAAGTAAAGTATATAACATGAATGAGCTTTGAATATAAAGTTTGCAATGTTTGAATAAATAATTCCCATCAAAAAATTCATAACAAGTACAATCCACCATCAAATTTAGGCCCTGGACTCCTAGTTAGTTAGAAAAATGATTTATCTATTGTCATGATGGTGTTAAGGAAGGCCTAATGACCATGAAAGCCACCACGTTTCCCTCTGATTAAAACACACACACAGACATAAACTTGTCACAATTTTATCCAACGATGATGTGTAATCAAAATTAATTACTACTCCATCTTCACTCAAAAGTGAAATATTTAGTGAACATCGATAGTTAGGGGATGGGGATTAGGATGGGAAAGTTAAAAAAAACTAAATCATGCACTTGTGGTTCCATCCCTTACCTCAACTTTATTGATCACCACCACTAGTTGCACTCTTAAATCAAGATGCTTCTTAACTAACTTTATTTAAATTATTTATATAAAAATAACTAATATTTTTAAATATTTTTATTATTAAAATAATTAATTTAGATAATTTAAAGGGTATATTTATCATTATGATTTTTTAGTGTTTTTATATATGTTTTACTATTATAAATGTATTTGTATACTTTCAATTCATCTATATCTAATTCTAGAGTTTTAAAAGAAAAGTATTGGTTAAAAAATTAATAAAGGGGATGATTTTAGGTGAGACAAATAATAATGCTCAATAAAATTGAAGTAGATGTCTAAATAAAATAATTGAAAATACTATAATTTTTAATGCAGGTTCAAATAATGTAGAAGGTGAGGTATAGGACATAAGACATGTACACCTTGTATTTAAAGTATAGTTAGTTTCCTCCATCTTGAGAATATGAATTAGTTTCATATGTTGTAAACTACTTTACATATCATAACTAAAACCCCTGACATCATGAATTTTAAAAGGAATCCATTCCATTCCAAAATAAAAACCATAAAATTTTGAAAAGTAACATCAACCTTATTACAAATTAGAAAATCTACATAAAAAATAACTCAAAAATACAAATATCTTTTGTATTATAAAAAATAAAATTTAAAACTCAACATATAATAATTTAAAAGATTCAAAATATAATTTAAAATGCACACAACAAAGAAAAGAAAAACAATTCAGTAAAGAAACAACTAAACTAATCAATCCTAAATTAATTATAGATAATCTAAGTAAAATTTATGCAAAACCATTGGAATTGGAAAGTACAACACTCTCCAATTCACATCAACATAACACTATGAAAAACATATTGCTCACATTATAAAACTTTTGTTAGTAAATTTAGGGAAGATGAAGCTTAAGCTTTTCACTTAGTGTTCTCTTATTGATCTTCAAGATAAATCCCATACATCCAACTTATTAGTTGAGAATTAAAACACTTCAAACTTTATATTATGAGTTTCTAATGAAACTCTTCAATATGAAGTCAACTAGTGTTGAATATCCAAGCCTATTTTTGAATGATGAAATCAAAGTTGTTGGAGGAGTCTCAATAAATCTATGTTAGAAAACATTTCACAGGTCAATGGATATATATATATATATATATATATATATATATATATATATATGTTGAATATCCAAGCCTATTTTTGAATGATGAAATCAAAATTGTTGGAGGAGTCTCAATAAATCTATGTTAGAAAACATTTCATAGGTCAATGGATATATATATATATATATATATCTATGTATGTATATATATGTCCTTTGTCAAGGAGACGTCTTCTTGGGTGTGACAATTTTTAAGGTATCAAATTTCTGAGAAATTATTTAATAATTTATTTTTCTTTTATTTATAAAAATTCACCATCTAAATATATAAGGGTGTCAATAATAAATGTTCATTGGCCTTTATATCCCTCCCTTTGCCCCCTCCTCTATAGAGAGAGGCAGAGAGGTGCCCCCAGATAGAATATATAGGGGCACCATCTTACCTATATAGATGTGTTGAACCCTGTGTCCAAATAGGTATATAGGCATAACAACCTCAATTCATTACGTGGGGTGGTTCAATTGATTGATAATTCACTGAAACTTGTGTGAAGTCAAGTCAATTCCTTAGTGAAGGCATATATTTAAGGAGTTTAATCTAGCACGACTAGCCTCTTTTGATTGATATATTTAAAAAAAAAGTTCCATATTTTTTCTTATTCTTTACTGATGGTAAAATTCAAATTATTTTGAGAGGAATTGGTATCTTTCCCACCTTCATCTACTAATATACCATTATAAATTTTCTCAACTATAAATAAACTATTACTTTGTTTATTTGCTCGATGGTATTAAAAGATAAATTTACTAAGTCTATTCAAATACTTGTATTCTATAACATAAGTATTCAACGTGATGTTATCTTCTTGAGATAGTATCTCTTGAAATATGTTCATGAGCATTCTAGTTACTTACCATTCTATCATGGCCTTGATCTTAGGAGGGTTGATATACATATAATATTTTTAAACTATCATTTATTGACATTTTCTCTCTTACAAGAACTTGTCGAGTTTCAATCTCTCTAAGTGCATGCCTTAAAAGGTGCATCAGGAAAGGGGTGGGTAGACCATTGGTGCTTCACAAGATTGTTGGTCATCTCTATCATTATATAAACCCTTTCTATATCCTATTTATCTAACTCTCCAAATATAATATTCCCAAACTCAATGTCAATTAAATCACTATAAATATCATTAATTAAATTGATGGAGAGTATTCATCCCTTGATGATCAAATCTCCAATCACTAAACAACCATATGCTAACAAATCACCAATAAATACTATCAATAAGGAAATTGTTAAGAGGTCTATCATTAAACATCTACAATATGAAATCATAGCCTTGGAGAGGAGTGCTATAATTAATTAGGGGATCACCCATTAAGGGAGTGCTAATCATTAATTCTTAAAGTGGAGCACCTATGTAATAATATTAATTAATGCAGCATTGGTTATTTATTATTTAATTAAAGGCAAACTAGTAATCATTTAATGAAAGGTCACCACCCTTGGAGGAATTACATCTTTTGATGGAAGGTTTTGAAGGTACAAATACTTTGTCATGGGTATGAGAGGATTCATTCAATCATGTATTAAAATATATAACCATATAGAAGAAACAACTTTACGTTACTTTTAAGGACAAAACCTATTAATTGTAGAATCAAATTTCAAGGACATAAACCCTTATCATCTCTCTAATCAAGGACAAAACCCCTTGAGGATTTCCATTCTACTATTTAAATCTAAAACTCTGAAGTAAACCATTAATCAATTATATTTTAATATTTAAATTATTAATTTAAGTGCAAATCTATATTTATAAAATATTATCTCAAAAAGAATTTTGAGAAATCTAAATTATCATATAATATTCAAATTAGGGATATTACAATGGTATCAGAGCTATTTTCTTTCTAGCCTGTAAACTATGGGGTTACTACACAAGCATATTATGGTTTGATCAATACAAAACTCTTTCAATAGACATTCAAAAATAAATCTCTTTTTCATACTTTATGGAGTTGAGTGAGTCATGGAATGAAACATGGAACTATGAGGAAGATAACCTTGATGCCCTGAAAGACATAAAGTCATTAAATGTACCTCACCTATTGAAGGATATCAAAGTGACTTTCAATGGTATTATGGATAACCAATAAGACACTGCATATGCACCTTTGATTTTAAAATCACTTGGCTATCATAGAGAAATAGGAAGTTCACATTTTGAACATGGAGAGTTTTTAGAGGTATGCTTAAAAACTCTAGAAGTCAATGAAGGTTGTGAATTAGAGATGAATTACATATAGTCATCCATAACAAAAGATGAACTAGAAGAAACAAAAATAGAAGGATTTGCCTTTGATGCTCAATCATTATTTTGTTAGATGCCATTTGAACTGTGAAGTATTCAAATGCAAATTTGGATGAGACAAAATCACACTTATGCATCTATTGGATGATCAAAATTTTAAAGTTATCAATGATTTAAAATTCATATTCTCCAAGTTACAATATCAAGAGTCTCAATAGTCCAAATTTGGCTTTGCATCTAAAATTGTTAAAACTTTGTTAGTGTATAAGGAAGAGGACATTATTCATAGATAGTTTATATTCAAAACATGGGACCCAAACTTGATATCAAAGAGTTTAAGCTTTTTAAAGCCATAAAATATGAGAGTTGACATAGTGACCAAATCATTCCCTTATGAATCTTTAAATGTCCAACATGAACCATGGTTTGGTGTCCCTTACATTATTAAATACATTTCATTTTATGTTTTAGAGGACTAGAAAAGTCCATTGTTGAAAGACTCCACTTTACATCTACCACTTAAAGATGATTATATTTCAGAGAATTATTGTATTAAAAACTTAATTGGCTTGAAGAATTTTGAATAAGACCTTAAAATTAAAAAAAATATGTAGTAGATGATCATTTGATCAAATTATGGCATAATGAAGTGAATAATATTCCTAATGTAGAGGATTACTTCATCATAAATTGTGATAATGGATCAGGATTTTCACCAATAAAGTCTAATGTAGTGAGTGAAATGTATGCCTCACTATTTTTTGATGTTCTTCGAGATATTTCATACCAAGTAGACATGGCTTCATCAAATATAAGAATTTGTGCGACTAGAACATGTATTTTTAAAATTGTGATATATGGTTTAAGTGAAAAGTTATCACTTTTAACATCAAATATCTTGAAACTTGTCAAAACATTTTAGGCCATAAAATAAAGTAAAAGTGTTGTCAAGGAAGTATGCATGTCACAATCATACGACAAAGGAAAACTCACTTTACATAAAGAGGAGACACATGAGAAACATGAGAATTACTCTACTCTTGATGAAAAACAAAGAACATCAAACAATGTCTCCTTACCTTATGAATCAGTTTAAGATTTAATATGGGAGTCAAAGGCTGCATCTCATGTTGTGAATTTAGATGCTCCAGAATTTTTTGATAATCTTAAATCTGTGAGGTGAGTTGACTATAATCTATAAGTTCTTTCTATAAATTATAGCGATGGGAATGAGATAGATAAATTTAGAAATATTGGTGCTATGAATGTACTGAACCAAAAGGATCCAAACATGCTTCTAAATGTACTGGAAAGTACAACAGAGCATAGAAATCTTTATGAGAATAAACCAATGCAAATTTTAGGAGAAATTTTTTGCATGTCCACTAGTTTTCATTTGGGTACTTAGTTTCCTTCCACTAAGTGCAAAGAAAGTATATCATAAATTTATACCACAAGCGAGCTATGCAATGTTGAATATGAAAAAAGAAACTTGAAATTTAGAATCATATCAGAGGAAATGATTACCTCTTCCACTTTGGGGTTATCAGACCATTTTAATGTAAATGTTATAATGTCGATAAAGGAGAAAGAACCACATTCAGTCTATAAGTAAGAAAAGGTTTAGTGCCTCCATGCTCAATGGACCAAATGACGATACCTACCTTTAAGCAGTTAACAATTATCATGATACAGGGAAACATAGTATCTTTTTTTAACCCTTTTGGTGATGTTCACAAGGTGAAACATTCTATGGATGGATGTACTAGAATTGATTGGGTATACCTAAACTACTAATCATGGGGAATCTATAGTCATTAGTAAAAACTAGTAAGCTAGTAAATATGATGTCAGTTGATGTGTCTCCAAATAAAAGGAATGTATTAAATCACAAGGACTTGAATGAACATTTAGAGGGAGAGAAAATGTTTTTTCTAGCCATCTAAAGTGAAAGGGACATCATTTGTTGTTGCTAAAGTATTTGAGAAAAATAAGGTGAAGAGGATAATTTTTAGTGAAGAGCACATATATCCTTTTCCTCTAATTCAAAATTGTTGGACCATAGTATTATGGGATTGTGGTGATAATTTGAGACCCATATAGGGTAGAGATTTTGATTTCAGAATCATTGTTTTTGATAATGTCATCATTACATGATCTGAGATAAAATAAAAATCAAATTTCACCTTGGAGGAATATAAGAAATATATTCAGTGGTTATAGCTCATTAGATAAATGCAAGGTTCAAAGCTATGTCACCTCACATCTGTGAGTGTTCCCAGAGTGAGCATCAATGGGACAAATTAGAATTTAGTTAAGCAAACTTGGATTTATGTTGCTAGCTTCAGACTTAATATTCAAGATATAATTACATGGGTAGATGTATATGTTATGGTGATAAAAGATGATGAAGAAATGAATACATTCTAGAAAAAATCCATGGTATTATACATAGAACAATAGAATTCTCTTATCATAACATTTATGATTCAACTGATAATCATGCACTTGAGATGAGTCCTCTAGCTAAAATGAGTGTTGAGTTCATAAATCCAACAACTAAGGATTCTTGTCAACATGGAAAGTATCTTATTATTAAGGCATAATATTTCAATGATAACATTGGAAGAAATACTCTTGAGGGATGATGGGTCTGATTATGATGAAAATAGACCTTAAGTGTCTGTTAAAGACAATATTGAAGAAAATGCTGGTTTCAAATTCTCTAAACAAACACTTGGCATCAATATAGGATCAATCATTTTTAAACATTCCACTTTACAATTGCTTGAGGACACACACTTTGAGGAAGGGGGTTTGTAATATTCCCAAACTCAGTGTCAATTAAATCACTAAAAATATACTTAATTAAATAATTAGAGAGTATTCATCCCTTGATGATCAAATTACTAATCACTAAGTAAGCAAACACCAACAAATCACCAATAAATACTAGTAATAAGGAAATCATGAAAATTTTGTCATTAAACATCTGCAATATAAAATTGTAACCTTGGACAAGAGTGTTGTAATTAATCAGGGGATATCCCATTTGGAACACCTATGTAAAAATATTAATTAATGTAGCAGTAATTAATTATTATTTAATTAATGGGTAACCAAAAATAATTTAATGAAAGGTCTCCACCTTTGGAGGAGTTACATATTTAAATGGAAGGTTTTGAAGGTAAAAATACTCCATCATGGGTATGGGAGGATTCATTCAATCATGTATTAAAATATATAACCATGTACAACCAACAACTTTACATTAATTTTAAGGATGAAACCCCTTAATTGTAGAATCAAATTTTAAGGATGGAAGCCCTTATCATCTCTCTAATCAAAGATGAAAACCCTTGAAGATTTCCATTCCACTATTTTAAATCTAAAACTCTAAAGAAAACCATTAATCAATTACATTTTATTATTTAAATTATTAATTCAAGTGTAAATCTATATTTATAAAATATCATCTCAAAAGGAATTATGAGGAGTCTAAATTATCATATAATATTCCAATTAAGGATATTACAACAAACAATCCAAATCATGTATACAAATTTCTCTAAGTATTTCTCCTTTCAGATAGGCCCCAAATAAACAAACACCATATTTTCAAACTAATTTGGTTAGGTTGATCTTATTATAAAATATTAAGTGCATGTTATAAAACTAAGTTAGCACTATCAACTTAGTTTGAGGCCTAACGTTAACTTTTTCTAACTAACTAGATCGAGTTGGCCAATCTTGATGAATAAAATTCTAGAAGGGGTCAAGGCCTATCCATTACTATAGATACAAGACTCATTTCAATCTAATAGAGATGAATATTCATTTGTACATCATTACGATTTGTAATTCTATTAAATTTGTATTTGAATGAGTCATTACTTAGGGTTTACTTTGAAGAGAAATTTACTTTTCTTGTTGGAAGTCTTGGATGAAAAGTATGAGTCTTTTAACCTAGAAATTATTTCTATGTGATCCTTACAAAGTCACACCAACCTCTTATAAAACACCATTGGATAAGAGAGAGAGATTAAGACTCAACATGTTTGCCCAAGGTAGGTATTCCTAATTCTTACTATTTTATTTGATAGATAGATATTATATAAGTAATATGTGTTGAATGTATAACTCCTTGCTTATACTACCTCTATGTTTAAACTAATGTAGATAAAAGGTTTTCTTTACTTGTCATTTTTTACTTTAGGTGATCTAGGCTCTCATTTTCCTACCATGATCCCTTGTATAGTGTCATTTGCCTAGAGGATTTAGAACCATTTCCTTTGGTATTGTGAGGTAAAGTATCCATTGGTCAGGTTTAGTGGATCCAATTTAGTTATGTTCCCAATATAAATAGTATTGGAATGGATGTTAGTTGATTACCTTATTAGATCTTGGATTTTACTAAGTCAAATAAGATGTATATCTATATTAATTTATTGTATATATTCTAGTGAATTAGATGTGAATCCAAACATTACATTTTTTATTTTTCATTTACAATCAATTAGATCAATTTGGTTGGTCTAGTATTAACTTCTATCTATAGATTTATGATCCATATTCAACCATGTCACATTGGTCAACCCAATTTAATTTTTTATTTTTAGGTTTTCTTTTCAAAGTTAACTAGATCAGACTAGTCGATCTAGTCTTTTTTCTATTTATAGGTCTAGGATCTATAGTTAACTAGATGGTATTAGTCGATCTAATTTTATCCTTTGGCATATAGGGTTTCATTTCTAATAAAATGAGTCATGCTAGTTGGCTTAGTCATTTTTTGTTTTCTAGATTTTTACTTACAATCAAATAGAATGAACTGGTCGATCTAGTTTAACTTAATAGTTTTTAATAATTAACTTTTAACAAAGTATATCATACTGGTCGATTTAGTTTCATTTTACCACTTTCAATTTTTATATATCTACAGACTATTCAGACCCAGTCAATCCTATTTAACATCTTTTTTTATATTTTTGCCTCTACAAGACTTAGTCAGGTCTAGACAATATAGTTAATTAGATTTTCAATATTTTCAATCAACCAAGTTGACCTGGTCGACCTAGTTATATTTTTTAGGTTCAATCTAAAAAAAACTTCATATTTTTATATTTGTCACTTACTTCAATTTCTCATTTTAAAACTTTAGTAAAATTATTTAACATTCTAATTTATAGATTGTCATTACCAAATTTTTAGTTCTACAAAACCATATTACACAATCAACTAAGTTAACCTCGATGACTTAGTTTTGTGTTTGTCTGCTTTGCCAAAAAAACTAAATCAACCTAACAACTTGTATTTTTTTGACCTATTTTCACAACATCTTAGATCGACCTACCTAATTATGTTTTGTTTTATTTTTTGACTAGATCGGCCTAGCTAATCTTATTTTATGCCTTTTACTTTCAGTATAAGAAAGAGGATTAAGTTTCATTTCTTATTAATTAATCTCATATTTTATTTGAAAAGATTTAGATGGCTATTTATTTACTTTTTAAAACTACAAATTAATTTTTGATTATTAATTTTCACCTTTATTTTCACTCTCTTGATTTCCTTAAAAACATGTATCAATAGTTTTAAAAATACTTAGTTAGAGTCATGAAGGGTTACATGATACTCTCTTTACGATCCTTGTATATTTTTTATAGACATTGTGATGTAAGGGGATTTCCCCAATAATCATAGTCATAAAATAGAGCTAAACATGGTCTTTATTTTCTACATACCTCATTGTATTTAAGCAACACCTAAGATTTCACTTTAAATTGAAACTTAGGAAGCCAACCATCTATTTGATTTTGTGGTGCATCGATTGGTGGTTAGCATCAAGAAGTTACTTTTAGCTTATCTTTGAAATTAGGTTTAGTGAGCTATGGGAACAACACTTCCTCCATAGTTAGCACTCTAAAATATTGGGCCATCACTATCAATAGATAAACAAGTATTTTTGGAAACCAACAAATCAATCAAAACCTCTTAGTACAATTTTTTAATCTTCTTTTTAGATAATTAGTTAACATCAATAATTAAAAAATTATATTTTCTTCTTGTTACTTGTTATTCTTTATTGTATTGTAGATTGTATTAATCAACGTTAATATAATTTTGTGTTGTGTGATTAGATAGTTCAATATTATGTCCACTTTACTGTTACCTTAAAAACTACATAGTTTATTTTTTTTAGATTTAACTAAGTCAACTTAGATGACTTAGTATAATTTTGTATTTATATGCTTGTGAAACTAAGTCAACCAGTTTAACTTAGTATATTTTTCACACTCTTTCTATTTTTGATTTAATTTTTTAAGGGAGTTATGGAATGTAAAACCTTAGGTTGTTAAATTGTTAGAATAATAAACTAGGGAATAAATATAGTAATATTAATATCCATTCCATTTTAGAATAATTGATTTATCTGATTATTATATATATAACAATGAACTAGAAAAGGTGTTCTTAGCTAGAAAATTGATTAGAATGGACAAGTGGTAGGATGAAAACTAGTGCAAGAATAGTACAAGGTATCATCAATAGGAAACAAGTGTTAGAAACCCTCCTAGATAGTATCATAATCCTCTAGTCAATATTACATCATGCTACTATCCCCTATGCCATGCTAGTATCCCTATGCAATAGAGACAATGAGTTCCTGGGTGGAATTTTGCCTGGTTCTGAGAATCCTATGCCTATTAAATGTTAGATCACTATTTGTTACCTATTTTGACTAATTTCAATGTAAAAACCATAGTCTCCATGTTTATTAGGGTATTTGAGGATCACAAGTAGAAAAGAGTGGTGTTAGCAAGGTAGGCTAGACATGACCTCAACACCCCATGTGTTGAGCATTGCCTACATACCAATACCTCAAAAGGCGATCATGATCGATGTAATTCTCCAAATCTAAGTGTTAGTGCAAGTGATATTTCAAGTGAATTCTTGTATGAGTGTCTATTTGAATGCTTGGAGTGTGACTTGAGACTATAAATATGAGTTTTGGGCTACTATAGATGGGTATATCCAAAAGTAGGGCAAAATAAGGATCAATGATCTTTATTTGGATAACTATTTTTGAGTTTATTTATGAGTATTTGCATTTGATTTCCATCTAAGGGATAAATAAATGAAAGTGGTATATATATAACATTCTGGTGTTTTTTGAGACATAAAATGGGTCTAGGGTGACCCTAAGGTGCTTTGAGAAATGAAAAGATATCCGTTGGAGGTGAAAATAGTCAAGGGATAATAGTGCTACCCATTTACTAATAGTGCAGTGTGTTATAGTCTAAAGGGTTGTGATAATGTCTAGGTGGTAGGAATGGGTGAAAAGGGACCTGGGTTCTTAAGTGAAGGATTAGTTCTACTTTTGGTATATTTGGGAATAGGTTAGACTCACACAAAAGCTCAAAAGTGATCAAGAGAGGCCGTAAGATAGGTCTAGGGTTAAGTTGAGGATAAAGTAGTCTTAAGTGACACTCATTGCACTAAAATGATATTTTATATGACTACATATCCCCCCCCCTTTATTCTATAAATGCAATAAAATGAAATGACTAGGATAAAGGAAAAAAAAAGGTACCTAGACTTACCTATGAGGTGAAGCCCATGAATTTGGGTTTGAGTATGTGAAGTGTGATCCATTACATTCCCTACAAATGAAACATGAATCAATAAGTCCTTAATAAATATCAAAATCAAATACAAAACTAAGTAAAGAGATGAGAAAAAGAGGAAAAAATGAATACACCTTACTGGGTACATGAACTAATGCAAAAACCTAGTGACATATTTTATGTGTGTATATGGTGATCAAACAATGAATAACTTAGACTTAGTTGATGTCTTACTCAATTCCCATGTGTGGGTGGATCAAAAACTCAAGTTGGCCTTACCTCCATCATTACCCACCCCTATTTGGTGGACCATAATATATGAATAGATTGGATTAGACCGATGGATTTTCCAACCCTCTTATGTAGGTGGCTCGAGAACTCAAGGTAGCCTTGAATCCATCATTGCCTACCCTTATTCAGTAGAAGCAGATGAAACTAAAACTAGTGTCATGAAGTCTTAAAATATGGATTTGGGATACTTGAGAACTATGAACATAAAATGGTTGAAGGGCCACTCAAAAAATCTAAATGTAAAATGGCTTTAGGCCACTCGAGAATGCTAACTACTGTAGATGGAATGATGCATCAATTTGGTGTAAATCTAGTGTAAAATTAGTGTAAATGGTGTTTGGGGTATACAACATGGATAATGACATGGAATTACCATTATATCTGAGATAACTAGTACAAATCTAGGTATATAGAATGATGTGATAGGCATGTGCTCCCAATTTTGATATATATGCATATGGATTCTAGATTGAGTTATAATAATATGTGTCTATGCATATCTAAAAATGAAACAAGAGTGATCATGTTATGCATGATTCCCCCAATCTAAGTAAACAAATGTCATTCTATGTAAGAACTAAGTATATACTAATGATATCTAATAATATCTAATAATATGTGGCTGAGACTGTATAAATTTGAACTATACCTATTGTACCTTTCTAAACAATTTAGAAATTTCTATTTATGGGGCTACTAGATAGTAGCATGGTCCCTTGGTAAATAGTGCACTATTCTAGTGTCATATTTGCTGTATTATTAACCAAATGTGTTATTTCTATGCAAAACTAAGACTTATCTAGGTGAGTTTATTTTTCATTATATTTTCTCAAGTCTAGGCTTTGTAATCTATCTGCATGTTGAAAATTGTGTTTAATGTGCACTAGGATGCCCTGATTTTTATGATAAAACCCTAGGAATTCCCCCTCTTTTGAGGGGAGTTGTTGAACCTTTACAATAAATATCCTCAAAATAAAAGTTATGCATTATATGTGTTAAATTAAGAACATATGAGGTATGTGTGATAAACTAATATAATGTGTATATTTGATACCAGAATGTATATAGATTGAGCATAAGTTGGCAATGTATGATGTATGTTAGATCTAGAATTCATAAGGTTGTCAAGATAGATAAAATAATATAAGGATGTATATGAACAAAAAATATGAGTATAATCTATGTAAACTACTTGGGGGATGAGGCATGATGTCCATCAAGGCACTCAATAAGGAAGGGGATATGTACGAGGTCCCTTATGACATTGTAAATAGAGTGTGCAAGAAACATGTAAGAGACATGTGTCATGACCATGACACATAGATGAAATCAAACATATAAACACATGAGGCATGAAAAGTAGGCCAAGGGGCCATAATATAAGGGACATGGGCACAACTCACTAACTCAAAAAAATCAAAACATACAAGAACATGTTCAAATGTACACATATGCAAAGAGAAAGAAAGGTTGGCTTAGAGCCACAAGGAATGACATGTTTAAATGGCCATTCAATCAAGAAACACATAAAAGGACATGGACACATGTCTAAATCATATATATAATGAAAGTAATTGGATTATAGACATAGAACAATGGCATATTCAAATGCCCTCAAATAGATGTAGAATCAAAGAGACACAATCAAATCTAAACTTGGAAATTTATAAATGAAAGTGTGTATCGACACATGGTACAAATCTGTATAAGAGCAAAGATGTACATAAGTTGAGTCTATAGTAGTAGTAAGTAACAAAAAAATAATGTACTATAGAATGATATAACCTAGCAAAGCAAAAATTGTGTAGTATAATGTCCCCAATGGGTGAATGTATCAATGTTGAATCTGTGTATCTGTGTATGTGCCCCCAATAGGTAAATAACAACCTTAGATCTATATGGGGGACTTGAGTCTTATAATTATTTAAAAACACTCAAAGAAAATAAGTGAATCATTTATGTATGATAAAATTGACTACATTAACATAGATAACATATGTAGTACCTAGAAAATAGAAGGAATGTAACATGGAAATACATCTAAAATTTGTATTTTTTGAGCAATTTTTGATTTTTTTTTTGTTTTTTTAATATAATCTATGTAAAAGTAATATTAAAATGAAATTATGTACAATTAGAGAGTAATATACTAATTGATGAGTCTCGTAAGAGAATCACTATCAAGTTGTCTTATATCAAAAAAAGGAAGAGTGGTTGCATGTACTATTTGAGAAGGTAGCTAAGATATGTGAACCAAATGTACAGAGTAATCTATAGCTAATACTACTTGTGGAGTGGGGATATGAATCTATGGATACTAGTGAATATTTCTATGAACTATGGGGTTTTTTGGGACCCATCTAGTATAAGATGTTATGAGTGGCATGGGTGTTCTATGTTGTAACACTAATCTAGATGGTAATGGGGTAGAAAGAGGATATCTAGAATCCAAAACATGTATCTAACACAAGGGTCTCTATAATAAAGGTCTCTATGGGAGAGTATGTGTATGTGGTAATGTTATAGGAGTAGGCCTCTCCTGCACTAATGGCTCAACTGATATCAAAGGTGTGCTAATGGAAGATATATGTGGAGTTGTAACTAGTGGCCACTGTGTAATTGGTTATGGAATAGGTAAAGGATAATCATATGGAAATCCCTTGATTATAACCACTTGATTAACATGTGTATACTTAATACATCTATGTATGATGGATGTAATGGCTTAGTGTTGTTGTATCTAAAGCTTACCCAATAACATATCAAATGTTTTAGCACTAGGTACAATTAAGAATTTGGTGGCCACATGTGTGGTCCCAACCTGTAATGGAAGTCTGATCTCCCCAATCAAGCTCTGGACATGGAAACTAAAGCCATGAATAATTGTGTCTATCAAAGATATATTTTTCTATAAATAACCCAAGAGTTGTAGAAGTTTAATAATACACATATTGATGCTTGACCTATTGTCAACCATGACACTTTAAATAGGAAGGTGATCAATATAAGCTTGTACAAAGAGAACATATAAATATGAATCATCATCCATGATATCCTTCTCTAAGAAAGTGATGAGAGGTCTAGATAGCATTGTATTATGATACACACTAATGATATTATTTAGAGGGTGTGTGTCCATCATATGAGCATGATAAGATATTAGTGGTGGATGTGCCTGATAAGTATAATGGACACCAAAAGTTCCTACTATCTCATAAGTTTTATGTTTTGGAAGTGGATCTAAAAATCTTTCCATTGCTTTTGATTATGTTGATTGTGTTCTGGGTGCCTCTATAAGAGTGCTCACATCAATGATATTAACATCTATCAAATCTTGTATCTTATGTCATAAGCTAATGCATCTATTCATAGTATGGTTGGGGGTTCTATGATAATCACAAAATGCATTGGAATCACAATTATTTAGAATAGGCCTAGTAATATTAACCTCTTTGATGTGAGGGAGAGATATGAAATTTCATTCCAAGAGTTGTTGGAGAACACATGCTATCAATTCAAGAAGATTTGTGAAAGGTCTCCTTGGAGGAGCTGATAAAACCATGTGAAGAGTTGGTTTTGAGGCTACATTAACTATTGTATTTTTCTCATTATTATTTTTAGTGGGCCTCCTCTTATATGGGGGATTATTTGAACTCTTTGTAGTTAAATCTGATCTAGTTTTGCACTTTAACTTGCCCGTGGAGAAAAGCTTGACTTCCCATTCTTTCACTGTATCGGATAGATCTATGAATGATTGATTTTTTTTTAAATAGTATAGATTTATGCAATGCTGATAATAAAATCTATTTGAATGTGTCCTTTAGTTCTCTATCTACCATGTGGCTAGTCTTTTTTTCTAATATAGTTTTATATTGGAAGACATATTCAGCTATTAGCTCATTTGATATTTGCTTTAGTTGAGAAACTTGAGCATAAGAAACCTTGTCACTGATGTTGATTGAAAAGTGTGCCAAAAACATATCTTCAAGTGGATTAAATGTTATGATGAATTTATTAGGGAGATAATAAAACCATTGTAATGCATAGTCCTATAAAATAAGAGGGAACAACTTATTCAAGAGCCAACAATTGGACATGTAGTCCAAACATGTGTGAAAAGAACATAGATGATGATCTAGGTCACCCTTACCATCATACAGAGTAAGCTTGGGTGCCAAAAATGTAAATAACAAAGGATTTATTGCTAAATGTTTTTTCAATGGTGTATGTAGGAGCATATGAGAGTCCAAGGCATGAGATGGTCTAGTAGCACCCTACTACAGATGTAACACTTGGCATGTAGAGAATAGATATCTTGCCTAAGATATTATACATTTGAAGAAAAAGGATGTATACTAGCCACAAGAGCTATTGCCACTAGTGATATTTGTCTAGTTATAACAAGTTATTGTAGATTTTGAGTTTCCCCCATAGTGGGTGTAATAATATTAACATATATGGGGTTAAAGGGTTGACCAAATGATGTGTTCTTTATTTCCAATATAGCTTGAAAAATATGTGCATGATCATGGGGTTGTTCTTGAAGCCTATCTCTAATTTTTTTTAAAAACCTTATCCTTATTGATTATAAGATTTCATAATGGATGGGGGAGTGTGTCCCGATTCCCCTCTTGTATATATCATCAAGATATTAATTATATTTCTCATGTTCTGATGTAGTATCATTAAAGTCTACATAATCAAGATGTGAAGGATCAATTAGAGGGTTTTAACTAGTCCTTTATCCATGGTATAATCGTGAATGAAAGGAATTTGAGTATGTTCAATAGGATTACCACTAAGCCTAACACTTATTATTAAAGGAAGAGATATAACTTTTTGAGATGGCATAAAGTAAATAAAATGAAAGAAGACTACTATAATAGAATATATGTAATTTGAAAAGCCTAACACAACAAGATGAAATGGGAAAAATAAGGATACAAACCTTAGGATCAGCTAAGGCTAGGGTTTGGATGCTATTCAAAGTAAGTCAGGTTCACCAAATAATTTAAAATTTTAAGGGAATTATGGAATGTAAAACCATAGGTTGTTAATGTGATGGAATAATAAATTAGAGAATAAATATAGAAATATCAACAACCACTAATTTTTACAATAATTGATTTATCTATTATTATATAAATATAAATGAAATAAAAAGGTGTACTTAGCTAGGAAAATGATTGGAATGAATAAGTAGTGGGCTAAGAACAAGTGCAGGAATAGTGCAAGGTGTCACCAACTAGGAAAAATGTGTCAAAACCCCTCCTAGATAGTAGTATGGTCCTTTAGTCAATAGTGCATCATGTTAGTGTCCCTTGTGCCATGCTAATGTCCATATGTAGTAGATAAAATAACTTCATGGGTGGAATTTCACTTGCTTATGAGAAGCTTATGCTTATGTGAACAAATGCTAGATTATTGCCTGTTCCCTATTTTGACCGATTTCAATGTAAGACCCTAAGCTTCCATATTTTTTAGGGTATTTGAGGAGCACAATTAAAAGAGAGTGGAATTATTAGGGTAGGTTGGATGTGACCTTAACACCCCATATATTAAACATTGTCTACATACTAATACCTTGAAAGAGGATCAAGCCTGATGTAGTTATCCCAACGTAAGTGTTAGTACAAGTGCAAGTGATTGCTAGTATGAGTGTTGATTTGAATGCTTTGGGTGTGACTTGAGACTAGAAATCTAAATAATCTGAGTTTCAAGTTGTTTTAGATGGGTGTATGTCGGCAGAATAGGGATCAATGACCTTGATTTCTACAACTATTTCTTGAGTTTGTTTGTGAGTATTTGCATTTGATTTCCATCTAGGGGATAAATTAATGAAAGTGGTCTATATACAACATTTTGGTGTTTATCAAGACATGAAATGGGTCTAGGCCAACCCTAAGGTGATTTGAGAAATGGAAAGATATCCATTGGGTGAAAAGAGATAAGGGAAAATAGTGTTTTTACTTTGCCAATAGTGTAATACGCTATAGTCCAAAGGGTTGCACTAATGTTAAGGTAGTAGAACAAGTGAAAAAAAGACTTGGGTGCCTAAGTGAAGGCTCAATGAAACTTTTGGTATATCTTGGAATAGGTTGGACTTGCACAAAAGATGGAAAGTGATCAAGAGAGAACCTAAGATAGGTCTAGGGCTAAGCTAAGGATAAGATGGTCTTAAGTGACATTCATTACACTAAAATGATATTCTAGATGACTATAGTTTCTTACCTATACAACTAAGTCAACCAACTTGATTTAGTAAAATTTTCACACTTTGTTTCCTACATGTACAATTAATTTAATTAGATCAACTTAGTAGGATTTCAAAAACTCTATATTTTTTAATCTATATAACTAGTCAACCAACTCGACTTAGTAGGATTTCAACACTCAATCTTATTTTTCCTTAACAACTAAGTTGACTAGCTTAACTTAGTAGACTATTAAATATCTATCTATTTATTACCTATTATAAACACTATTTATGAATTATATATCACCTCAATCTTATAAACTTAAAAAAAACATATCATGAATGTACCTTTATTTTCTATATCTTTTCTATTGTTAAAAGGATCACATACATGATCTATTTGTACCTAATTACTTATCTCTTAGTCAAAATAATGTTATTTCAATGAATTAGATAGTCTATCTTTATCATAATGCTATAAACCTACTTATCTTCCATCTTTACAAGTTCTAGACCTCCACCTATTTTCTAACTACTCTGACACTTGTGTTTCGATTAGATGCATACATTAACGTAAGTGTCTAGTACTCTAAAGTCATCTAATTTGAAAATAAAATTTATTTATATGGTAAAATTAAGTGATTTAATGTGATATATTATCCAAATATATTGGTATAAATACAAGATTAACCCTCATTCATTCCTCACCTAAAAAACCTAAAAAATATGAAGGTAACTACCAAAAACATTCTATCAAGCACTCAAGTGAATAAAGCTTCCTTATTTTATCATATTTTCATATTAGTCATATGAAAAAAATATATACATGTATGAAGTACTAAAATATAATTCCATGAACCACATTTTCCAAGTTATAAGCTAGATCACTATTGTACTTGCTTATCACACATTGCATGATTCACAAACTAGTCAACACATTGTGAGGAACTACATAAGTCTGAGGCCATGTTTAGAGTATTAGTTATGTAGGAAAAATTAATTAATAGAGGGTTATTTTGGGTAAATAAATACCATGTGCACATTAACCTATCTTTCCCATATCCACTAGGAAGATGAATAACTAGGGTTTTCACATTTGACAAGGAATGACAATCCATGATCTAGATTTAAATGCAATAAAATGAAAGTGACATAGAACCTAGAAGCATCGATATAATCGCATCCATTTTTCATAGATATTTTATATTGGACACTTACATATAATTTAGATAGTAATGTTAATACAACCATCCTAGGTCAGTGTAAGTGTCTATAGCTATAGAGACATAATTTCCAAAATAAGGCAACTGATCCAAAATTCATGTCTAATATACTTTTTGCCTATTCCATATCTAGATATATATTATCATTAGAACCAAATATCTTAGTTTCATTATCATTTAAATATCTATCATAGTTTTACTTTTTATCTTTAACATCTCAACATAATAAATTGAGTATATGTTTTATTTGAGTTTCACAAATAATTGACCTATTTTAGAGATAGTCTAACATCCTTGTGACCTAGGCTATCTCTACCCCTTTAACCATAAATTACCCATATCTACATTTTATGGTTAAACATTTGGTGAACCTGATTCATGTAAATGCAAAAAAATCTAATTCCTAGGGTTTTCAGCTAGCTAGAGTTTTACTTTGTTATTCCAATTTTGAAAATTTTCATTTCTAAGAAATGGAAAATATTAATTGAAAAATCAATTTCAAACAGAAGATAAAGAAGGATTGATCACTCATATCAGTAATAAAAAAGGATTAATAGATTTATTTTTGTATGTTATAAGAGATGAAATCAACAAGCATGATAAGACTGAGGTTTTCTCACCTAGTATTGGTGAATCCTTAGAGAATACTACAACTGATTCTATACTAATCAATTTACCTATATCTAATGGAGGCATGGATTATGTCTTTCAAACTTTATTCCTTGAAACTATTGTTGCCACATCTTACATGGGAAACCTAAATGTTTTAACTCAAATGCCAGTTTCAATGCCTATATCTACCCAACCTATGGTACACCTCTTTTGGTGACTTATCAAATATCTAACCTAAAACACCAAAAGGTAGGATCTTATCCAAACTATAAAAAAAATTCAAACTAAGGTTAGAAATATCAAACAAAATTCTATGAAATTTCCCTATGTTATTGATTCATAAGAGGTGTTGCATAATCCTCTTGTACCAAAGATATATTTTCATCCCTTTCAAACCATATTTACTGCACCTAAGTTCACATTTTATGATGGCAAGGGTGATCTTAAACAACATATTCAATTTTTTTAAGTGGCATGCCTTGGTTATGCCTCTAATAATAAACTTTTGACCAATATATTTCCAAGGAACTCAAAAGACTATGCTTTAAGGTGGTTATATGGTTTTTTAACTCAATCAATACATGCCTTCAAACCCCTTGTGAATAAGTTTTTAGCCCACTTCTCTATTAACATTACTAAAAATGTTTTTTATGCCCAAGTTGTAAAGATCAAAAATAGAACCAATGAACCATTAATTAACATGTCTTGAAGTACAAGACAATGTTGGATAAAATGAACAATCCTATGGTAGATAAAGAGCTTCAAGATATTTTTGAACAAAGTTTGCTTGCTCTTTTATACAATTCCACTATATTTAAAAAGTTCAAATATTTTGATGACTCATGCCATATTGTTCATGATCATGAAAATAAAATTATTTCATTGAACAAACTTAAGTATGAAGAAAATATACCAACTACATCTACATCCAAAACCAAGTTTACTATCAAACTAAGTTATAAGGTCAAACCTCCTAAGCCTAAAAAGGAAACAACTACCATGGTTAATGTGGTGTCATAAGAAACTAATTGAATTACGTTATCTAATATACCATAAAAATAATTTTCATGCCTACCTGATTCTACCACTTCATTATTCCCATGACTTGTAGAGTGTCATCTTATATCTCTCCCTCATCCTATATAGGTTTATATGAGTAGATCTATACCCAAAGGATATGATGTGAATGCCTATTTTGAATATCACCAAGGCCATGGGCATTCTATGAACATATGTTTTACCTTGAAGTGTAAGATCTAAGACATCATAGATGACCAAAAGATTATACATGATGATCCTCCAAAGGAATCAGGTTCACAATCTTGTGACCAACAAAAATAGAAAATATTTAATAATCCTTTAAAAGATTACTCAAAGAATGATCTAGAAGTGAAAATGACATATAATGCACACCTTCCTCCATCTCATCATGAGAACCCATTAGATGGGATTATTTGCACCTATACATGGCATACACCTCATATGGTTCATATACCCTCAATTACTTTTGATGATAATGAGATTAAGGAACATGACTTAGATATTCATTCCTTATTCATTCAAGCATACCTTGACCACCAACCTATACATAATGTTATGATTGACAATGGTGCAAGTGAGAATATTTTTACCACGACATTACATATACATTTGAGTTATATAAATTATGATTTAGATCCTTTGACCAAATCAATTAGAGCATTTATGGGACCTCACAATATGTTATTGGTGAGATTGACTTACCTTTATAGGTGGGTCCTACCTATTTGGTTAATACCTTCATAGTTATACCTTCTATGAGTGTCTTTGATATGTTATTAGGATGACCTTGGATACATACACTTGGAGTAGTACCTTCTATAGTGAAAGGGTGTGTTAAATACATTCATACCAAGTTGGGAATTACAATTTCTGAAATTCCATATGAACATCCTCTTGAGAAAGAGAAATTTATACCTAGATAGTTAATTATCAACCCTCATATGGTTAATATTACTCAAAATGGTAAAGAATAAACAATTCCCTTTACTAGGTAGACATTACTTGAGAGACCATTACATCAATGATCCATAGTGGGTTCTAAGCTTTTTCTACTACACACCATATTCAAATATCTAGAGCACCTACACATATTCCTATTATTGTTTTTATAAATAAACTATAGAAAATTAAATGATGGGTATATGATACCATACACATATTAATTTTACTTCAAGACCATAGAGTCCTATTTTATAAACATAAATCATCATAGATACTATAGTGACCAATATTGCACCTATATATACTCTAAAACAATATCATTAGTTTATTATACCAGGTTCATAGTGGGGATATACATATGACCATACTTTGGATGTGGTCATAAAATATTATTTTACTTTTTAAAGTACCAAAAATACTAAAACAATAAAAAAAATTTCAAAAATCCAAAAATATGGTCAACATTTATATATTTTATTAGTTCCTTGGCATAGATGTTGTTGGTTCCATGTTGGTCTATGGAGTATAAGTATTTCCTATATACACATGTGTTTCACACATATTTTAAGTGTGATCCAAGCATGCAAAGATGCATGATCTATGCACTTTTAGATGTTGGGGTTTCCCTTTACTCATGTCACCAGGATGTTGGGAGCATCCACCTCTATGATCATGATACATCTAGGTTATATCATTCTATGGTTATTTTCCATTATCATGTTTGAGCTCATATATGTACTTACATATTTCTTTATCCATGATTATATATTTTGTATTATACATGATATGTTATGTACTTAACAATTTTTGCTAACACATATCATCCATGGAATAGTATTCTATGTTTATGTTGTTTGCTTTTATGCACTTCCTTGAGTGTCTTGCCTTGTTATTATCTTCCTTATTTGAGCATTTGAATATGATCCATTATTTGTGGCCCCCATACCTTTGTTTTTCTCTTTGACATTAGAATACACCATTTTTCATTGTATATTGACATTTGAATATGTCATTCATGCTTTTATGGATATTTAATGAAGTCATGTCCCTTTAATTATGTTGAATTTGAAAAAAATTCTTATTTGAGGTCTCCTTGGAGAATTGTCTTTTGAATTTATTTTGAGTGATCTTGTGTGTGTGCTTGATTGCTTTTTGAGCTTGTAATGTTAATATTTAAACATTTCCATGATATACATCATGCATGTTAAGTCTTGGTGTGATCAAATTATTCATGCTTCAATGATACATCTACCTAGATATGTTCTCTCTATATACTACATGGTCCATTCATAGTTTACATGGTTATCTTATTCTTTTGAGGTAAGGTAACTACCAATTTATACTTTCCCTCACCTCAATAGGGGGCATCTTAGTGGGGGAATGCCATAGAGGCATGACCTATACATTGATTCAGATTGCAGTGGGGACATGTTTTGGAAACATGTTTTCTAAGTTTGTCACATTTTTAGATTTAGTTACGGTATGTTATGAAAACATGTTATCCACATTTATTTAGTATGCAACATACTCAAATTATAGTGAAACATGTTTTCCACATTAGCACTTATATTAATTTTAATATTTCTCCATATACAATGGGGGCATTTTTGGAAACATGTTCTCTAAATTTGTCACATTTTTAGATTTAGTTAGGGTATGTTATGAAAACATGTTATCCACATTTATTCATTATAAAACATATTCAGATTATAGTAAAACATGTTCTCCACATTAACACTTATATTAATTTTAATAGTTCTCTATATACAATGGGGGCATGTTTTGGAAACACGTTCTCCACACTTACACTAGTTCTTAGATTTATATTATAGTGGGGTCATGTTTTGGAAACATGTTCTCCATACTTACACTAGTTTTCAATTTTAGATTATAGTGGAGGCATGTTTTAGAAACATGTTCTCCACACTTACATAGTTTCAAATTGGCCAAGTTTATAGTTATATGATTCAGATGCACATTTGTGGTAGAATTATATACACTGGAACCATTTTTATACATAATTTAAACATGAGACATATCTAAGGTTAAAATTTTATGCAATGTACACCTAATAATGTAAAACCAAACTAGTTTCAGATTTCAAACACTTTCAAGGACTATCATCACCCACTAGATTGGACTTTTATGGACTGTATTGAGCCAACCTACTATAATAGATAGTTTTTTATATGGTTGAGGTGAATAAATTACTTAATCTTGACAAGTTTATAGGTTGTAATTTATTACATCATCTAGCCTCACCAATTTTATCATGTGAGTTAATATGGTTCACTCACACTCACCAGATTATAAGTATTGAGTTGCACGATTGATCTAATCTCAATTACTAGGTGGCAACTCATATTTTTACTAAGATTAGGGTTATGTGTTCTAAAATATTTATATTTATTTAGATATATGGTCTTTCTAGATATATATTTATCCTAATATTTGTTTAAATGATTCATCCTTCAAATTAAATTTCCAAAATGCAAGATAGTTGCATCGATACACAAGTGTACTCTTAAACCTTTATCTATTTCAATTTTAGTCATTTCAATGCTTTTCAATTTTAAATTGCATGCAATGATTATATAATATAACATGTTTTTGGTTGAAAGTCACTCAAAAGCAAAGCACTCAAGTTAGACTCAAGCAAAAACAAGGTATACGGGTCGAGATAGATAAGAGTAGAGATAGGCCAACCTAGGCACACATTTCTTCTACTTTACACTATTAATTTCATTACTAGATTAAGAGGGGAAAATGTATACACTATTTATGAAATATATAACACCTCAATATTGTACACTTGGAAAATACATATCATGTATGTACATTCAAATTTTAGATATTTTTCATTGATAAAAGGCTCACATACATTATCTCTTTGTGCATAATTACTTATCTATTAGTCCAACCAATGTTATTATGATGATTTAGACCTTGTATCTTGCCAAAAATAATATAAATCTACTTATATTCCATCTTTACAAGTTCTAGACCTAATTTTTTTCTACTTGCCCAAATACTTGGATCCCAATTAGATGCAAATATCAATTCAAGTTTCCTATTCCATCATAACTATCTAGTGCCCTAAATCCATCCAATTTGAAAATGAAATGTATTCTTATGGTCATTTTAAGTGATTTAATATGAGATATTCTCCAAAGGGATTGGTATAAATATAATATCAACCCTAATTCATTCCTCACCTATAAAAACCTAGAAAATACCAAGGCAACTTACCAAAAGCATTCTATCAAGCATTCAAGTGAGAAAAGTTTTCTTATTTAATCATATTTCCATATCATTCATATGGATAACACATCTATATGTTTGAATTAATGAAGGATCATTCCATGAACCTCATTTTATATGTTACAAGTTAGGTCACTATTGTACTTACTTATCACACATTACATGATTCACACACAAGCCAACATGTAGGAGATAAATACCTAAGTCTGAGGTCCTCTTTAGAGAATTAGCTATGTAATTAGTGCTCATTAATAAGGGGTCTTTGGTATAGATCAACACCATATTCACACTAATTAATTTTTACCATATTAACTATGAATATGAAGAACTAGGGTTTTGATATTTGACAAGGAGTGATAGTCCATGATCTAGATTTAAATAGACTAGAATAAAGGTGACATAGAACCTAAAAGCATCCAAGTGGTCACATCTAGTTTCAATAGGTATTCAATAATTGACACCTATGTCCAAGTTAGAAAATAGTTTTGATGCAACCATCCTAGGTTAGTGTAAGTTTCTGTGGCTATAGAGGCATAATTTTTAGAATCATACGATTGATCTAGAATCCATATCCATTCTACTTTATGCCTGTTCTAGATCTAGATCTATATTAGTATCAAATATAACTATCTCATTTTTATTATTATTGGAATATATAACATATATTTAATTTCTATCTTTGGCATCTCAACATAATAAATTTAGTATATGTTTTATCTAAGTTTCACAAATAATTGGCTTGATTTAGAGATAGTCTACCATCCTTGTGCCTTAGTCTATCTCTACTCCTTTAACCCTAGATTACAAATATCTATATTTTAGGTTTAATAACATATATAGGTAGTTTTACAAGATTAAATTAGTGTGTTTTCAAAATTTTTAAAAAATCACACTAGATTGACTTGGTCGACCCTAATGTCCTAGTCGATGTAGTCTAATTTTAGCTACTTTTCTATATTTCTCCATATTACACTAGAATGACTTAGTCGATCCTATAGGTACTGGCCAACCTAGTTAAATTTATAAATTCATGTTAAAACCACTAGATCGACCTAATCGAGCCCATCACTTTTGGATGACCTAGTATATTTTATCATCCTCTTTCTTTTCTTATCTTTCTAGCTTGTTGTTTCCCTTATCACCCCAATTAACATAACAAAATCACCCATTATGCATCTTTATTGATAGCCTCAACTAATTTTTAGTGTACATGGGTGATTATTTCCTTCATACCTTATATATATAAGAGGATAACCGCTCATGGCATAATTAATCCCATCCTTCATCTAGGTCAATGGAATGTAACATGGTCCACATCACTCAAAATGATGATCTAGATGATCCTAACCTGAATGATACTATTTCTAAACTTCCATATTTTATCATTGGATAAATTTATACTAACCTAGGTAATCCTCTTAAAAGAACCCTCCCATCAACAATCCTAGGATTACCCCTCCCAACAACACCAACATTTCACCTTCTAACACTAGTAATCAAAATACACCTATATATACAACTAAAATTCTTGTTCAAATGGTTTTAAAAATGAATGCTATGAAAATAATTGAAAATTATCAAATTATCCAAATGAAAAACCATATCTTATAAATGGAAAGTCAAACCCCTATTGCCATGCCTTAAAATAATCAAAATTTTGTTCCTCCTCCTCTTAAAGATGCCAATGGGAATATCATCCCTTAGCCTTTCATGAATGAAAAAATGCTTCAAAATCTTCAAAATGAACCTTTATCTACATTAATTATATCCATAGATATTGGAAACATTTCCCCAACCATTAAGTATGATGGAACTAAGGACCTTACTATTTTCTTTAAATCATTCAACAATCTTTATAAGCATTAGGTTCAAACCAATGCTTTTGCTACTACTAAACTTCTTGTCAATACTCTTATGGGAGATGATATACAATGGTATAATAAAATTCCCCAAAATTATATATGGAAACTAAAGGATCTCTTCAATACTTTAGTAAAATATTTTCAACAAAATCATCTTCTTAAAAATTGTCTATCATTTTATCAATGCTAAGTAATTACCTACTAAATCTGCACATACTTTTATCTAAAGATGTAAATCACTAGCTTCTAAATAAAATCATAACATGTATGATGGGAATATATTTTAAATATTCATTACCACCTTAAAAATGTCTTTTCAATACAAGGTTATAATCTTTTCTCCTCAAACCTTATAAGAGTCTCTTGACCAATCCAAAAGATAGGATTTCCATATGAACCAATTTGAACCATATCATAATTCAATCAAGGAATATATATAGACTTTAACTAAAAAATTCACTACCAAAAATTATCAATATAAATCTCCTCCAAATAAAACATGATTATTCAAATATAACACTCAAACTCCATCCTACCCACCCTTAATGGTGTTAGAAATGAATAAGATTTTATCTCCGTCTAAACCTTTCATCTATAATAATATTGCTCCCCCATCATGGTATGATCCAAATAATTTTTTTTGGTTCCACACTAACATTGGTCATTTTCATGAAACATGTAATGGGATTATAAAATTTGTGGTATCCTTCATGTTAGGTGATACATTTGATCATGATTCTATTATTAGACTCCAACATCTTGATTATCTTAAAACTTCTCGAAAGTGAACATTTTCCAAATCTATAAATTAAAAATTTCAAAAATATCCTTTCTCAAACCCCAACACAAAACATTCTAATGAATATGTTTATGCCATTGATAGTAATTATGATCAATATTATAAAAATTCTCAACATGTGAACATAACTAGAGTCAATTATTGCTAAAAACCTACTCATAAAGATCATGTTACCAAACCTAAGAAACCATCTACTGACAATCAACTACTTAAAGACACTACCACTTCTTATCCTACATATTCCAAACCTTCCAATAGTGATGATCCACATAAAATAGTGGACCCATAGATACTTCTAAAAAACACCCTACCTAATCAAACTAAGCCTCATGCTCATCCCTATTCTAAAATTCACTAGAATTTCTCAGATGAACTCGATTCTATGCCTTGTAAAATTACTCTCATGGAATTAGTTATAACTTATCCTTATCATCACAAGTTCTTGATGCAAAAAATATAAAACATAGAATAAACCTCATCTAATATATCTGAATTACCTCTAAATAACCATCAACCTACATAAGTGCATGCTATAAAAATAATTTATTCTACTAAAGCCTCCATAAAATTTATAGAAGAAGATATGATAAATGATGAAATTCTCTTTCTAGTAGATGATCCACCTTTGTTTATCAAAATCAACATCAATAATACTTTAATTAGAAAAGTCTTAGTTGATGAAGGATTATAAATCAATGTTACAATTATTTGTTTAATTCAACAAATCAGATATTCTAAAGAAAATTTCAAACAAACCCAACTCACGTATCATGTATTTTAAAAAACCAACCAAAAACCACTCAACTATATTTGGATCACTTTTACCATTGGACCCAAGACAATTCACACCAAAATTATGGTCTTTGATCTTCCATTATCTTACAACATGCTTTTAAGTCATCCTTGGACTCATCACAAGTGGGCTATCATATCTTATAGTAGCCTATACATCAAATTCATAAATAATGGAAAAAAATAAAAACATGAGGCCATTCGTAATCCTTAGAGTATCCAACTTCCAAATACTAAATATCAATATTATTTTCACACTATAGCCCACATAAATAATCCTCCTCTTCTTAAATTTGTCAATATGCATTTGAATCTACATGTAAACCTCACATATTTAGATGATAATGAACCCAATGAGCTAAAAAACATTTGTAATGCCACTTGATTACCTCCCCATATTGTAGAATGGCTCCCCATTATCTTATCCGACAAGATAGAAATTTCATTTATTATATGATACCATCGATAGTTATTCCTCATGCAATGCACATGAAGATTATTACATAGAGGATAATTTTGCTTGCAATGAATATGAGACTACTTTTAAAATAAAATAAAATAAAATAAATGACTAGAGTGGGAGAGTTAGAGTCAAAAATAGGATTCCTCCCTCCTTTATCTCATTCAAATTCATACATGAGACTTTCTTCTCACATGGCTCCTAAGTGATAAAAAATAATAACATAATCATTTAATCATCTTCCTCATGTATGTATAAGATTAAATATACTCAATCAATTGAACAAATCACTAATCCTTAACTTTACGAGGAATCCTTCCTCAGTGGTTCATATGGTAAATCAAAATCACTTATTTTTCTTTCTAATTTTTCAATTTTGGATCTGAAAGATTTAAAAATAAATAAAAAGAACCATCTAATTTAATTCATTCTAATTAGACATGAGATATTCATCTTAGGGTAATATTTTTGTTGATATATTCCTTTTTTTACACTCATATTCTTTGAAGGATGAAAACTAACTATCTAGCATCTATATTGAGAATAAAAATATTATATACGTAATTACTCTGATATTTTGTAAGAAATAACTATAATAACTAACTTGAAAAATTAAAATATTTATTCAAACAATTTTTTTTTTAACTTCGATTTACCATAATTCAACTATTTTTTGGTAGAAGTTATGTCTTAGTCTGAGTGGGATTTTCTTTCACATGTCAATAGATTTTTCAGAAATAAAAACATCTCTAAAAAAGAGATTTATTTACTCTTAACTAATGATTCAAGGGAATGTTAGGAATGATCAAGGTTGGTATATGATGTTTCTTAGATTCATGATAGTGAGTGAAATTTGAATTTGAGTCTAAAATTAGTTTTCCTGCCAAAAGAAATTTTCCTATTTCTAAGATGTTTTAGGTGGTCTAAGTAAAAGTTGATGATATATAAATGATGAATAAGGTTTTAATAGACATTTAAGGTCTTATTAAATTTAATAATTTGGTTATGAGTTATATTTTAAGAGAGGTTTGAGGTGGAAGCTAGAGTGTCCACCACCCTACGTGGGTCTAGAGATTGTTAGAAGTTCTTGATCAAGAAACAGTTACAAAGTTATGTTTTAGGAGTCTATAGCATATGTATAAAGGATATATGGTGTGTGTGGTTCATATTATGGGAGATATGAGAGGAATATATAGAAAATGAAAAATAGTGATCAAAATAAAACTTATGTAATAGCCTCTTAAGGATTGTCAAAACCCTGAAGGTCAATTCTTGGACTATATTGTAATCAATGTTGTTGTAAATGAAAAAAAGGAAAAGGTTACTATTGTGTGAATTGATCTCTTATGAGGTATATCATTTTATTGTTTTATATTTTATTTAAAAATTATTTGAGACTTCAAGGAATAGATATTTTGATAATTTTTGTAAAACATAGACATTTGTGCAGGGTGACAAGCATTGAGAACAAGAATTTAATTGTGGTTATGGAGTAGTGATATAGGAATAAGGTTTTGATGTTGTACCTTATTATTTATTTGTATAATATAAAATTTAATACTATCCTTGGTGGCATATTAGAGTGGAAAACTAATGGAAAAACAACTCAGTTTATTGGAAACCTGTACATTGCATGGTTGAGGGGGTAGAGTTGCCAAATAAGGTTTGTTAGTTGGTGTTGAGAATTTTAAAGTATTTAATAATGTAATTAAATTGTATTGGAATCAAGTTATATCTTTATTATGACATATAATTATGTGAAATATTAAATAACAATTTTTAATCTCAATTGTTGTATGTCCTACCTATACCCTGTTTAGGGTTCACAGTCACATTCAAAGGGGACTTATAGAGTTGTTTCCTTGTTATATTAAAAAGAATAATTGTGTATATGATTTATATGTGTGTAAATTTAAAAATATAAGGTAATTAATCTTTGTATACGTTGGGATAAAGTAAATCATTATATAAAAGACCATGCTGTTACCACAGGCCTGTAGACGGCTTAGTATTTGCACAATCAAGAAATGTAGAGGAAGAACACTGAGTGATATAGGTGAATGGTCATTGAAAAATTTGAGTCTAGGATACATAGAATATTATGAAATTTTTTAAATATCCCTAGGTGAAGTTTGAAATACATTTGAAGGAGCAAGAATAATCTAACCCCTGCATAGTCAATAAAAGTACACTTAATTGACTGAGATTTGATGGTTTTCAACATGAAATAGATTAGAAAAGGTGTATATCATATGTATAAAGTTTAAAATGATTAATAAAATCCTAAAAAATGTGTTTTGTGTATTTTAAAGCCTATACCGATAAAGATATGCAATTTATTAAGCTCTCGGCCTATATAGGGGTCAAAAAACCCTAGGATTAGGGTTTAGCTAGTAAAATGAGTTATAACCATCAAATATTGATGAAAATTTGTAGTTGAGTTTTATTTTATGTTTTATAAGTGAGTAAAGAATTTATAGACATGTACGACCTTTGTAATATGGATTTTAGGGTCCTATGTTGTGCTTAAGGGCTTAAGGACCTAGTTGGTGATAGGCTAAAGAAGGAAAAGGGATGTAATTTGAGATTGAGATTGAAATAAGTGTTTTATAAGATGAGTAAGGAAAAAGGGTAGCCAAAATGATAAATATATTGGATTGGTTGATCATACATTGCTCATACTAAGGATATTTGTCTATTTAAAGAGCTAATTGAGGTGTGGTTTAAAGGAGGTACATTATGTCTTAGGAGTTGTGCTAAGGGAAAGATGAAGGAGTTATATAGACAAAAAGGGTCATTTAAAATATATTTGGTTTCTTAATACATGTTATCAGCTGCTCTCAACAAGGATATTTACTCATAAATAAGGCTAGTAGGCCTAGAAAACAAGAAGTGGAATATTGAGTGAAATGCATGGTAATGAATGATAGAAGTGGATTAAGATGGTTTGAAATAAAGTGTTTGAATATTTTATGTGTTTTTTAAATTTTCGTAAGTAATAATTTGAGTTTTAGTCCATTTGTGCAAGATAGGCCTAATGTGGGTTAAGAAGGAATGATAAGTTTGCCAGAATGTATAAATAGAAGTGAAAGTTGATTAGTGCTATGAATCATTTTAGTATCAAAGCCATCTATATGCTCTAGGAATATGCATATATAGGTTGATTAGATTAATCATAGTGCATGTTACATGTTGATAAAAAATTTATAGGTAAGCAAGCAAGGAGGTGGATTACAAGGAGTCTTTTGAAAGATAGAATTGAGAAGGCATATAAAGAGAAGGTATGATTTTTTTGTACTTGATTTATTGGTTTGAGTGCATTGATGATGGTACATGATAGGTGAGATAAAAAGGAGATAAGAGAGGATTAAGGTGGAAACCCTGGAGTTATTAACATGCTCAAAAGAGATAAGCTCATAAATAGAGATTAAGAAAGAGAAGATAGTCCTATTGTGAAGGAAGAGTGTGTGAAAAGGACCGAGTGAGGTCTAAAATAGAGAGTGAGAGGTGTTTCAAGTGTGAACAGAAAGAAGGTGGTCCAAGTGAGGCCAACAAGAAGAAGAGTATGTACCCAAGTGAGGTTCTAAAGATGAAAATAAAAGGAGAGGTAGAAAGAAAAGTGAGAGACAGGATTAAATCAGAATGCCACAATGAGAGAATGATGGAGATAGAGATAAAGGAAATGAAGGATGCATTGGAAAGGATGGAGAGAGAGTTAGTGTAGATGTGGAATGTGTATATTTTGAAGTGTAGAATCAAGATAAAAAAATTCAAGTGTAAATTTATATAAAGAATGTAAGAGCAAGAGAATCAACAAGAAATGGAATGTGTGCAAAACCAATGGAAGGAGATGATTAAATAATTGAAGTTGATGGAATAGAGAGAGGCAATTAGGCCTCAAAATTATCAGGCTAATATTGATTTGTCATGGTTGAATATAGGTCAAGATATGGAAAGTGAAGAAAATGATTTGGATGAAGAAATTGATTAGACAATAGTACATAAAGAAGAAGAAGTTGATGAATGGAAAAGTGTAGGTACAACTAAAGATGAGGTGATTTGTTACCCTGAAGATGGTGAATTATTTGATAAAGAAGAGTAAAGATATGAGAAGTAAAAAATAGGTAATGAATTGAATGTAATTTTTGATGAATATTATTAATATGAATATGATGTTTTGTATAAAGACACAATAGGTTTGTTTGAGGATTTCATTGGATCATTGAAGAAGCAAGAAGCACATGAAGTGCTTGAAGAAAATGATGAATAGGTAGAGGATGAGACTGATTTGATAGTCCATGAAATTAAGATGCAAAGTAATGAGTTTACTGATTTGACAATTAATAAAGGAGCAAATGTAATATATGACCGTAGGATAGAGGATAATGACAAAAATAAAGTAGGAAAACATGAGACCTAGGAATGGTAACTAAGGAAGGAAGAGAGTATGACATGGAATAGGTATGCCGATGAAGAGGCAAAAATAACACTAATAGAGGAAGCAATAGATAGAGAATAGAAATCCATCTTGAATGCCATGAATATGGAAGAGGATTTTGAAAGAAGACAATGAATAAATAACAAACAAAGATACAAATAGAGGAATTATAAATAGAGATAGGTAGACCAACACATGAAGTGGATGGAAAGGAGGACAAATAAGTCAAGGTACAAGTGTGTTAGTCAAGAACACACACACTTATATGAGAATTTGAATGAATAAGACTAATTTTTTTATCCTCTTAGGAGTATAATATAGGGGGATATTAGGAATGCTCAAGGTTGGTCTAGGATGTGTCTTAGAGTCATGACAGTGAGTGAAATTTGAATTTGAGTTTAAAATTAGTTTTCTCACCAAAAGGGATTTTTAAATTTCCAAGACGTTTTAGGTGGTCTAAGGAAATGTTGATGATATATAAATGATGAGTAAAGTTGTAATAGACCTTTAAGGTTTTATGAAAGGTCATAATTTAGTTATGAGTCATATTTTAAGAGAGGTGTGAGGTGGTAACTAGAGTGTCCACCACCCTACATGGGTTTAGAGATTGTTAGAAGTTTTTTTATCAAGAAATGGTTACAAAGTTATGTTTAAGGAGTCTATATCATATGTAGAAATGATATAGGGTGTGTGTGGTTTGTAGTAGTGGAGAGAGGAGAGGAATATCCAGAAAAGTAAAAATAGGGAATAAAAGAAAATTGATGTAAGAGCCTCTAAAAGATTGACAAAACCTTGAAGGTCTATTCTTGGACTATATTGTAAATAATGTTATTATAAATGAAAAAAAGGAAAATGTTCCTATTGTGTGCATTACTATATTATGAGTTATATCATGTTATTTTTTTATTTTTAATTTAAAAATCCTTTGAGACTTCAAGGAATAGATAATTTGATAATATTTGTAGGACTGAGACATGTGTGTAGGGTGATAAGCATTGAGAAGAGGAGTTTGTTTATGGTTATGGAGTAGTGATATAAGAATAAGGTTTGGATGTTGTCCCTAAGTATTTATTTGGATCATATATCATTTCCTATTATCCTTGGTGTCATCTTATAATGGAAAACTAATGGGAAAATAACTCAATTTATTAAAAACTTGTACATTGCATGGTTGAGGGGGCAGAGTTGGCAAATAAGGTTTGCTAGTTGGTGTTGAGAATTTTAAAGTATTGAATAATGTACTTATATTTTCATGGAATCAATTTATATATTTATTATGACATATAATGAGGTGAAATATTAAATAATAATTTGCAATCTCAATTGTTGTATGCCCTGCCAATACCCTATTTAGGGTTCATAGTCACCTTGAAAGGGAAGCTAGAGAATTATCTCCTTGTTATTATCACAAGAATAATTATTTATATGATTTGTATGGGTAGATATTTCAGTATATAAGGTTATGAATCTTTTTATACATTGGGAGAGAGTAGAACATTGAAGAAAAGACCATGCTATTACCACATGCCTATAGATGGCTTAATATTTGCATAGTCAAGAAATGTAGAGGAAGAAAATTGAGGGATATAGGTGAATGGTCATTGAAAAATTTGATTATAGTACACATAAAATATGGTGAACATTGGGAAATAACCCCAAGTGAAGTTTTAAATATGTTTAAAGGAGCAAGACTAATCCAACCTCTGCATAGTCAATAAAGGTACACTTAATTGACTGAGATTTGATGGTTTTCAACATGGAATGGATTAGAGAAGGTGTATAGCATATGTATAAATTTAAAATGATGAATATAATACTAGCATGGGTGTTTTGGGTCTTTTAAACCCTATATAGATAAATATATGCAATTTATTAGGCTCTTGACCTATACATGGGTCAAAAAACCCTAAGATTAGGGTTTAGCCAATAAAATGAGTTTTAACCATCAAATTTTGATGAAACTTTGTATTTAAGTTGTATTTTATTTTTCATAAGTGAATAAAGAATTTTTATACCTATACGACCTCTATAGTATAGATTTTAGGGTCTTATGTTATGCTTAAGGGTTTAAGGACCTAGTTGGTGATAAGCTGAAGAAGGAAAATGGATGTAATTTGAGAGTGATATTTAAATAAGGGTTGGATAATATGAATAATTAAAAATTGTTTCTAAAATTATCAATATTTTGGATTGGTTGATTGTACATTAGTTAGACTAAGGAGATTTGTCTATTTCGAGGGCTAATTGAAGTGTGGTTTAAAGAAGGAAGTGTATTGTGTATTGGGAGTTGTGCTAAGAGAAAGATGAAATAGTTGTATGGAAAAAAAGGGTATTTGAAAATTTATTTGGTTTATTAAGATAGGTTATCAACTACTCACAACAAGGATATTTACTCAAAAATAGGGTTAGTAGGCCTAAAAAACAAGAAGTGGAATATTGAGTAAAATGCATGGTGATGAATGATAGAAGTGAATTGAGATGGTTTGAAATGAATTTCTTGAAATTTTTATGAGTTTCTGAACTTTTGATAAGCATTAATTTGAGTTTTGGTCCTTTTTTTCAAGACAGGCCTAATGTGGGTCAAGAAGGAATGGCAAGTTTGCATGCGAGTGTAAGTAGAAGTGAAAGTTGTCTAGTGCTCTGCATCAATTAATTTGTAAAATTAATCAAACTCATATATATACATTGGGGGTCCATTTATGAAAAGGAACTAGAGAAAGCTTGAATCCAATTCCTATAATTATAGATATAAGCACAATCTAACTTCTTGGAGAGTTAATTTGTGTATTTATAAGACCATTGGCTATTTATTTAAACTTAATATCTCCACCAGATAGACCATATAGCCAAGAAAAAACATAAAAAATAATATAATAAATTATCCCATACATAATTAAATATTTCATAATAACTTCATTAGATCATACATCTCTTCTAGTATATCTTGATAATATATTAGAACATAAACTAAAACATTCTAAAGCTACAAAGATAATTGATAAATCATTAACACCACATAAAAACATTCATCCTAGGGTAGCTATTAATATTAATAACAATTTTTTTGTTTCAACTATCTATGTAAATTGAATGTATTTCATGGATAGAGGAATACATAAAGTTGAAGATAGTAAAATGAGAAATTGAAATATATTTTTTAAATTGTTTGTTTGGAAATTACCAAAAAAATTGATCATAGGTTCTTCTTTCCATTAAAATAACAAGACCACTATGTTTAGTACTAAATTTGTTAAAAAAATGGAATAGAACCAAGCTATATCTTTCTGATCAGAAACAAAATTGATCACTAAAAGAAGAATTAGGCCAAAAATCAAGATACATTCAAGAAAAATGGAACTTTTGTGGAAGAGAATAAAATGAAAATCTTTCATATAAAATGATCTAAAGGTATAATTGAAAACACAGTATTAATTTTGTAGATTCTAGATCATGATTTAGTAACTTTAGTTAATCCTTGATCAATATTTATCTAATTTTAAATTTATCTTAATGATCCTAAAGAATAAGATTTAATATTAATCCAAAATATCCTTTTCACATTTTTATAATATTTATTTTTTATTATTATTTTTATTTTGATTTCCTATCAATAAATATATGTATCAATTTTGATAATGTTGGATTTATTACACTGATTAGAATGGGTAGATACATGGATCTTTCCATAATTGGATTAATAGTAATGTGCAAAAGCTTTATGAGACTTTGCCATTCTGTGAGTCTCTTCCTTCTTACATATAACATTCTCACTAGCACCATCCATTTATTCATAATTTAATTTGAAATGAATATTTTGAATAAGAGGTTTTTGAGATGACCCTAATAACCCATAGAGGATTTCCTTGTCAGACTAGTTATATATATAGGGTGCCGAGTGTAGGACTTGGAATGGGAGTGTCAAGATTCCATCTTTAGTCTCAAGTTAATTATATATATAAATATAATATGGGTGGGGCTGGATCTATATATAGGGGGCCAATTATATTCTACAAATAGGCTATGCACCTAGATAGTTAGATAGGCTTGACATGCCTGCCTTATGTATAACTAGTCCTCGTAGAGTTAGATAGGCTAGGCACCCCTATATAGAGAGTCATTACTCATCTATAGATATATAATTAAAGATACCAATGGCCCTATATAGAGAACTGCACCCCTAGATATGGATATGGGAATGACTTGCCCTATCTATGGATTATATTTATGGCAATGCCCCTATGTTATATATAAAAATAAATTGCCACCCTATATAACTATATGAAAATGAACCTATTTATCTATGGAATATCTATATGGAAATGACCATATCTATATAACTCCCATATTTATCTATATGGTGGCCCTATCTATACTCACTCAATATAAAGCTATATTTATATATGGCATATGAATGAATATTGTGCCCCATATCCTTATATAATCTAGACCATGGGGGTGCTAGCTATATATGGGGGGAACCCTATATATCTATATGGAAATGTCCCTATATATAAATCTAACTATCTAATATAGTCTATATATGAAGATGGATGATCCCCCTAGTTATAGTTATATATAGGGCCCAATTATGTATATATATAGGGAAACAAAATTTGATTAGTTACTTTAGATATATAGATAGGCCCTCTATCACACAACCAATGAGACCCCTACCTCCCTATATATAGGTAGGTAATGACCCTATATATACAACTAACTCCTATCCCTCTCTATATATACAATGAGAGAGGCCCATGTCTACTCACTCTACTATGAGGTGGGGCACTTGACTCAATTGATTATTGAGGGTCCCCTATCCATATATATATATGGGTATGGGAATCTAGATGGATGGGGTTGGTAGGTTCCCATAAAACTTATCATCCATAAGTACAGTGATGGGGTGGAACAAGACTTATCTTCTTATCTCCCTATATATCGATCTATATGCAAAATGTGAAATGATGTCCTCCAACAATGGATGGTGAATATCTATATTTATATTTGGGCCTATAAAAGTCCGTGTGTACATAGAGAGCATTAATGGCATAATATATGGTTATGGTTAGTGTAAGTATATATCCTTGACTAACAGGAGATGATACTATCTTTTCTCAAGTGTCCAAACTTTTCAAGATCCTTTAGCCATGTTTACTCACACTTTTAGTAATATGGGACTCTCCACTACAAATGTTCTCATTAAAATAGATACATATGATATATCTCCATCCTACAATGATATCTACATTATGGTACAAGCTTAGTCATGATATTTAGATATAATACATTATCAAAAAGGTATGTCTTCAATCGTGACATTCATGCCATTCACATACCCTCTGATAGTGAATCAGAACTAGAAGTCTATGTACCACCTATCAATACACCTTTGATAGATACTACATGGATCGTATAATAAATTAACCAATCTCATATAGCCCAACCCATTACCATTAATTTCACTAACAAAATTAATCTACTAAGTCAAGATCCACTACCTTCCATTGATCCTCCTACACAAACCAATTCTATACCTATTATCCACAATCCACTCACCATTAAAAATATTACTCATCCCACTATCTTGACACCAAATTTTATTGAACAATATCAAACCCATACTCCTAAAATTACCTTAGATTCACATGCTATAGCCATCTGACAAATACATTTTGAATTCGATAAACATTACAACCAAATTTTGGATTTTGAAGTAGATGTTGAATATTATGGATGCTTACATTGATCCCTATAAATGAATCCATATTATAACTACTCCATGATCATGAGCCTTAACTCCCACACAAACATCATAAGCTAGGTTATTTTGAGAAAAAGACTCCTTGTTTCAATTAATTTAGTGCTAGTATTGACCCTAACACACATCCTATTTCTTCACTCCCTCTTGTTCCCTATCATTTCTAAGGTAGAAATGGTATGATTATTTAATAAAATATGATAATTAATTTACAAATAACTACTATCCTTCAAATAATTCTTATCTCCAAAGAACTTCATCTAAGAACATGATAATTTTATTTTATTTTTTGATAAATATCATGAAGCTTTACATGGTCATATGAAGATACACCTAGCATTGATCATAATATTGTGGTCCATAATATCATTACTTATCTTGATGCAAAACTTGTGCATCAAAAACAACATAAATTCCCTCATATTATTTCTACGTTATGTCATAAAGAGATCATCAAGCTCCTATATAATAAACTCATCAAATTTGTAGATTACTCCAAATGGGTTTCCAACATTGTTCTTGTATGCAATAAAGTTACCATAATTATTCACACACACACACACACACACACACACACACACACACACACACACACACACACACACACACACACACACACACACACACACACACACACACACACACACACACTTACACTTTTGTAACCTTAACTTAGCTTGTCCCAAAGATAACTTTCATTTACCACCAATTGATTCCATCATTGATTCCACTACCAGCTATGAAAATGTTATCTCTCATGGATTATTTCTTAGGATATAATTAAATTCAAATCTCTTGAAGGTCAACATAAAACCACATTTAAAATATAATGGGACACCTATTACCATGTTAAATGAATTTTAGTCTTAAAAATGCTAGTGCCATTTATCAACGTGTAATGACCCATATATTTCATAATATCATATATAATTTTTTTTAAACCTATGTATATGATCTTATCTCCAAATACAAGCATCATGAAAATCATCTTCATGATCTCATTATCATTTTTGATCATCTCATTAAATAGTAACATTCAACTCAATACTTATAAATGTGTTTTTAGTGTCACCTCTAGTAAAATCTTAGGTTTTCTAGTTTTTCTTTGAGGAATTGATGTCGATCTAGATAAAATAAAAGTTATTGTTAATATGCATATTCATCATTCTATTCCATATATATGAACATACCTTAGTAAACTTGGGGCAATCAAATGATTCATTCTTGAGATGGCTTATCATATTTATTTAAATAACTACATCCTTGAGAAAGGAATAATTGTGGAATAAACCAATTCATGTTAAAAATCATTTGACAATATGAAAAATTCACTCTTGTATCCTCCCACTCTTAGACCTCCTTCTAATTATCGACCTCTCATCTTGTACACCTCCTTTAACCCCTTATCAGTTAAGGAAATGTTTGCCCAATAATATGAAACAAGCTGTGAATATTCCATATATTATATTAGTCATGCTCTAATAGACTATGATACATGCTATATCATAGTTAAACATGATTGTCTCACCATTTATTTTACATTTGATTTTTTTTCACTACATGTTTTATAAAATAATTTCCATCATCATCCATTTCAATCCTCTTCACCACTTATTATCAAAATCTTTCCTACTTGGTGATAGAATTAAAAAATGGATGATTATTTTGATGTAATTTGACTTGTGAAACATTATGCAAAAATTATTTAAATGCCATGTAATTTCTAATCAAATTTATTTTGATCGTATACCAATAATAAATTATCTTAAAGACACTCTTTTTGATGAAAAAATATTATAAATTGTAGGTTTTAATCAGACTATTTAACTCAAAGATTGTTTTCATAATTTTAAATCTAACCTTGAAACAAATAATCTTGAGGAACCAAACAATTCCATTTATAAAATAAAACCGAAATTCATCATTGAATAATCACCTAATGTTACAAATGACCTTCATGAAGATACTTGGACACTCTATTTTGATGATGCTAAATCTCTTCAAGGGGTAAGGGCATGATGTGTCTTAGTTGATCCTCATGTAAAAATCATACCTTTTACTTTCTGATTAAATTTTGATGTTACTAACAACATGGATGTGTATGAAGCTCTCATTATAGGTATGGAAGCCACAATTGATTTATACATCCCTTACCTACATGCTTTAGGTGATTCACAACTCATATGTCATCAAGTCAATAATGAATACCAATGTAAGAGTGAAAATCTCATTGCTTATCATCAAATTTCCACCACTCTTGCTAAATAATTTAAATCTTTCACTATAGAACCAATTTCATGAGAGCATAATTTCATAGCTAACTTGCTTGATTCATTTATCTCTCTTTTTTACCCTCATAAAAATCTTCATGATTCCCAATTTATCATCCACATATAAAAATAACCATCTTCATTACCAACCATGAACGATTCTTTTAGCTACCATATTAAGGCTATCACTATCCAACAAAGCTCGTGGTCTAAAAACATCATCCAATTTATTGAACATCACATTGATTCTCATGAAAAAAAATGATTCACAAATAAACTTCTAAATATGTCTTATGACATGACATCCTATATAAACATAATGATAAAGGTACCTTGCTTCATTATGTCACTAAAGATGAAGTTACTTCCCTTATTGAATAAGCACATGTGAGAATTTATGGTGTTAAACACAACAAACACACTATGACCTATAAATGCCTATGCATGGGATACTTTTTGGCCCACACTTGAAAAATATGCTATCACATTCACAAAAAAATTAAATACCTACCAATTTCATGATGATATTATCCACTCTTATTCGACCAATCTTAAAACATTATAATCTCCCTGACCATGTGGGGATTAGATCTCATTGGTAAATTGCCTTGATCTTAAGATGATCATGTCTTCATCATCATGACCAAAAAATATTTCACTAAGTAGGTTGAATATATGCCTCTTATTTATGTCATGGGTATTACTATATCCAAATTTATACTTAATCAAATCACACTTTTGAATTCCCAACACTATTATTTTAGATAAAAATGTTAATTTCAAAAATAAGGATATGAAATAATTATGTGCCAAATTTAAAATCATGATAAAATTCTCCACACATTATCATCCTAAATGTAATTTCCAAGTAGAAGCCACTAAAAAAATTCTTAATAACATATTACAAAAGATAATTTGAGATTCTCATTTTGACTAACATCTCAAACTTTATCCTATACTTTGAGCTTATTGCACTAGCATTTGTACTACTACTAGGGAAATCCCATTTCCATTAGTATATGAATATAAATTTGTCTTACCTTTAAAAGGTGAGATACCATAATTACACATTTCTCTTCATGTTATCATCCTTGGTGAAGAACTATATGAAGCCCATATTCATGATTTACACCTTTTTGATGAGTGTCGTATGGGTTCTCTATAACATCATCACCAATATAACTTTTGAATTACCAAACAACATAATAAAAATATCAAAGTTTGTACCTTTAGTGATGGTAATGTAGTCTTTAAATTATATTATACCCATGACAAAGAAGGTAAATACACCCAAAAATTGTGGGGCCCTTGGTCAAAAACATTCTTAGTCCTAGTACTTATAGATTACAAACTAATGGACATATATTCAAAGAACCCACTAATGCTCAATTTTTAATGAAATATTTTATTTAAATTTTTATTTTCAATACTATTATTATATTATATATCTTTCATATATTCCCATATATTTTGGTACTAACACTCCTTACAGGGTTTTCAAAAATTGTTAAAAGTGTAGTATTGCATCAATTTCAATAGCCTTAGTTCCTATCATTGGTCATTTAGTCTATCTATATTAATTCATATATTAATTCATGAGTTTAATAATAATAATGTGGATAGGATCTGACCATACTCATTAATATCATTTTGTTTATCTTTCAATGAACCTTCAAGTCTCTTTTGAGTCATCAGTCTCTAGCTTTACAAACTTAATTACTTTATAAACCTCATTGGTTTTATTTTTAAGATTTGTAGTGTATGACCTTGGATATGACCAAACCTTTTTCAAAAAATAACATTATTTACTATACACATAATTTATTTTTACACCTCTTTGGTTTTTATTTTGTTATTTACATTGTAAGACCTTAGATAGGACCATTGCTTCCTCACAAATATTCATTTTATAAATTACTTTCATCTACAATCTTAGATAAGTGTCTTCCCTAAAAAATAAGGTGATGGTTGAGAGTTGTGACTTCATACTATTAAAATTAGTCATATTTTTTTTTAGTAACAAATTAATCTTGTGTCTACATTCACTTACAATTCTTTATGATGATGATTCATATTTACATGTCATTGTACCATGTTTAAACTACACATTTTTTGCAATTTTATGTAACTCAATCATTCCATGTTCACTTACATCCTCTCCAATATTCCAACCCACTATGGACACACCAAATTTAGTTTTAATATATCATTCTTATCTAATGTTCAAGTACAATAATCTTAGACACCATTCTCTCTAAGTTATTTTTCCTAGCCACTAAGTGTAATTTATCTAGTGATAGTCATTTATAACACACCCATGTTTAGTTTTTTGAATCTATATAGAGGAGGAATAGATAAAATACATAAAATTAAAAATCTAAATCATTAAACAAAAGGCAATGATCAAAAAGTTAAAAAAAAATATTTAAAATTCAAAATCACACCAAAAGACATGATTATTATGCACATCTCCTATCCTAGTTAAAGGTCAAACTCCACAATTAAACTTATGATAGAGCTAAGGTCTATGGGGGTGTTATAGGCTATTATACTAGGGTAGGAGGTATCATACTTATAAAAAAATACTTATAGTTCCAACCTACTTTATCATGCAAATAACCAATCTTATAAGTAGATTAATGAATCTGTAAGGGGTATTAAGGAATGGGAAACACATTGTGGGAAGGTAGGTCCATTTTTTATTACATATATATCCTTCATGGGATGATATTTATACTTCACTAGTTAACCTAGATTTGTGTGGATAGGGTGAGTTCTCTAGAGTCCTTAATGTCGAATTATTTTTATCTTTACAATTTGATTTGATTATCTTGTTTCCAATAAATATCATTCACCTTAGTGCCACCTTCATTTCCCCCACCACCCATTTCAAATCCCCCTTGACATGAATTTTTTTTCTAAATATTTTCCCAACTTATAAATTCCCTATTCTTCATCTCTTTTATACATGCTCAAAATAAGATTGTTTTAGTTCATCTATCATTACAATAAAAGATGCATCTTTGAGTGGTTATGAGATACTTTCTTAATCATTACCTTATCCTTCTCATATTCCCCTTGGTTATTATTGAAAATTTGAGTTTATTTTTCACCCTTTTTATAGATCATTTCATTCCATTTCTTTTACATATCTGCTCAGTTTTTCCATTATTGATTGAGTATGGATTATTTCTTATCTTTCATCAATGTTGTTTACATTTCTATTATTTTTCCATATTTGTTCAAGTATGAATTATTAATTCTCTTATATTTATTTTGGTTCCATTATTTTAGTTTCATGTGTCCTTGGTTTGATCTGGTTTTTCACGTATCTTACTTAGGGTGCATTTATTGGGTCTATCAGTCATTTAGTAGCCTTGGATTTTTGGTTACCTAAATTACTCTCATTTTTTGGTCTTTTGGTTCTAACTTAGCATTTATCATCTTAACTTATAAATTTTCCAAGTGGCTTATTTAATTATGTAAGTGTTTATTTAATTTTATTTCCCTATGATTGTTTATTTTTGATATTTAACCTTGTATCATTAGGGTTAGTCCAAAGTAGTTAAATGCCCCCTCTACAATTAAGAATACAAATACAACATACAACCACTTAATGATTAAGGTAAGTCAAGGTATGTGTATGACAATTTTAATTATTTCTAATAAATTCCTTATTTTAATTTATTTTATGCTTTCTACTGTAATTTATTAGATCACCATTGTGTGTTGCTATGTGTATATGATATTTATGGATTATATAACACCTCAATATTTTACACATGGAAAAATCAGACCTTGGATTTTATTCTCAATTCTAGACCTTTCCCACTTCTACAAGTCTTGCATCTGCTCTATCATGTGCCCCTTAGACTATTTCTTAATTTGACCACTCTTATGTTGATGACCTGGGCCTTCTATTTTTTTATAGTACTTAAAATATACTTATCTTCTACCTCTACAAGTTCTGATCCTATATCTACTTTCCTGCTCCCTGAACACTAAAATCTAGGATAAACACCTACATTGGTGTTAGTGTCTTGACCTGACATAAGTGTCTAATTCCATAAAGTCATCTATTTTACAAATGAAATGTATCCTTATGGTCAGCCTAAGTGATTTGGTGTGAGCTAATTTTTAAAAGGGATTGATATAAATACAAGATCAACCCTCATTTATTTGTCATCTAGAAACTTCTTACCTACTCACCAGGTAACTTACAAAAAACATTCTATCAAGCATTCAATTGAGAAAACCTTTCTTATTTTTATCTATTTCCATATAAATCATAGAGACAACTCATACATAGGTCTGAAGTACTAAAGGAGTAGCCTAAGAGTTATATTTACCAAATTACATGATATGTCATTATTGTACTTATTTTCTACATATTACATGATTCACACACAAGCCAACATATAAGGGAGAATTATGTTAGTCTGAGGCCATCTTAAATACATTGACTATGTAGGTAGTGCCAACTAATAGAGGCTTATTTAGGTTCAAATCAAAATTGTGTGCCCTCTAACCCCTTTTCCCCAAGTTCACCATGAATATCAATAATTAGGGGTTTGACATTTCATGAGAACCAATAGTCCATGACCCATATCTGAATGCACCATAGTAAAGGCAAAGATAAATCCAAAAGAATCCAGGTGGTATAATAATTTTATAGTAGGTATTATATAAAAGACACCTACATCAGACCTAGTTAGTGGCATAGATGTAACCATCCTAGGCTAACACAAGTGTATATAGCTCTAGAGGTACTTAATCTAAAATTAGGTGATTATTTTAGATTCAACTTTTAGACTTCTTTAATCCTATTCTAGATCTAACACTATGTTATAATTATCATTAATTAAGTACATTATTTATTTGTAATTTTCATACATAGGTTAGTTATAATTTCTATATTTACCCTAATCTTAATTTATAAATTCAGTATATGTTATATCTGATTTTAGCACCCAATTGGCCTACTATAGAGATAGTTTATCACCCTTGTGCCATAGGCTATCTCTATTTATTTTAACCCTAGATAAACATAATCTAGATTTTTTTTGGGTTGAACATTTATTGAAAATGATCCATGTGATTTCAATTTTTTTATGATTTGGGGACTCTAAGCCTCCTAGGGTTTTAAATTTTTGTGATGGATTTTCAAATCTAAAATTTTACCCTAGGGTTTTACCCTTCTCTGGTTACAAGGGCTTTATGTGCATACACTTTTAAGATTAATTATTCATTGATTAGAGTATTTAAAACTCCAAAAATATCACTTTTAAAATTACTCAGAGGTATTTTATACTTAGGGTGGTATAATGTAAAACATTTTTTTATTTGCCAAAATTTGGTACAAAATTTTCAAGTTTTTCAATTTATTATTTTTAGTAAATATTAACATACAAGGTGAATGGTGTACTTATGTTCAAATTAATTTATGGGTTTCATCAAAATTAATATTTTATTAAAATTCTCTCTTATATCTCTAAAAATTATTCATGATCTATCACAATTGCTAATTATTTATTTGGAATATTCTAGGGTTTTGCCTATGAAGTATTCCACATTGTCTAGCATATTTCTTATTCATAATAGATCAAATTTAAAATTCCCCATTTTTTTATAGATATGTTTATATAGATAAAAAAATCTTTTTGTTTGCCAAAATATTGCCCATATTTATCAAATTTAGCATTTTACTATTTTTTTCAAACTTAGACCTACATCTATATATTGTACTTTTGTTTCCCTATTTTTATGGGTTTGTATTATTTCTTATTTTTCCTAAAAAACTATTTCAAATTCTAAAATTTCTTAGCAAATCAATTTATATTGATTTATCTTCATTTGGTACATTGTGGTGACCTTGACCCTTAGTTTCAAAACTCTAGTTGACCTAAGGTTTCATGGTTTATTATTTTATAAATATGATTTTTGATTTTAAAATGTTCAAAATTTTAAATTTCAAATTTTATCTTTTCCAAAATCATGTTCAATATGGATCAATCTCTTAATTATTTCATGTTCCACTACCTTATAGTGGGAATTACTTGTCATATCTGATACCTGATTAAATCAGTTCGATCTATAAGGGGTTCAAATCTAATTACTTAAAAATAACCAAAATAGAGAATGATCATAATCAATATAAAATTCAAACCTCTTTTTACCAATATTATGGAAATAATATTGAACCTCTTCCTCTTAAACCCAAGGAGGATGATAGTGATCATCCCTCTAACCAGGTCCAAGCTATCACTCCATCAAAGGGTAAGGTAAATGGTGTATACATGCATATTCAAATTGAAGTACTTAGGTTTGTGCTTATAAATCCCTAAAAGGTAAAGTCATTCTTATGATCAATTTAATAGAAGAGTTATAAAATCCAAATCAATACTTTAGATTAAATATCACATTTTTGGAAAATCAAATTCCATGTGCCTAAAATCCAACACATGGTAATGTAAATCATGTGTTTGCATCCTAATCTACCAATATTGTGTCAAAAAATGTTTCATATCCAATGAAATTATAAAAAAATTAAATCAAAGACTATGGCATCTTCTTTGTTGTATTTCCTTCTGGAAGAGTATTAATACAATTGGGTATTGTCTCTCATATTCTGTGTTATTTCTGAATTCTAGTTACTTGTTACTTCTGGTTAAATTTCGCATGTTTAGTTGCTTGTACATGGTAATCAATTGTGCTTCTGGGTCCTGACAGTTGGTATCAGAGTAGTTTATTGTTAAAGGTTTCATATCCAAATGAAATTATAAAAAATAAGTGCAACTCAATGTTCTTGGATTAAGGAGAAGATATTGAAGGTCATGTTATAACTATCCACAAGGTGTTTGGTCAAGGCATAAAAGAAGAGGCGTTTGAGAATGACCCCATAATTGATGAGTTAGTTAATGTTTATGACAAAGAGTAAAAACCTACACCTCCTACTATCCAATTTGAGTATGTATTTGACAATGTTAATGATAATGTTTTTTCCTTTGAAATACAATATGATAACCCCCAAGGTATCAATTTTGTTTAAGTGGTTGTAGAGTCCAAGTGAAATACTAAGAGATATGCTTCAAAACAAAGTGATCAAATTATCTGTACTTCTTATAAGGAGATATAAATATTATTATTCATATTATCAAATGCATGGGCATCATACAAATTATTATTTGGCATTATAGAAAAAAATACAATGCCTTAAAGATAGTGGTGATCCTATAATCAATATATAACTAAAGAAAACCACTCACATTATGAGTACTCCTAAATCACAAGTTCCAAAACAAAAAATGTGGATACCAAAGAAAATTTTAGATCAAATAAAGTTGTAAATGCCTAATATTGAGCAAGAAAAGGTTCAAAAAGAAAAATCAAATGAAGAATCTCTCAATAATGATACTCAATTTTCCAAACAATATGGTTTTGGAATGAAATATTTACAAAAATTTGGTTATTGGTCAAGGACTGGGAAAACATTCCAAGGCATCACTTATCCTATTTTCATATATGATGAAAATGATCATCCAAGATTGGGCTGTACTAATGAAAATAATCTAAATATACATTTTTCTAATACAAAACAACAAGAATGTATAAATGAAAAGGAGGTAAATAAGGAATAATTTCAAAAAGAACAAAAAATGCATTAAAATGATGATTCAAAATTAAAAAAATTATAAATGTAATAATTAGAGCAAGAAAAGATTCTAAAGGCAATGCAAAAAAGAATATTTCTAACAAAAGAAGTCAAAAATTTAGAGACACTTAAAAAATATAATGTTATAAATGCGGTTACAAAGGGGGAACTATAGGACCTTCCTCATATCAATAAAAATACTCTCACTACTCATATAGATGGTGATCACTCTACATATGAAGAGTTCAACAAACCATTTTCTGATCTACTCGATAACTTATCACATAATATATTCATATATATAGGACATTGTACCTATCAATTGAATCCATCACTAAAAAATGAGAAACTAGATGTGGATAAATTTAAACTAAAAAAACCCAATATAAAATTAAGAAAAGACTATGATATAATTCCTACTTTTACTATGCACACATATGGCACATCTAGTTCAAGATAGGTTATACACTTACCACTCCTTGAGTAATCTCATACATTAAATGATATCATATGGTAGTCTATTCACATATGCCAAAATACTAAAAAAAAAAAAAAATCTAAAATCTAAAAACACTTTTGACACTTACATACTCTATTGGCTCCTTGGCATTTATGTGTTAGTTCCATTTTGATGGATGACATATCAATTAATTATACATACACATGTGTCATGTTTCTACTTGAGTGTGATACATGCATATCGATATACATTATCTATTCCTATTTATAATTTTGGGCTTCCCTCTACTCATGTCATATAGACATTGGGGGCATTTGCTTCTTTGATCTTGATACAATATGGTTCAATGCTCAATTTCAATATCATGTTTGGGTTTACATATGTACTTACACATGAATTTAACAATAATTATATCTTACACAAGGTAATTTATATGTTACACACTTGAAATTTTTTTGCCTAACACAGTTTGATGCATGGGCTACTATGACATGTTTATGCTTTACTTTATGCACTTCCTTGAGTGTCTTGCCTTGCTATTATACTCCTTGTTCAAAATTTTTAAAATGCTCATTTGTTTATGACCCCCATAAATTTGTATTTATTTGATATTTACATATGTCATTTTTTATTATATGGACATTTGAATATGTCATTATTATTTTTATGGACATTTGAATAAGTCATGTCCCTTTGATTGTGCAACATTTGAACATGCCCCGTGTTTATGATATCCTTGGACCATTGCCTTTTGAATCTCTTTTGAGTACTATTGTGTGTGTGATAATTTGATTATTGAGCTTGTAATATTACTATCTAAACTTTTTCATGATCTTTATCATGCATCTTAGGCCTTCATATGATCACATTGGTTTTAAGCATTTCAATGTTATATCTACCTAGACATGTTCCTTATATATGATACATGGTTCCATTTAAAAATTATACAGTTGTCTTACCCTTTTGAGGTGAGGTAACTACCACTTACTATATTTTCATCACCTCAAATGGGGGGGAATATTAGTGGGGGCATGTCCTAGAGTCATGTTCTCCATACTTGGCACAATTTTAAGATTCAATGGGGGCATGCTTTGGAAGCATGTTCTCCATATTTATTCAATATTCATCATCTCCAGATTAAAATGGGGGCATGTTTTGGAAACATGTTCTCCACATTGGTACTTATATTAATTTTTATATTTCTCTATATATAGTGGGGGAATGATTTATAAACATGTTCTCCACAATTACACATTTTCCAAATTGACCAAAGCACATAAATCTATGATTCAGATTCATACTTATGGTAGAATTTTATACATTGGTATCATTATTATATATAGTTTTAGCTTGAGACATATATAAGGTGCATATGCCATGAAATTTGTGCTTAATATTTCAAAATCTAAATCATTTTTAGATTCCAATTTTTTTTTATGGGCTATTATCACATCACAAACTTTTACGTACTGATACCATAGTCAAATTTTTATGGACTTTATTGAGCCAATCTACTATAGTAGCTGGTTAAATTTTTGGTATTATTGAGGTGATTAAATCACTCAATATTTTTAATTTTTTAGGTTGTAATTTATTATGTCATCTGACCTCACTAAGTTATAAGTATCATTGGGTTGCATAGTTGAGCTAATCTCAATTGTCAAGTGAAAAATCACCTTTGATCCAAGGTTGGGGGTATGGGCCTTCCAATTTCTCTCTCTATCTCCTTGGATATATGCACTTTTAAGATTACACACACACACACATAAATATCTAATCTAAATTTTAGAGCCTTACAATGATACATATTTTTCAAATCAACTTGCCAATAGGCAAGGTAGTTACATTGACACACATGTGTACTCCTAAACCTTAATCTTTAAATTTAAGTCAATTTTAAGTATAGATTATATACACTATAAAATTCTCTTGTTTCTAGTCTAGTCACTAAGAAACCATTCAATTTGGGAACATGCAAAGACAATGTGTGTTATATATACCCAGGTACACATTATTTTCCTTTACAATAACAATTTAATTAATAGATTAAATGAGGGGGGAATGTAGATGATATTTATGGATTATATAACACCTTAGTCTTGTACACTTGGAAAAATTAGATCTTGGTTATTATTTTCAATTCCAGACCTTTCCTACTTCTACAAGTCTTGCATATGTTCTATCTTATGTCCCTTGGCTTATATCTTAGCCCAAAAAGCCTTATGTTGATGACCTAGGAGTTTTATCTTGCCTAGAATGCTTAAAATGTACTTATCTTCCACCTCTAATTTTTTTGAGCTTGTACCTACTTTCTTAATCCTTGGACGCTTATGTCTGGGATAAACACCTACATCGATGCTAGTGTCCTGACTTGATGCAAATGTTCAGTGCCCTAAAGTCATATATTTTGAAAATAAAATATATTATAATGGTAGACCTAAGTGTAGTGGTGAGTTAATTATATAAATGGATTGATATAAATACAATATCAAACCTCCTTCATTCCTCACCTATAAAGTTCTTACCTACTCACTAGACAACTTACAAAAAACATTCTATCAAGCATTCAATGGTGCAAAGCTTCCCTATTTTTTCTTATTTCTATGTCCATCATAGGGAAAACACATATATAAGTATTAATTACCAAAGTAACATCTAAAGAGATATATTTTCCAAGTTATAAGATAGGTCATTATTGTATTTGCTTTCCACATATTGTATGATTCACACACAAGCCAACATGTAGGGGAGAACTACATAGTCTAAGGCCCTCTTTGTAGTATTAGATATGTATACAACACAAAATAATAAAGGATTATTTGGGATCAGATATATACCATGTACCCACTAAACTATTTTTACTCAAGGTCACCATGAATATGAAGAACTAGGGTTTTGACATTTCATAAGGAGAGATAGTCCATGACCTAGATATGAATGCACCAAAGTGAAGGTAAAGACAAATCTAGAAGAATACAGGTGGTCACATCCTTTTTTATAAGGTATTCCATATAGGATATCTACCTCAAAATTATATATTAGTATGGATGTAACCATCTTAGGCTGGTGCAAGTGTCAAAATATCCAAAGACAATCTAGAATCTGTTGAATTTTCTAGAATCATCTTCTAGTCTGATCTATACTTGTTCCAGATCCAACATTGTGTTAGCATCAGAACCAACTAACTATATTAATTATTTTTCATTTCCATACATATCTTAGTTATAATTTTTATATTTATCCTACTCTTAGTTTTATAAATTTAGTATATGTTATATCTGAGTTTAGCACCTACTTAGCCTGATATAGAGTTAGTTTATCACTCTTGTGCCCTAGGCTAGCTCTATCCTCTTTAACCCTAGATAACCCCAATATAGATATTTTTAGGTTTAAAAATTTGTTATTTATCTAATCCCTATTACATGTTACAATTGTGTGACACATGATGAGCTTCAAATAGGGCATATATATACACAAAATATTTTTAAACTTTATCATTTACTTATGCTTTCTCTCTTGTAGGAACCTGTCGAGTTTTGATCTCTCTAAGGACACTCCTTAAAGGGTGCATTGAGAAAGGGGTTGACAAACCATTGGTGATTAAAAATATTTTTGGAAACTCTATCATTACCTAAACCCACTACAAATCCTACTTGTCTAACTCCCCAAGTAATCCAAACCATGTTTACACATTTCCTTAAGCATTTATCCTTTTAAATAAAATATGACTAATCAAACACCCTTTTTTCCTAATAATTCCACTAAGTATATCATGTTATATAAAAATTAAGTGCATGTTATAACATTAAGTTATCCTAGCCAACTTAATTTGATGCCTAACATTAAATTTTTCTAACGCATTAGATTGAGTTGGCTGATCTTGTTATATATAATTATGGAAGGGGTTAAGGATTTATCCATTTCTATAAATACAAGGCTCATTTTAATATAATAGAGAGGAAAATTCATTTTCAAATCATTATAATTTATAATTCTACTAAATCTACATTTTAAAGAGCCATTACCTATGGTTTCCCTTGGAGAGAAGATTACTTGTTTTGAAAGAAGTCTTGGATGCAAAGGAGTATTTTAACATAAACTTGATTTCTATAGTGTTATCCTTACAAATACACACTAACCTCTTACAAAGCACCATTGGCCAAGTGTGAGATTGAGACTTGATAGGTTTGCACAAGGTAAGGATTTCTAACTCTTACTATTTGATTTGATAGATAGATATTTTATAAGTAATATGTTAAATGTAGAATGCCTTGTTTAGATTAATTTTATGCTTAAAATTAGTGTAGATATAGGGTTTTATTTAATTTCCATCTTCCACTTTAGGTGACCTAGGCCCCCACTTGACTACCATGATCTCTTGATTATTTTTTTGTATTTAATCATCCCCATTTGTGCCACAAACTTTGGTGAACACTAGATTAGTTTTATTTTATGTACTTAGAACTATCTAAAGTTATTTCATAGTGTCATTTTCATAGAGGCTTTGAAACCCTCTTCTTTGGTGTTTTCTAGTAAGAGATACCTTGGTTAGGTTTAGTGGATCAAATATGGTCATGCTCCAGATATTATTAGTATGAAAATAGATGTTATTTGTTTACCTTATCCTATTTTTAATTTTACCAAGTTATGAAATATGTAGAGATATCGTAATTTGTTGCATATAGGGTCCAATTTGATGCCTTCAAAAGAGGAAATGTGGCCCAATTATTCTACCTCATTAAATACAAAAGTGCACTTGAAAGGCTTGGTATAGAGATGATGTTGTTTAAGAGTTTTTAAAACCTAATTCACATGATGTAGGTGTTACTCCCATGTTTTTATTTGGATTAATATATCATTAATTAACACCAAGAAAAACTTCTACATAAATGGCTTAAGATAAAATTCATCAAAATCCAAAATGTATATGGTACATTTGTGAGGCCTTATAGGTTCTTGAGGGTTATAGGTAATTTTAATTCTACAAGGCCTTGATCTTATGAGGGTCCACTTTGACATATTTAAGAGAGGAATTGTGAACTAGGTATTCCACCTCCTTGAATCCAAGCATAGTTGGAAGTATTGGCATAAATATGGTGTTGTTCATGAGTTTATGAAACTTGATTCACATTATGTCGGTTCTCCTCCCATGTTTCATAATAGAATACTATATATTCAAATAATTCCAAAACAAAATTTCACAAAAATGGCCTAAGGATATAATTCATAAAACTATGAAATGTATATGGTGTATTTGTGAGGATGAAATGCATCACCAAAAATTCATTGTGGCCCTCATGTGTACTACATGTTATCTTATGAATATCCACATATTTTACTCTTATTTAATGATATCCTAAATGAATATCTATTTTTATAAAATAAATAACACCATGTAATTTATCTAGTCATCCATCAATTACTGAAATATGAAACTTATCCTTGATGGTAGACTTTTTGAATTATTTGTAGTCTATACTAGTGTGCCAAGTTCCTTCCTTATTATGCACCATAACCACTAGAGAGGTATGGGATATCTCACTATGATTAATAATACTTTCTTCCAACATGTTATGTACCATATTCTCAATCTCACCATTTTTCACATATATGTACTTATAAGGTCTAATGTTCAATGATTAGCTCCCTAGTACTAGTTGAATGGAATTATCATGATATATTTTATAAGTAAATCATTTTGGTGTTTCCAAAAAAATAATTAATTTTCCATCTAAAATTACATAAAAATATTTTAGTGTAGACACCTTTTAATGTTGTGCCTCTAACAAAAGTAGTTATGCCATAAACTCATTTACAACCTTGTTAAGCATAATTTGCATTTGATGATAGATTATCAAGTATGGAGACTTTGTATGAAATTAAAATAATTTAAAATCACTACCCTCTAAATTAAATCATATGAATAAATATTTTAAGTTCATCTCAATAGATGGAAAGGTAGTGAGCCATTGGATTCCCAACACAATGTCTAATCTGCCCATGAAAATGGAAAACATAGGAGAATTTAATAGGTAGTCTCCCATAGTGAGTTTAATATAATGGGGATTTCCTTGAAAAACTAACTATACCCCCATCTATAATCATGAATTGAAATTATATATATATATATATATATATATATATATATATATATATGGATAAACAAAATATTTCAAGTGCATAACCAAATTATGATTAATGTGAGTACTTCATGAGTTAGTCAATACATTCTCCTTTTATTTTCTCAAGAAAACCACTACCTTGAGGAGGTTTGTATGGTGATAGTATTTGAAAGTTCATGGAAATGGGTCATTAGTTGTGGATATCCTAAATGATACTATAGAGAATTGAAACCCTATTATGTGTTTTCTTCATCATCTTCTTCATTACAAAACTAATATAGAATAACTTATTTTTGGCACATTTACGTCCTTGAATATATTTTCTATCACAATTAAAACATAACCTTTTTCCATTTTATCTTTAAATTTTCAAGGTGTAAAATTGGTAGGCTAAGGGAATGATGGTGTACAAATTCTATAATATCTGATGTTAGTTAATGTTTCCCTCTTGTTAGATAATTTTTAATCTACCTTTGATTCCATGATAATAGAATCAGAAACATTAAGTGGATCTAATATGCATATCTCTTCTCATAGAGTAGGATGAAGACTAATCTCAAATGATATAATATGAAAGTATGACATAATTTTTCTCAATGTGCCAAAGATTAAGACATGAATATAAATTATGTCCTCTTAAAAATTAATAAAAAACTATATGGAGGAGAAAAGACCTCAGTAACCCCTCCACTTAGGATCAAACCTAATAGGAATATCCTAGTGTTATAACACTAGAGGAAGATTAGGAAGACATAATCCTTCAAAAGGATTAGAAAAAAAGTTGATATACACCTTCTAAGGTAGACTAAGTAGATCATATAATTCCTTTATTCAATTGAAGGCTAAGTTAAATTGATCACTTAGGGGACCTAAATTTTATAGTCCTTGGAGAAGAGTTATAGCTAAGAGTTATTTTTGCAAACTAGCATGAGGAAGAAGACAAATATTAAGTTGATATTGAAGTTTTGGAAGTAAGAAAAATTAGTCTAAAAGAGGTTAAAATGATGGAATAAGAGAAATATTTGATATATCTTGAGAATGGAGAGATTGGAGATATGGAAGACTAGGATCAAGTTATTAATGAGAATAACAAAGGTATCTTGGAGATACAATGATGGAGAAGGAGGGAGAGGCTACAGATATTGAGGATGGAGAGATAAAATATATGTAAGATTAGCAACAAGATCAACATCATGGAATAAATTAAAATAATGAATATATGATTCTAAAGACACAAACTGAAACTCAAACTATGACTACCAAGATAGATATAAGGAATCAAGGTTATTTATTGTTGGTAGGGATCTAAGTATAAGAGGTATGTTAGAAAGGGATTGGAAGGCTTAGAGATAAATATTATCCATAAGGGTAGAGAGGATGAAGGTGAATCGAATTTGGTGTCAAATAAAAAACCAAATCTAAGAGAATGATTCAACTAAGTGATAAAGTAAGAAGGAACACAAAATTTAAGGAGATTACTAGATCCAAATCTAGACACTCAAATAGTCATTAATATTATGGTGTTTTTTGTTTATAAAAAATGATTTAATGTTTTTATACTTTCTAGTTTAGTTTATTTTTTAAACACCATCAACTTCTTGGATGAAGAATTTGGGTTGGCTGAATGTTTATTCCTTTGCTCTTATTTCTAGGTTGTTTCTTCATTATTGTTGGATTGTTAGTTTATTATTTTTGATGTTGTAGGATACTAGAGTTTTCATTGCCCAAATTTATTCATTGTTAAATAATTTTACTAGTAATTTCTTGATATATATTTATCTCTCTTTGTATGAGGGTTGGGTCCCTCTCAAACCCTATTTTTACCAATAATAAAAAATATTCATATCTCATGTTAGATGTGGTCCTTGAGACTAACAAGAAATATGTCATTTAGATTATCATATGTAATTTTATCCAAGAACAAAGATATATTTTGAAATTGATGAATATAATCCTTGATAGATAATATTTTTTGTAGATTTTCTAATTGGTTGAAGTAATTCTCCATCACACTATTACAGTGCATTTTTAGCTCCTCCATAGAAATTGACCAGGTGAATCTAAGAGCCTTATTATTCCTCTAAGTTCAAAACCATACATATCAAATGAATTTTTCAATTTTACAATATAGGATGCCATGGTAACATTCTATCCACATGGGATATAACATAGATAAAAAAATTATATATTTGGTTGAGCTAGTTGACTAGATTATTTCCATCAAACTAATGCACATACACCTATGGTAGTAGGTTATGAGGGATAAAATTAGTGTTATCCATGGAATGAGTCTTTGTAGTATTTGAAATAATGCTGGGTTATCCCTTAAATCCACCTTTAGTTAATTATGATACTAAAAACATATTGACATTTTTTTGAGAGAGGCCATTTATCCTTTCATGTCATTACACATATTATCCACATATTCTTCTATTTCCTTGTGTATATTTTATAATTAATATTCTATGTTGTGTATACTACAATCTAAATAATGCACTTTATCATTAAATTAAGACACTTGATCCAAAATCCAACTATGTCTCCTCCTTGTTAATATTTTCTTTAGTGTAAGTGAATTCTTTTATCGGCCTCTAGTTTTTAATCCCTATAATGCTAAGGCTTGACAATGTAGAATTTGATTTTATCCTTTAACTAAAATTTGACCAAACATTTTCATGATCGACCTCAAAAACAAAACTTTAAAGAAAAAACACCCACTATATTTTTATGAGATTTTAAAAAATGTAAACAAATCATAAAAAATCCTAAAATGATAGCCTATAGAGAAAATTTATAAAAAACCCTAAAATATTAATAAATCACTAAAATGATCACCAAACCCTAATTTTTATTGTGATATTATTGAGTTATTCTCCAACTTCAATAAAAAAAATTGTATAAAAATATGACGGGGTTGTAAGATATAAGTGATTATCCAAAATTAGGGTTTCATCCACACGTTTACCCAAATAGAAGATATAATACTATTTATAATTTTATTACTTCCCTAATAAAGTAGAATCATACAAATACATCATAATATGATTAAAATAAGATCACGATACTTTAACAAATGATGAGACACTTTGAAGAGAAACCTACACAACCTTACAATGAGAATATAATTTGTAATATGATGATCAAATATGTATATGATAATTATATAATGGACACACTCTATTATAACATTACTACTAATATGAAGCTATAAAAATTATCATATGACTTAATTAAATGTTATGCTAGCCACAAGTCAACCACACATGTCATAATACAATCTTTAATGAGCTCATAAAATAATTGGACAATCTAATCTTACCAGACTAAAATATTACTTAGGCCCAAAGATGTAAGTACTCACTCTAGGCCTGACAAGGAACATCAAGAGCCATGTTATGAGAATGAATATTAAAGACACATTCATGCAACAAATTATACTATGAAGCAAAGGTAAAATAAATAATATGTGTACACAAAGATCAACATGTAAAGATATTCATTATAAATACGTACTCCATTCCTTATTCTTATATTTGGTTCCTTATAAAATATTTATAAAACAAAATTTTGTTACAAAGTGCACATTAATAATGTTGTGATGGTATTTACAACATTATCCCTTCAAACCTTAAATTTCAGCTCTACTTTTCTCTTCCTTATCCAAATAATGTAACCAACATATAATTACCAATTATTCTACTCATCTCCCAAAAAAGCTAACCTATGATTCTATATATATTTTTATTGAGTCTATTGGAACCTTACCAGCTGTCTCATTTGAACAACTATCATACAAACTTTTTGTGCATCTTTAGGAATATTTTCTTCTTGACCCCTTCCAATTATCCTCATTGTGGTATTTTATTTTTTCCTCTTGGTATGTGTTTTATCCAACATGGATCCAACCTATCTTTATTCATTTCCATCCACATAATCCTTCCATTGTTGCCTACCACTTGTCAATATATCCTTCATTTTATCCTTATTATCAAGTGTGTTTCCTTACATATGATGTTTTCTTATGTATCTTATGTTCATTGTGAATTATATCTCATGTGTTGGATATTATTATTCTATGCACATGAAATTATGAAGATTTTACTTTTTTCAAGTCTACAAAACTCTTCAACACATCTCACTCACACATCAAGTCTTGAAAAGATATGTATAATTTCATTATGTAAAATTGTAGGGTCAAGATTCCCCCACACTACACTTCTTATATGTTCTCAAAAATAAATAAATAAATAAATAAAAATAAAAATTATATATATATATATATATATATATATATATATATTGTTAGTGATGGGTCAATTTCATGTACAATCAACACTTTAGGCACTTGTTCTCATAGCCCATTAAATTTTTTATCCCATAAATATATAGGTGGCTTTATTCTAGCAGTAGATTTTCCACTGCATCATGCAAATCAATTGACACCTCTTCATTATCTTAAGTTATTTTATAAGTCTCAGTTAAAGTATATGTTAATAATATATGCCTTTATTTATGTGTATACACAACTCCTTATTCAATATTTTTTTTTTATCGAATCCCTATAAACATGAAATCTAATTTATTTTGTGCTTCATCTATGTTTTTATTTTTTGTGCTTCCTTAAAAATTTCTAACTTATTTATTGGATTTATTTCCTCTCTCATGTGTGTCATCACTTCTCAATGAGTAGATTATTCTTATTTCAAAATTTCATTTAATAATGTATCTCAAAATTGAATCTATTTAAAATATTTTTGGAAATCCATTTTTCAATCTCTAAAGGAGTTATAGCCCTCATATCCAACACTTCTGCTCATTTTTTGCTTGTATTGTAGTTCCTCATGCCTCCTTTAGCTCCATGTATAATACCTTTGTTTTTTAGCCAAAACTTCAACTAAAAACCTTTTTATCTAAAAAATGTTACCATCTTCACTCTCCTTAAAACTCCTCATGGCCTTTTTTATTATAACCTATAATATTTAATTCAATACCATCATATACTATCTCTACTAATATTAAAGCCCTTCACTCTTTCCTTCTCTCTTTTCTCTATGTTCTTTATCTTTGTATCTTATTTTATGTAATTCATAAATGATAGTTTCAAAATGTATATTTATCCATTTATACATCATATGCACTCAATGATTCACATACCCCTTCATTTTATTTGAGTGTGTTCCCTCTCCTCCTTTTAACATCACCTTCCTATTAATTTATTTTCCTTATGCATTCTTAGGCCATGCTCACGATCCTTCGTAAATTATCCTTCATACCATGTGCATAATGTTTTTTGGATATTATATGTTATTGAATCTTATACATTATGATTAATTCATCCTTAGAACTATTTAAAGAACCTAATACATCATATTTCAAGTGACACATTTTCACACTTTTGAGCCTTCTTGAGTCAACATCATTCTTCACACTTTTTCATTATCACTTATTTTCAAACCAATATTTCCTTTTTTGAATCACCTTATTTAAATCCTTTATGTGTAAAATTATTTTCCTATGATAATTATATTTTTCAACATCATATCATACCATATTTCCAACCTTCCTTAAAGCTCTTGGATAAACTTTATTTTTCATGCCATCATTTTGTTGCATGTTTTGTACACCCTCTTATATAATGGTATTTTATCTTCCCTATTACACACATGGTTTATAATCCCTCCCAAAGATAATTATATATCTAGTATAACAATCAAAAAATATTCCTCACTTCACTTTCCTGACAAGAATTACAATATCATCTACACTTATTAACAAAAAAATAAATTATTAAGAAAACCTAACTAAAAAAACATTAAATGTTTTTGTGGTTCATTTTAATCTTATCTTCAGAGCCACATTATTTATGGATCCTCCCTGAATATCACTTGAAGAATAAATGAATACCTACCCTGATAATTTTTCTTTAGAATATTTATTTGGTGTGCCATACTTGTGTCATCATTTATTGAACATTCATAAGGTTGTATTTGATGGGAAAATTTTCAACCTCAATCATACATTTGCCATTTCTTATGAATTGTGACTTCATCTATGGAATATATTTATTCACTCCCTTTTTGGACCACATGTCTTTGGTCTGTATTATGGTTTTTATATTATTATTTATTGGTACCTTTATGTTTGTGCTTCACTCTTTAGGTGTACCTCCTCTATTTTAAAGTCCACATTCCTCAGTACATTAAACTATATATTTGGTGCATGCAATGTCACGAGAGACTTATGTGCATGGTTCTTAACCCTTTACATTTTTTCTCATTGTCATTTACCTAAGAAATATTCAAGATTTGTGGTTATTTAATTTATTATTTTATCTCATGAGCTTTTTTATCTATCTATTTTGGTTTGTGCAAGACCCTTTGTAAAACAAATTTTGGCTCTTTCTTTGATCATCCTTTATCTTTTAGCTTTTGATAATTTAAATTTTCATAGAATATGAACTAGTACCATTCACCTTTGTGCATTTTATCCCTATTTATTTAAATGTATCTAGCACCCAATGTGTAAATACTTAGAGGTATTTGACACCTCTTCATCACTTGTCCATCTCAAGATTGTATTCTTATGTAAAATCCCCATCTACTTCATTAATGTGAAAATATTGAAGAGATCCTTATTTTACTTATGTAAATTCATGTCATCCACATATTATAATCCATGATCATTATCTATGATAATGACATACATATGTTCCCCATTTTAAAAACTCATATAATGTTTTTTAAAGTGCATACTATCTTGGTTGTTGTAACACTATGATCTACTTGGTAGCACATGATAATTATCTTCCTAATTAATGTATATTAATTAAAAGTCTACTAAGAATGAAAACCCCATTATATATAGTTTAGTGTTTTGTAAGACAACAACATGTCTTAAACTTCATCTTGTTTTCCACAAACAAAATATTTATCAAAGGATGTAGGGGTATCTTCCACATGTGCTTTCAATATTCCTTAATCAATGTGTTCACTTATATTCCCATATTCTCCAAAATGTTGTTCATTCCCTAATCATTATTTTTAGCATTAAAGATAAATTATTTGTCATATGGTGTATTTATTTTTATGCATACTCCATTTGGTTTTTTTTAAATTGAATCTTGATCATCCCTCACACCTTAATAAATCCATGATTTCAACAAATAAATTACCCCCTTTTTTGAGTAACAAAAGAAGCTTTATGATTTCCATTATTATATTCTGATGAGGGATCATATGCATGATTTATTTGGAATTATTTATTAATTATCACATATTATAAACTCACCATTTCAATTTTTATATCATTTATTACATTTATATTATGCTATACTTATGTATATTTACATCAAGATACCGTATATGCTTAAATCTTGATTTATATGTTAAATTATTCTTTTAGACTTAAAAAATATCACTCAAGGATTTATACTTTAGTTATTCACCTTAATTAAAAATGTTGGGATTGTATTAACCATCTCACTGGGGCTAAATTATTATCTTGTAGTGTGATTAATGGAGAGACTAAGGATAAACCTACAAGCTTCTTGAGAGCAAATTTTAATGAAACAAGGAGGATCAGGCATAATACCTTCTTGACTAAAACTTTTAACTAAAAAATAAATATTTATTTTATAATATCCCTTTTTATATTAATTACACATTTTATAAACCCATCAAGTTGGGTTACACCTTTATCTAGACTGGAAAATGCAAGAAAATATGAAAATAAGGTTTCTAGGCCTGATGATTAGGATTGTAGACTAAGTTTACTTAATAAATTTATTTTTAGGTATAATAAAATATTTAAACCAAATTTTAAACCTCAAATTTATGTTTATTCACCTCTCTACAAAGTTTCATTGCATTTCATTGGGTTATTTTTTGATTTATAGTGTTTTTAGTGCTCTAAATAGGCTTTATTTTATACCTACTATCTAATTTTTTTGAATATATTAAGTTGTAGGATTAAAAAATTATTGAAACCAATTTAAAACCTTGAAAACTATCCTAAAATAACTATAAAAAAAAAATCATTTAATTTTAAGGGTTCATTTCCAAGTTATGATGATTTTAGTATACTAAAACCCTAGTTGACTATGTATAGGATAATAGCTCAAATATAAGGTAAATTCAAATTTAAAGATCTATTTTTGAATATTTATGATGTTAAAATTCCCTCCACACACTTATATTAATCTTACAAACATATTCACACCTTAAATAATCCTGAAAGGTGGTAAAATACAACTTCTCTTGACTGTAGAAACTCTTTTTCTTGATTGTGAGAACCCTGTACTTTCTCTTCATGCCTGCAACATGCATGAATACCTTTAAAAATAAATAATATTATTGAAAATAAACAATAAAATTTTATTAAATATTATATATATTTTAAATTTATTAATGGAATTCAAATTGGCATTCTTTCATTATTTTTGGTGCAAATGTATTATACAGTCCTATCAAAAGACCTTGTTTTTAGACTTCTTTTTCATCAAAATCTTGGTGTTTATTGATATTATATTATTTTTATAATTTATATTATTTTATTTTACATGAAAATATCTCTCTCCTCTCCCTCAATCCATTCCAAACTCCTAAAACTATCTAACCACATTAGTAACCCAACTTAAGACATAACCTTAATTGAGTTTGACATAGTCATACATGATTTAAGACATTTGAACTATTATAAATTTTTTATAAAACTTTCCTTGACCCATAAATGAAGGATAATTACCATAAAAAACATTATGATATAATAAAATCTCTTAAAACACCCAAAACAAGTTTAAAAATTCAAATTTCTAGTTTTGGTGAGAAAATTGAAAACAAGCTAGAATGATAAAAACAAGGCAAAGAAAAATATGAAAAAGATTTAACTAGACAAGATGTGACCTCCTAAACCTATTAAATACTGAATTTTTTAAAAATAAACAAATAAAACCAATGCTCATGCGTCATCTTCCCTATTATTCTAATTACTTAGATCACATGTAGCCCATAATTTGCTTGAAATATGATATATATTCTTCATTATCAATTATAAACTCCAAAATCCTTTTATGTTCCTAGGAATTTGCCTTAATACTTCAATAGTAAAATAAATGTTACTATCCATTCTCTAATGCAAGTGTCTATGCCTTTTAAACACTTAATTTTTCAAATCTTTTGATATGTATGGGTTGACTTATTATGTTTCATTAACCCTTTCGTGAGGAGTTTTAAAAAATAGTGGTGTAAACAAAATTTAAATACAACTCATTATTAATATATAAAAATACCAAGAAAACACCTATTCAATCTCATTAAATCAATTACCCAACTAAGTTCTACTACTCTATTCATCTGTATTTCTATATCAATCATATTATAGGTTTGAATCATTTAAATAACAACCCATAAGAAATATTTGTTAAGTTACAAGCTAGATCATATAATCCCCCTAAATATAACATATTTCACCCTTGTGTATATAATCCCACACTTAGGGGAATATTACATATGTCTGAAGACCTCTTTAGAGTATTGGATATGTAGGTAACAATCATTGATAGGGGGATTCTTGAAGTCAGCTTGATTTCATGAGCCTATTAACCCATTTTTATCAAGGTGACAAGACTTAAGAGGAGGATATATGATTTTATCTATATTATGATATCGATAAATTGAGCACATGATTAGGACACATAATATAAAATGTAAAAGGAAACCCAAAAATACCCAGGTGGAAGTTTTAGTCAATAGTTAATACTTTATACATGATAAATGCATTGAATCATGGACAATAGCATTGATTCAAGTGTCCACAAGGTGATGCAAATGTTTATGTTGTCAAAAAACTAATTTTTAAAATCTAACAGTTGGATCAAAATATTCATACAATCTATTTCTAAACTTGCATTACTCAATCCTACCTATGTATGCATTAGTGTATAAGCTAAGTATAATTTCCCCTCTATATTTTTATTATCATAATATTGAATTTTATACTTTCTATATTTGGCATATGTTTATATTCAATATTTGTTATCAAAATATTAGTAGAATCTAAATTCATTAATTAAAATATTTTTAGAATAGGTTATTATTATTAGATTAGGCTAATCTCCCTTTATCCTTATTTCCAAAAATGGTTAAATATTTCGTGAGCCCAACCTCTGAGTCTCCCTAAAAAAATCCTAGCTTGCTCTAGGGTTTTTAACTTTCTAGGATTTTAATTTAATTATCATGTTGGAGTATTTTATAGAATTTATATGTCTTTTTATATTCTCATATTAGTCTTTGTATTTAAAATGGATAAAAATAACCTTTCCTCACTCTAAGGATGGTGATATCTATTATCCCTTCAACTAGGTCCATGCTATCATATATCCCTAGGGTAAGGTAACCCATCCTATAATTTGAAATATAAATAATTAATATATTCTTCCTCAACCACCTTCACCTCTCATATCTCCTTTAGATGGTGCATGTATGCATATTTAATCTGAAACACCTAGGGTTTATGCTTGTGAATCCCTTAAAGATCAGATCATCCTTATTGGCAAGTTAATGGAAGAGTTTCAAAATAATTTTAGTTCAAAGATTTCATGATTGGAAAATTAGATAACATATTTAAAAAATCCAAAATATGCTAGTGTTAATCATATTCTTTCATTCCTATCTAAAAATGTTATACCCAATAAGGTTTCATCAAAATAAGAATTAAATAAAAATTCATATACAACTAGTGATTTAAAAAATGAAGAAAAGACTACTTAGATTTCAAGTTAAATTATAATATAAATGATTTGAAACAAAGTGATCAAATTACATCATATATATCCTCTTAGAATATCAAAATCTTATTGTGCATATCATAGAATGCATGGGCATCATAGAGATTGTTTTTTGGATTTGAAGAATAAAATAGAAAGTACAATTGATAGTGGTAATCCTATATATATATATATATATATATCAAGAAACCCACTTACCTTATGAGTACCTATCCAAAAGCAAAAGTGGAAAAATAAGAAATATGGATACCAAAGGACAATTCAAAGTAGAAACAACTACAAATGAAATAATTAGAGTAAGAAAATATTCAAAAGGCAAATATAGAGAAATCAATGTCACAAATTGATCAAGATGAAAAAAAATTAAAAAAGGCACAAAGTGAAAAGGAACAATTACAAAAGAAATGTATTACAAATGCAATGTTACAAGGTGAGAAAGAACAGAAGTTTCAAAATCAAACTTAAAATAAGAAAACAAGAATTCTCAAAACAAGGTTTATAACAAAGACATTTTCAAGACAAGACAAGCCTACAAAATCAAATAATAAAAATATGGTTGTTAAGGATCCAAACATCACATCTATTTCATATACATGCTCAAAATTGTATATCAAAAGTTCGATAACAACTTAAGAGGCTAAATATATCCTATGATAATGATTACATTAATTATTATAATAACTTAATATTACATAATATTGGTATGATCCTCATGATACTGATTACACAGACTATGAGTATGACACATATGATATTGATTACGTAGACTATGAATATGACACACATGATCATGTCCTTCACAAAGGTGTCTTCTTGATGAGATCCTTGGATTATAGTATGAATTTTACTTTGTCCATAACACCTTTTATAATCATACTAATATGCAAAAAAAAAAAAAATACAAAAACATTCAAATAAGGAAAAAATATTTATAATTTCAAGTGTTTACTAGATTTTTCATATGTTATTTAATTTATGTTAGTATATATCATATTATTTATATACACACATATTTTTCATGGGTAATTGAGTGTGATACATGCATACATTAGATCCATGATACATATACATGCAAATGTTGGACCTTTCCTTTTCTCACATGACACATTATGTTTAGGGCATCTTGCTTATATATGTTCATGATTGACACATGTTATATTATTTTATGAAAATTTCCATTATCACATTTATATTATATATTTACATTTACACATGCTTATACTCATGTTGATATCTTATATAGTGTATTTGATATGTTATTTTACATGACATTTTGTTAACATATGTATGCAGGGACTAGTATGAGATGCTTATGCTATTTGATTATATTTCATTTACTCATCTCTTCACATGGATTACTTTAGTTTAATTCTTATTTGATTCTTTTTATTTCTTATGGAACATTTAAACATGTTCCTTACTTGTTGGCCATAATGCCTTGAATCTTATTTGTTTCTTTGGTGTGTGTAAATTTTCATATGTCCTCCTCTTGAGTGTGAGACATTTAAACATGCCCTTTGTTTGAGATCTCCTTAGACCAATATTTTCATAGAATTTGAGTACTCTTGTGTGTGTGATTGATTTTTTCTTAATCTTGTTATGTTTTGATACTATGATCTTCATTGATATATCTACTTCAACATGATATTATTATATGCTTCTTTACTAACTGATTCAAATAGATACAACATAATTGTCTTATCCTTTTGAGATAATATGACTATCAAATTTTCATTACCCTCACCTCAAAAGGGGGGGGGGATATGAATGGGGGCTTGTCATAGGGACATGATTCCACATACATACATATGATAAAATTGGTAGAATTTGATTCAACTTAGATGATTCAAATATACACTTAGGACATAATTCTATATTTTTAGCACATGTTTGGGACATTTTTTTAATATTTATGATACATATTAGACACATTTTTCAAATAAAAGGTTATATTTTGATAGATAATTCAAATCTAGACACATTTGAGGTGCATATCCCATGAAAATGCACCAAACCACGTATAAATTTTTAGATTATACACACTATTCATGCATTATCCTTCCAAGATGTAATGTTTGATATTTTATTTACTACAACAGTTGACTTGTTTGATTAGTGCAATTGAGATTTAGTGCCTTAAATGGTATTATTACTATTTTATATTATTTCAAGTTGATATGGTTATACCATTTGACTCGAGAGAAATTAGATAGATTATGATACATTAGAGTGGTACAATTAAGATTATGATACATCAGAGTGGTACAATTGAGATTATGAGCTCTCGATGGACTTGGTAAAACTCACCCTTATACTAGATTGGGGGCATGATCACCCTCCAATTCCCCTATTCACATCTCCAATGTTCAATTGTTAACCTCACTCCAATGCTTCAATTAGGAAGAATCATTATCAAAGTAAGCTAGAAAGGTGAAACATGGTTGTATTAACACACATGTGTAATACTTTTCTTTCTTTCTTTTCTTTCAAGCAAATTTAAATTACTCATTTCATATTATATACACTAATTACACTTGTAACATGATCTTGGTTTCAAGACATACATATGTAAAAAATTAAAATAGACTTCAAGAAAATTAATGTGTGTTGTACACACCACAATATGCATTTATTTCCATTAAACTAGTAATTTCATCCTTATGCATTATTATATTAAATGGGGGAAAAATAAATGCTTAAATTTGGATTTATATTTTAAACTAGTTTTCTACACTTTAAAAATACCACTCAAAGCTGTACACTTCAATTATTGACCTTCTTTATAACTGTTAGGCTTGCATTCACCATATCATTGGGCCTAAATGATTATTTTCTAGTCAGAACCTATTAATATGATTATCCAAATCACCTATAGCCCACAATATACTTAAAATCTGATATAGATTCTTCATTTTTAGTTATTTATCTCTAGAAATGTTATATGTTCTTAAATAATTCTATTTAGACTTGGATAATAACATTTATATTATTGTCCATTATCTAACACAAGTGCCTATGTTATCTAAACACTCAAATTTGAAAATATTTTGATATGTACGGGTCGACCTATTATGTTTCATTAACCCTTCCATGATAAAATTTTCAAAAGAGGTGGTATAAATACAAGTTGAATCCAACTCATTAGTCTTATAGAAAATATTAAAGAAACACCTATTCAAGCTCATTCAATCAATTTCACAACTAATTTCTACTACCCTATTCTTCCATATTTTTATGTCAATCATAGGAGCAGTCATATTAAAAGTTTGAAGCATTCAAAGAACAATACATGAGAAGTATTTGTCAATTTAAAATATATATCATTGTATGACCTTTACATACAACATATTTCATCCTTGTGCACACATAAGCCTATGCTTAGGGGAGAACTATATATGTCTGAGGCACTCTTTGGAGCATTGACTATGTAGGCAATGCTCATTAATCAAGGAGTCCTTGAAGTTAGCTTCACTTCATGTTCCCACTAACCTATTTTTGGCAAGTTGACTAGACCTAAAAGGAGGGTATAGGCTTTGAGATATATTATGATATTGAGAGAATGTGTATGTGATCTAGACACATAATTTGAAAGGTGACAAAAAAACCAAAAATACCTAGTGGAAGTTTCAATAAATATTCAATACTTCATATAAGACAAATGCATTGAAACATGAAAATTAACATCAACACAAGTGTCTACAAGGTGATGCAAGTGTCAGTGTTGATAGAAGTCTAATTTTTATAATCTAATGTCTAGATGTGAATCTTCATATAGTCTATTTATACACTTGAATTACTTAGACCTACTTGTGCATTAGTGTATAATCTAAGTATAATTTCTCCTTCATATTTCTATTATTAGAATTTGTAATTTATATATTTAGAATATTATTAGATTTAATATTTCTTATCATAATATTAGTAGAATATAAATTAAATAATTGGCCTAATTTTAGAGTAACTTATTTCTATTTGATTAGGTTACTCTCTCTTAACCCTTATTTCTAAAAAGGGTTAAATAGATACACATTATTCCCATCATACTATTTGTGTTACACATTCTTTATCAGAGGTAGTGGGTTAACATCCATACACCTTGTATATGCATCCTAATTTTAGTAATTTTATTTACCTTCAAATATCTTCCATTAATATCATCTAGTTAATTTTTTACCCAAGACTTCTCTTGACCAATTTAGATCATTCTCTAATTTTTTTTTGCTTTCTCTTTTTGAAGGATATTTACATGAAAATACATGAAATCCTTATTTTTATGGTCCTTGTAACAATATCCATAAGTAAAATATTTGGTACAGTCCTTATCCACACTTGAAACAAGTCATAGGACCATGGACCCTACCTCTCCTACCTCATCCTCCATGCCAAAAGGATCATAAACCTAACTTAAATCCTCCTCCTTGACTATATCTACCATTTTTATTATAATTTCCCCTTAGTTTTTGGAATTTACTCTCCCTTGGTGTTGTTAGAAAACCAACCTTGATTTTGATAAACCTTCCATCTTAAGGTTAATTATATCCTCACTAATTTTATTAATCATCTTGATATTATGGTTGTGACATAGTTGTGGCTTGGCACAACCCCATATCCTTTTCTTATTTAATCCCATTTATTATCATTAATTATCTATATCATAAGTGTTTGCATCAAAGATATTGCAGTAAAAAATGGCATTTTTTTCACATAGTAGTGGAAAATAAATACACATTTCATGTTTTCCTTTATAAACCTCACATAATAATGTCACCAATTTCACCTTTGTCTTTGTGAAATTCACCCTAATGCAACCATATACATCACATGTGGTACATCATATTGGATTTGACATATCTTACACACTTTTTTTAGAAAGACCATAAAATTGTGTCACCATATGTGATATCTAGACTTTAGGAAATAAAATGATACATGAATCAAATTTTCCAATAAACTTGATTCTAAACACAAAATCCAATAACTAATACACATCATCAAAATTATTCATGGAAATTTTTATCTTATAGGCTAGAAAAATTCATGTGAAAAATCATTGTGCATCTTTCAATGGGTGGATATTATTACTGTAGGTTTTTATTTTTCCCTATTTATTAATTGGGAAAATTGTATTTCTTGTACATACATGGAGTTTTCCTACATTTGTGGGATAGGCTAGCTTATGTGGAGGTGTGTGTCATAGATGTGTCATAGGTGTCATAAGTAATTCCCTTGATGGGAGTTACTTCTCTATTCTTAGCACCTTGTCACCAGCTTTCATGGAGGAGTTATAGTCTATTCTTGGGGTGCCTTGTCCACCTTTTATGGAGGAGTTACTTACGTACTCTCCTATTTGTAGTCCTCACTTTGGCCATCTCATGTTAATCAGATTTTGGTTTTCTCCATTTTGTCTTGTGCAATTTATCTTATTGTGTTAATTTCAAATTGCTTTAGCATCTATGTGGTGTGCACTTGCTTCAACTCATGTGATCACGTCTCCATTGCACTCACATTATCCAAATTTTGGCAACAACTCCAATATGGTATCAGAGCAAGAATGGTAATCATGTGTCTGGTTATGCTTTTAGTTCATTTTGAAATCAAGAGGAGTGGAGTTCTCTTTGTTTTTTTTATTTTTTAGATCTGATCTAAAATAAAAATATATATCATTTTTGGTATCATTTTCTTAAAAATCCTTAGTCTTTAGGCGTCTTGGCTGTCTTCACTTCAGGGACTGGTTCAATAGTTTGCTTGGGTGCCATTGTTGCACTCAAAAATAGAGGAAGGATCAGTATAGGGAGCAGAGGGAGGAGAAACAACTCCAAATAGCAAGGCACCTTCAGCACATCAACTTTTGCAACACCCAACATCCTTCACTTCTACCATGCCATCAGCTGTACGACGTCCAAAACATGTCATACGGCACACACTTATGCTGTTATCCTTCAACAAATGCCAAGATTCTATGCCTAAATTTTGGTCTTCAGTCCTTCTAGCTTATTTTCTTGCCCAACAAGGCTCCAAGTAGGCTTTGTGGAGTCCAACAGGTCTACACATTTATTTTTTTGTCTTTTTTGCAAGTTAAATTTTGGATTGTGTTTTTTGGTGCCCCTTTCTTGCTTGGCATCCCATGTAGCACCCCTTAGACACATGGCAACAGTTCAATTATGTCTTTGATTTAATATTTTCAATTAAAATTGACTTGTTAAAACAAAAATCAGTCAATTTGACTGAATATTTAGTTTTATAGACAGTTTTGTATTTTTGGGGTTTTCATTTAAAAACTTGTATCTTCGCTTGTCGAAGACGAAGGGTGAGGCCCAAGTTGGTGAGAGACCAATTCCCCCTCACACAAACCTCCTTTGGATTCCTCTATGTGATAAATCTAGTGAGTGGTTAGAAGGCCACTTTCTCTCTCATAATAGACATTTTTTAATGTTTTAGTGCTTTTTTTGCAAAAACACTAGTTTATGGGAAAATTGAACCTTTAATATCTTGTAAATGGTAGCTCAGATTTGGGTGCCATTTTTTTCAAAAGTGTTTGTAATTCAATTCTCCATAGTGTAGGCTTGTTATTTGTAAAAAATGCACTAGTTTATAAAGTGCCAAAAATTTGGGTCTCTCGGGACGCATTTTCGGCTGAGTCTGACATTCTGTTTGCTTTAGTCTTGCACTGATTGCTCTAAGACACATTCTCAGCTGAGTTTGACATATTTTGAGCATGAACTTTCATATTTGGGGGGGGGCTCAATATTTTAGGGGGGTGTGATTGCTTTTCCAAACTTGTAAATCTTTGCTTTCATTTTCCTTTCTGCATAATTTCACAACTTGCAATCAACACAACTTCACCAAAATTCATCTAAAAATAGATTATTTTCAACTTAAACCCCTAACACCCTTCAAATATCATGAATGGAAGGTTAAAATATCAATCATTCTTAGAAGCAAAAGGTTGTATAGGATCACCATGGGTACTGAAGTAGAACCCAACACTAATGCTAAAAAGGTCAAGTGGTACAATCGTAGTGATGAAGCTTATGGATTACTAAGCTTGTCTATGTCTCTAGAAATTATCTTCCATCTAGAATCCTCCTAGACTCCCAATGACATATGGGACACCTTAGAAAAGTTATTTGGGAAGCTTGATGAGATGAGAGGTCATGAGCTCGAAAATGAACTCATAAGTCTTAGTCCTAGCCACTTTGACACCCTACAAGACTTATTCACTAAGTTTAAGGCCCTTAGATAGAAATTGAAAGAATGTGGGATAGAGAAGTAAGATGATCAACTCATGCTTTCTATTCTCACAAAGTTAGGTCCAAGCTATTCAGTCTTTGTCTCCACTTTCCATGCCACAAAAAGTGCCCTTGGCACTACATGGAAAATGCCTTCTTTAGATTCATTCATTGCCGACTTGACTAGGGAGCAAGATAAGCTAATTCAAATGGGCACAATGAAGTCTACTCAACCCCAAGCTTTGATATCTAGAAATGGTAACGATAAGACTTCAACAAAGGAGAAGAAGAAAAAGAACAAGGTCCACGAAAAGAAGAAAGAAAACACCAATCCTGCCAAAAACAACACTGAGACTTCCTCTTCCAATGATAAACCTAAGAAGGAGAAGGTTAAGTGTGCCTATTTTAAAAAGATAGGGCATGATGAACACAAATGCATGAAGAAAAAAATAGATCACCTAACTCATCTTCTAGAGAAGAACAACATAGGTGTTCTAGAGTCCATCAAGTAGAATTCATCTACCCAGGATTCTACCAAGGCAAAAGGCAAGGGTAAGGAGAAAGAAAAGGGCAAGGCCCTTGTAGGTACAACAGCTTCTACATCTTCATGGGTCATCAACTTAGGTGCTTTTCACCACATGGGCTCTTCACTAGTTGAGTTTTCATCTTTAGAGACTTGTAGCATGACTTCAATTAGTTTGGGTGATGACACATCAGTTTCTGTTCCAGGGAGAGGGTTAGTTGAAATGGAAGGAGGAACATTCAATAATGTTCCAAGTGTTCCTTCTCTTTCAACCAATCTCCTATCAATGTACCAAATCACTCACATTGGTCAGGGCATGAGAGTTGAGTTTTCACTAGATTCAGTGGTTATCAGGGAGTTGCATAGTGATACTATAGTGTCAGTGGGTAGGGCAGATCACCAAGCCAGGTTATACACCTTCTCACATTTTGCATCAAATTCTTCTCCAACAACATTTTTGACTCATTCAGATGGAGTTAGCAAATTGTGGCATGAGTGGGTTGGCCACCTTAACTACCACTACCTCGAGCAACTTTGCAAACATGACATGGTCATTGGCTTGCCTCGTGTCCAATTCTCAAAAAGAATTTGAGAGGGGTGCTCCATTAGAAAGCATCCCGAAGCAAAATTTGACAAAGGCAAAGCTTGGAGGGCTTCACAACCTTTGGAGTTAGTCCATAGTGATGTATCGAGACCCTTTCCCAAACCATCTTTCATAAGGGCCAAATACATCCTCACTTTCATTGATGATTTCTCTAGGTACACTTGGATATATTTTATCAAACAAAAGTCTAAAGTGTTTGAAAATTTTCTAGACTTTAAGGCTCTTGTTGAGAAACAGAGTGAGAAATCTATCAAGGTTCTTCAAACTGATAATGGAGGGGAGTATGTCAGCATGAGGTTTGAGTAGTTTTGCACCACAGAGGGGATTGATTTGCAGTGCACAGTCACTTACAATCCTTCACAAAATGGGGTTAAAGAATGCAAGAATAGGTTCTTGAAAGAGATGGGTAGCTATATGATTCACTCCAAATCCTTAACACCATAGTACTAGGCTAAATCCATCAATTGTGCTTGCTACATTCAAAATAGGGTTCCTCACAAAGCTTTGAAATGGATAACACCCTTTGAAGCTTGGCATAAAAGGAAACTTGATGTTGAGCACCTCAGGGTTTTTCGATCCCCAGCCATGGCCCACATTCTAAAGAAGAAATGCAAAGCTATGGAATGTCAGTCCAAGCCTTACATCTTTGTAGGATATCCAGATGGTATTAAGGGATATCACCTTCTAGATCTAGTCACTCATGAGTTGTTCATCGAGAGAAGTGTCCATTTTTAAGAGAGTCCTAAAGACTCAACACTTGACACTTCTTCTCCCTCATCAGATCTACTTCTTCATGATGATTCCTCATCAGATTTAGATCAACCACAATAGGTTCTTGAGTTAGATACATCTTCTTCTTCAAGTTTAGACAATGAGGATAGTGATGCAGCATCATCCACCTCTAGTCAGTCAGAGGATGAGGAGTTAGCACCTGACTCACCCACTTCTGGGCCACTTTGGGCTAGACATACACTTGAGAGTGTTGGCACTTGGGTAGGAGATCCCACAGATGACAGATGTACTAGAGGGGATTTTTAGAGAGATCTACATGCCTTCTTTGCTTCAGTTTCAGATCCACAGACTTTTTGAGAGGCATCGGGGGTACGTGGGTGGGATAGTGCTATGGAGGAAGAATATTCTTCCTTAATCAAAAATCACACTTGGGACTTGACTTCACTTCCTAAGGGAAGAAAGATGGTTCGATGTAGGTGGATATATTAGACCAAGTTTGTAGCAAATGGGTCAGTTGATAAGTACAAGGCACGATTGGTCACCAAGGGTTTCTCACAGGTGGTAGGCATTGACTACTCAAAGACCTTTGCACCCATTGCAAAGATGACTTCTATCTAACTCACCTTGGCTATTGCCATAACACATGGTTGGGAGGTGCATCAGATGGATGTGAAGAGTGCCTTTCTTCACAAAGACCTATAGGAGGATATCTACATGGAGCAGCTGCCAAGATTTGTTTAGGATTCTTCCTTAGTATGTAAACTTAGGAAATCTATCTATGGCCTCAAATAGGCCCCTTGGGCTTGGTATGCCAAGATGTATTCCTTCCTTCTCACAACAAGTTTCACTAGGTGCCATTCTGATCCCAATGTTTACTTCTTGTAGCAGGATGATTCACACTTAATTTTGGTTCTATATGTTGATGACCTTTTGATCATTGAGAGTTCTTCATCGGCTATTACAGCGGTGAAGGCATCTCTTTAGGATAGATTTGACATGATAGACTTGGGTTTATTGCACTACTTCCTTGGCATCGAGATATCACAGTTAGATTTAGGGATTTCTCTTACATAGCCTAAGTATGCTCTTGACTTATTGGCTCAGTTTCACATGGCTGATTGCAAGCCATCTCCAACTCCCTTTCTATCAGGAGTCAAGCTTGAGGCTGATTGTTCTTCACCATTGGTTGATGCCACTCAGTATCGACAACTTGTTGGTAGTCTCATCTACTTGAATCACACTAGGCTTGACATATCATATACAGTGGGACATGTCTCTAGATTCATGCAAGAACCTCATGAGCTACATTAAAAAGAAACTAAGAGGATCTTGTATTACATACATGGTTCACATAGATACGAGATTCATTACAAATTTGGCATAGAGGTTGACTTGGTTGGATATACAGATTCAAACTGGGCTGGTGATTCACAGACTCCCAAGTCCACTTCTGGTTACCATTTCTCTCTAGGATCTGGTCCTATCAGTTGGTCTAGCAAAAAGCAGAATGCTATTGCTATATCATCCATAGAGGTAGAGTATAGGGGAGCTGTTAATGCAGCTACTAAGGTTATTTGGCTTCATGGGATAATTTTTGAGTTTGGCATTCCTATCAGGCAGCCCACCATCATTTATTGTGACAACTAGAGTACCATTTAGATTTTCAAGAATCTAGTTCAGCACCAGTGGACCAAGCACATAGAGATTCACATGCATTTCATTTGGGAGCTGATTCATAGTCAGGTCATTGACTTGATATTTTGCCAGTCTTCAGAGTAGGTTGCAGACATCTTCACCAAACCTTTCACTAAGAGCAAGTTCATTCATCTATGAGCTCTTCTTGGGGTGTGATCCACATCTGCAACAACATCATCTTCAGTGGGGGCCTTATAGCCTCTTCTTTTCTTTTATGTCTCTCTTTTGGGAGGAATTTTTTTCCTACAGGTTTTTTCCTTTTCTCTATCTTATGGGAGATTGCATTTGTACATGGGTACCTCATCAGGCCTAGTTATCAAGACCCATTTTATATTTCCACACTGCCCACCTAAGTTGCGCTTATAGTAGGGTATTAGTGTAGGTTTTTATTTTTCCCTATTTATTAATTAGGGAAATTGTATGTCTTGTACATACATGGAGTTTTCTTACATTTGTGGGATAGGCTAGCTTATGTGGAGGTGTGTGTCATAGATGTGTCATAGGTGTCATAAGTAACTCCCTTGATGTGAGTTAATTCTGTATTCTTAGCACCTTGTCACCACCTTTTTTGGAGGAGTTACAGTCTATTCTTGGGGTGCCTTGTCCACCTTTTGGGGAGGAGTTACATACTCTCCTATTTGTAGTCCTCACTTTGGCTATCTCATGTTAATCAGATTTTGGTTTTCTCCATTTTGTCTTGTATAATTTATCTTATTGTGTTAATTTCAAATTGCTTTAACATCTATGTGGTGCGCACTTGCTTCAACTTGTGTGATCATGTCTCCATTGCACTCACATTATCCAGATTCTGGCAACAACTCTGATAGATATCATAAGAAAACTTTGAAAAAAGTGTCTTAAAACATGTCATACGTGTGCACTCTCTCATTGGAATAATTTTAAATCTATTTCAACATAAATATTCTCTCTTTCTCAAATTATTAGATGTGAAACTCAAAGAAATGACTTCATTAGTTCTCCAAAGTCAACCATAGTTTAATTTGGGTCATAATTCATATACAACATATGTATATAATCTAACAAGATTGTTATAAACTAATTTTATTTCTTTTCTTTCTGGGAAATTCCTTTTACATGTCATGCTATGTCAAATTTTTGAATGTGATGCATGGAACATTTTATTCCCTTGTTTATTTCAACTACATAAAAATTTCATACATAAATTTTAAATATGCTACCATTTGATGCTATTATTAAGTAGTGCTTCTAGACACAATACCTCCTCCTAATCCACTAGGATCCCCTCAAAATACAATTGTAGTCAACACTGAGCTCCTTAATATTGTACTTCCCTTACTATAAATAATGGGGTTCAAATATGAATCTTTATTATTGCTAATATACCTTGAACAATGGTATCTCATACTAGCACAACAAATACCATATTTATTTTTATATGTGCATTTTTACCTCTATAGATGAGTTACTCATTTCTACTAGAATTTAAAACATAATTGCTTCCTGTAAATAATATTTTTATCTTATCAGTGTAGATATATTCACTTCAAACATTACTATATTAATTAATTTTTCCAAATATAGATGTGTGTGGGTTTCAATGTCTGATGAATTAGAGTTAGAGCACTTTTCATATTATACACTTCTTAAAACCACATATTCTTCTAAGATCCAATCATTATCTTTTCATATATCATGCTCAAACATGGAATTTTCCATGTGCATATCCACATATCCAAAGGATCATTTCTCACCCTTACATATGCAAACCTATCATATGCCCTCTTCACGTTATATGAACTCCAATTACAAATCCTTGACAAAGTATCTCATCTTCCTAGGATCCTTGGTATTAATTATCTTATTTATACCTTCACTATAATTTCACATGATCTATTACTTCTCATTATTAGTTTCCATGTTCCTAAAAAAATTCTTCCCCAAACTTATACAACATTTACTCTAATCCTTTTCACTCTTCTTCCTAGCCTAATTTTGAGCAAAATTATCCAATAATTCTCATTATTTTAATTTCATAATAAATCACGAGCATATTTATCCATAGTGGAAATTTTTAAATGAACTATCTTAAGGATCACAAAGAAATGTAAATTCTCCCTATTCAAAACATAGGTAGGTTAAACTTGAAAACTGTAAGAAGTAGAGATTAAATTCACATCTCCATTAGACATATGAGACTTTTTTTCACTCCTCATAATTATTTCAACTTGTTGACTTAATCTTCAGTCCAACTAAACATTCTTAATTAAAAAAATTTGACTTCTTCATACCACATATGTAGCTAACCATGCATGTAATAATTCACATAAAAAGACTTCATAAATATCATTCAAAATATGCTCTTCTAACTAATTTTTAGGTGTAACATCCTTGAATTATATACAAATATTTGAAAACTATGAAACATTTTATTCAAACTAAGCTTCCACTCACTCTAGAGATATATGTCCTACCATTCATCAAGTTTATCTCCATGCCCTCTTCAAACAGGGTCTTGACAATGAAATAATTTTTTTATCACTCTTGAACACTACCTAAATAAGCCTTATGTAAAATTTAGTTAACATAACACCTACTTAAAATGTATAATTATAACACACATAAGATTACTTAGGCCCAAATACCTAAGCACTCATTTGAGGCAAAACAAGAAGAACTAAGACCTATATTACAAAAATTGAGCATAAAGACACATTCACACAAAATACTATACTATAAATCAAAGGTAAAATAAATCATCCATGCACACAAATACAGTCATTAAAAATACATAACCCATTCCTTATTCATATATTTATATCCTTGTACAATATTTATATAACATAATTCTATTACAAAGCATACATTCATAATCATGTGATGGTATTTAAAACATAATTTATTCAAACCCTAACTTAGTGATCCACTTCACTATTCCTTATCTAAATCATGTAACCAATTTGAAGTTACCAAATCTTCTACTTATTTTCCCTAATTGGGATCTCAATGCCTTTATTTATAGTTTTTGTGATTCCCTTGTAACCTTGTTAGGTTTTTCATTTGAATAGTTGTCATGCAAAATTTATACACATATTTTGGAACATTCCATTCTTGATCCCTTCAATGTGTCTACACATTAGTATTTTATTTTTTACTCCTGGCATATGCTTTATCAGTTATAAATTGAACCTATCTTGATTTTTTTCCATTTGCATTACCCTTCCCTAGTTACTTGCCAATTTTCAACATCTCCTTCATTTCATCATTTTAATCAAGTATGTTTTCTTATATATGATGTGTGCTTATGTAGATTACACATATTTTTAATCATCTATCTATGCTTTATGTTATTATTTTTCATGGATGATCTTATAAATTTTATACTTGTTTCAATTTTACAAAACTCTTAAACACATCTGACTTATGCATCAATTTTTAAGAAGACATCATAATTTAATTAAGTACAATTGTACGATCAAAATATTTTTTCATCATCTCCTACTTATTGACTAGTAGAATAAAATTATAATTGAGAGACACTAATGTATTTATCTAATTTTTCACTTGAAGAGTATTTTCACTCTTGTATTCTTGAAAATTAATGCCTTGGAGAAGGTACACATTTTTTGCCTTATGTCTAGTGAGTTAAATTATAACATGAAAATTATTTATGATATATTCATACAAATGTGCCCCTATAACATCTTAATTTTATATGAAACATTATTTTTTAATTTAATTAATTATAAATAGAAAAAACCTTTTCTATTGTTTCATGGTCTTCTAAAGCACATACATTCATGGTAACATTATGTTTAGGAAATGACATTTCCTAAAATAGTGATACTCTATATTCATATTATATTTACTATATTTTCACATGAATGGTATTTTTAGTGACTTGTAATTCCTCATTAGACATATTTTGTGTGAAAAATCATTTTAATTTCTCAATGAGAAGGTTTCTTTGATTATCATCATTAACTAGTGTCTTCACGCATTCTTCACACACTTTATTTTTGAATTATTAAGGCTAAATCTAATGATATTACCTTGTAAATATTTTAATTTCATTTTAATCTAAATAAAATTATATTTAAATATTATCCATGTCATTCGATAGTAATATATTCACATATAATAATATAATAAATTGAATAATTATATATACCTAAATTTGGTCAGATGTACTTGATAATGTTAATTCTTGACATAGATTAAATAACTTGATTTACACTCAAATATGTGACTCATATTCACCATTACTCTATCCATTTATCTATATTCAAGCTTGACCCCCTTTTTTTTCCATCACTACTACATAATAATTGCCATGTAATTACTTAAACCAATTTATATCACTCTTAGACTTCCCCCAACCTCATGCTTATTATTACTACATTTATGGGACATGTCTATGTTATGAATATAGGTCTACTACCATGAACCTATCAACTTATCACAACCTTGTCCCCACACCATCTAACGGGTAGTTTAACAGGTAGTTTATGAAATTTGAAATATCTATATGGTTCATCCCAAAATTTTAAAAAGTCAACTAAATAAAATTATTCAATTAGAATCTTATAAATACAAATCAAAGGTCATTCATTACCAAGATATATCCCTAGAGTTTGAAATTATGTATTAAACACTCAAACATTATTTTAAATTAATAAAATGTGCCCTATTATTCCTAAATTTAATATTAATCACTAGGATTAGTCACAAACCAAGTCTAAATCAATCCAAATCAAGTTAAAAGTGGATGTTGTCAAGTATCAAATTAGATTTTCTAGCTCTATAAATATAGTGATTGAGAACAATTGAAAAATTACACTATGTGGGAGAAATATGCATGGTTTGATTCCTTCATTAGATTATGTAGATATGTAAGCATGGTTAACAATCAATAGAGGTAATTGGGGTCAACTCAACCCATTACACTTTCCATTATTTTTGTACATTTCTATCTCTCACCAGCACATGTAGGGTTTTTCAAGACAAGGAAAAGAAAATATATGTATCTACATGGAATTAACATAATCAAAATATCTCAATTCTCTCAACAAACATAAGCACAAGTGGTGGATAAATTATAGTTTTAGCACTTTCACAGTAGACAAATCTATAGCCAACAAACAAGGTCACATTGCATGGTTATTTAGGGAGTGTGGATTTGTCCAGATATAGCTACAATCTCTAATCTCTATTCCTAGACTTGAGCTATTAAAACCCTATTTTATCATATTTTCCACTATTAGATACATGCTACAACCAACTAGAAACTAGAAAATGCTAAGTATATTAATCTTGGTTGTACTTATTATATTTAGCATATACCACTTGTTAATTAATTTTAATTAATTGTAATTTACATTCATATTTATGCTTAAATTCCATCAAAAGACCTTTTTAATAATTTTAGGCTTCTAAAAATGGAGGAATGACTCCTAGCCCCTACTATCTCCTTTACCACCTCTACCTTAGCCAAAACCCCTACTAAATCCCCCAACAAACATTTGAGAACCATAACCACATCCTTCATGAACAAAAAATTGAAAATTGTGGCCATATCCTAGCAGGAGGAAGAAGGAAACAAAAGCAAAGATGTATACAATCTTAAGGATCCATATTTGGATCATATAAGAAGCTTGAAGCCTTGAAATTGAAACTAATGGATATGGGAAGGAACATGTCTAATCTAATCAAGGAATGGAATAATTTGAAACATGAGACCGACCTACTTAAGCAAGATTTGGACAAGGGAAAGGAAATTAAAATTCCCCTAATAGATAAGGATACTAACTAGGAAGATGAACTAGAAGCTATTGAAGACTTTTTGCCAACACCAAAGGTTAAAAATATCCCTTAGAAGAAGACCAAATATCCCCCTCCAAAATGTTTGATCAAGCAAATCTGCAAAAGGAAGAAGTAGGAAGTGTTGAAGGTAAAAGACAAGGTGAGCTTAGGAGATCCCTCTATTTTTATTTAGTATTTGGTTATGTTCTTTTTTCTATTATTTTATCATTATTAATATTTTTTTTTTGTTTTTATTGATATACTTCTGCATTCTTCAAATTGTAGTGGCTTAGTTTCTTGAATTTGGATCTTGTTTTTTGTTCAAACTTGATGGTTTCTAGTCCTTATAAAATCAACCTTATTTACACAATCTAGTAAAAAATTATTGAATTCCATATAATAATATTTGAATTATCTTTCAATGTTTTATGCCTATTAAATATTTTAAATAAACATAGGGTAATTAATTGAACATTACTTTTCTAGTTTTTGTCTTAGGGTTTAAGCTAAATTCACGATTCCCATACACTAAAGAGAAATATGATCATCCTTTCTAGGATTTTATTGAATTATAATAAAATATTTATATTTGACCTAGGGGTTTGGATTGAATTCTTTATTTCCATGAAAAAAATCTTTTCTTCTATTGTGTTTCAATTTATTTTCTTTTTTTTATTACTTTCTTGAACTATGTTATGATAGTTGTAAAACTCATAGGATTTGTCATTATGGGAAACACAACTATCAATTTTACTTGAGATATGGTGTAAGGGGTAATTATTTAATAATAAATCCATTAGATTATAATATATATATATATATATATATATATATATATATATATATATATATATATATATATATATATATATATATATAAAATTTAGCTTCCACACACCTAACACGTATATTGAAAGCACACAGTTTTTATTTTCAACCATACAAAACCTTTTGGTTATTTGGTTGTTTCATTTTCTAGAGCATGGGTAAGTAGTTTGACATTAGAAGTTACACTCAACATAATTAAAATATGGAATAATTTGTCTATGGGATGGTGTAATCCTTTTTATTTAGTGCCCATTCTGACCTTATTCACTATTTATAATAGGGATCAATATATTTGAGAGTGTACAAATCAAACATAGCCTACCTAGTTACACCCCTTACAACATTATTAAATTCAAAATTTATATATCAAATCAAGGATATATTGGATATTCACTATGTATAATTTATAATTCAATTAATTATTTTTCTAATCACACAATGTTGGCCATCAATATTCAATATCTTTCATAATCATGTGATAAACTAGGGAACACTAATGTTTATTAAAATCAAGATTGAAATAAATCATAATATATTTTCTATTTCAAGGGAATCCCAAGTGAATTGAACCATCCCTACTCAAAGTTTTGATAGTAAATTTTCTTATAACCATGTATATTCTATCACTATCCACGAGGTAAGGTGACCCACTCTACAACAAACAATAAAGGTAACCAACATGTCCTTCTTCAACCCACTTCACCTTCCTCTCATCCTCTTGAGGGTTATTATATGCATGTTCAATCTGAAGTTCCTAAAGTTTTTATTTGTGAAGAAAAAAAATTAAAATTTTTATTATAAGGGATTCCATAGATGCATTACTAAAGGAAATGAATGCAAATATCATGTTATTTAAGGAAAATATTGCATATACCAAAAATACTAAGCATGATAGTGTCAATTGTATTTATGCCTTTACATTCAAGAATATTTTGCCTCAAATATATATCTCAAGTATTTGTTCATAATCAACATACATTTAAAACTAATGGTTCAAGGACATTTCATAATAAACCTAGTGAAACTTTAAGAGATAATCTTTGAAATAAGTTGATTATTTTACCTCTTACACATCCTGTAAGGAAATCAAAATACTATTATGCTTATGATAAAATCATATGTATAATTATTGGGATTTAAATACAAAAATACAAATTATAATTGATACTTGTGACCCTGTACTATATGCATATATCAAACCAAAACCTCCTATAATTAATGTTGAACCTTCTAAGGAACAAATGCAAGTAAAACAAAGGGAACAATTGGAAAAAGGATAATTTATCAAAATAAAAAATTGAAAAGGAATGATTGTAAAAATAAAATTAGAACAAGAAAGGTTACAAACGGTAAAATTAGAGAAATAAAGGTTGAAAAATGAAATATTAGAGAAAGAAAGGTTGCAAAAGGCAAAATTAGAGCAAGAAATGTTGCAAAGGCAAAATTAGAGAAAGAAAGGTTACAAAAGGCAAAAATAGAGAAAGAAAGGTTACAAAAGGGAAAATGAGAGTAATAAAGGTTAAAAAATTCAAAATTAGAGCAAGAAAGGTTACAAAAAGAATAAGAGGGAAAAGAAAGGTTAAATAAATAACAATTTTAAAGGGAACAATTAGACAAGTAAAGAAAAAAAATTGAACATGATAAATTACTAAAAGATAAGTTGAAAAATAAAATCAAAATAAGAAAGAAAATATCTTTAAGAAAGGGTTCCTCACAAAAGACATTCAAAATCAAGATATAATTAAAAATGATAATTCCACAATAATGGTTCTAAAGGAGAAAACTAAAAAGTGTTCCTCATATACATAGTGTTTGATTCTTAGTCCTCACATCAATGGAAAAAAATGTACTAATTTCAAGATTACATATTTTCATGCAGCCAATATATGTAACATGACAATTATCCAATATATTAGTTATGGCAACCAACATTTGGGTAATAATACTGGGCCTTAGTGTTGCATTAGATCAATTAGTTTCTAGTAACACTCAGGCTAAAACATGTTCTATTATATTTCACATTGACCATACCATAGATAAATAAAATTCAACACTAATATCATGGTTAAGCACAATGGGTGCCATAATTGGTTAAAATATGACTACATTACATTTGATTATGAAGGTAAGGTAATTTTCATTTCAAATTATTGAACACATTTAGAAAAAGAGTAGAAAAATAAAAAATTTATTTAGCTAATATTTAAGTAAAGACAACTAATACAATCACAACAAAGGAACATGATATAGTACATATGTAAAGAAAAAGAAATAAAAAAGCTGAATACCATAATAAAGTGTAGTTGGTTTTACATATACATATGGAAAATATGATAAGATTGTAATATCATAATTTTTAGACAAAGATAATTATTATGATTATGCATAATGTTGGTATGATACTCCCAATGACATAGGACCTACATGTCAAAATCCCATCTCAATTCGTGGCACAACATAGAATTCAATAGGTGATTACATAAGTTATTACTCTATGAGAATGTCCTATTGTTTAAATAATTAGTTATATTTAAGATTTTATTTTGTACATAACTTAAGTAATTTTGATTACTCGTGCAATTTATTCTCATATATTGTCACACATGTGTTCATATACGCTTACATAGACCTTTCTTCTAGCCCTTGGATTTTCATTATTTGGCCCTTTCCTTTTGATCATCTATCCTGATATGAAAATATATGACACTTTTATTGAAATAATTATAATGCAAATATTTTTTGGCCTACCACTTTCTCATTCTTTCATATTGACTATCTACACATACTTTGGCTTCCATTTGAGCTTACATGATTGCATAACCTTACTTCTACATACTAAATGAGCACACCTTGATTATTTCCCATTGGGGCATGCAGATTATTATCACAACATATGATTTTGATATATATTTTCCTAATTCATACATACAATAGGAGGCATAATATAGCTTTCACTTCCCCCACATTGTCATTATACCACATCTAGTGCACACTATGCATTGACACATCTTATAGATTATTTGGATCCCTCAAAATTTATGAAATTTTTATTGAAATAATTATAATTCAAATATTTTTTGGCATGCTACTTTATCATTCTTTCATATTGACTATCTACACATACTTTGGCTTCCATTGGAGCTTATATGATTGCATAACTTTACTTCTACATACTAAATGAGCACACCTTGATTATTTCCCATTGGGGCATGCAAATTATGATCATAACATATGATATTGAGATATATTTTACTAATTCATACATATAATAAGATGCATATTTATATATTTCACTTCTCCCACATTGTCATTGTATCACATCTAGTGCACACTATGCATTGACACATCTTGTAGATTATTTGGATCCCTTAATTTATTTTATTTTTAAGCCTTAATAATTTCCTTGTATATATATCATAAAATTAAAAAACAAAAAATTAAAAAAATACAAAAATATTCAAAATATTCTAAAAAATAAAAAATCATGACTTGAGCATGACACGCGTTACTAGTTTGCTTCTTTACATATGTTTTTTTTATCACAGTTTGGTATATAGAATATTAATTTTCATACACCAATGAATTTCATGATTATATGAGTTTGATGTAAAACATACATATTATACATCGATTCTTAGATACCAGACTCCAATCTACCCAATGGCAATGCCTATGTTGAGGGCATCTTATTCTACAAGTTACATTATCAAATGTTATATCTATATATGAACTATCCACAATGTTGAGATACACATTTTACAATTGTATTTCTAGTTAATCATATATCACATTATGATACATGGATATTCTATTTTTTATTATGTGACATTGATACATATGGATGATGTAGACTAGTTTTTACTTATTCTATGCTCTTTTGATGCTGTAACTTTATTGTATGATACTCTAGACTTTGCTTGCTTATTGTGTGTGGCCACTTGGCCTTGTGTTTGAAAAATATGTATTCCCTTATTTTTGAAATTTTCATGTCCTTTGTGTGTGCCCCTTGTCCTTTTTTTTTACAATATGTTCATGTCCCTTGTATGTGGCCCTTGAACTTATGTGCAACAATGTGTGGCATTATGTGACATTGTGTGTTTTAATTTTTGTAATTATTATGATTTATTAGTGGTACCATGAATTGTATCATGCAATTTTACTGCATTTTATTATTTAGATATGGTTAATTTAATGTGTACATCATTGTTATATCTATCTAGAAATGGCATGTGTATGCCTCATATTGTATATATTTCATACATGCCTTAATGGCACATACCATACTATAAAGACATACTATCCACATGTTGACATGATAATATATTTATCAAATGATATAATTAGACTCTTATTTTTAGAAGATTTACTTACAAGCTATAAAAATCATCTCAAAAAGGGGGAATTATATTGTGATTTCATTAGAGATTCAAGACTCCACGAGTATAAAAGTTAGATTTTATGATAAAATATAGATTTAAAAGATTTAAAGTAATTCAAATATTAGATACATGCCATATATTATCAATTGATACAAATTATGGGGGCATATGACATTCATATGCACTCACTTTACAAATATTTGAGTACATATTCATACAAACTTGGATGCACATGCATGAGAATATGTAAAATAGTTATATGAATGAGAATTATAGAATTCACATACAATTATAGTTGATCATATAGATACATTACATTATATATTATTTGGTAGAGATTTAGGGGCATGGTGTTGGTTCATGCACATTTATGATATTTTGAAATTCAAAAGGCATGATTATAGTTCATGTGAATATGCAATATAATAAACTAAATATTCAATAGAAAATAGTTTTTATCTCACTTTAAATTTATTAGCATTGTAGTCATGATGGAGAAATGAATATTATTCATTATCTTTTAATCATGCAAATAGAATCTAGATCTCTCTATAGTGGTGTGATTCATTTTGTTATGGATAATGTACATTTGAGTCTAGAAACACTCAATGGCCTTGAAACTACTTATAGTGAACCCCATTGTGTGGTTACACCTTCTATTATGAGTGATGTATGTTTGAGTCTAGTGATACTCTATAACTTTGGCATCACTTCTATTCAACCCATTATGGTTCCATATTATTTTAAGTTATTACACTAGGTATTTATCCCCTTTCATGACAATTAGAGAATACATCTTTCTAACTCAAGGGATTTATTATTTATTCAATATTTGGACTTGATCACTCTCAATTAGAAAATGATTTGACATGAGGAACCATCTCTATAAGTGATTTGATAAATAGGCACATTTATCCAATGCTTCAAAAGGGAATAATAATATTTTAAAATCTATAGGGAAAAATGGTATCATATCCCTATATGTGTACTCATTCCTTGCTCTCCTTTCAATTTTAAAATTCAATGTTTAGATTTTTAAATTTAAAATATGGGCATTGACTACTTCATTTTCTATTTTAGGGTTTGATAATTGAGTGTCTTACATAATTAGAGTTTCCTTTCAAATTAAAAAGTTAGTTGTACATAATAAATTATATATTTATCCTTTACTCTATCAATTTCATTACTAGAATAAATGAGGGTTAAATGTAGATACATAATTATGGTCACATGTACTTGACAATTTTAATTTTTGACAAATCTTAAATCACTTGACTTACACTTAAACATATGAATCATATTCATAATTCCTCTAGATATTTATCTATATGTGAGCTTGACCCCTATATTTTCAATCAATCCTACACAATAATTTTCAAGTCATTTTTCAAACTAGTTTATATCAATCTTAGACTCTATTCAATATCCATCAATTATGCCATCTAAGGACTAGTTTATGAAATTCATAGTATACATATTAGTTATCCTACATGTTTTTCAAGTCATCTATTTTTATTTTTTCATTTTGAATCATATAAATATAAATCAAAATCATTCATTACCGATATATCTCCCAACAGCTTGGAATTATCTATTAAACACTTATACATTATTGTATATTGAGAAAATATGCCATATTCTTCAAAAATTCAATATCAATCACTAGTATCAGTCATAAGCCAAGTCTAAAAAATTAAAAATAAAGTCAAGAGTGAATAATTTTAAGTATCAAAATCAAATTACTAGCTTCATGCATATAGTGAAGGAACATAATTTTACAATCATGCTAGGTGGGATAACTACATGTGACTTGATTCCCTCCTTAGAGTATCTAGATATATTAGTAATTTTTAATCATGAATGAAGTTGATTGGGGTCAAATCAAACCATTAAAATTCCCCTTATTTTTTTAGGCTATTATATCTCACAAGCACACCTAGGTTTTTTTAAGGCAAGGATAAGAAAAATAAAGATTTTTATGTGGCATTTATAGAATTAGAATATCTTAATCCTCTAACAAACATAGGAAAAAGTGTTAAAGAAGTTATTGTTTCAATTTTTAATTAATGTCATGTGATTTTTAACTACCATTTATTTCAAAGGAATTAAAATAAGGTGGCTATGGTCATTTTTCCTTGATGAAGGATGATGTCATGAAGTGATCCGAAGGCTTGAGCATGGGATATCAAGTCTGGTATAATAAGGAGCATGATGGCTCTAGGATATGAATGAAAAGAGGCATAAGAGGATGTATGAGGAAATTTGAACATGTATTTTAAGAATTTACTCACCTAGGTATGTTTCATAGTATGACTACAAAGGTACGACCTACACGTCTAATATGCAAACTAATTAGTCTTAGACTTTGTCTAATCTATGTAAGGGTCCTAAGATGTTAAAAATAACTATGAAGGATGAATATTGGTTTTATGGAATATGATAAGGTGTTTTAATGTGTTAATAAGGTTTAAAGTTCATCTATAGTGGTAACAAGGTTAGGTATTGAGGCATAAACCATGCATGAGAGACCTAATATGAAGACACATGCTTGGTATCTTGTTAAGATGAGAAGTGTGAGATCTATGTGAACAAGGTTGGAAGTTAATTATCTTGGTATTATGTTATTTTAAATGTGTTTTATGGTTTGATAATAATTCAAGAGGTTTCCAATTGTTTTCTAGGACCAAACATAACTAGTAGTTCAAAGACCTAACGTGTATAGAGACCTAGTGTGGTCTAAAGAAGGGTCAAGTTGAGTATCAAAGGTGTTAAAGCACATGTGAGTATTTATTTATGTGTAAAAGGTTATTTAATAAGATTTAGGTCCTAATTTTAATGAGGAAGCATGAATTTAGTTTTCAGGTCTCCTGTGTATGCAAATTGAAGGTTTCCAAAACTAAGAAGGAACTTATGATGTTCATTGGCACATGTGATAATTACATGGGAAGATAATCTATTTTGGAGATATGGAAAAGGTTCATAATAATTATTTACAAGAATTATTTTGGTATTTGAGGGGGAATACTATATGAACAAATGTTAAGAAGGTAAACTGGTCTAAAACCCTCTTAATGGCTTGATTAGAGAGAACTTGTTGGAAAGTGACCATAATGGTTTGGTTGATCAATTTTTATTATTTTATGTTATATAGGAATACATAAATAATATATATGTGGTAGTGGTGTGTCGGGATAATGAATAAAACCTACAAAAAAACCCTTATTTCTAAATAATTTGATGTTATAGACAAGGTTGACCAAGTCAAAAGTGCACAATGGATGGAGGTTTAAGGTCAATAATTGTTCTTGATGTACATGGTGTTTTTTGGATAATATATATCATATATGTTAACTATTTTTTTTAACCAAGTTGACCTATTGCTAAAATGGCAAAGAGTGAAAATAGTGAAAAAAATAAGTCAAAGTGAGAATCGGTTTAGGGATGTGTTTGAGTTGATTAGGAATGGACCCAATTGATTAAGGTCATTGTTAAATAACTATACCTCATATTACCTTCGTTTATAATTTTTTTTTATCCTCATACACAAATAATAAAGTTCTCTTAAGATGACTTGTCTGAGTGGGGATGGACAATGAAAGAGAATGTTTCAATGTTTGGTCTATAGGTTCTACATTTATCATTTGACCTCTATACTTGTGTGATTGGAGATGTTATGAGGATAGTTAATGATAATATAAATGAATTATATGTTAATTTAAGTGTTTTTATAATTTTTAAGAGTCATGATCACCATGGCTAGTTCTTAAGATAGTTTGACTATTCCAGATGTGCCAAGTGAAGTGAAGAGTGTGAGACTTTATGACAAAATCTAATGTATTAAATTAAATATATGATGTTTTTTGGTATGTATAAAACATATTAATTATTTATTTAAGGTGTAAAGATAGGTTAAGTTTTTTAAACATTAAATCCAAAATGTCTTGTCAAACTGTGAGAGAGTAGCTTGACAAATTGGTCTATAAGACTAATGATTTTCACTAGAGTTTGAGATATAACTATTAGAAGATGATATAGAGATCAAAAAGGATATATGAAAATGAAATATATATCTTGTGAAAATTATTACAAGTGTTAAATATAAACATTCACATGACTATGTTTTGGAAGGGACTATTTCAGATAATTTGGACTTATCTATAGTCCAATTGAAAAACAAATATAAATAATACACATATATTATTCAAAATTTTATAATTTTAAATTCTCTTCAATATAATAAATGGATAATAGATCCAAATTATTACCATAATATTCAAATAAAAATTGATTATAAATTAAAAACTATTCATTTTCAAATATTATCTCCCATCCAATTTAGGGACATAAGTCCAGATTATCTGAAATAGTCCTTTGGAGTAGAATGATAATTTGAGTAGTCATCTTGCAAAGATGAGTTGGAGGTGGTTTGGATAGAATTGAAGAATAAAATAAATTTTAATATGTTTATTAAGTCTCAAAGGTTCATGATAATTATTTTATATTATTTTTTTCCCTATTCAAGTGTGAAAATTCAAAAGCATTTGATTGTGTTTTTAAGCCTATGTACAGTTTTGAGTGAGCTTGAGAAAGTTATTTGTTTGAGGTCCTATGCCTTGTTTGGTGATATATAATGGAATTGGTGATGATAATTAGTTAATAAATAATTTTATAATTATAATTTTTCATATAGTCATGTGTAAAAATTTATTGGATACTTTAGTTTTATGAAATAGACTTTCAGGCAGTGAGAAGGCTTAATGGCAAGTAGGCCTAATAGCTTGGTTCAAGTTGTGAATTGAATTTAAAGTTAGAATGGAGATATAAAGAATTCATAATGGGTATATTAAATAATTTTTTAAATTTTTTAAAGTGTTGATTGAGGCTAAATATGTTCTAAGTGACTCCAAGTGTAATGTGTGCTTAAGACAAACTTAATTGCATTAGGTCTCCTTTAGGCATGATGGAGGTTTTGGCCCTTAAGGGGTATGAATGACCTATGGAGTTATTTTTTATTGTTTTAAACGTGTATTATGACCTATTTAAAGGTTAAATAAATTATTTTAAGGATATTGGCTGACAAATATGGGTGAAATCAAAATTTTGGTATAAAAGCAAGGCTTAATTAGCTTATTTGAGCTAGTTAGAAAGTTAAGAATAGAAGCAAAGCAAAGAGTTATTAGAGAAGAATAATTAGGTAATTAATGAACATAAAAATATTAAATAAATAATTATGAACATATAACATATATTTTTTAGGTGGATGATAAGGTCAATGGACCTAATGAGCCTAGAATAGGCATGTTTAGCGAGTGAGCTGAGAAGGTTGTTTGAGAGGGGGTAAAAGACTAAGGAGAGTTGAATGAGTTTACGGATGTTGAGAGAACATAAATATAAATTATATGAGTGTTTAAAGTGTATTATAGTGATTTATTTTTAGGATATATAAGAGAGAGAGCTGAATAAAAAGTTCACCATTAGTTGATAGAACAATAATGTGTCTTGAGGTGATCGAGCTTGTCTTGGCTAGGTTGGTGCTTGGTCAAGAGGGAGTTAGAGATTCATTTCATGTTGGAGATTAAATAATTTTAATTTAAGTGTATGGGTTTTTTATAAGTCACTTAGGGGTTTGGATCCTGCTTGCAAGTTGGAGCTTACTAAAGGACTAGTTGGGTTGGTGCCTAACTAGTGAGGGGTTGGTGTTCCTTGTGGGGTTGGTGCCTAACTAAATATTATTTAATTTTTTATAGGAAAATATTAAAAGTGATTTGATAGTGGGTTTTATCCCCCATGAGGGTTTCCCACATAGCTATGGTGTTCATGTATTGATATCTTTCTTCTTGTCTATGTGATAGCTTCTCTATGCATTGCTTGTTTACTAGATTGGTTTGAAAGGTTAATGAATGAAGTATGAATTTGAATGAAAAATTTTCGCACTAATTCACCCCACTCTAAGTTTTTTTTCTTCCAATATTTATAGGTTTATCACTTTCACAAAAAACAAATCCAAAGTTAATAGATAGTTTCATATTGTTTGATTATCTAGGGAGTACATACTTGTGCAGATATATCCTTAGACTCTGTTCCTAGACATGAGCTATCACAAGCCCATTTTATCCTATGTTCCATTTTTATATACCTAATATAGTCGAATAGAAACCAAAAAACACTAAATATATTACTCTTAGTTGTACTTACTATATTTATAATATGCCACTTGTCAATCAATTTCAATTAATTCTACTTTACATTCATATTTATGTTTGAATTCCATATCTTAACATATCAACTATCTTTCAACATTTTATGCCTATTAAATACTATTAAAAAAAAAGGTAAAGCAAAAATATGAAAAATATAATGAAGATCAACAACACAAGAGATATTTGTGGGTATATATGTCATAATATGAAATATATTTTGAAATAGAATAATACCCTTAGGGTAGGACAAAACCACATAATACTCATTAATTAAGGAATACATTTAAAAGATCTCCCAACATGGAAATTCTATTTTGAGGGTGATATCTTGTAATATGCTGACAAAAAATGGTATTAGCATAGAATGGTATGTCAATATAGTTGGAAGATGTTGGCTGACATAGAATGGTATCAACTAGACCGATACAATAAAAATGTCAAAAAACAAAATTTGAAATGTATCAAGCTAGCTAATACAGTAGAGGAAGGATAAAATTATTTAAAATATGGTATCAACCTAGATAATGCCATAGGATATAAGGAAGCTAGAAAATCTAGATAAGAACTAGACAAAAAGGATAGATGGATATAAATTCTAAGGAGGTAAAACTGATAGTAATAATGGTGTGATTAAAATAGAATAGAAAAATCTATTGTAAATGACCAAAATCATTTCCCACCCCATTCCCAGTGCACTAGTGATGGTGTGATCAAGATAGAATATCAACATCTCTTGAAAATCACCACAAGCCTTTCCAACCCCATTCCCATTGCACCCTTTAAGCTGAGCACTCAAGGAGATTGATGATTTGACAAGTCAATGTAAGAGATAATGTCAGTAAATTATAAAGTGAAAAACATTATTTATATACATATGCACTACCCTAAGTTCATGTGTCATGATAGTGTAATGCAAGATGGTGCTTTGGGAAGGAAACATAACAAGAAAAAAGAGCATAACTCAAAATAAATGTGAAAATAATTAAAATTAAATGGAAGTAAATAAAATGAAAATATGTACATTCACTTACCTTGATGATTGTAGAGGAAGTTTCATATGTCATAGGTGATGGAAGGCAACCAATGAGAAGAATGAGAGGCATATCTAAAAAATAAGATAAAATTATATATATATATATATATATATATATATATATATATATATATATATATATATATATATATATTAAAACAATTCTATTAGCACCTAAAAGTTATCTAACTCAATAGGCTTCTAAGGCTTCTTTTGGTTTGTGTAAAGGACCTGTAAAAAATAATATATAGTCAAAAGATGAAATCTCATGGTAAATAATGTAAGGCTATAAAAATTGATTTTTTAACTTTAAATAGGTGAAAACTATTCATTTATGCATTTTTTATTTTTGAAAAACTAGATATCTATGTATCAAAATTTATCACTTTGAGAGACTATGGCTTGTGGATGAGGAGGTTGATGTGTTCGGGGATGTATCACATCTACTCCTAGAGAAGTATAGGCATGCAATTTATTTTCCATTTTGTTATTTTGGAATAGAATGAACTAGATTAAGAAATTTTGGCATTGAAAAAATACGTGTAGCAAAATTTGACCCAACAAGCATAAAAAAAATCTAAAAATAGGATGGGGGATAAGTAGTTGGTGAAAATTTAAAATTAAAACCAATGGAATTTATCAGGGACAAAAATAAATCACCATGTTCAAATAACTATATCAAAATGGCTGATGCAGTTTGTAAGGAAGATGAATACTTCTTGTCTGATACTATAGGGTATGGTTGATTTAGTTAGGTGAATTTCATGTTGATATAATATGGTATGCATGATGTAGTAGGAAATTAGGAAACTAACCAATATTTTATGGTATTATTAGTGGAATTATTTATAAAACTTCGATGATATAGTGGGAAAATATGTATGGTTCATATCGTATGATATCACTGATGTAGTTGGATGAAAGATGTTCAAAAATGATAGTATGTGGCTAATACATTAGACTGAATTAACAACTAATATAATATATAATGGATATTACATCATAAAAATAATCATAGATGGTACAATTATGTCCTTGGTTGAGGCAATATAAATATAAATATATATATATTTCTATTTAATATATAAATTTTTTTATAGTTTTTAGATCAAAATATGATTGGACTTTGTTGTTTGATATTTTTTAGAGGTAATGAAGAATATGGAGGTGCCTAAACATGATTTTCATTTTATGTTTACTAGAGACATTGGTGATGGAATATCAATCATAATGGAATTCACTAGACCTTGACAATATTATGAAGATGTGTCGGTACCTTTAAGCTGAAGCTAATTTCCATGTTTCTAGAGCAATGGGAGAGGATCACAAATATATTTAGGTGGCTAGTAGATGGGGATACAATTGAGGTGGTGATCACCTTGTAAGATGTACATATGATCCTAATATTTACTATTACATATATGTTGATGGTGTGTGATACACTAGATACAATAGATGAGAGACAAATGATATCCCTATGGATTACTAGATCAGACAGGTATGATGGGTGTAAACTCATCATATGGTTAATTTAGGTGTATATCTTAGGCATTATAGACATTTAGAAGGCCTTGATCATACTTATGACAACACATATGCTATATCATAAATTAGATGGGGCCATTCCATTATACATCAAGTCGTGTGCCACTTGATGTTGGAGTAGGGTAATACATTTGACATGGGTTTAGTTATATGGGTAAAAATGTGTATGATTTCTATGATATTTTAAGTAGGGGAAAACAAAAAATAGACCTAATCATATTATTTTTTAGTTGGATATATGAGAGCTTACCAAAATATAAACTTGTGGGACTTCCTCATGTTGTAGATGATCACCTCCCATGAGTGAGGAGGTGGGCATAGAACATGTTTTTTGAGTGATCCTCAATTCACCAAAATTAGATACCATATGATGGATTGGATCACATAGATTCCTTATGGAGGAACTATGGATGTATGTCCATCATGGTAGACTACAATACATGTGTGTGGTAGAATCAAATTATTGGACACTACACATGGTGGGTAGAACCATAAGCATGTGACTATATCCTAGGTTAGTTTGGACTTGTACACCTGGTGGAGTCTTTGGTAGACATAGTATTCAAGTTTAGACACATGAGATATACACAAGGAGTAGGGGCAAGGGGTGTCAATTTTGATACCAGTCAGGAGACCTTGATAGCCTATAATGGTGAGATGATAATGGAGAAGACAAAGGGCAGCATAGGGTGATGGAGGAGGTGAGTAAGCAATAGTTACACCTTAAATATAGTAAGGGGATTATCACATAACTACAACAAATAATTAGACCATAGAGAGATGAGTGTGTATGCTAACATGCTAAGTTGTAATGGCCAAACAAGGTATATTTGGAATATTTTTACTAGCACACCATCATGACAACACTTAAGTATTAGGCAACTGAGGTGATGGTATTACCATTGATAAGTAAAATGTGTTTTATTTTTTTCTATCCATTCTATTTACTATAGGTATAAATATACATGTTAGGTAGTGGTGATAGGTAGACTACATATTTCATATATATGTGACATTTAATGTTTATTCTATTTTATTTTGTAGATTTTATGACAAAGGAGACACATTGGAGGAATATAGTGGATGATACCCAGTTTGATATTTTAGACTCTATGCTTCCTCAACATGACATCATAGGTATGTTATATCTTATTACATTGGTGGTCAAAACACATGGTATCTAGTTTTAATTGGTAAAATAGGCTACCAGGGGGTTCCAATGATGAGATTAAGCTACTGCTTAGGTGGTGGTATTAGTAGAGATGGGAGTAGGAGAGGTGGAAACATAGTGAGCATTAGCTAAAGAAAGAGTTTCACACATGGAAAATACTAGACATATAGTAATTTTGCAAGCATAGGTCACTTGACTATAGGTAGGTCTGATGTCTACTATCACGTACGCAGATAATACACTAGAGTTTTCATAGTGCATGATCTTGAGCCTCTATGGCAAGTGTGTCACTTTTCCCTTTGAGAAGTGAAGGTGTACCATAGACATAACACCTATTTTGTACTTGGTTGTATTTTTGAAGTATCATGATGTAATTATGTAAAAAATTGAACCATTTATATATAGATATATATTTTTATAACTCATGAGTGTTATCCACATCACTATGATGGATGGATTTATTTTTGTTCTATCACTCTATTTAATGTTTAAATATCATAACATGGGAAAATTTTATGTATTACGATGATGTGTGTTTTATTATTTTCTAGTAAATGTGATAAAATTCATGGTTAAAAAGAACAAAAACTAAATGATAAAAATGACATATTAAGTAAGTTTATGGAAAATTAACAAATAAAATATGTGGAAAACTAATAAAGAAAATGATAAAAATGAATGTAAAACACATTGCAAAAATATGAGATATGAAAAACATTTTAAGTAAAATAAAATATTCAATGTAAGAAAATTCAAAATATAAGCAAACAAGGATATGCATAAAAATATGTCATTCCAAGTAAGACAAGTCATGTCAAATAAAAAATGAATAAAACATAAATGATTGTAAAAAAATATAATTCAAAATCTAAGACAAGTTAAGTCAAGTCAACTTAGGACAAACATAAATAAAAACACAAATTATTTTAATAAAAATGTCCTATGTATGATTATATAAGTCCACAAAAATAAAGAAATAACATGATTTAAAAATAAACAAAAATCTCTGAAGATTGAAAAATCAAACTTAGTGCTTGTCCTAAAATGTGACACAAAATAATAATCTTAACCACATAAAGACATGACTAATATGAATAAAAGTGGTGTAGATGGTGATGGGTATTTTTGAGGAAGACCTAGATGATTCTCCAAGTTCTTACAATATAACTCACAAAATGAAAATCCAAGTGACATCATAATGGTGAAAAATCATATGGATAATAGAGGACATGATTAGCTAAAAGTGATATCCATCAAGGGGATATCAGGGAAGATATGATATAAATAAGGATTCAAGGCATCACATGGGTGAATAAAAAATACTTATAAAAAATAAGCCACTATAAACAAGTGTGCAAGGCTAAGAACTACTAATATTAAGACTTAGGAAACTCCATCTAGCAAGCAAAAAATTGGGCTAACAAGTGAAGTGGATAGATCATCCCATGAATGAAAGATTCATGAAAATTAAAATGATCATACCTTATCACAACATGTTCCCCAGTCTTTAGGATCCCTTACCTAGTTATCGGTCTACTATGAAGATTGAATAATTGTGTGTGAAATTAGGTGGCACTGAATTGTAGAAATATATAAGGGTAGGTGCACATAGATGGGGGAAAATTCTGTCGACATCCACCCAAATATTTAATAATGTGTACACATTATATAATAATGTGTACACATTATTGACTATGTTTTTTGGTGTTAAAAAGGTCACGTGACCCCTCATTTTGTAATTTCTTTGTTGCCTCTCACCACACTCATTCTATGATTGTGATTCTACCTATCAAGGGTAAATTACTTGCTATAAGTCAAATGGAAAGCTCAAAACATCTTAAACTTCATGATGCTACCATGTAGATGAGGTAAGTCATCAAAAATTAAACCTATTAACCTTATCTTTTACCATTTTTTTATTTTCTACATTTGTTTACTTTGTAAATTATTTGTTTTAAACAGTCTAATCCACTACAAGAGACCATAACCATCCTCCTAACCCCCAATTGACCCTATTATTCCTATGGTTTAACCTCCACAAAACCCTCCACCTAACCCTCCTACAATTCGACAAGATCCCCCAAGTAGCCATGAGTATCTACCTACACACATTGTGGAAAACAAAATTGAAATTGAGAAAATAATCAAGAGAATGCGGGATCCTACATCCACCAATAGCCAACACTTATATAGCCAATAACCTATAGTCATTATTGGGTCAAATTAACTCGATAACAAGTCAAATTGATAGATTGGAATCTTATCAAGATAGTTGTAGGTATTATTATGTTGACAAATTATCAACACATGAGGTTAAATATATATATATATATATATATATATATATATATATATATAAATCCAAAATTTGTGCATTATTCATTGACCCAACCACCAATACACCTTTTTTAGTAACTGCTAAATGTTTCCCAATCCATAGGTGCCAACATAAGTTGATAAAATCTAATTTTAGGGACCGATGACAGATGGTCTTTGATTAACCACCGTGTAACAACCATGATATCCCATTGTATTTTTTGAGGAAATTCTATTGTGAGTTTATCCTCAATGAGATTCCAAATTATTTTGATTATAGTGAGCTTCAGGGCTAAGAAAAAGGCTCTATGCAAGATCAACCAGGTGCATGCCATGTGCCAAATTGACCTACAAGGATCCATACCCAAAAGACACTTCATCCTAAGATCCCCTCTATCATGAATGAGGTTATGGAGATCGATACTCTACATGCACTTAGTGCACTTATCGATACACTCATTCAACATATGAGTAGGCTTTCAGTGATTGATGCTAGAGATACACCACCTAGCCTGCATAGCTGACCCTATCCTTATAGATATTGTGGATATATATGTACTAGAACTTATAATGATGATAGTTTTGGTGGTTTATAGGGTTTGGATGATATACTCTTGAGTGAAGAGTTTTTGGCATGCACATTTGGTGTGCAGTCATCAACCACTACATGGATGCATGCATATTTTATATATTTATGTCATGTCAAATTTAAGATTTATTTACAAATTTAAAATATAATAAATAATTTACATAGAAATTAAATTATGTATATATATATATGATTTTTTAATATTCCAGGATGAGACGGATGAGACGGTGACTTCATTGTCATAGATCACATTTGTAAGACTTGATTTTATGCAGCCATTGTTTACATATACAGATCCATCTACTGGCCCATACACTACTATAATTGCCTATGTTATAATGATGAATTTTACTTATTAGCTGAAAATTTTGATTACATCTTACACTCTTTGTTTAATAAAGGATAAAGAATTTCCATGTATCTTTGATACTCTATAGAAAATTAAGTGAGATGTTGCTTGTTCAGTTGATGTCTTAAGTAGACACTCCTCCATAATTGTGAGTAGAGATAGACATAGGCATTGAAATAATGATAGCATCTACACATGCCCTCATAGAGGTACATATTAACTTGTAATTTTGAATTGTAAAATAGTTTTTTAAAAATAATTTTACTACATATTTGATTGACAAATATAACTTATGTGAATGTATTGTGTATCCAAGGTTTTCCTATGACATATGATAGTCTAATTTAGATGTTTGTTAGGGAAACATCTCATATTTCATCCTCATTTTGGATGCCTATTTGTGTAGCTTAACCTGTCATTGACCTAATTGAGCATCAAATTCATATTGATTGAGACTATGAGATAGTAGTAAGTGCATGTTTAAATGTTTTTTATTCTATTTTAAAATTAATTTCTTAACTTGGTTGCATACATATTTTAAGTTAATTTTATAATAATACTTGTTTTTCAATAGGTTCATTTGTAATGGAGCTATGAGCATAGGACCCATAGTTAGACTTTAGAGCAATCCAAGGCATTCGAGGGATCTCCATCTACCATCAAAACATCCTAGGGAGGGTCTTCTTTGAAGAAGGCAAAGAGAAGGAGACTATTTTATGATTAACTCATGACTCACATGTGATGTATTTTTTTTTATGCCTATATGGTAATGTACACATTTTTTGTATGTGTATATATGGAAATATATGTATTATTGACATTGTACATGTGCCTATATGGCATTCACCTAACATTATATTATGTTTTTATTTTATAAGACTTTATGGATTTTAATATTATATTATAATTTATGTTGGTATAATATTATTTTGGTAAATGGATGAGTAGGTAGTTTAACTTTATGTGAATGTACTTGAGGTTGTATGATTAACTTCTTATACTTGTAGTGCCTAAGATGGTGATAATTTGAATATAATGGATTTAATGTTTAAACACTAGTGTAGTATGGATATGATATATATCATTTGATTAAGCCAGGATCATCTAAGAAATATGTCAAATTCGTCAGTCTAGTAATACATGAAACTAAATTAGTAATATCTTAGGACAAAATATTATAGCTAAGTTAATTATCCCAAGTGGTGTCCTATTCATAATGAAATCATATACTTTATTTGCTATGGTTGTACCCATTAGATATTTGTGTGTATATATCAAAGATTTGTCACAAAAATCATTGTACACACTTTAATACCTCAACCATTATGAATCATAATAATCTTTGTTACCTCAAATTTCATGTATTTATAGAATCTAAAATGAATAATTGACCATGGTTAGAATTATCCTTTGGCTTTTTTGGTTGAAATAATTAATTGAAAGAGGTCACTTACTCATGTCATTAACTACATTAATGAATAAATCAACTAGATACAAATTATAAAACTTTGGAGGTGATTTTTTAACTACCACATAGACATCATCTTAGTCTTTTGATTGAGTATCATGGTTTAGAAAAAAAATTAGAATGTTGATTTGGTTGAGAATCTTATTAAATCCAAGTACTATTATAAGCTTCTATTTATATTTGTTTGTCTTCAATCAAGTTTTGGATCATATGATTTAGAGTAATGTGAACTTTTCTCAAGAATGACTAAGGAGTCTATATAAATCACAATATTCATTAACATCATCATTTTGAATAAAAGACCTTGATTAGTCAATTAATTTTCATTGCGAAGGTAAATATATCATATTGCATTCTTGAATAATTTATGAGAAATGAGTTTTTTTACTTTCATTATCAACAATGAAGTGTAATTTTTGACCATTGATCCACATTTGATAGTTCTAGGTTATTTTTACAATGAAGTGTAATTACAAAATTATAGGACTCAACTTATTCTTTTCCCTCAACTTCTCTTGCATTCCTAAGGCCTCTTCTAGGTTTCACTAGACTTAATGGCTTTACACTTAAATCATGAATTAAATGACTCTACCTATTCATTATAACATCTTATTCTACCTGCTACCATACCTCTAAACCTATCTTATCTTCCCCTTTACTTATCTTGACTCAAATCTCTCTTTGGCCCTTCAAGGGCTATAATTCATGCTTCCAAGGGGTAGTTTGGACCTAAGGCATTCTTGATGGTTTCAAACCTTATATACATGTTTATAATATCTAATAAAACTTTAATCAACAATTATTAACTTTTTTTACCCTCATTTTCTTATATTTTCTCTCTCTTAGCTTGATTCCTAGGCTTAATCCTTATAGCCCTGCAAACTTATAAACCTCCTTGTCTGGAACAAACTATGGCACTTATGAGAAAATTAAAACATATTTTGGATACCATTTATTCTCCTACTAATTAACACAAAATTTCATATGATAACTCCCAATGAAAGTGTACTTTATCTTATATGGTCTTTGTTAATTAGGTCTCCTTGGGCTTTTTTAAGCCTATGGGCACTCTTGCAAATAATAAACCATATTGTACAGTTGTAACCACTCACCCAAAATATCAAATATTTCATATGGTCACCAATAGTCTCTAATTACCAAGTTTCAAGTCAATATTATTTAGGACACACACTCTCTCCAAAAATCTAACTTCTCTTAAGGCCTCATTAGACCTCGTTTCATGGCTCTTGAACACCATTTATTACTTCCAGACATTCCTTCTTAATTAAAAATATCCCATTCATCTTCACTCATGTAAAATCACTTTTATCAACTAGTTTTATCCCTTCCTAAGTGTTATTTTGTATCTAAATTGACCCTATGGGATACTTGTATGCAAGAATAGGGTTCAAAATAGGGGTATAGACCCTAAAACTCAATTTTATTCCTCCTCAAAACTCCTAAAACCCTCCAATATTTTAAAACACTTCTTCCACATTCCAACCTAACTCCCTTGAATGTTTAAATCCTTTTAACTAGATAAAGGCAAAGATATAGTGTTTTCTCTCTTGTCTAAGTCTGTAAGACTAAGCCTAGGCTGAAAGTGTATTTAATTGCCTTAACTAAGTTTCATAATTTTTCAAAGATTATTTCCTTCACTAATAGGTCTTCCATATCACATTTTTTCCTTGTATGTAAGGTAAAATATTGATCATTGGACTTCACCATCAAACTCAACACTTTTCTCCTAACTATACTAGTCATCTACAAAATGCTAGGACCGAGACACCTTTTCCTTGAGTCTCTTAAATATTAACCCCACCAATTCCAATGAAAATACTTATTATACTTAAATTAACTATTAATCCCTTCTTCCAATGTCTCTTAAGACCAAAGATAATTATTTGATGAGGTTATCATTCAATTTTCATGGACTTTTATAGGCTACCTATAGGGTTGACAGATCTGAGCCCATAACATAATCAAACCAAGTGGGAATGTGTCCTTACTTATCTTGAATTTTTCATCCAACCATTTATCCTTGTGTGTGTTCCTTTCATACTCATAAACATTTTTATCCTTGAATATAACCATAAATTTTGAAATGGGTATCTATTTTGTAACATATTCACACCTTTTAGTTTCTTTTCCATTTTTTACTTGATAAGTCACAGATTTGTACTTTATTAAACCAAATAATTCTTGTACAATTTCACTTGTTTCATCTTCATCAATATAATTTTTTAGTTTTGGAAATCCACCACAAATGTTGTAATTTCTATCCAATCATGCTTTGTTATAAAAGAATTGTCCATTTGGTCTTTCAAAAAAAATGGTTGGAATAAATTTCTTGGTTGATTTTGGTAGAACTTATAAACCACACTTTAGTATGTAAAGTACAATTAATATGGAAAAAAACATCATAATGTATTTCAAACTCCACATGTTGCCTACAATAACAAGTGGTGCATGTGTATTTTATTTTTACATAAAAATGTTTGGCCATCTCAAAATATCTTTGACTAATATAAATCTATCGATATTTTCTAAAAACATGGAGTATAATTGTGTTTGATTCATATCCAAGAAATGTTTCAGATACGGTTCATGGTTATGAGAAACAACTCTTCTTTTGACTACATTTCTTGTATTAGGTGAAACTCTAGTATTGTCCTTCCAAAATTGTGCAAGTAACTCTTTAAAAGTATTGGATATAGCCTTGTCCTTTTGTGGAAGTTGACCAAAGAATGCCCAGAGCTCATTGGTATTGGGTTCATTAAGTATTTTGTGTCTTGAAATTGGTTTCATTGATATTTTTTTGTTAATATCAAGTGTTCATCTCTTTTTGAAATTAATATTTTTTCCCCTATTTGACTACTTACTGCATAAGTTATGATTTTACACTAAGTAACATTACAATCTTTGATGTGTGATTTAGGACCTACAATATGATATGCATCATGTAAGTTGTCAATAACTTCTATGTTTTCATCATCCATATTAGATGTTCTTAGCCATAATGTGTACATGGTAGGTCTCATCTTAATCAATTTCATCAATGAAATAAATAATTGACATCTTTTAGTATCATGAGTCAAATTATGAAATAAAATAACCCAATTTTCTTGAGCCAATCTTCTTGAATGGTGGTCAGACATTTTTTTAGGCATTGGTTTCAAAATATTTTTATCGACTTCAATTAACTACTTACCTTTTCTATGAATAATTCTTGGAGGTGTTGTTATTGGTAGAACTTGTTGCGAGGGTCTTTTAAAATTTTAATTACTTTCATTGATTAGTGGTGGGATGACATTTTTTTTATTGTTTCTTTCCTCATTATATGCTTCCATGAAATTTTATTCATTGATAATTTTACCATTATTTCTTTCCATGAAAATTTATTCATTAATGAGGGGTAAGGCATCATGCATGTAGTCGTCATCAATAAAATAAAAAACACTATACTTTGAATGTGAGCTTCTAACATTATCTAATTTGTTATTATAAATTTCATCATTACGTAATTTAGTATTATCAATTCTATTATTATTGAATTGATTATTTTTAATTTCATTAATATTCAATTCATTATTTTCAATTACATCATTGTCTATGACATTTGGATTATTAGAGAGTTTTTTTAGCTTATTTTAAATGAAGAGCTTGCATTCGTACCTTGTTTTTATTTCTCACCTCTTGTATTTGGTCAAGTGTTTTTTTCTTCAAATTCTTCCTCTTTCTCAAATGTGATCTATCACCCATTGGATAATTGATAGCCTTTCAGTGGTAGGGTCCACAAAATAACTTGATAACTCTTATTCTCAACTTGTAAGCACTGTAGAAGTGTACAAAGAATGTCTGTTGATATAAATTTCTTGAACATGGTAAAAAATAGATAAAAAGTGTTTTTTTTCTATATTAACATAACATGTATGAATAGTATAGCACATACACATTATAATATAACACATACACATTAGAGTATAGTGCGTACACATTATAAATTTAAATTCAAATTATGAGCCTTTTAGCTTAGAAATGGCATGGATTCATGAGCCAAAGGCTTGAACCTATCAATCTATAGCTGAGTCTGAGAGCTTAGATAGAAAATAATAAATTTCAACTTCCATCACCAAATACACTATGAATTTCAACAAGCCAATTAATAAAATTATTACCAAAAATATGAGCACACTTTCCTCTTTCCAAATATATAATTTTTATAATTTTTGGACTATTTTAAGATTTCAAACTATGTTTATTTCTAACTATAATTTTTTTAGGCTACCACATGCCACATATATTGATGCCTATACATGTTAATATAATTTGTTTTTCATTCATCCAAGTGAAAAATAAATTATATACTCACAAACTAGGCTTAATTTTACACACATTAAAAAAATCCATTTTCTATTTTTTTAAAGGTATTTAGGTGGGCCACATGGTCGAATATATATTTTTTATTAGTTTTCAAGATATATTTACTTACAAAATTAATAATAAAAAATATTCATTTATAAAATATAAAAAATTGTAAGTCACAAACTAGAATATCTTATCTAAATATTCACCGAAGGGTTTCAAAAAATATTAAATGATGCTAAAAAATGGTGGGCCACCCAGCCATCTACCCACATTATTTTCATAAAAAATAGGCATTCCTATTCAAAATTTAGATGTTTCACATAGATATAATTAATAATTTTTGAAAAAAATTAGTGTTTTAGAAACTAGACTTTAAGTGATACAATTCATGTTCTTAAATCATCATCAAATTTTGAGTGTAGTTATTTCAAATTATCTACACAAGTTTAGTTTTATGAGATTTCAAGAAAATCATGTCCACGGGTATATCCTTTTTGTCCCCCAACTTTGTACACTTACCCATAATGATAAACTAATATAATTAGAATTACTACCTTAATATACTAACGTATTTCACCCCAATGGACCTTGACTCTATCACAAGGCCAATTGTGGATTTTGAGCTTTGAATAGAATAGGAGATGTGCCAAAAAAATATCATGTTTTTGGTGTGATTTGAATTTTAAGTTTGGAAATTATCTTTTGATTTTATTTTGATTGTAGTTATTTTGTATTTTTCTATCCCTTCTCCATATGTACTATGAAAAAAACATGGGTGATATAAATAACTAACACAAGAGAGATTACACCTAACCACTATAAAGGAGAATCTAAAAACCATGGTGCCTAAAATACACCTAGAATTGCTCCATGTGTAAGTGTGTAATCTCAAAACTAACCTATGTGGGCCTCAAGTGAAAGGAAAAGGGAACAAGATGAGGGTCTGGGATCCGTCCATGTGATACAATGATACATATTTTTATAGATGAAAATAATAAGGGAGAATGGTGCTCTAAAAATGACTAGGTTATGATATGTAAAAGGATGGTCGGGTCACTAAGGAAGCTATACTAACCTACATAGGATCTAACACAAGAATTGATGTAATAATTCATCCCAAAAAAAGGTGAAAGTAAAATAGGCCAAATAATCATAATGACACTAAGTAAAAATGATATAAATGTGATAAAAATAAAACTTGAAGGTGATACCTAATATCTACAAGAGAATCAAAGGTTGACTATAAAGTGATATAAAATGATGAAAACAAGACATACATACTGAAAATTAAAGTGCTAAAAAATGAAGGATAACCCTGATATAATCAAAACCTATACAACATGAATAAAAAATGCTAATAATGCTAATAATGCTAATAATGATAATAATAATAATAATAATAATAATAATAATAATAATAATAATAATAATAATAATAATGATAATAATAATAAATGAAATCCACTCATATTAAAATGTAAAAAATATGAAATGACTCAATTATTTACTAAAAAATTTCATGAAAGATCTCAAAATACATAATTTATAACATATAATAGATCTTATTATAGTTGATATATAGCTCTAATCATAATATCCTCTACTCTCTCATTTGGCACAAAATGGGTGTCATCAATTGACATCTTGTGAGAATGAGATTACAAGGAGGCAACTGAGTGATGATACTAAAAGGGATATCTATTTTTTATTGTAATGTTAATATCATCAGGCTCATCATCATCTAAATTTAAGAGGTTAGGTGGGATATTTCCCATAAGTTTTGGGTGGCCACTATAACCTTGGTTAAAATTTAAGGGATAATTAAAGCATTGGTATTATCTAAAAGTAATGCTAGGAAAGGGTTCAAGTGTAGGTATTTTAAAAACAACACATGCTTAGAATTATTCAAAATTTTAAGGATTTGTATCACCTTAAATATTTTATATAACACCCTTATGATAAAATTAGACACACTGTCATGTAGATGAGGGAACTGACCCCATACAATGAGTTTATAAATGACCAAGAAAGATGTTATATGTTAAAGTGAAGTTAAATATCATAAAATTAACTCTAACTATGATAGGTGGGACCATGATAGGAAATAAAACACATCCTAATGGAGGAACTCATATTTTATCATAGCTTTGACACATGCTTTGGGTAGACTTAACATTACATTTAGAGTATCCATTATTGTGATGAATTCTACAGAAGCAAAACAAGTGTCAGAGCCTTCATCTATCAATGCAAATTTGAGTCAAATATCACCAACTTGGTCAGTAATGAAATGAGGAGGATCATTTGCACAAAGTAGGATTTTTTTAGGGATCATAGAAGCTATAGGAAAATTTAGTGAAATATATGCATCCATATCTTCATCAACTTGGATGGAAAAATATTCACATTTTTTTAAATTAATATCCTCAGACCTATAAAAGGTAGCTTCTTTCCCCATAGGTGGTGGTCAACAAATGTTCATGGGAAATAGGAATTGAATCAATAAATTTTTATGATGTGGAGAGGTCCTCATGATCTCAAAAAATAAATTTTGAGAGGTGAAGTTAGTGATTTATTTGATGGAATCCCATTCATTAAATCCAAAGTGGGATGGATAAACTAGAGGAAAAGTAGATCCAGGTTAAAACTAATTAGGGTTAAAATTATACGGTCTTGGTCCTACCGATATAGTTGGGGTAGGTTGAGAAAATGGTATTGGCCTAGTTGATATAATTTATTGCACAAAAAAATCAGTATCATACTATATAATTTTAACTAATGAAATATTAAAATCAAAATTAAAGATATTAATTGACTACACCCACTTGGTTGGTGCATTAAAAACATCATTAGTTAAGGAAATATATTATATTGGGCTAGCTGATACAGGTGTATCTAATTTTATAAAGGAAAACCATACCAAGTTGGCTGGTATAGTTTGGATAGAATATGATGGATTAACATAATACATCAGACTATTTAGTGTAGTTGGGAAAATAAGGAATTACACCATGCTAGACAATATAGTTATAAAGTAAGATAACTGCATCAAGTTGGATGATGTAGTTTAACTATCTAAAATGATAGAGGTAATACTTTTATTAGGTTTGATATCCTCAAAATTATGTGAAAGGTTATCCTAAATTTTTCTATAAGTAGGAAAAAAGATATGAGTCTGACACAAATTTTGATCAATATAGGATAATATGCACTTCATGTTGTTCATGCTAACTAGGTTTTCATCATCATTAAAAGAGTGGGGATTAACCATAGATTCAACAAAATTGGCACCTAGAAGTTGAGTTGGAATGTTTGGTTATGGGTTTTTATTATGATTAGGAAGTGGATTAGAGTATATAGTAAGGTGAATATTAGCTTGGTGAAGTGTATGACACTTGAATTTAGAGTCATGGGCTTTTATTACCTTATCATAAGATTGTTTTCATTCTCAGATCATAGTTTGATGATAAAATTTTGAACCAAGGAAGAATTCAAAAGTAAGGTTTTCAAGTTATCTACATGCCTCATGGGAATGTGTCATATTTGCATGAAGCCATAAAGGTTTTTTAGGATCATGCCAATGAGTAGTAGGTTGATAAGTATCAAACTCTCTTGTTAAGGGTTTCGAAAGATGTCTCCTTATAAAAAATAGAAATAGGTTAGTTAATTTCATAATGATTGACCTAAGAATAAGGAGGAGGCTAAAGGGGACTTCTCTTAATAGGTTTGGAAAGGGTCACTTTATAAGAGCTTCTTGGTATAATAACATTGATGGTTCTTGTGGATCACTATGTGTCTGAGACACCATCATTTGTAACATTTTTTTATCTTAGACTTCATAAGCACGTGAGTTCTAGACTTAGGGTGGGAAGGATTGAATTGTCATATAAGGATTTTTTGGCATTTAGATTGATCAAGGGATTCTTCCAATGATTTTGGAGATTCTTGAATATGTACTACTTTGGGATTAATAGAATTGGTAAATAAATGTATTTTTTTTTCTTTTGACATATTATGCATCGATTTATTGGCTAAGTCTTTCCAAATCTTGATGAAAGCTTGAGTATTATTGTTATCTACTTTCTTAAAATTAATAAAGTGGGATAAGTTATTTTTAGGGAGATCATTGTTTTGAAATTCCTAAACAATTAACTAAGTCTTCTAAACTAGATATGGAGTTGGACTTAAGTTGGTCATACCAATCTAAGGTATCATCAAACCAGGTATTGGCTTAATCTAACATTTATATAGGTTAAAAAAATATTTCAAATGAAAAGTAGGATCAATGGATCCATTATAGGTGATCAAAGAAGTGATTACACCTTTATCTATGTTTGCAATATAAGGATCTAGTGGTTCACTTTGAATATGTTTAATGACTTTACTATGAAGTGGAGGTTGTGGAATGAGATTACTATGAGCATATATAAGGGGTGGGTGGGAGGTATTTGGATTTATCACTTCCCAATGCAATTTTTGAGGATGATATTTCACTTTCAAAAGAAATTTTTTAATTTACACATTACTATTGGCTTGAAAAATAGCTATTTGATTCATGGCTTACAACATTATCTTTTGAGGATGAATATTATTTTGACTAGATGTGGAAGCTTGATTAGTTTGCTGGGATGCACTAATTATGGTGTTAGTGTTATTATTACCATGGGTAATTTGAGTAAAACCACTAACATAAAGACCCACCATGTTATTAGTGATACTAGGAATGGTGGATGAGAAGGGAATGGAAGAAGTCACATGGTGGATTTTCCCAAGTTTGGTTGAAAAATATGAGTAAGAAAAGGAGGAATTTCCATATGGCATGACATCATTAGATGATATATCACCAAATGGTCCTTATCCTTGTGTTTAAGATGCTCATGAAGATAAATTATCATTTTGTCATTATATTTGAGATTTCATTCATCTTCTACTTATCCAATGTGTCTAGGTGTGTAATCTTAGCCAATGGCCTTAACATTGTTAAATGTATCATAGTTTATAGTTATAATGATCACATGAAAATTTCTTGGTTTATTCATTAATCATGGGAAATTCACAAGGTACATAGGTTCTATATATTATATGGGGATTAGTTAGTTCCATGTATTCATATTATTTTTCTCTTCAGAGTGATCAAATATGTACTCCATAGTGGAGGAGAAAATATAAACTATATTGGGCTAATTAGTGTAATTAATTTATAAGAAACATATTGTATCAGACTAATTAATGTTGTTAGGAACCAAAACTAGGAAAATCAGACTATATTAGGTTAGATGGTACGATATGATAGTATAAAGAGACTGTATTGAGTTTGTTGATAGTTAGCTCAAGGATGATGAAATTAGACTATATTGGGCTAGCAAATGTAGTTTTGGAGACAAAAAAATAAAATTGTATTGGGATGGTCAATGTAGTTCATAAACACATATGACTATATTAGGTTGGAAGATACAATTCACAAGCACAAAATAGAATTTTATTGCTCTAGTTGATACAGTCTGTGACATAATCAAACATGAAATTGAATCTAACTATTTTTGAAAATAAAGATAGGGAGTTAACATAAAAAGGATTTTATTGAATTTTAGGTTCTCATATATACAAATTCCTGTTATAAAATAGTGAACACACTATGGAAGATTACAACATACCAATAACCATACTACCTCAAGTTTGAGGTAAATTGAGAGTAACTTCCCAAGGCTAACCACTTCCCTATGCAATATAAAATAAAGTGGATGGTTTGTTCCTATAGCTCAAAACATGGAACCCTAAGAATTTCATATATACTATGAGGTATGTGGAAGCTAAAGTCTATGCATAATGATGTCTAATGGCTTGAATATTGGAGAAGTACTGGAGAAGTACCCCTCACTCCATGATGTCAATAAAATAAATCATTGTTTGGGCCATAATGATGGATCTTTTATAGTTTCAAAACTTCTAGAACACAATTTCTAGGGAAAAATAGATAGTAAGAATAAAGATCAAAACTAATTATGTCAAAATCTAATTTTTTAGGAGTCAATGAATTTAAATAGACAAATAAAACAATATCAAACTAGTTGATAATGTTATAAATCTATAAAAATAACACAAATAATTGTATCAAAATGGATGATATAGTTGTAAACATAAATTAAACTATATCAGGTTGGATGATATAGTCTATACAAGCATATAATGACACTGAGATGGTTAATACCATTTGTAGATAGGCATAAAATTGTATCAATATGTCAAACACATTTAGGGTGATGGTTTGGATTAATTTCACTAAGATTTGAAAAATAAAAAAGAAGCTAATCAAATCAAAGGATGAATAATATTCACATCAAGTTCATAGAAATTTTGCAAAGCTAGGATGACCTATAACTATCCTCTTTATCTCAATGGACTAGGACTCAAAGAAGATCAATAAAATAGAGCCTAAAATACTTGGATGATTAGGTAATGTAAAATAAATTACATATATATAATATAGGATAACCTACAATGACAATTTAAATAGGAAAGTGTTCCAAAGCCTAAGCCTATGACAAGGATGTAACTCTCATTAAACCTTAATGAAAGTAAATGGTTGTAAACTATGATTATAAGTATTCAAGTACAATAAAAGAAATAATGGATTAGAATGATTGTAAATGGATAAGGTGTAATAGTAAAAAAATAAGGGGTGTAATTCAACTAATGATCCCACAAGCAATGGAAAAAAATAGATCTATAAATTATTGAAATCAAAAACCCTAGCACGTTGAAAACCCTATAGCAAGCTAGTTTTTACATGAAAAGACTCAGAGGTCAATTTTACCAAATATTTAAACCTTTTTTGAAATAATTATTAATAATGAAAGAGTAGCCTAATGAAATAATGAGTAAGCTATAATAAAAAGTAGTTTAGTTGATGAATTTATATTTTACAAATATTCTAATAAGAAATATTGAATCTAAGCATATGCCAAATATAAAAAGTACAACATTCAATATTTTGATAATAGTAACAAAAAATAGAAATTGTACTTATATAATACACTAATCACAAATAAATCTATGTAATGTAGGTCTAAAAATAGAGTGTATGATGATTATGATATAGTCATCAAATTCTAAAAATTAGCTTTCTGTTAGAACAGACACTTGCATCACCTTGACACTTGCATCGATGCTACTATTTTTGCTTTAATGCATCTATCCTATATAGAGTATTGAATCTAAAATAAAACTTCCATCTAGTTCTTTTTGGGTTTTGCATCACCTTTCAAATTATGTGTTCAAATCATGTGCACATGTTTTCAATATTAGAATATAACTCAAACCCTAAATCCTCCTCTTAGGTTTTTCCACCTTACCAAAAATGGATTAGTCAGCTCAAAAAAATGATTTGAACCCAAGGAACCCTATTTCAATAAACACTACCTAAATAGATAATACTTTGAATAGGGGCTCATACATATTTAGTTTTCCCCTCTGTGTTGTCTTGTGTGTGGAAAGGGATGTAGAATGCTATATATGAGTGCATGTAGTGATCTAGATTTTAACTTGAAAAATACTAGTCATGGGTTACTATTTGAATGCTTAAAATTTGTAATATGACTACTCCTATAGCTGATATAGAAATAGAGAATACCGAGGAACGAGAACTTAGTTTTGTAACTATTTGAATGAGCATAAATATGTGCTTGCTTGGTATTTATTATATGGGTAATGAGTTAGATTAACTTGGTAATGATTTGGATTTAACTTGTGTTTATACCACCTATTTTAAAAAGTTCCTCATGGAAGGGTTAATCAAACATAATAGGTTGACCCATACATATCAAAATATTTTCAAATTTGAGTGTTTATAAGGCACAAACACTTGCATTGGAAAATGGATAATAGATTTGAATTGACTGTCCAAGTCTAAACGCAACTATCCAAGAACAAATAAGGTTTTTAGAGATCTATAATTGGAAGTGAAGGATATATATCATATTTTAAGTGTACTATGGGCTATAAGTGATCTGGATAATTAGAATAATAGGGTTGAACTATAAGATACATATTTTGGCCCAGAGATGGTGAATATGAGCATATTGTCTACCAAAGATGTTAAAAACTAAAGATTAGAGCCTTTTATGATATTTGTAAAGTGTAAAAGACTAGTTTAGCATATAAATCCATATTTAAGCATCTAAAGTAAACTAAACTAAAATAAGGGAATGTTTAGAAAGATTTTAATTGAGTAAGGTGTAATGATAAACCAAATGGGGTTTTATGCAAGCTAAGGTTATTATGGAGAGTCTAATAAATCCTATAACCACATCAAATTATTTGGTGCAGAGAGAACCCAAACAAGGATACACACATTCATTTACTAAGTAATCAACAACATATAATCTAATAAGTAAATTAAAAAAGAGAATAAGGTTAAAAATACTTACCTTGGATGAACCCATCAATGCTTAAATCTCCCCTGGCTCATGTGGATATTTGTAATATAATGTTGTAGGTTGAATAACTCAAATGTTTGGATGAATACCTAAGAAATCCTTATCTCTTAAATTACTATTAATCCTCCTATTTAGCTTCAAAAACACCATAAGATGAGACTCCTTAAGATAAGGCTATATCTCATAAACTCTCAAAAATGGTACTTAGTGAAATAGTGTGAGTGAAATTAAAGTGAATGAGTTTGATATGATATGATATGATATGGATGGAATATTAATCATGTATATATTGACCCAATACCCAAAACTAACCCTAAACTCTAAGTTGATGCTATTGGTGTGATTGATACATATGGAAGATGTAGGTTGGCACAATACAATATAAACCATACTAATACAATGAAAATGTTAGAAAACACACTCATAAATTTATTGAGTTTTTTGATACAATAAATAAATGGTAAAAGGCATTAAAAATTTGGTATAATCCTAGTTGATGTCATAGGATATAGAAAATATAACACAACTAGATAGGGGAAATATATGGAAAGAAACTTTGAGGAGGTTAGATTGATAGTAGTAATGGTCAATCATGATATAATAACATATCTTAAAAATAATCATGAGCCTTTCCCACCCCATTCTTAGTGTACCCTTTAAGGTGTATACTCAGGGAGAGTGATGTGTCAACAAGATGTTACAAGAGAAAGAGTCAGTAAATGATAAAGTGAAAAATATTATGTGTATACATTGAAGATGTCCTCATCTCTAAGGAGATATATTATAAAGAGATATATAAGCTTATCTTAGTCCTTATTAGATTCAATATTTTTTTTGCATTATCATATAAGGACATGCATGAGATTGACTCTAGTATAGTTGTCGATAACATTGTTATTTATCCTGATGCAAAAACTATTGGATAAAAAAATTTACCTCTTGAGGTTTTTAAGTTTTTTCATAAGGAAACAATTAAGATCATGGATTATAAGTTTATAAAACCCATAGATTATTAAAAATGTGTCTTTAACATAGTTAATATTTGTAATAAATTCACTATGGTCATTTAAATTTATATTGAATTTTGTACTCTCAACTTATCTTACACTACAGACAACTCTCCTTTACCTTTCATAGATGTCATTATTGATTCTATAGCTAGATATGGGACGATATAAATCATGGACGGTTTTTTGGGGTATAATAAGATTCATATTACCCATGAAGATCAACACAAATCTATCTTTACTTATGATTAGGGCACATATTTCTATGTTAAGATGCCTTTTGGATTTAAATTTTTTTGAGAAACTTACCAACATGAATTGCATCACATTTTTCATGAAATTATCCACATAATATTTTAAACCTATGTGGATGAACTCATAATAAAATCCAAGCATCATGAATATTATATCATCCTTAAGCATCTTATTAGATACAAAGATAAACCTAATCCTAAAATGTGTGTGTGTTTAGTGTTACCTACAAAAATATTTTAGGATTATTGGTCTCATGTTGAGGAATTGATGTGGATCCTTCTAAGATAAAATTTATTATTGACATGAATCAACCTCATTCTATCCCTCACAGTCTTGCCTACATTTAAAATCTTGGGATAATTCATAGAGTTGTTCAAGAGTTGGATTATTATACTCATTTGGTAAACTCCCTTATCAATAAAGGTGTTAATATTGAGTGAACTGATCCTTATAAAAATAAATTTGAAAAATTGAATAAATCTATAATTTAACCTCCCATCTTGACCTTCTAGTGACCTCCCTCTCATCTTATACACATCTTCTCCCCATGTCTTAGTTGAGGCAATACTTGACAAACAAGATGAGTTTGATAAGGAGTATGCTATCTATTACATTAGTCATTATTTGATAGATTATGAGACTCAATATACTAAAGTCCATCATGACTATCTCACCACATAATTTTCCACCAAAAAACTTTAGTACTATATTTTTTTATCAAACTAACTATTTCACACTCCATTCAAACTCTTCACCATCTCTTCTCTAAGGATTTATTTCTTATGGATCAAATCAGTAAGTGGATGACACTATTGATGGAGTTTAACCATCGGATCATTAACCAAAATTAGTCAAAGGTAAAAGTGATATCCAATAAGCTTATCACCACACCTATACCAACTCAATGACACATCTATGATACTCTTCATGATGAATATTTCCTATTAATCGAGGGCATCAAACTATCCATTATCCTTATAGACTAATTCCATAATTTCATAGTTGATATTAAAGCTTAGGAACTTAAATAACCTTAAATTTTAGTCCTTAATCCTCTAAAAAATCCATTCTATAAGAGTTACCCAAGGTCACCATCAATTTGCATGAGGACACTTGGACACTCCATTTAGATGGAGCCAAGTGCCTTTAAAGAGCTAATGTAGGATGTGTCCTCTCTAATTATTTTAGAAAGTGTTAAAGTAGGTTATCTATCTTAGCTCATGTTCACCTATATGCTTTATTATTCCCACCCTCTTATGTGTGGATATTTCATTTATCTTAATTTTAGATATTATGAGATATTACATATTTATCTCTTAGATATTATCGGGATAATTTATAGTTGTTTATATCTTTTATGGATAGTTATCTCTTAGTTATGATTGATCTCTATCTTGATCTCTTAGTTATGGTTAATCACTTAGATTGATCTCTTAGTTAGGATTGATCTTCCTTGCCTATACATGCAACTCTCATTCATTGTATTTGCATAGAAGCTATGGATATGGAGCTCTAGATGGAAGATTTGAAAATATAGAGGATTTATCATTATATGATCAATTTTGTGTATAATATACTGAGATATTATTTGATCAATGCATCAATAGATTTTATTGTGGTAATGGTTTTTAGATTTGACACTAGGTGAGAGTTTTATAAACTCTTTCAGGTATCAAAATAGTATTCAAAGTAACAATTGCTCAATTTAAGGTTTTACCATTATTTTAATGAATGAGCCTTTTTTCATAGTTTTTTGAGTCACCTTTTCTAGTCAACTTTTTTTAGATACATTTTCAAGTCTTCTAAATTGTGCCATTGAATATAGAATTCTTCAAAACCTTAAGAACACATGTGCAATCATCCAAAATAGATATTTCTAAGAATTTTTTTTTGGGATTTTTTTAGCTTCTTGAGAATAAAATCATGAAAATCCATACAAAAAATTTATTTGCCCTTTTTAAGAGATTTTTTTTGGGTTTTTCTAGGTTCTACAAGATCTTTAGTGGGTCTTCAAATTATTTTACAACCCAACACCCCTATGATAGATATGGTGAGCCATAAAGTTTTGGAGAGTTTTCATAATTTTTTTTGTTTCACTGGTTGTGGCTTATTTTTTTAGGTCCCATGATGTGAGTAACACATATTGGCATAATCCCCAAATCTCCTTTCTCCAACATCTCAGATCTATCTTTAAATGCCCTATCAATGTTCATTCTTTTGGTTAAGTCCAGAGCATACATTTTTTTGGGGTAAATTTTAATATGCGGTGGTCTATTTTGAAGTGGTGAACATTTTAATGAGTGGGGTTTATTCACTAAAAAGGAAAACATATTTTTTATATAAAAATAATATCATTGTAAGTGGGGTAACTTTATTAGAGAGGAGAGACATTTTATAATGGTGGGGTTAACATTTGTAAATGAGGAGTATTTTTTAATTATTTTTTATTAAAAACAATATTGTAACCATTTTCTTATTCACTTTATTTCAATCTCATTTGTCGAAGATAGAGGGTGAGGTCTAGTTTGGAAGGAAACCAAACCCCCTCATAATCAAATAAAATTTCTCCTTTGTTACATTCTCCCACATTGTAATCTATCACTGATGCATTCTTGGTTGAGCCCAACATCCCCTTTTCATGTGCTTTGTTCCCATTTTTACCTCTTGTGGACCCACATTGTACTTGTAGATACCTTTTTTATGGAATTTGACATCCTTTAGGTCATCTTTTTTGGAAACTTATTATTTGAGCATATTTTTACATTCATGATGGTTTTTCTCCATTTTCCACACTCTTCAATTAGCTAATGACATCTTTATTCTATTTAGAAACACTTGTTTCTGGCATTCTTGTAAATTGTACCCTACAGTGATTTTCTATATGCTTATCATTTACACATTGACACACTTGTAGTTTGTGTCATGTCTCTTCAAGGCCCCTTTTTTAGCACCTTGATTTCTTCTATGGAAACACTTGCACCTTCACTAAGTCCTGAGAAACTTGAGATTCTACATGTCAAACATGATCAACCTGACATATAAATTTAGATGTTACCTCACATTTTACTATTATGGATTTTTTTTCACCCACTCCTATGTAAGCATATTCATCCACCATTCCTATTGATTTGGGATGGATTTTAAATCACATGTGGTGGAATCATCATTCTTTGTAAGGATTTTATTAGTATAGTTCCTCCATTGTTCATATTCCTTGTTTGCACATTGCTCCCTTATTTTTAGAGTAACTCTCATGATTTGTGTTGGATTTTATGATAGGTTGAAAGTCTCCTTATTTGGATCTATTCTGGTGCATATAGTGTCTTTCTTATTTTTATTTGGTGTTTTTAGGATATATTATACTTGCACTAAATTATAAAGTGTTATGGGGGATTTGCTTTTACATGCTAGTCTACCTTCATGCATGTGTAACTTAGTTTATGTACCAATTTACTATATCAATTTCTAATATTTACTATCACCACCAAGGCTATCTTCTTGAGAGGTTTTATCTACATTTTATATATTCCTCCTTTATACATGGGTATCTTATTCAAGCATTTTGTTTTTCAAAACCAATATGAGAATTTCTATGTCTTAGTGGCATTCTCGGTATTTTTTTATAGTGACACTAGTGTGGCATCCACACCAGTATTTGTGCTCTCTTATCACCATTTTTCAATCCACTTATTCAAATAATTTCATTACCATCTTCTCTTAGTTTAGAATTGAGGGAAGGTGTTTAGGCAATGTTTTCTTGAGTTCATCATTATACCTAGTATTTTGGAGTGAAGTATTTGTATTCAATGATCCTTATATTCATCACCATTCCTACTTCAGCTTGATGGTTACAGTGAATTGACATCCATGTATTCAGGTAAGATGGATTGGCATCTATATAGACACTTGTATTTACACTACATCCTTTTTTTATGCATGGGTACCTCATCAAGGCTTGTTGTTGGGACCTATTTCCTTCTTTATTTTATCTCTTTTTGGGGGGAGTTTTATTTTATTATGGGTTTTATCCCTTTCTTTACTTTATGAGAGATTTCTTCATGGATAATTGTACATTAGTACCTAATCAAGCCTTGTTGTTAGATCTCATATTATGGAAATGCCACTTTATTTTTTGCCCCTAGCTTCATTTGAGAGTGGGTGTTAGAGTAGGTTGTTTACCTTAACTCATGCTCACCTAGGTATTTATTTATTCCCACCCACTTATGTGTGGATATTTCATTTATCTTATTTTAGATATTATGAGATATTACATATTTATCTCTTAGATATTATGGAGATAATTTCTAGTTGTTTCTATCCTTTAAGGATAAGTATCTCTTAGTCCTAGGTTTGATCTCTAGCTTGATATCTTAGTATGATTGATCACTTAGCTTGATCTCTTAGTTAGGATTGATCTTCCTTGCTTATATATGTAAGGCTCATTAATTGTATTTTCATGGAAGCTCTAGAGATATAGAGCATTTTAGTATTGTATAATCTATTTTTGGATAATAGATAATTTATTTTGTGTATAATGCATTAGCTTCATTACTGTGGTAATGGCTTATTAGAGAGATCTAGGTTAAAGACGATTCCAAACTCTTTCATGGTATCATAAATATCCTTGGATGATTTTTTATTTTTTATTTTTATTAAAAGTAATTTTTTGAACTTGGGAGACATAAAGAGATATTGTATTTGTTTATTTATTGGTCACATACCCTTTTTTATCTCATTTGTCAAAGACTAGAAGGCAAGGCCCAATTTGGTAGGTGGACAAATCCATTCACAAGCAAAAAAAAATCCTCCATTATTTTTTGTATCTTGATTACACTCTATTAAGAATGCATTTTTTGCTAAGTATGATGTTTATTTACATGTGCTTTGTAGGCTATCATTTTTGGTAGATGATCCTATCCAGTGTGTTTTTGCATACATGATGGTTTTTTTCACCATTTTATATACTCTTCCATCAGCCCACGACATGCTCTATTTTAGTTTGTGTATTGGTAATTTGACAAAATTATAGTTTGTGTCATGTCTCCTCAAGGCCTATTTCTTAGTGAATTGTCATCTTCTATGGAGATACTTGTACCTTCACTCAAGCCTGAGAAACTTGAGATTTTCAAACATGATCAACCTAGCACAAATTTAGATGTTACATTACATTTTACTATTGTGGATTTTTTAATCACTCTTATATAGGCATATTCATCCACCATTCATATTGATTTGGGATGGATTTTATGCCACTTTTATTTTTGGCCCACACTACTCTCTTGGTTTTAGAGCAACTCTCATGATTTGTGATGGCTTCTTCAATAGGTTGATATTATCCTTAATTGGATCTATTCTGGTGGTCTAGTGTCTTCCTTATTTTCATTTAGTGTTTTTGTGATATATTAAACTCACACTAAATTATAAAGTATCATGGGGGTTTGTTTTTAATCCTAGTATACCTTCATGTGTTTGTACTTTAGTTTGTACACTATTTACTATTTCAGTTTCTAGCCTCACCTATCACCACTAGGACCATCTTCTTGAGATATTTTATCTATATTTTTTTAGATTTCTTCTTTATACATGGGTATCTTATTCAAACACTTTTTTTTTAGAACCTATATGAGGATCACTATGTCTTAGTGGCATTTTTGGTGACTTTTTGTGTAGTGACACGATTATGGCATCCTCACTAGGCTTTGTGCTTACTTATTTCCATTTTCAGTCCACTTCTTTAGATACTTTTATTACCATCTTATCCTAGTTTAGCATTGAGGGAGGGTGTATAAACAATGCTTTTTGAGGTTCATCATTTTACTCAGTATTCTAGAGTGTAGTGTTTGTGTTTAGTGATCCTCATATTCAACACCATTTCTACTTTGACTCGATGGTTAGAGTGACTCGATATCCATTTATTCTGACCAGATGGATTGGTATCCATAAAGACACTTGTCTTAACATTGCATCTTTCTTTTGTGTATGGGTACCTCATCAGACCTTATTTTTAGGACCCATTTCCTTCTTTCTTTCCTCTTTTTTCTAGGGGAGTTTTATTTTCCTATGAATTTTCTCCCTTTCTTAATTTTATGAGAGATTGCTTCATAGATATACTATACATAAGTACTTGATTAGGCATTATTACCAGGATTCATAAAATGGATACACCACTTTATTTTTGGCCCCTAGATTCACTTGAGGGGGGTGTTAGAGTAGGTTATTTACCTTAGCTCATGTTCACCTAGATTATTTATTATTCCCACCCACTTGTGTGTGGATATTTTATTTATATTATTTTAGATATTATGAGATATTACATATTTATATCTTAGATATTATGGGGATAATTTCTAGTTATTTCTATCCTTTATGGATAGTTATCTCTTAGTTATGATTGATCTCTAGCTTGATCTCTTAGTTATGGTTGATCACTTAGCTTGATATCTTAGTTAGGATTGATCTTAGTTTCCTATATATGAAAAACTCATTCATTGTATTTACATGGAAGCTATGGAGATGGAACTCTAGATGAAAGCTTTGGGAATATAGAGAATTTATCATTTTATGATTTATTTTGTGTATAATATACTGGGATATTATTTTAGCAATGCATCAATGTCTTTTATTATGGTTAACAATTTGTAGATTTGATCCTAGGTGAGAGTTTTCTAAACTCTTTTAGAAATATCATTCTTATAGAATTTTTTTATTTAAATTTGATATTAATAATAACATGGCTAAATATTATGTTGTCATCCTTGGTATGGAAACATCCATCAATTTATAAATTTCTTACGTATATGCTTTAGCTGACTTGCATCTTATATTTTACTAAGTCAGTGGCGTTTAACAATGCACTATAATTCTTTATAAAAAATTATGCATTTGCTACTATTATTTATAATTTTTTTGCATCTTTTGGTATTGAGGAAATCCAATGAGATAAAAATATTATTTCAAACTCTCTTACCTCCTTAGCTTCCCCTTTTCACCTTAATTAGGTTCTACATGATACACAATTCCTCATAAACATGAGTCAATCTCTATGTACCTTAGATCCTAAGGATGATTTTATTAATTTACACATATAATCTATCAATATAAAAGTATCATGGTCTAAATAGGTCATCCAATTAATTTAAAAATAAAATTATCCTTTTAAAGTTGACTCTTATGAAAAGACAACTCTATAAGTAAGCCTTAAAATTTGTCCTTAAATAATATATAATTTATTTTCATAATTAAATAGGAACCTTAATCCATTATGTTATTATATATGAATTCTATCTTCTTGAGAAATCATATGAGGGTTTTTATGATGGCTATTGTAGTGGTCATGCTAAAACCCAAAAATGGCTGTGTGGGTTACTATTGGCCTAACCTTGAGAAGGATGCCATCAATTTTTTTGATAAGTGTAATCATTTCCATATCCATGATGATATTATTAATTATCCCTCAATCGATATTTATACCCTTAAATCTCTCTATCCAATCTCTGTTGAGATTATATCTCATTGACAAGTTTCCTCAATCGCAAGATGGCCATGTATTCATTATTACCATCATTGAGTACTTTACCAATTGGGTATAAGCCATTAACATTTATAATGTTATTGAAATCACTATATAAAAATTTATCATTAATAAAATCATCTGTCATTTTTTTATTGTCGGGGAATCCAAGAACAAACACACCTGTTCTGATCCCACATGTTAGGATCTTGCTCCTCAGAAAGAGCACAATATGATTACCAAACTTAAGCAATTAAACATGTGGAAATATACCAGAAGCACAAGTAACTAAAATTCACCAATAACATAGAATATGAGAGACAATACACTATCTTGTATTAACATTTGTACAGAAAAGAATACAATAAAGAGACGCCACACTCTTCCACCTTACAGAGGCTTCTCACACTTCAAGTGTACAGTAATTCTTCTTCAAAACACTCTCCTACCAAAAACGGTCCCAACACACAACTCACACACAGAATTGGTGTTCACCTCTCCAACCAGTCAGTAATAACCCTACTAGTACACCAAACACTCTATAGTACTTCAAGTAGATCTCCCATGAACCTGTAACCTGCAATTCAACAGACCATACTTACACATGTAGATCCCCTATGAGCTTGCAACAACCTGCAACTCAATGATCTTACAATGGAAGGATCTTCCTTGCCTTCCTTTCTAGCTCATCCATACAATACATGCCAATGGGTCTATAAATAGATCCCAGACTTAAACAATAACTTAGACTCTTAGTTTACTATAATTATCCACGCAGCTCAAGACTCGAAATAGCCTTTACATGCAAACACTTCATTCACTTAATTAACTGTTTATGCAATGAATAGTTCTGGAACACACAGGCGACCGACGTCGGTCCCTATTTGCCTAGTGCTGACCAATGTCGGCTGACTTCCTACTGATGTCGGTTGCCTTCTGCTTCATCTTGACCGACGTCGGTCATACTGCCGACACTAGTGCTTCTAGATCTTTAGCAACCTCCTTTTCATCTACAGAGTTAAATCTTTTAGCTCCACAACTTAACATTTATTCCTCACACCATCAATTTGAAAATGGTAGGAATTTCAAAAACAAGGACATGAAGTCGCTTTGAGATAAATTAAAAATTATGAAAACATTTTCCACACATTATCATACTTAGTAAAATGGTAAAGATGAAGCCACTAATAAAATCATTAATAATATATTGAAAAATACTATTAAGGATTACCATTTAGATTTGCATCTTTATTTATCCTACACTTTTGACTTATCACACTTGTATTCATATTGCCACGGGGTAACTTCATTCTTTCTAGTCTATGGATATGAGGTTATCCTACCAATATAAGTGGGGTTACCTTGAACATTTATCTTCATGGAATAATTATTTATTAAGATATTCATGAATACTTCCATGATTTATACCTAATTAAAAAGTGATGAATGAGTGATCTCCAACACAAACATCAGTATAAAAGTCATATCACTAAGCAACATAAAAAGAAACTCAAAATTTGTACTTTTGGTTTCAAAAAATTTGTGTGTAAAAAAAATTACACCCATGAAAAAGAGGTAAAGTACACTTAAAAGTGGTGGGGTCCTTACCTTATGAAGTACATCCTTGGACCTAACACTTATATATGAAAAACTAATAAAGTACATATCTTCAAGGAACTGACCAATGCTTAGAATTTGAAGAAGTATTTTTCTTGACCAATATTATTCTTAGCTTCCTTTTATTCATTATTTTTTATTTTTTGTACATTTTAATCACTTGTTTATAGTTAAATTATATTATTATGAGCTAACATTTCTTTCACACTATTTTCTAACTCTTTTGTGTTGCATCTTAGCCTTTATTTAGTTTCACCTCCAAAATTTTTAGTATAAAACCTAGTACCTATTCTTGTTTCCTAAGTTTTTTTTAATTTTTAAACCAGTTAGTTTTTCATTTTATGAGTTGCATGGTAAGATGAGGAATCATTAATCTATCCTCAAAAACACCCATCCCATTTACTGTCACCTTTTTTTTGGGATACTTCTTTATTCCTTTTCAACCATTGTTTCCCTTGTGATTATTTAGTATCTATCATTATCATTGCACCGTTGTGGGGTTTGATATAATTTATACTCTTCATATATTTATCTTAATTTAATCTATTGGATTTTTAGTTTTTGAGTTTCATTGTAAGACCTTAGGGAATACAACTAGGCCTTCCTAAAAAATTCACACATAATTTATATCATTATAACATTACTAACCTTAGCTAGGTGTCTTCTTAAAAATATAAGGAAAGGATCAAGATTCATGTTTTATCACTTAGAGTCAGTAATTTTTTTATTTTTGTAAAAATGTGGATACACACACACACACACACACACACACACACACACACACACACACACACACACACACACACACACACACACACACACACACACACACACACACACACACACACACACACACACACACACCCACACACACACACACACACACACACACACACACACACACAAACATGTTCTTATTCAAATTTTATGCTCTCTAATGATAAATTGTCAACCCACTTATCATTGTAACACTTCAATTTATGACTTATTTCAATTGACATAACTAGATAACTCTATGGTCATTTCCATGATCTTCCTATTTTTTATTTCTTTTTAGGATCATCAAGGTTAATTTTGAGATTGCACTCTTTTTTAAGGTGAGTGGCTAGGATTATCTAAGAATATTTCTCACTAAAGTCCCCTCTTTAGTGGATAATTGTAAGTTATCTTGTGTTAGTCATATTTAACACACATGGTTTGTCTTTTGAATCCATATGGAGAAGACAAATATAAAAACCAAAAGAGTATATATGTATATTATCTTAAGAAAAAGGAAAAATATATATTAAAAGTTAGATCACACCAAAAGACATGATATTATCTTGGTACAAACCTTATCCTAGCTGAATCTCAAACTCCACCATGTGCCTCATGATAAAGATGAGTTATATTAAGGTATGGTAGGCCAATAGACTAGGGTATGGGGTATCTCATCTATATTCATTATGGTTCCTCCAAATTTATCATACAAATACCTAATCCTCATAGTATACCGATTTATTTTGAAATAGGTCTTGAAGAGATGAGAAAATTTTGTGGGAAGGTAAGCTCCTTTTATTTTTTACAAATACTAGCCTTGATGGGATGATATTTATACTTCAATATTTAGTATAGGATTATGATTTATAAGTGGGGTTCTCCAAGGCTATTGATGTTGAAGACTCTTACTTTTCCTAAATTGATTAGAGTATATTATTTTTTGTAATGACCATGTTTTTGCCTTGATGACACCATATTTTATTTCCCTCTAATTTCACACATTGACATGTATTTTTGTTTATAAATATCTCCCATCATATATATTTACTATTATTCACTTATTTCAGACATGTTAACATTATGACATCATTAATATTTTCCATTTTTGAATAAAGGTTGTATCTTTGAGTTGTTTTTAGGTGATCTTTTGGTTATTACCTTATATTTTTAGGATTTATATTAGTTTAAATTAGGACCTTGAGTTTTCTATTCAATTTTTTCATGTCATCTATTCTAATTTCTCCATTTCATGCTTTCACATTTCACATTTTTTGGGCCATCTAGTTTCATTTCTACTAATTTTGTTTTTGTTATAGTTTTCCTTAGTTTTTTTCATAATTTAGTCTTAGAGTTAAAGATATTTAATTTTTATTAGTTGATTCATTAGATATATTGGTTATAATTTATCCTTATTGATCTGATTTTTTTATTTTTTAGGTTTTATAGTTTTTTTAAAGTTTTTAATTTAAATCCATTTAGCGACTGTCCTATGTATGCACACATTATTTTTATTCTATTTTTAGCATTGTATATTTAGGGATTCCAAATGTTGTTATCGTGCCAACCATGGAAAATACTAAGGGATTTGCATGCATCATTTTTATAAAAGATAAGTCAATGATATATACATTAATTTCAAGTATTTCATTCATTAGTAGTTATTTCAACATTTTGTTTATGTTTTTGTGTTACAATGTATCTTTTTTGAAGCACCATACTCCATTACAATATTAAAACATGTGATGAGAGTAAGGTGGGACATATGTATACACTTTATTTTTTTATCTTTGTCACTTTACTATTGATTTCTCTTTCAAGAATATTTGGCACATCAATTTCCTTGATTAAACATTCTAAGGAGTGCACCAAGAAGGAGGTGGGGTCAGTTTTTTGTAATTTACAAGAGATATTTCTATACTATTATGTTAGACCTTCACTACTATTAGTCTAACCTCATATGAGTCTCTTTTTGTCTTCCTTATTTGTCTCCTTATATCTATTTAAACTAATCACCCTATATTCTTACTATATTGACCTGACCAATAGTCTATTTCTTGCCTATAAGTACCTATGGTGTCTCATCTTGGTTGATACAATTCTAAGTGTGCTCATGTCTTTTGAATTATATTGGCCTAGCCAATATAATTTTGATCTAGCTGATACCCATTCAACTAAATCAACTTGGCTAATACCATCATATTTAAGTTTTAGGTGATTTATGGGTTTGAATTTGTATATATAGGGGTCATAATTATCATTCCAAAACACGTAAAACACTCATATGCTCTACTTTACCTCACATTTATTTAATTAAATAGTAAAATGAGAAGTTATAGGTTAAAGTATTATTCTTAGAGGTCAATTATTGTTTAAATTCTTTTAAATCTCAATAGTAAGAGTCAAATTGAGGAGATGTCTCAGTATTTAGAGTCCCTGAGTAAGGGAATCTAGGTATTCTTATTTCCATTTGAGGTGTTCACCTTATATCATATCTTGTAAAGTTACTGTAGATCCAAGGTCAGACTAATGCAAAAACAAGTCAATATAAATGTAAGTATATCTATCCTTATTTTCATTCATTTATTTACTTAGTAGACTGATCATCTTTGTGTATTTTTATAGTATATTATATTTTTTTGTCATTTTTTAAGTTTTCTTTATACTAAATAAGCTAGTATAGTATAGGGTGTTCAGGTTTTCCATTATCATTAAATGTTGTAAAGACTATTACATTCTACTATTACACCATTTATCTCATTTTTAATTTTGTGTTATTGTTATCTTAGATCCAAGCTACCCTTGATTTTCAATCCTTTGTGTGAATTTTCATTATTATATCCTTGATACCTATTTATTATCATTGAATTATTTTGAGATCTAGTTAGAACGATATCCTATATCTTAAGAACATGATTTAGAACCCTATACCCTTGATATTGAGTTGAAATTACCCTCTATTACATTTGAGGTCACCCAAAGTATTATCAATATGCCATCCAATTTTATGAAGGATGTATGTTATAATATCTTGTTTGTATCTTGGTTAATAAAGAGAAAGAGGAGTATTATATTAGTTATCTTATTTTATGCATACATAGATTATTTTTCATCTATGTATGAAATATGAGTCTCATGGGTAGACTTATATCTTTGTATGAATTAAAAATGGGTAGAATAATTATTGGATATATTCAATAATCTATTATTTCTATGGACACCAAGTCTTACCTATGCAGGTTTATTAGATCTATGCTTTATATCACTACTTCACTATTTGATACAAATTAAACTGTGTGCTCTCATTCCTATTTCACTAGTTAGAATCTATAATTTTTCATTTATTCCTCTTTGGACTAATGTAAAAATCATAAAAAAGGGTTATGGAGTTGAGTATCCATCAATGTGGGGTTACAAACTATGTATCCTACACCCCAAAATCAACTCTTCTTGTATTTTTGAGTGTGTGTAAATGGAATATCTTGATCAAGGGTTTGAACTGCCTCTTTGCTAGAAGTGATGATTCAAATACATGTAAATATAATCCTTCCTTTGAAATAAGAGGATTATGAGAGATCAATATAAAAAATTTATTACAAGAGTGTAGGATATGAATCAAATAATTTCAAATTGAAGTAAGAGGAATGGTGAAGTTCATGGATTGACTAGTGCCTTATGTTAGCTTATGCCATTAGTGTATTATATTGATTTCTAATTATGAAAAGGATTGATATGAATATTTATATGTATGGTGTCATATTAAAATTTACTCATCAAAGCTAACCCTTGTAATGATAAAATGAAATGATTAACGTGCAATAATTTTAGAAAAGGGTAGAAGGAACCAAAAAATGGTCGTGGGAAAACTCATCAACTAAAAGGTTACAAATAAGTTTGATGAAGTGTAAATAGGGCTTATATATCAAATTAAATGGAAATGTTTGATATTCATCTAATATATATATTATGGTGAGTCTTAGACATGTTTATGAAACTTAAGGACCAATATGAAGCACATAGTGGGTACAAAAAAGTCCTAAAATAGGCAGTTAACCAAAATTAATTTAGGTATGGTAAATGAGGAAAAATACACTAAGGGTATTGTACCAAATTTAAGTGTCTATATAATGACCTGAGTGAGTGAATGCATGTGTGTGTCAAAGTATAAATATAAATATATAATGTGCATACCTTAGTTTACCTAGGGAATATTGAAGGGGTTTTGATGTAATCTTGAGATGGGTAGTCCATTAACACTTGATTTTTTTAGTTTCACCTAAAATAATTATACCTATTACAATAGGTAATCACTAATCATGATAAAAATTTGTAAATTTGAACTTTTAAATTTTAAATTTTGAAAAAAAAGTATAGCAATGAATACACCTATTAATATTTGCTCCAAATCATGTAAAACATTCCCTCTAGTACTAAATTTTTGACAAGCATTGAATCATAATAAAAAAATTTATGGAGGTTTCTAGTGACCATAATTCATCTTACTAAACTTTAAAAAAAATTTGAAACATATGCAAATTTTCCTTAGGAGTTTCAAGTGCCCAACCCACTTCTCGATCAAGTAAATAGATACATATGATACTAAGTAATATTACTTATCAACCTTTGCTACTATAGTAATTATATTAAACTAATCATACTATAAACTATTTTGGTGTATATATGTGCCCTTTTTAGGTGAGGGATGTGTAATTATTTCTGAAATCATCTATATCAAAATAAAAATTTAACTACATCATATGTTAAGAAAACAATATATCCAATATTTCAATATACTCAAATATATATAGTAAACATTTAAATTAATATCATTATTGAAAATATTCCATATTTCATGGGTAAATTAGCATCTATTAATGTTTTAAAGTGATTTATATGTATATAAAATATCATGTAATAATGTAATCTGACATAAGAAATATAATATCATTTAAGGCACAATAAAAATGGGTATAATTCCCCACGAAGCTCAAAATTATGGGAATAACTAGTATATGCCAAATGCCATAAAATATGTCCCTAGTTGGGCTAAATATATAAATGATAAAACACATAATTAACATTCCCATATATGTTTATGGTAAGTACCATTACAATGTAGGCACCTTGAAATTATAACATAATAAATGTGCATGATGGAAATCATGGCACCAATAATAATGTAGTAATAATCAATTACAACTGAGATCATATAAGTTAGTTACCACACAAATGTGTAGGGTCACTGCAAAAAATCTCTCCTAATAGTTTTATTTCATTTAATTCATAAAAAATGACATGAAGTGCAATCAACTTCATATCTTGTCAACCTTGATAGTCTTCTCCAAATAGAGTATACTTGAGTACTTAAACTAGCTTAAATTTCAAGTTTTGATCAAAGGACTTATCAGTTATAGATACAATATATTATATTCTTTATTATCAAACATGATAGAGTCTTAAAGTGTAATTATATAAAGTTTTTATAACTTTACTCTCAATGTCCTCAACATTCTAAAACCAATATGATTAATAAACTCATCCCCAGACATGTAGACCTAAAATGCATGGTAAGCTCACTCTCTTCATTAGGTACAAGGTATGGAGTGGAGTATTAGGACCAAAAAATATATACACTTGTATATTTGGTTAGTCCAGAGATTATATACTCTATCCTTCTTTAATGAGTATTATAATAGGGTTGAATTAAACTCCTAACATAGCATGACATGTTTAGGGTTCACTTTGAAAAAATATCCCACTTATAGGTAGAGTATATAAGTAAGGCCATTTTCATACTAATTTTTTTTAGTACAAAAAAGAGTTCAATGTTAATAACTCAAGGATATTTATTCAATCCAAGTTAAATAACTCAATGAAAAATTGACTAGTATTAATCCCTTACATATAAAAACTTTCTAGAATCATGTGATGATATCCCTTTCTAGGAAATTAGTCTCATTCAACGTAGGTCTAAAAATGTCACATTCCTTATAGTGCTAAAATTTGAAGCTTATATTCAAGGTTACCATAATTTTGCTAAAATTTGAAGCTTATATTCAAGGTTATCATAATTTACAATCAATATTTATACAAAACCTTAATCTAATTCATGATTATTATATGGTGGTGGACACAAGATGAAGCACAATAAGTCTTAGTCTATTAAGCCAAAGAAAGATAATTCATTATAAATAAATTATATGAGAAATGTAACTTGAAATTAGATCTTAACCCATATTTAGTGATCTTAATAGTTTCAAAAACACATTGATTCCATAAGAAGACCCTTATAATTAGCACAAATATATCTTAGTTTGATATACATTAAAAACATATTTTTATGACAACTCCTTGCAATTGATATTTATAAATGACTACTTGCAAATACCTCTTGGAAGTTCAATAATTGCAAGACCATTACAATATCATTACAATAAACTATTTATTTCATTAACAACTTATAAGATTTTTCCAATAATAACTGCACATTAAGAACAAACCCAAATTTAGACAACATAATTTCATTTGTATCATGATTTAAATTTTACATTACCCAAATCCTAATCTATATAAAAATAAAAATTAAATTTATTCATTTGAAACTTCTCAAAACCACTCAATGTAAAACAATAATCAAATAATAAATATTGTATACACATAAATTGATGATTATGCTTCTATACCTTATTATAATGCCAGATAATCTATCAAACCATAATAGGCCCATGAAACTTTATGTATTAAATAAGTACACCTAAATGTTATGATTATAGCAAACCTTGACCAATATCACCTATAACTAATAAGGATTTGTGCAAAATAACCCACTATAATCAAAGTCTTTTAAATCAAGATATTACTTTATAATGGTTTCATATGAATTTACTGGTAGTGTGTAGGTGATTATACATTTTACACATTTTAATAAAATAATACTTATAATACAGCCATAATAAACTCTTTGTTACATGTTTAAACATTATTATAACCAAAATATGTTTATCAAGTACAAATTTTAAAATTTAATTTTCATTTAAAATACTTATTGACTGAAGACATTTAATTCCATTTTTATAATAACTACCATATTAGTCCCATATGCTTTACCATGTTTGTATTGCATCTTTTAACAAAAATAAAATTTTAAGTTATACACTTCTATAAATCAGGAGACAATATGACATTGCATACAAAATTAGTCTTCTAAAATAATTCCATACTTAAAATAGTATAAAATTTAACTTCCTTCCATAGAAATAATAATGATACTTAGGCTATAGATGCTCATAATCAAATCTTAAAACTTGAACTACATTACTCTATAGATAATTTTACAATACCCAAATATTGATATTAAGTACCAAGTATTGTATAGGTTTCCAAGATTCTAATAAATTTAGTTTTGTATGTAAGTAAAATTTAAAATATCTTAATAATATATGATTTCATGGCATAAAACTTAAAAACTAACATTTCATATAACCACAATCTTAAAATAAAAGTACTTTATAAAAAATTATCAACTATATAAACCATTGCCTCAATTTTATACCTTAGACAATCCCAATCAACTAACTCTATCATATTCAAGATTTACCCATTGAAAATAATCAATGTTAAAAATAAATTATTTAAATTTAATTAATTTATCAACTAAAGAAGATATCAACATATAGATATAATAGGGGATATATCTGAGAATACCAATTGAACTTTAAATGACTTAGTATATAACATGCTTAAAATTTTAAAAATACTTCATCAACCATACTTTTCAATACTTCCTTCAAAAGTTTAAATTACCCTAACTTTATCATCCAAATAATAGAATCCATAAAATAGTAGACTATTATTTATTAATCATAGTTCAAGGTTTTTTACATCAATGACTAACATTTGAGCTTTATTGACCCAAATTTTGTAAAATGTCTTCGTTTTAGTGAAGGTAGAACCTAGGAAAGGCCTTGAGAATTGGCATTTCCCATGTCAAAAAAATATCATATAAGTTGGTTTATAATTAAATACACAAGCCATTTAAGGTATATTACAACTCAAGAGAAGAGTCTAATTAATAGTTGGATAGTTTTTGTAATTGCATGACCTATTTATTTCTTTTCATTATTATATGGTTATTAATGCAAGATACCACATTACGGTTATAAAGAATGTTCCATGGACCCAAAATTTTCTTTTAAAACTAATGCAATCTTAATTTAAGGTTAATTATAGATATTTATTTAAAACATTGTTTATGCTTAGCCATGATTGTCCACCAATGCATCACACTTTATTTATTAAAAATAAAAAACTAGAAGATAACATATCAAACATGTTATTTATAGGAGATGAAGTTCATGCAAAGGAAATCAGACTATGCCATTCAAATAAAATAATAATATAATAAGCATAAAGTTTTTGAAGCATTCTTACATTTATTCTAATTAGTAAAATAAGTGAATAATTTATGAACAATAGAGAAAAGATAAAATATTATCAGATAGGATCAAAACCCAAATTAAATTCAATTACATTTATTTATTAAATATATAGATTCAAAGTTATGAAAAACTATTTTATGAAATATATAGAAAACAAAGCAATTTATTTAACATGAAGAACTTGGAAAACCCCCAAATCTCTAAATGTACTCAACCCAAACATAAGTGAAATAATATTTAATTATCACAATGATGAAACTTCAAAATTTTCCATATATTAAGAATTCAAAATCAAAGATTAATTATTTTACAAACCATAATAAATATAACATAGCAAGGGTTAGCATTTTCATGTTCATTATAATTCATCAGACAATTAAAAAAATAAGCACTTATGATATGCATTCATAACATATAAATTTCAAATATAAATGTAATGTTTTTATAATATCTATATAAGATTAACCATAGCCATAATTATTTGAAGTAGAGATCATATCACATCAAGGAAATAACTAGTATCATTTCATAAATTTATATAAGTACTAGTCAAAGTTTAAAAATCCATGCCATATAATAAAGATAGATGTGTATACCCCTCTATGACTATGATTTGCATTGGCATAAAAATTTATACCCACATATCTAAAGGATATACCATTATATAAATCATATTTATTTATTACCCAATAAAATAACATAGATAAGGGACAAACACAAATCAACATTTTTACCCATTATAAATAAAGGGAAAAGAAGTCATACCTAATATCAGAATGGGAATGTAGATGCCTCCTAATTTATTACTTTTCTTACCTAGAAATTCCCAAAACTATACTTTATATTATTTAACTAGGGTTTATTGAAATCGAATACTTGTATTCTTCATAGTCCTGTGACTAGTTCTAACAAACATATCATACATTTTATTGAAATAGAATACTTGTATTCTTCATAATCCTATGACTAGATCTAACAAACATATAATACATTGTTTATATTGGTGCCTTAGTTCCATGTTTCCCTCCAATAATCAAATTAATGATAGCATTTGCATGACCAATCAAACATGAATTTTCCATATTCATCCTCCCTTATAAATTCATCCTTCTTTTTGGCATGGATCCTTATTTTCGGCCACTTCCCTACAATTCAAAAAACCTAACATTATTTTGTATTTAGATAATTGTAGTTTTTCCCATCAAGATATAATTACTCCTAAGATTTGTAAGCTCTTTTATTGTATTAAATACTTGTTATGGATTTCCTATATCCTATTAATAATTCATTTTCCACTACTTTTCCCATGGTCTTAGGGCTCTACAAAATTAATATGCATTTTTACTTGTTCAATACTATATACTAATCATCAATAACAAAAATTCAAAGACTAAGGTTTTATCATGGAATTAGGGACTAAAAATTATAGCATAAATTTATTATTTTTTTGGTAAAATATATATAAATTTTCAATATTAATCCCTCATTTATACTTTATAACCCTTTTATGGGGTATTCTATATCAAAAATCCTTTGCCATGGAATTTGGGTCATAATACCAAGCCATTAATTATTTAACCTTAAAAACAACCTCTTGGCATCTAGTTACCTTTGAAAGTTTATAAATTTTATATAAATTCTTAGATAACTTATTCTACTTCTTTCCCATAATTATGGTTCAACCTATATCAAACTATGTATGTGTGTTTGTATTATGAATTTATCAAATTAATTATTTTATACCAACCTATTTTTTAATCATTAAATATATGGACCATATCAAAACAATGTTTTATACCAAACCCATACCATTAGAAAGTTTATATGAACATGAAAAAGAAAGGTCAACCCAACATATAGTGAGTTTAAATATCAAACCATTAATTCAAAACATTGATCCCATTTATTTCCATGGTCATAATATTATGACCATTTTGTTAATAATATAGTGGGATAAGAGCCAACGTATTTAACTAACCTTGATATTAATTTTATCTTAAAACTAAGCAAGGCTTTACATTGAAAATTCAAATCAATCATAATATATAAAATTTAGTTCATGTTTTATTGAATTTATGACCTAAACAATGCTCCATTAATTAAAAAGGATGAGATGTGTATGAAATCAGAAATGCATCATGTCTATAAATCAATCCTAGATCAAAGAAGATAGAGTATACATACACTTTCAATTGGGACACACTTGTTAAGCAGGAGAATGACCAATATAGGGATTTGTTAGACCCAATTATGGGATCACATGTCACAACATATGATCCTAGGAAGGGTTCCAAAGCCTATAGTCTAACACAATCATAATGGATTCCTAAGGTTTAAAGCATTTACTTATTATAATAAAAAGAAAGTAAATTTAATCTAGTGTACACCAAAGCTTGTGGCATAAAGTGGGGGTTAGAAATAATAAAACAAACTAAACTAAACATGTATTAGAAGACATATTCTCATGTAAATGTATATAAAATCCTAATACATAGGAGAATAATACAAATGCATTATCTATCTACTCTTACAAAGGAGAAATAAAGTTAGGAATACTTACCTTTGAAGATGAACCCATGAAGCCTCAATCTCTCCCTTGGCCAAGGTGATTCGTAAGAGATTGTTGTGGTATGTAAGGATAACAAAGATAAATCAGCTCTAGAATACATAACCTATCTAAGCACCTAAAAGACTTCTCCATAAGAAAAGATCTATATCTCCAAATAAAGTATGGAACCCTAAACTTTATTCCTCAAGTAGAATGGTCAATAAATAGATGTTTATTCACACTTCTTTGCTCTTAATTCTTATTTTATGAAATGGTGGGAAATGAACTTGTATATATAGGTAGATATTTTCCTAAATCCTCATAGAAATAGTGGCTATACAGGGTTGACCCAATTGACCCAATGTGTTTTCAGAGATAATTCACTAGGTTTGAACTAGGTTGGCCAAAAGTCTAACAAGCTAAGAAAATGAAAAATACCCCTAAACTATACTAGGTCAACCCAACCAACCTAGTACAACCGAAGACCAAAAGGGAGTTGAGGAAAGAAAAGGAGAATGGATGGAGGAAAATGACTGGAATAGGTAGGACTAAGAAGAATAATATTATGGTAAATGGTTTTAGGAGACAAGTGTGTAGATGACAAGTGCCAAAAGGGACAAAAATATTATGAAGCACTAATGGTCTACCCACCCCTTAAGGCATGCACTCAGAGAAATTGAGACTCAAAAAGTTCCTATGAGATACAAAGTGTTAGTAATCAATAAAAGTTTTAAAATATTATGTGTATACATATGCCCCACTCAAAGCTCATCACGTGTCATGCAAGTGCAACATGGGATGGTGCTTCAAGATAGAACATGATAACACATAATGTTGATGCTAAGTAAAGTAAAATAAGTATAAAATAAGATAAATGAAAGGAATGAATTGAAAAACACATACCTTTAACTCAACTTAGTACCATAGATAAAGAAGTAGACTACAAGAGATGTGAAGGTGTGTAATGTAGAGAACACTAGATGAACCTGTAGGAGTTAGTGCAAAAAATAGCTAAAAATATATTTTTTGGAATATAGGCACATGTTAGTGGAAAAGAATCTCTACATCATCATGAATCCAATGTATATTATGGATTTCAAAATGGATGAGTAGAAACAAAGATATAAGCAAAATAAGGAATATGTAGGACAATAATTGAAGAATTTGAATTGCTAAAAGTGTTTTTAAATAGGGAAAAAGACAAGTCATTTGTTGTTTTGATTTGTGAGAGGTGAGAAAAGAGAGATCTGGAGATAAAATAAGCTAAGATGGTGAGGAGATGACATGATAGATAGGGAGAGGCTCCATAGGTGGTGACAGGTGAACTACAGGTATGCAACTATGAATTTCAAATCAATTTTTAAAATTTGTATTGAATTAAGTGAATTTTTAGTAAAATTTGATTTGAAGCATTTTTATCTGTCAAAATGAAACAAAATTAAATTTTAGGGGTAGAAAATAGGAAGACAAAAAAGGGGTTTAAAAGGTTTAGGAAGAAAGTAAGAAAATGCACTTTTTCATGAAAATGCAAGGGGTTGGTAGGTAGAAAGCACTAGGTCAACCCAGTCAACCTAGTAGGCTAGAAATGACCAGAATCCACAATGCTGAACCAGTAGGTATGCATTAACCCTATACATTCTACAAGCTGATGGCCTATTTTGGAGTTGTTAGGTGATCTAAAAGGTCCATAATGGAAAATAAACACTAGGGAGGGGAGGATAAGGGGGTTGACTCAGATTTGTGAGTCAATTAGACAAAAAGAGAGGAAAATTTTGGTCAAACTATTTTTACCAAAGAGCTAAAATGATACAAAAAAGCATGCAAAAGGCTGCAAGAGGGATAGAATGGCCCAACATGACCAAGTAAGGTCAAGAAGGACCAAATAGGCTAGAAATAGGGTTAAATGACTAAAATAAAGTAATTTAGGCTTTTTTTCTTTAATAATGTAAAAATAATGTATTATGACTATACATGAGATGAAAGAACTGATGCATCCTTTATTTTTTCTTAGGTGTAAGGATGATAGAGATTTTGGAGACTTATGGCTATGGCATGGTTACCAGACTTGTTAGATAGGTTATCATATGGAGATAGGGCTAGACTAAGATTTGTAAGTGTAATTAGGATAGTTGATATATGTTGGATCCCCTTCAATGCTAATTTATTAGTCATGTTCTTTGTTACGAAAGATTGACTAACACCTTCAGATGGGAGGTGGATAGGGATATAATAGAGGTGGATATCATGATAGAGGATGTCCATACCATCTTGGGGCTTGTTATAGTAGGAGCACAGGTAACCACATGGATACCAAATAGCCTAGAAGAGAGGACAACCTTAGCCATGTGGGCTACAAGCTTAGAGATGATATTACCATGTAGGAGAGTTAGCATGTTTGATGTTGATACATCATAGATTTTGGACATTCAAAAGGCTATGATAGGCCTTGTGACATATCGAGTGCTATGTCATAAGTCAAATAGTAAGGTTTCACTATTCATGATAGTCTTAACCAAGATGATCTTAGAGGAATGAGTTTTATATGACCTAGGATCTATCATCTAGGTCTAACTAGTACATGATATGTACAAGATGCTGGTTAGAGGATAGAGGACTATGGGACTAATCATATTTCTTACATCTTGGATATATGAGAGGTTTCCTATGTATCAGTTAGCTAGGTTTCCCCATATGATTGATGACAAGTCACCTCAAGTATAGAGATGGAAGGAGAACTAGGTAGTGCGGGTCATGTCCCACATGCTAGTGTTATAGTTATTGAGATGTACAAACATCATGTGGTAGACATATGAGCACATAACAATTACATGGGTGAGTTGAGACACAATTATACCAGTGACAATGAGGATAGAGGTTGTTAGACACTATTTTTAGTGGAGAGAGCCACATCTAGTAGCATGAGTGTTAGGTTAGATGGGCCTACCTCATCCAATGACACCAATACTAATTCTTGAGTAGTGGGATCAACATGTGAGGGAGCCACAGGGGAGGAGAGGATTGGAGGCATAGATAGTGAGGCTGAAATTAAGGCCACATCAAGAATGACCATGGACTAGTTGGGTATGATGAGGAGCTGGGTAGGAGGATAGAGATACAAAGATAGAGATACTAGATATACCACTACCAGCTCTATAATGAGATGAGAAATAACTACCAAAGACATGACATTGACATAGGTAGGAAGAGTAAGAGAGAGTGGAGACTATTGCCATCCCAGATGATCCCATAGGTGAATTAGAGGAGATGACAGAGGGACCACTCAAATGCAAGTTGAGATGGACATAAGTCATGATAGTTAGGTTTTGAGTTGAGGAGGTGACCTAAAAAGGAGATGATATGAGGCTGCACAAATAGGGAGAATGTGCTAGGTGGTCACACAGATGGCAAGACCATAGTAGCTAAGACATAGGTAGGTAAGAAAATATGGTTGAATATTATTACTTTAATTTTTAATTTATAATTAGAGATAAATAGATATTTTGAGATATAACAGTGATCTAATATCCATCTAGTGTGATTTTTTAGATGTAGCTAAGGATGAGGAGGAGAGATGGGGTTCCCTAGTGAGGGGATCACTTCATGACATTTTGGATAAGACTTTAAAGCCATATGACCCCATAAAACTAGAGGATCTGAGTGTCCCATCTACCCCAAATTAGGTGAGTTGGTTTAGATTAGCTAGAGAGGCAACATGGTAGATATATGCATAGAGAGAGAGGATGTAACCACCAGAAATGATGGGTATAGGGGAACTATAGGCATGGTAATCCCTAGTAAATAAGAGAGATATAATTTTGGATATAGTAGCATAGATGATAGAGATTCATACTCATATGGTGGAATCATAAGTGTGGGTAGCACACCTACAGGGATAGGTAGAGGGATTAAGATCTCAGATGGCCTCTTTATAATGTATTATTTGAAGGAGTTAGACCAAGCCCTCAATAGGAAGCATGGCTAGGCCATGGGACAGATAGGATGGAACCCAACCATAGAGTTGGATCATTGTATATGGTTGCATATGTTATATTAAACTCATGAGATGTATACATATGGATCATTTTGGCATATTGTTGTTGGATGTGTATGTTGTCATTATCATGGTTGTGTTTATTTATTATAGTTGAGGCTATGGATGCTTAGGATATATTTATATCTATCACATGTATTTAGCTTTGTTGTATATGTTATAATAAATACATGATATGTGGTTTCTTTTATAGCATTATGAAAAACACATTCATGGTTAAAAAAAAAAAGGCAAAAGGGACTTGGTAAAATATAATCAATCAAGAAAATGTACTACACACTATTTCAAGCTAGTAAATGTGTAATAACAAGAAATGACTAAGTATAAATAACCAAGAAATGGTAAAACAAAATGGTAAAAAATGATTTGTTTTTAAATGTAAGTGAAAGATTTTTACACCAAATTAAAACAAGTAAAATCATACTAATTCGCATTGGGAAATATGACAAATAAAGTAATAAAATGGAAGGTATGTAAAAGGGCATAAATGGTAATAAAAAAAATTAAATTAAGTCAATCAATCATACTAAATCATGCTGGGAAATATGAAATAATTTTTTTTTTGCAAAAGTTTGGTCTTAAATTGGTCATACTAATTCAAGCTGGGAAGTATGAAAAATTCAATAAATTGTTGTAATCTTACATGCACTCAAAAAATAAGAAGATAAAAAGGTAAAATAAAAATCAAGTAAGCATAAAGCATACTAAATCAAGATGTAAAGCATGTAAAATGACATGTAACTTCATAATCAATCGAATCTTATCTCAAAATTGACACGTGTAATTTGGATGGTGACTTGGGTATTGGAATTTTTTTTGAGGAGGGTCAGGTCCTTCCATAGTATTAGACTAAAACTTGACAAATAAAACACCACTATGGTGGAAAAATTGGGATAATAAAGTAATAAATTATGTGGGTAATAAGAAGGAAATGATGGTAATTTGTGAGGAATATCGGGTCCTATCCACGGTCTTACAATGTAACTCATAAATGAAATCTCAAGGGGAGTGATTAGTAGACAAAACAATATTTATCAAGAGGAAATATAAGGGATATAAGGGGTGAAAAAAGGAATGTAAAAAGAAATACTTAGGCATTTTATGAGAAGACCTTAGGAGTCAAAAGGCATACTAAGAACATGGGAAGACACTAAGTAACTAGTGGTCATCTATGTACAAAGGAAACCTGTTTGCTATAGATACAAAGATTTGTAGGAAAATAAGCATGCTACTAAGATCAACTCATGAAGTTAGATTGATACAAAGAAAAGTAAAATGGACCTACCTTCCCATGATGTGCTCCCCATTCTTTAGGACCCCTTACAAAGCCATCAATCTACTACGAATATTAGGTACTTGCATGAGAAATTAGGTAGCACTAAAAGATTTTTTTTATTATCCTCTTCTAATATATTAGTGTAATGCACCCTAAAAGACCTCATCTCTTTCATGAGGCTAACTATGGAGTTTGATCTTTGAATAGAAGAAAGATATTTTCTTTGAATCACATCTTTTAGTGTGAATTGACTTTTAAGAATATTTTTGCCTTTTGATATCATTGCCTTTTTTTAAATGATTTGGCTTTTAAATTTATTTTTAAGGATTTGTAAGATTCCTCCTCCATATATAATTTAAATGACCAATCATGAGAGAGATAGTGATACACATGAATGAGCTATAGGCTAAGGCTAAAATAAGTTGAGTAACCAAAGACAAAGACTGACTAGGACACTTAAGCTTAATAATGAACTAGCATGTGATATCAAGTCTCAACCATTTGTATGCTTAGTTTATGGAAAAAGGAAGAGGGAAAAAGTATATCCAAAGTGAACCAATAAAAGGAGATAATAATGAAATAGATTGTTTGCTAACTGATCACATGGTAAAGGGAGATAATAACCAAAGGGAATAGTGTTTGTATAACCAAGTCACCATGACAAATTATGTGTGAAAAAGGGAGATAAGAAATCAAATAATTATGAAGAGGAAAGAAAAGATTTTTGAGAAAAAATCAATCAATAAAGAGAAAGTGATGATAAATAATGACAATCATATGTGGAATATAAATGATAAGATAAACAAGATATAGTATAAGAAGTAAGAAATCACCATACATGATAAGGAAAAAAATTGACACAATTTCAAATGATATAATAGATAGATAAAAATAAGATTGGATCACACATCTAATCAAATATAAATGTGAAAGCACAATGCATATGATCATAAATAATGGTAAATCTATCTACACACATTATCTAATACATCAAATAAGTCTCTATGAAACTAGATATGCACTACTACTAAAGTTTCATCAATCTTCAATAAATACTTCTTTTTTTATCTCCTCAACTAAAAAATTAGGAATACTCGATGGATCATGTTGAGGAGAAAAATTAGGCAAAAAATGGTTAGGAGAATGTGTGAGAGTAAGATCTACTGGAGATGTAGGAATCACTAGTGGATAAGAATCCATAGGTGAGGAGGGGTCCAAAAGTGAAATAATCATAAGTGGAGGTATAGAAGGTGGTGAAGGGACCACAAGAGGGAATGGAAGCACTAGAGGTGGAGCCATGGGAGAATAAGGAGGATCCTTCTTGTAGGAAATACCTATGGTAGGAATAGAAAAAGGTTCAAGAATGGCTATGAGATGATCTTTGAGATGTTAAAGGATGTGACAATGATTGGTATGATGGGTGATGCATAAATGCCATAGACAATATACATCACCATAATTAGGTAGATATTCAGGAAGTACCTTTGGGGGAGGTATGGATTTTTTTGATGATGGGGAAGAAGGATGCAAAGTATCAATATATTGTCATAACTTGTGACAATGGGTGAAAGAATAATTATCTATCCCATGGAAGCAACAGATATGATTGTGAGTGGTTTTAGTAAAAACACTCATGGAAGGAGGTAAAATAGGAGTGGAAGAAGCCAGAGAGAATTAATCAACCCATTTGGTGGGTATATGAGCCATCTTAGGCAAGGGAAGCAAATCATCACCAAGGGAGGGTGATGATGAGGAAGGAATGGAACTAGACTCAATGGGAGGAGCAATAGCATCAAAAAAAAGAGTAGGTTAAATAATAGTAGGAGTAGAAACATGATTAACTATACTAAGAGTGAGAAGAGGCTCAACTATAGTAGGCTCTACTAAGGGAGGGGTAGGATCTATAAGAGGTATAAGGAGAGTTGCACTAACCCTAGGCGTAAACCAATTATGAGGGTTAAGGTACCTAGTAAAATGGTAAGGCCCAGTCATAACATGATCCATGAGCATAGTTGTATATGGCTCCTTAGAAACTAGATGTGTCAGTGCTATCTCTACCCTATGATAAAGGGGAAAAATAAATAAATTAAGAACTATAAGTGAGTGAAAAATATGAGATGCATGAAAAGACTCAAGTAAATAAGAATGATAATAAATAATCTCATCATCATAGGCTTGGACAAGACCACCTAATAATGGATCATCTAAATAATATCCATCATCATAATCTAGGGTATGAGGATTAATGACACAAGTAGGGATAACCTTGTCATCTCATGAATCATGGTGAATAGAATGCCTAGTCTTGGTCAAGACTATGGGAATGTCATCACAAGGAGGTTTGCGATAATGAGGTTGAAAGGAAGTAGAAAGCTATGAGATTAAATTAGGAAAGAGATAAAAATTATTGATCTTTAATTTAATATCATCAGGCTCATCATCATCAGAGTCTAAGAGGTTTGGATAAATTTTACCAATGAGCTTGGGATGTCCATTGTAACCTCAAGTTGAGTTAACAAGAATGTTGAGACACTAGGACTCATGAAATGGAACACTTGGCAAAGGATTAAGAGTAAGAATCTTGAAGACACCATGATCTTAGAATTATTCAAAATTCTAAGGGTTAGTATCACCTTGAATCCTCTAAATGGCTCCATTATGAGGGAATTTAATGAATTATCAAGTAGAGGAAGCAATAGCTCTCATGTGGTGAGTCCATGTCCTACCAAGCAAAATGTTATAAGAAAGAGGGATTTACAGATCATCACCTTCACATGGAAAGTGACAAGTGGGACAATAATGGGAAACCACACATAACCTAGAGGAGGCATTTGCCTTATATTGTATCTTTGGCATGTGCTACATGTATACTTGAGATTGCATTTTGAATATCTAAGAGTCTTAATGAAATTGAGAAGAGTGACACATGTGCCAGAACCCTCATCAATAAATGCATGCTTGAGTTAGATATCACATATTTAGATGCTAATGAATAAGGGAGGATCATCTGCATGAATTAGAATCTCATCAAGAATCATAGAAGTTATGGGAAACTTTATGGAAATATAAGTGCCTATGGTTTCATCAACATTGATAGACATATCTTCACATTATTTTAAAATACTATCTTCAAAAACAGTTAAAGTTACCTCCTATCCTCCTAGGGGAGGAAAATGGACATTTATCTTGAATAAGAGCTTCATAATATGGTTTATATGATGGGGAGAATTATGTATAAGATCAAGGAATGGATTTTGGGATGGGAGATTAGTGAGCTCCACAATGGGATCCCACTTATCATATCCCATAAGAATGTCATTAGATGAAGGTGCATAATGATTAAGGAGATTTTTAGAAAGAGGATCCAAAGTACATTAAAAAAAATTTTGGTAAGAAGGAGGTTTAGAACAATGTTGTAAACCATGTTGAGATGAAGAATTAATTGGTTCAGATTGATTTTGAGAATTAGAAGAAGTGTTAGTAGAATCTTGGTTATTATTAGTAGTGGAAGATGATGGAAAAGTGGTATAAATAGTATGGGATGTGTTATCTAAGGGAGAATCATAAATTGGATTGTCAAAATTAATAAGTTCATCTTGTCCAAACTCATTTAAATGAGTTGGAGAAGAATACTAGATAACATGATATGTCTTAGATGAAGGAGGAGTGTAGATAGGTTGGGAATCAATGAAAGCCACCACCCTTCACATTTTAGTTAGGCTAACTACATTCTCTTTGGAAGTTGGTTCAACAATACTTTCTACGTTATTTTTTGAAGGGGTGGGATTATATTGGGTGTCATGAATAGGTTGATGATCAAGTAAAGGATCTTTGTAAATAGCCAAATGAACATTGGCTTGATTAAAGGCTTGAGTTTTGTCATGCGATTTATAGTTATTAAAAACAATATCATAGGCTTATAGGTGCTTATGGATAATGGAATCATGATCAAAATTAGGTCCAAGAATGAAATCCATAGCTAAATTATGAATCTATCTACAAGTCTCATGAGAGTAACCCCAAGTAGCATGAAACCAACAAAACTTGTTTAGATCATACCAAGATTTCATAGGATGAGTAGGGTCAAGCTCTTATGGAAGAGGCCTAGGTAGACATTTAAGTAATTTAGCTAAGGATAAATTTTTATGAATGTTGATGTTATTTGGTGAATAAAAATGAGGATTGGTATATTGTTGAGAAAAAGAAGCTGGTTCTAAAGAAGGGTTAAGAATGATAGCTTAAACATTGTGAATGGTGTCATAAGAATCGGTAACACCATCATTAGTGATATTGTGATTTTTCTTTTTGAGTAAGATATGAGAACCCATAAAAGGTTGGGGTGGCTTGAATTGATGCATTAGGAAATATTGTCTTTTATCTTGGTTGATAACTTCCTCCAAAGTGCATGGAGAAAGAGTGTGGACTTGATATTGTAATTTAGGAAAGAAAGCATTTGTAAAGAGATGAAAAATATTATCATACACCATGTTATGTTCACATTTTTTTGACAATGTCTTCCATCTCTTAATAAAGGCTTGGGTAGTTTCATTTTCATGTTGTTTGCAATTAATGAAATGGGCCAAAGTTTTTTTAGGAAAATCATTAGTTTGGAATTCTTGAACTAAGGTATTCACTAAGTCCTCCAAAATATAAATTGAATGAGCTCTAAGTTGATCATACCAATTGAAGGCATCACCTATGAGGGGTTTGGATAGGATCTTGGTATTGACAAAGGTGTTTAATTTGACACAATCCTTGTAAATATTTCCAAATGTTTTGAGGTGAAGGGTAGGATTAGTTGAGGTATTATAAGAAATTGTAGGTGTTATACCTCTTATAAAAATGTTATAAATTTGAGTAGTGAGAGGTTCATTTTGTAGATACTTGATGGTTTTATTGACTAAAGGGGGTTGAAGAATGAGATTGCCTTCAGAATATAAAAGAGGAGGAGGGAGAACATTATGGTTATGTGTGCCCCAAGCCATTGGTTGTGGATGAGATTGAAGATTAAGAAGGTGGTTTTATATTCTCATCATTTGATTTGTGTTATGAGATTGAAAGGTATTCATTTGATTGAGAGTTTGAAATAAAAATTTATGTGTTTGATTAACATTAGAAGCATTATAATTGGTATTTGTGTTGGTATTAGTGGCTTGGGTACCACTATTAGTGTTGATATGAGCTTGAGATGAATTATGATAATGTGAGGCACTAGTGGCACAAAAATTTTGTGTAGTAAAAGATGGACAAGTGAATGGTTGAGAAGAAGAAGCACTAGAAGCATGATTGCCTTGGGTAGAAAAAAATGAACTAGTGGAAGGATTAAGGATAGTAAATCTTATGAGAGGCCCACTAGATGTATAACCTACCATGTTAGTTGAAATACTAGGTATGGAGGTAGAAGAGGTTAGAGAAGAATATTTCATGACATAAGGAGTCAAAATTGAAGGAAGAGGTCGAGAATTAAAGAAAGTGGTACCCCTAATATAGTGTTGAATGTGGGAGTAGGTGAATGAGGCTCTTTGGTTTGACCACTAATCATGAGGTTATAAATGGTAGAAGTATCCTTTCCTTGATGTTGAGGAAATTCAAAAATAAAAAAAGCATTTGAGGAGTATAACTTAGGTTGGTATTCTAATGAGAAAATAGGATTATGATGTGAAGAGGTATGAGAAGGGGTCCCATATTCATTGTTTGAGTGTAAATATGAACATTAATAACATCTAAAGGAGGATCCCTACTTTATCTATGGGAGACCCTATTAAGATGGTAAAGTTTAGCATGTCTATTGATTGTAAATTAGTGTCATTATCCAACAAAAAATCCATGATGAAGGGAAAATAAGAGAGATGAGAAAGCAAAGGATAAAGAGATGAATAAAATAGTATAGTGTTGATTGGGTTGACCTAGTATATAAATAGGGACTGTAAAACTATATAGAGTCGACTAGGTCAATCCAGTGTAGTGTATAGAAGGCAAAAAAGCTTTCAAGTTGACTAGGGCAATCCAATACAATAGACAAGGAATTCAAGAAGCCTAAAAATATATTATGAAAATGAAACGAGATAATTTTTCAAGTAATGAAAAACATTAAGCACCAAAAGTAAACAAATAATCACTTATATTAACGCTGGCCAATCCAATTGAAACACATAAAACAAATTCTTGCACTAACACTGGCTAATGTAATATTTTATGCACACAATTGAGAAAAGAACAAGAAATTAACTTGAAAAGTAAAGAGTTAACTAATTTTTCAACCTGAATATTTATTAGATTATTAAGATATGATTTTTAATGTGATTGGAAGTTGGCTATAAGTAAGGAACTAGATAACAATCTAAGGATGGTTTCAAGTAGTTAAGGCTAAAAGAGACTGTAGTGGAAATGATATAGGCTTGGTAATGGGGCCTACCCCCTCACTTCACACACTAAAATGATAAGGGTGTTGGGTGATTATCCAGAACATACCATTAACCATGATTTGTACTTGATTGAAGCATCAAGTTGGCTTCCCCCTTGGTGATGAAATCTAAGTAGGTTGGCCTTGGGTAGACAAAATGTTAAAGTACTTATTTATTTGTTTATGATTTGGTCATGTGTGCATAGAATAAACATATTAAAACTAAATGATTAATTAAAAATCCATCAATTAAACTATGTGAGTTTTTCTAAGTATGCAAAAAATAAGAAAAGAAATGTGTGAGCTAATTACTAATAAATATGAAGTTAATTCCAACTTAAAACAAGTATAGTGTTGACACTATGTGAAAAAAATATAGAACAAGGTTGAAATGGTTAAACTTGTACTATGAAATCAAGGTCTAAAAATGTATAAGGTTGGCCAAGGTTGACCTATTATTTTAGATAACACACAAAAAACAAAACTGGGTTGACAATGTCAATCTAGTTGACTATACAAGGGTAGTTTTAAAGACTAAAAAATATGAAAGGAAAGATATACAAGAAAGAAATAGAGAGGTATAAATTAACCCTAGTGTATTAGAGATGAAATGAAGAAAGATTATTGATGAATAACCTTGAAGTATGCTTGAGAAACCTACAAATTGGGTTGACATGATCACTCAAGCTGTGTAGTAACTTGTTGCAGAGTGTCTAAAATATACAAGGTCAATTGAGTTAAACTATTAGGATGAAGTGGATGTCTAAAAGGTTGAAAACCTATACTAGGTCAATTGTATTGATCCAATTACCTATTCTTGGAAACTTATGCACATAAGATATAAAATTAGGTCGATAGAGTCGATTTAGTATGATATAAATAATGAATAAAAGAATGAAAATAATTGAAATAAATCATGAAAGGGGTATTTTCATGTTGGGTTCACCAGAATGTATGTAATAAAAAATGCATCATGTTTATAAATCAATCTTGTATTAAAGAAGATAAATCATACCTACACTTCTAATTGGGATACACTTATTAAGTAGGAGCATGACCAATATGGTGATCCACTATACCCGATTAGGGAATCACTTATAAAAACATATAATGATAGGAAGGGATACAAATCTGATAGTATAATAAAATCATATAACAACCCTAATGAAGTCCTAAAGTTTAATGCATTCACTTATTCTAATAACAAGAAATTAAATTTGATATAGTGCACACCAAAGCTTGTGGCACAAAGTGGGGGTTAGAAACAATAAAACAAACTAAACTAAACATGTATTAGAATACATCTACTCATATTAAGGTATACAAAATCCTAATACATGTGAGAATAATACAAATTCATTATCTATCTACTCTTATAAAGGAGAAATAAAGTTAGGAATACTTACCTTTGAAAATGAACCCACTGAGCCTCAATCTCTCTATTGGCCAAGGTGATTCACAAGATATTGTTGTGGTATGTAATGATAATGAAGATAAATAATCACTATGCTATAAAATATATCTAAGCATCCAGAAGACTTATCCATAAGACAAGATCCATAGCTCCAAAGAAAGTATGGAACCCTAAGGTTTATTCCTCAAGTAGAATGGTTAATAAGTAGATTTTCATTCTCACTTATTCAATATTAATTATTCTCTTATGAAATGGTGGGAAATGAAATTGTATATATAATTATATATTTCCTTAAATCCTTTCAAAAACATTTGCTGTATAGGGCTGACCCAGTCGACCCAGTGTGTTTTTTGGGATGATTCACTAGGTCTGAGCTAGGTTGATCAAAAGGCTAAAAGCTAATAAAATGAAAAATACCCATAAATTGTATTGGGTCAACCTAATAGACCCAGTATAGTTGACTAATCAAAAGGGATTTAAGGCAAGAAAATGAGGATGAAAGGAGCAAAATGACTAGAAAAGGTATGACTAAGAAGAATAAGCTTAGGGTAAATGGTTTTAGGAGACAAGTGTGTATATGGTAAGTGGAAAAAGGGACAACAATCTTACAAAGTATCGATGGTCTACCCACCCCTTTCTTAGTGCACCCCTTAAGGCATGCACTTAGAGAGATTGAGATTCAATAGGTTTTTTCAAGATATAAAGTGTTGGTAATCAATAAAAGTTTGAAAATATTATGTGTACCTAATAATTGGATCTTCACAGACAAACCACAATTTCAAATACAAGTCATACTAAGCCTTAACAATGGTTGTGAATTGGAATTCTAAAACCAAAAATAGTTTATTTTACATATAGTGAGATAAAATGCCATGGAAAATATTCATAATACATGAAAAAAATATCCTATATGGAAATGGATACACACACAAACATACACAAGAAAAAATTGCACATAATAGTTAGTGTTAAACATGTAACAATTGTAATGTATATCAATGTAATGTGAAAGATATAATTAATAAAAATATATGTAATATAAATAATCAAAATATATGTAATAAATGTAAATAATGCACTATGATAATTGAATAATAAGGAAAATATATCACCATCATAATATATTGTATGGTAATGCCCACAAGGTTAGGTATGCCACTTAATGAAATTACCACTAGGTGTAGTAAAAAAATAGCAATGAATAATTTGGATGGTCCAAAATCATGTATGGAATGTATACATACAAATAACTCACTCAAATAAAATATCAGAGATGTATGTGTTATCACTTAGAAGTGTACCCTGTTAAGAATGTGTGCTTTGTTCTCACTCCTATTGACATAATGAAAACTCTCCAAGGTGTGGGGCCTTATGTTGGAGATAATATATAGATAAATGGATGGTTTCCTTTGGTACACTCACATAATTCTCTCTAAACTCTCTAATTTTGTGCTTTTTTGACTAGGAAAAGGGTAAAAAGAGCAATGTCAAAGCTGTAAATGGATATGAAAACTAAAAATTGATATGATGCACCAATGTTAAGGTTAATTATACCTATATATGACACATTTTAGAAGATAAATAACATAAAAACATTCACTTAATATTCATACAATGACTCTTGCATCAATATTTCATACACAGGTCTTGATAAACACTCACACTAGCTTGAAAGGAATGAACAATGGTTGAATTCACTTCCAGATTAAATAGAAATCATAATCAAACACTTTATATGACATTTAATAATTTTAATTTTATACATAAAATTAAAAAATTTAGACATAAACATAGTAAAAATAATTATTCACTAAGTTATATCAATGAACACATGACACATAGTTCATGAACAACTTAAAAATGGATGAAAATCAATTATTTATTACTTCAAAGGTGAGGCAATACAAATTTTGGTAGAGTTTTATAATTTTAGTAAGAAAGAATCATAATCTCCCCATGATAATTCCAAAATGAATATACATATATGAGAGAGAGAGAGAGAGAGAGAGAGAGAGAGAGAGAGAGAGAGAGAGAGAGAAGCAACTCAAGAAACAAGAGATCTAGTCTTAGTTCACTACTCCAATTGAAACTTTAACTCAAATTTCAATATTAACTTTAAAATTCAACTCCACCAAATTCCAATGTATTATTTTAGAGTTTAAACATTATTCTAATGTAAAATTTCATATTAGGTGAGAAATATAAGTTTTAAAAATGTCAAAGGTTCTTGCATGTATTTGAATAGTCTTCAACTTGAAGAGATCTTTGACTATCTTCAGTTAATTCCTTTTGAACTTGTAACTTGCATTAAAATCCTTTTGATCTATAGTTAAATCTTTTTGATATTGAATTAATACTAAATTCTAATTTAGTTACCTTAATCTATATATTTTAGTTTTACTTGAGATATCTTGACTTTCAACTTGGAGTTTAACTCCAATTATCTCACTTACATCTTGCATGCATGTTTGACTTCTTGACTTTTCTAAATTTAGCTTAAAGGAAGTGTAGTAGGAGAGAGATTGAATTTTGAAATTATAAGTAGTATATTACATTAAAATAGGTTCTAAAATATTAACCAGTACTTAAACTAAACCTTTCCACTTTTGAATGTTTTAAACTCTACTTTTCTAGGGCTCCATGAAGGCTTCTTGTAATTGACTTGACTTCTCTAAATTTAGCCCAAATGGTGTACATTAGAGAGAGAAGGTAATATTTATTTATGATTTTATATTCTTCATTAAATACATATTATAATTATTAATTTTAATTGATGACAATCACAACTCTTCATACTGGTTCTTTTGGATATTTCCATCTTCTATAGTTTTGACAAGCTTCTTGAATGTACTATGAGAATGTGGAACTTGATGATTTTGCATTATTTGATCATTTAATGAGTATAAATATTATTAAAACATAATAAAAATGGTTTAAAATATTTTAAAACAATTTTTTAGATCCAAAATCTATATACAACTCCAAAAAATGACATTTTATACTCTCTTGTGCTATCTTGGACTCAAGAAACCCTGATTTCCTTCATAAACAAACTATATATTGGAATTTTATCTATTTTAAAGTATTTTATGCACACTTAAAAAAATTTAAACCTTAAAATACATTAAAAAATACTTCCACGTAAATTTTCATCATATTTCATTTAGTAAAACTCAAAATATTTTCTTTTTGGTGTTTCCTAGCTTGCACAATTTCATTTTTGAATGCCTATAGGTCTAAGTTTTGCCATTTTTTGAGTTTTATGAGGCCTACATACATAATTATTTTTTAATTATTAAATTTAATAACCCATATCATCATTATAACCATTTTATGTTCTCAACCAATCTCTTAAACCTCTCACAAATTATCTTTTCTAATTGTTTCTCTTACTTGATTAAAACCCTGATACATGTACCTTTGTATTTATTCATTTTTTTCTTAAAAATTTTGATTGAGTAAAATTTATTAATATAATTTATTAAACATAATATCTCACATGATTTTTATCTTTCAATGATGAACTCAAAGATGTAATTATATCTCTTAAAACTGAGTCATTAGGGTTTAAGAAGGGTTTTAGAGAATCTATTCCTCTTAACAATTGTTTATAAACTTAATAAAATATAAATTTAACATAATAAATTTAATATTTATTTAATAGAGGCACACAAATATCCCTAATTATATTTTAACCAACTCTTATTTACCTTCATGTACCAAGCATTTGAAAATCGCCTTCACTAGCTTGCAACTAGCAAGTTAGAGGAATAAAAAAAACCTATGTCAAAATTTGGACTTGTGAGTTGTTATTGATAATGATTTTGGCCTGATGAATGTTTATGATTTTATTTATAAATTTTTAAATCTTCAATACATGAATGGATTCTTTTTTAAAACCTACACCTAAACAACTTTGACCAATGGTGACAAAATTATCAACATTCTTGGCAACTTTGTTGGAATGTTTGCCTGATAAACACTCAAGACTATTAGCTCTATCCATTAATTTATGGAGTTATGAAAATATAAAAAAATATTGAGATTAAAATTTCCTCAATAAATTACAATATTTGGGCATAAGTGCTTATTGAATTGAAAACTAGAACAACTACCAACTAAAAAATATGCAAAAATAACACTCGGAGGAAAGTGAAAACTAAAAACACTATGAGAACATGTGCATAATATAACTTAGATGAAAATAAAATATATCACTACTATGTAAAATCACTTAAAATATAACTATATTAAAGTAAAAACCTTTCAAGTCCTTTCCATGTGGTTGATGAAGATGACTAACAAGTTATTGTTTAAGTTCCATTCTAATTGGATAAGCTCTTTTTTTGCTTGTCAACCTCTTTGACTTATCTCCAAGTGAATCAATTGAATCAAACATATATCCAATAAAAAAAAAATCATAATGTGGTTTAATAATCACCTCATGTTACTCTTTCACACTAAGAAATATTTTCAATGTAACCATATTTTGATTCATAGAAAAAGTTATAATTTCATCTTTTAGTGGCTCATTAGAACAATGTTCTTGGCTTTCTGTGACATCTTTAGATATGTTATCTTGATTTTTAACTAATGAAAATTGTTCAATATATTTAAGGATATATAAATAATAATTTATATTTTCATGATTATATTTTCAAAATATTCTTTGATCAACATTCTCTTGAGCATGTTTTCCAACCACAGTAGCTGTAATCTCACTAGCTATTGCCATATCATCTTGAACATATTCATGATACACTTATTGAGTCTCACTTGTAGCTGTAATTTTATTTTTTAATAGATCCTCAAGGGATACAACATGATATTATTCTATGCAAATTGAATCTCATTTGACCAATATAATTCTTAATCATCCTCTTTTGATAAATTCTCCTCTTCACCTGGATGTTCTTCTTTTGCCTTTTATACAATATGCCCTCCTTCAAAATAAGAGATGGTGGGAGGGAAAGAGACTTCATTTTATTTCTTGAAGTATATTAGAGTGTCCTTATAACTTGGTAATTTATTAATACTAGGCTAATTATGATGTTCTTGAAGGATGTAGAAGAGAATTGAATTGAAGATGTTGTATTCTTCTCTTTCCACTCTTTAATTGCTTTTTCAAATTTGTACATGTCTTGAACTTCATGTATGGATGCAACTTAAAGGATAGATGAAGGGATTAAAGTCATATTAATAATGATTTTAGATTTGGAAGTAATATTTTTACTTAATATTTCTTTTAAATAAGGGAAATAATATTGTGTTAGCAATGCTTCATGCTTACCTCTCCACTCAATAATTAACCTCTCACATTCTTGATTTTCATAGACAAATTCAACTTGAGGGATGGGTGGAGGGATCAATAAAGTTAGAGATTTTATTGGTTTAGATTTAATAAAATTACTCATCTCTTTATTTTGGATTTGCATTAGAAAATGATCTTTCTCAAGATTAGGCATGATATATTCAAGGGTCTTGGCCCAAGGAGTTTTCCAAGATGGAATGGTCTTAGGCTCTTGGGAAAGAATGAGTAAATATTTCATAAGCATAGACTCTTTCATAGGATTAGGAGTCCTAAAAGATATGATTTTAAATAAAATATACTCTATTTAATGTTCAAGTGTTTCAATTTATTCTTGATACCTATTATATTACTATTCCTTATCAATCTTCATACATTGTCTCTCAAAGTCAAGTTTGATTTTTTGCAAACTTTTTTAGGTTGATTTGAAAGAATATGATTTTTCCAAGGCTAATTTAAAACATTACTAGGGGTGGGAGGGTGATAAGTATAATGATAATACTTATATCCTATTGGTTAAATTCCTATTAAAGCATAAATAATCTCAGCTTGATATGAAAGATATGAAGGTACAAAAGATGCATTTTCACAAAATGGAGGATTGAAATACATATCAATTGATGCTCTTTAGGCACTTGGAATACTTAAAACAACTATATATAGATTAGAGTCACTAGATACTAAGTCATTATGTAATTTATTTTAAAAAAATATATAAAACCAACACCAATCTTTATCAATATTCAATGCTATTGTTCTACCAGGCATGCCAAAAACTGTTATCACTCAGAAGTGCACCATGTTAAGAATATGTGTTTTATTCTCACTCTTGTTGACACAATGGAAAATATCTAAGGTTTTGGAACTTATTTTGGATATAATATATATTAATGGTTGGTTCCCTTTGGTATACTCACCTACTTGTCTCTAAACTCTCTCTAATTTAGTATTTTCTTGACTAGGTAAAAGGTAGAATGAGCAATGCTAAAGCTATAAATGGAAATTAAAAATAAAAATTAAGGTGATGCACCAATGTTAAATTTAATTATGACTATACTTTAAAAACTTTGGAAGATAAATAACCTACACACATTCAATTCATTTTCATACAATGACTCTTGCATCAGTATTTCATACATAGGTCTTGATAGACACTCATGCTAGCTTGGAAGAAATGAACAATGGTTGAATTCACTTTCATATTAGGTATAAATCATAATTATATATTTTATATGACATAAAAAAATTATAATTTACTACACCTAGGTAAAAAATTCAAATATAAACATAAGAAAAACAATTATTCACTAAGTTGTATCAATGAACACATGACACACACTTCATGAACAACTTGAAAATGGAGGGAACTCAGATATTTATTGCTTCAAAGGTGAGATAGTAAAAAAATTGGCAGAGTTTAAGTAATAAAAAATCATAATCTCCCCATAATCATTACAAATATATATATATATATATATATATATATATATATATATATATATATATATATATATAAAGAGAGAAGACAAGCAACTCAAGAAACAAGAGAACTAGTCCTAGTTCATTCCTCCAACTGAAACTTTAACTCAAATTTCAATTTCAAATTCAAACTTAAAATATAAATTCCAATGTATAATTTTGGAGTTTAAAAATTATTATCATTAAAAATAGTGTATTAGGAGAGAAATATAATTTTTAAAAAGGTCAAAGGTTCTTTCATGTGTTTGAATAGTCTTCAACTTAAAGAGATCTTTGACTATCTTCAATTAACTCCTTTTGAACTTGAAACTTGTATTGAACTCCTTTTGATATTTATGTAAATCCTTTTAATCTTGCATGAATATTTAATTTTGAATTTATTTACCTTAATTTATATCTTAGAGTTTGACTTGAGCTATCTTGACTTGCAACTTGAAGTTTGACTTTAGTTATCTCACTTACATCTTGCATGCACGATTGACTTCTTGACTTTTCTAAATTTATCCCAAGATGGGCATAGTAAGAGAGAGATTAAATTTTTACCTTATAATAATTATATTTAATGAAAATATGGTCTCAAATTTTAACCAATAATTCAACTTAACTTCTCCACTTTTGCATGGTTTTAACTCCATTATTCTAGGGCTCCTTGAAGGCTTCTTGTAGTTGACTTGACTTCTCTAAATTTAGCCCACATGGGGAATAATAGAGAGAGAAGTTCCTATTAATTTATTATTTTATATTATTCATGAATATATATTTTAATTATTCATTTTATGATGACAATCACAACTCTTCATATTGGTTCTTCTGGATATGCCCATCTTCTGTAGTTTCGACAAGCTTCTTAAATGCACTGTGAGAGCCTAGAACTTGAATAATTTGAATCATTTAATTAGGGGAGGAGTTTAAATATTATTTTAAAATAATAAATATGGTATCATGTACATTTAAACAAACTTTTATATCCAAAATCTATATATAACTCCAAAAAAATCTATTTTATGCTCTCTTGGACTCAAGAAACCCTGATTTCCTTCATGAATAGACCTATATTTTGGCATGTTACTTATCATAAGGTATATTAATGTCATGAAAAAAAATTTAAACCTTAAATTACATTTAAAAATACTTTTTTATATAATTTAATGAGATTTCATTTTTAAAAACTCAAAATATGCACTTATGGTGTTTCCTAGCTTCCACAATTTCATTTTTGAATGCCTATAAGTCTAAGTTTTACCATTTTATTGAGTTTTATGAGGAATAAATACCTAAATATTTTTTAATTAGTAATTTAATTACCCATATAATTATCAAAGCTATTTTATGTTCTTAACCAATCTCATAAACCTCTCAAAATTGTCTTTTTATGGTTATCTCTCTTGCTTGCTTAAAACCCTGATCGCTATACCTTTGCCTTTATTTATTATTTGTGTAAAAAAAATATTTATTAAAGTTTAATAATTTGTTTTATGACACATAATATCTATAAAAAAATTATTTTTCTACAAGGAACTCAAAAATGTAATTATATCTCTTAAAATTTAGCCATTGGGGTTTAAGAAGGGTTTTAGGGCACCTTTTCTTTTTAATGATTATTAATAAATTTAATACACTTTATAATAAAATAATTAATTTAATATTTATGTTTATGTGACCCAAAATCCACCTAATATTTATTTAACCAAATATTTTCACCTTCATGTACTGAGCATTTGAAAATTGCCTTCACTAGCTTGCAACTAGCTAGTTAGAGGAATGAAGAAACCTCTGTCAAAATTTTGACTTGTGAGTTGTTCCTAAGAATGTTTTTTGCATAATTAAAGTTTTATTATGTTATTTATACCTTTTTTAATCTTCAATATATTAATGGAGTCTTATTGAAAACCTGTACATAAGCAACTTTGACCAATGGTGGCAAAATTATCAACAATATGTACATAAAACATGGATATAAAAACCTTTACTATATGTAAATGTGTAATTATGTGTAAAAAAATGTGTATATATCCATATTTTTTATAATCACAATTTATCAACATGGTTTTTTATATCCTCTTTACATGTATACATCTCTTGAATGAGGATTAAATATCTAGTGATGCAACCTCTGGTGGACCTCTTTGGCTCCATATTATTTCACTTGATTTAATTTCCCCTTGGGCCTGTATGTTATTGTATTAATATTAACCCAATGTATTCTAGGCATACCTATCTATTGTTCCCTATTTTTATATGTTTTTAATCCCTAGACAACTACATCCATTTTGGACACTAGCGTCGACCCTAGTGTCCAAGATTATATTTTTATCCTTTTCATAGCTTTTACTTTGTGATAATTTTTAACCCTATTTTCCCATCTCATTTTTATATTTTTTCATGTCACTATATCCTAATTCAAAATAAATAGGTACTTATATATAAAGGATATAGTCTAATTTCACCTACCTAGCAATTTGATTTGACAATTACCAAATTAGAAAGTCTTGTATATTTCAACATATCAAACTACATTAAATTATTGAATTAAACATATAAAACATTAAAAATGTCAAATATACAATTTCATCACTTGTAATAAGTGTTAATATGAGAAATATCATATATTTTCAAGGTTATAATTCCACACACATACCTAGGAGGGAGAACTACATGCGAGTTTGAGGCCCTCTTTAGAGTATTGGTTATGTAGGCATCACTTATAAAAAAAAGAGGTTTATATGGTTATCTCAAATCATGTTCTAACCCTTTTTTTCTAAGTTAAAATAGGTCCAATTTAAAATAACTAGGGTTTTATCATTAGATGAATTTGGCACATAGGTAGGAATAATTTGAGGCACAAAGCAGTTATACAGGTGACAACATAGGTATGTTGTAAATTTGGATCCATTAATGTGCATATCTTTGACTAGACACTTACATTGATACTACTATCCTTGTTTTACGTAATATTCTAATGGGAAAAAATAGTTAAAAGGTAGAACAAATAAGGTTAATACTTATGATGCAGTCCTTTGATGATTCCTAATCACTGTTATACCTTGCAACAAAATATCAAACAAGATATACTCACTCTCATCCTTTAGATTCCTTGTAATTTTATTTATTACACATAATAAATTAGGAAATAAATGTATCATTGATTGTATTTTAGTGTAAATTTGAATATTTTCATTTCCTTTAAATAGTTTATTAGTTTATATGTTTTCTATGAAAATCCCCAAAAATTGTAAAACATTCAGTGAACCTATCTTCTGTTATTGAGCCAAAATCCTAATTTTCATGTAGATTCTTATCCTTATTAAAAATAATTTCATTTTATATATCTATATATTATTTTTAGATATAATTTTCTCTCTCTTACTTACATGGGCATAGTTTAGGAATGCTTAAATACATCATTGCTTTGGCCCTAGTGGTTCTATACTTCGTAATTTTCCTAAATTTTACATTCTTTATGGAGTCACTAATAGAATTCCATGTATGGAAGATTCATTATGATCATTTATTTAATCCATATAATGACTAATGTATTGCATATTAATATCATATAGAACATCAAAAATAGGATAAAACCTCTTTTGCTTACAACTATGATAATGAAATAACCAATGATGTAATTGCAAATATAAATGAGCAAGGTGGTGAAATTTATTCTTATGATTATGAGTGTTATGATATCCCTATTGGATATGACACTTTTTCCATTCCTCTATTATATGAATATGAAAAGTTAATATATTTTTAAAATGATAGCCTTCATAATATTGAAAATCAAAATATTGCATGCATACATCATTTAGTTACTTCAAAAAGTGAGTGTGTTCCTTCCCTTTCCAATGATGAAAATTTCAAATTTTTTGAATGTTCCTCCTCTATCTCTCATGATGAAAATATTGATGAAGTCAAGTGTGTGCCTTCATCTCCAAGTAATACCCATGTTTTCAACTGAAAATAGTCAAATTTGTTCTCCCCCTTTAATTTTTGGTGAACAACATGTATGCCCTATGTTGACCATCATCTCACTTAAAGAACAAAATAAGAGTGCATATGACAATTGTAAGGAAATGACTAAAAAAAATACATTGTTTGGGGACATAAGTAAAGTCCCAAGTATATTTCATGTATATTTTTCAAAGATCAAGTCATGTAAGTCAAATAAATTCAAAACTAGCCTTACATCTTCTTTCCCTCATTTAAAAAGTAAAACCAAAATTTTAAGTTGTATTCTTCCCTCCTTTGCATTTTTTGATACAAAATACCAAATATTTACAAGTGAATTTTTCTCATCTACTCCTATTGAATGTCATAGGATTTTAAATAACATAATACCTTCTAATGATAACAGTACCAAAATTCATGATATCCAAAATGATATAATCACCTCTCTAACCATGAATACCCCTTTACACAATGTTTTACAACCATGTGATGATCCTCCCCATGATAGTGAAAAAGATCTAATTATTACTATGTTCCATGTACATGGTAACTTATAGCCCCTAGTAAAATATTTAGCATCTTCTTATGATATGTTATCTATTATAAATACCATGGGATAATTGCAACAAGAAGTCAACACTCTTAAGCTTCATATTTCTTCTCATAAGGCTATTTTTGAGGAGAACATATTAGCATAACAACTTATTTATAAGGATGTATTTGATCATCCTTACCCATCAAACTTTATTATACCTAAATTATCCTCCTTTTATGGTTAAGGGGATCCTACTAGTCATTTATAATAATAAATACACTCCTATGAACATTGGGCCCAAAATGGAAGCTTGCTCTTAAAGGCTTTTCATTGCAACTTAACCTAAGGGGCTTTTGATTTATTTTATGATCTTCCAACTAATTCATTATAACTTTAAAAAAACTTGAATATGTATTTCTATCACATTTTCATTGTTATACCTTACCTAGTTTACCAATAGAACATTTTAAAGAATTAACACAAGTAAAAATGAGTCTATACAAGACTATGCTATTTGATTTAAGGATGCTTTATATTCCTTAAGTTATACACCCTCAGATTTTTAAGTACAATTTATATTTAGTAGAGGCCTTCTTTCTCCACTCAGAGAAAGAGAATTACACAATCCCTTTACTTCATTTGAGACCTTATATTGGGATGTGCATAAATATGAATGCACTCTAATTCATACTCAAACTAATTTTCCTATCTCTTCACCAAAATTAATGCATGGTGAGAACCATGTTTTAAAGGCATAATCAAGTTATAAAAGATCATGACCCAATTGAAGCACATTTTGAAGAACCAACAACACACGTCAAAAAATAAATGATAAAGGTGTTGAAAAAAGGAAAGGAACATGCGTATAGAGTATGTCCCATAGTTAGACCACATACATCTACAAAATGAGATCTTTAGTTTGACCGGTACTGTGATAGACTACATGACATATTGTGCACACTATTGGATAAATGACTGATAACACTTCCTCCTAATTCACATTATCCACCACACTAATTTGAAAATGAAAAAGGACAACACTTTTTTACTTACCATGTATAACAAACACTAAAATAATGAGTGATTTACTCTTAAGCAAAAACTTACAAAGTTAGTTGGTCAAGGAATTATTGCATATCATAAAGACATACCTAGACCTATTTCACATACTTCTAGAGGATCATATTAGAGAGTTAAGCCATCCCATATTGATCCTTATAAGGAACACATGGTCCATAAACCTTCATAGAAGATGACCACTCATATAATTCCTCTTCCTAGTGTACATTCTACCATGACTTATCACTGCCAAACTGATCCTATTAAGGAATCATTGGTTGTTCAGGTCCTAAATATAGGGACATGTGGAGGGGATGTATGTACACAATATATTTGGGTGAAAAATTGGTACCTACTAATTCACATGTCACTTTTATTGATTCACAGGTCACTCTTATATATACAACATAATTAGCTATAAAAACACAATCAACAAGTCCACTATCCCATGATCATTATAGTTAGGCATTATTATTTACTTATGGGTTCCACTACATATGATGATTATTATATTATCACTATAATTAAGATATAAAATTAAATTAACATATTAGTTATACAATTTACAAAACATATAATCATACATTATGGAATTAAACATATAAATCAAATATAAAACACAAAATTCTGCACATTCATTTAACATATAATAAACCATATGATATATATATATATATATAATTATATGCAATTTACATAAAAAATGAACATCAATTTAATTTCAAGGGTATATGCATAGGTGTGTAACAATCATCACTATATATATCCATGATCCTCACATCTCTTGATGATGAGGCACCAGGATCCAATTGGGGATTGTATGCACGAGATAAATCACATACTTTTTCCTTAAAGGATCTTAAATGACACATCATATCCTCATGATAATTACATATAGTTTCATATTTATTATTCAAAACCTCCATGATCTCTATGTCACTATGCTATGGGATGTCCCATCTATCTAACTTGGCATGCAACTCCCCGTGCTCATCTACCATATTATGATATGCTTCCATAACTATTATTAAAGGATAAAATAAAGGTACATGGGCACCTAAAATATCAACTAACCTCTCACTAAAAACACATATAGATATATCCATGGACATGATACATATGAGGGTCTATATCACATGGTCTACCATTATTACCCACTCTTGATTGCATGCCGACACAATATATACAATACTAGTTAGTTACATCTATGGAATAAAATACTTTATCTAATATTATACCCAAATAAAATGATAAATTTAAAAACTATAGTACTCACATGTGGTTCTAACATCCACCTTGTCTACTGGTGCTAGTCCCATATGGCCATTATCACCTACATCTCCACCTATCTCTCCTCATGCACCCCCTTGTGTCATAGGAATTGTACCTAGGGGAAACTACAATAAGAAATAATAATGGCCACTAGGATCATTCCCACCATTATATATAGCCATATGTTCATCTTGCATCATCCCCTATAACCAAGGGAACCGCATGATCTTTCTCATTAGTAGGACACAAAACTAGATATATACTATAGGTGTTGGTTTATTATGGGGACTATACTCACTTTGTGATGTCTAATGTTAGGGGTAAGTTGTTGATGGAACTCCCTAATCTATACCAAACTATCGTAAAACATGGTCATGCTAAAAAAACTCATACACACTAGGAAATTAATCGACTAACCACATGTTAATCTAGACCCTTTTAAACTCATGTCCATCCTTGGGCCATCTAATAAATGTCCTATATATATGCCATATTATTTGATATGAAGTAAAATTGTCTAGAATAGTATATTATTCAATCATGGTGTGTATTTTACCCTAGGAAAATACCCACCACTCTTAAAATATATATGGATGGGATTACCCAACTAGCAGTCTACCAATTAGGTGTACCAATGCAATGTGTTCATATGCCCAAACATGCAAAAGAGTCCTTTCTCTAATCCCTCCATTATGTCTCTCTAGTACAAATGTGTAAATATACCTATATAAGTGGGACAATACAATGTGACCCTAGGAATATATGGTATGATCAATCTCAATATGACAAAATACATGGTATATATGATATGAGATACTCACTGTGCCACCCTCTACTACTATGAATGGCCCCAATAAAACACAAATAAAATTTTCCAACTGTGGAACATCACCTCTAATAATGTTGTCCAAATGGATAATAAAAATTGGATATACATATAGAGACATATAACTAGTGAAATATATTTGAGAATGTTGAATACAACTAGGGCTTCCTTCTCCATCAACTTGAACTCTCTCACCTATAATAGGAAGCTTTAAAATATGGTACACATCCTTTAGTGTGACCATCATCTCCCCTGTAGGGAGCTAGAAAGGGCATGTGTTTGGGTTTCAACTCTTAACTAAGGATACGAGGATGTGGATATAATATGGAATATATACCAAAAATGCCATGTGACCCAACCCTACCTAATCTAAAATGGCCCAATTGGTCACATCCAAACCCAACTCTACCAAGGTATAAAAATGTCTATCATGCCAAAACTCTTAAATATATGTCCTTATAAAACCAAAAACATAACAATAAATACTAATTAGTAATAAAATTTTAGTCCAAAAATATATATTTTACAATAAAATATTCAAAAAATAAAAATATGGTATTATCATACACTAGTGTCACTATAAGACAATAACATTGCTAAAGGATGGTAGCATCAGACACTAGCATCACTATAGGATGGAAGTATTAGATGTTTGTATCTAAAATTGGACACTAGAATCATATTAATAATGAAAGTGTCCAAAACCTTGATGCATGTGTTCATTGATCAACTTAAAAATAAAAAATCACACCCAAAATGATTTTTTAAAAAATTAAAAATTACCATAAATTGATAATTGTTTACCAATTCAACGAAAACCTGGTTGGCTAGAGTTGTCTGAAGTATATTAGATCACACTGTTCAATGATTTATACTACATGGAATGGTTCTCTTCTACTCAGATATCAAATTTTAAAAAATTCAAAATGCAAATGATTTCAAAATTCTATTCAAAATACCTAATATACAACTTTTTCACAAACTTCAAACATGCATATCTTGAGCATCGATGGTCCAAATTCAAAGTTGGGATGTGCGTTGGGATCCAAAAAATGAGAAATTAAATATTATATCATTTTTTTCACCAATTACCATAAATTTCTAAAAATTTCCTACACACAAACATTATACTATATTTTAGGTATTACAAAAATAATTTTACAAATTATTACCACCAATACTACCTTCATACAACTTTATCCTTACATCAAGAAAATTATGTCATTTTAATTTTTTGAGGAGGTGAATATAAGTTAATATATACCATATTCCCAAAAATTTGGGGGAAATTTTATAAGGACATGTTTACAAACATGTTATTCACAGTCAATAACAATTTGCACATTCTCCACACTTGTTCAAATTTCTACATATCCAAATTCAATGGGGCATGTATTGAGAACATGACATACACATTAAAAATTATATAAGATTTTATATTTATTCATATATAATTAGGTAATTTTATGGAAACAATATAACCACATTTGTGCAAAATTCAAAATGAGCAAAAAACACACATAATTATATGATTCAGATTCATAGTTGTAGTAGAATTCTATACATTAGTACCATTATTATACATAGTTTTAGCATGAGACATATCTAAGGTTCATATGATATGTAAATTGTACCTAATATTTTAAAATACAAATAGGTTTCATCTTTCAAACAACTCTCAAGTACTATCATCACCCACCAAGATGTATTTTTATGTACTGATACCCACGATGTACTTTTATGGACTGTGTTGATCCTTACCCATCTACAATAGTTGGATATTTTGGTTAGATTTGAGTGATTAAATAATATTATCTCATTTAAATATTTTGGTGAACTTTATTACATCACCCTTCCTATACCAAGCTATATATGTTTGCACTCGAGTTGTGTTGGTTGGGAAAGGATACTCTCGATAGAAGAAGCACCACTCTTTTTATTCCTAGTTGGGGGCATGATCATCTCCCAAATATACATATTATAGTTAAAATACCATAAAATTAAAACCCAATTTACCACTTTTAAGCTAATTCATATTTAAATTTTGAATATGGATGAGGTTGTAAGCCCCCTTTCTACTTCTCTAGTTTCTAATACTCCATAATCATTGTTACATGACACATACATGTGTATTTTATCCATGCTATTTATTTATGATACTTTTTATTATTTATTACATATATATTTATATACATTGGTTACCTTTTGTCATTCTCTTGGTTGTAGGTAATATTAAAATGAAAGATTTAAGGAAAGCTCAAGAAAAGACAAGTTGTGTTATCCACACTAGAGTATGCATTTTTATTTTCCTTTAAATTATTAATTTAAATTTTGATACATTACTAAATTAGAGGGGAGGTAAATGGATACACCCATATTTTTTACACATATTTTAATAGCCTTTTTACATGTATACATCTCTTCACTAAGGATTAAATATCTAATGACATGACCTCTTGTAGACCTCTTTGGTTCCATATTATTTCATTTGATTTACCTACCCCTTGGGCCTATATGTTATTATATTAATCTTCACCAAATGTATGCCATGGATCCCTATGTGTTCCTTATTTATGAATGTTTTATCCCTAGACACCTACATATGTTTTAGACACTAGCATTGATGCAAGTGTCCAAGCTTATATTTTTATCCTTTTTCATATATTTCACTTTGTGATCATTTTTTAGCCCTCTTTACCCATTCTATTATTATATTTTATCATGTCACTAGATCCTAATTCAAAATAAAGAGGTCACTATGTATACAAAGGCTATAGTCTAATTACCCCTACCTATGAATTTGATTTGACAATTACCAAATTAGAAAGTATTATATATTTCAAGCTATCAAACTACATTATAATACTGAATTGAACATCTTAAGTATTGAATAAGTCAAATATACTATTACATCACTTATACCAAGGGTTGATAGGTGAAATATAATATAGTTTCACAATTATAATTCCACACGCATACCTAAGAGGGAGAACTACATGCAAATCTGAGGCCCTCTTTAGAGTATTGGATATGTAGGCAATACTTAGTAACAAATGGGGTTGTTTAGCTTGACTCATGTGTTAACCCCCTTTTAAAAAGTTACAAGAGGTCCAATGCAAAAGAGAAAGGGTTTCTATCATTAGATGAATATAACACACATGGAAGTATAGTTTGAGGCACGTAATAATTATATAGGTGATAACATAGGCCTGGTGTAAATTTGGATCCATTCTTATATGTATCTTTGACTAGACACTTGTGTCAGAGGTAGACACCTATATCAACATTATTTTCCCTCATCGATGCAACCATCTAGTGGGAAAAATAGTCAAAATGTATAACAAATAATTTCAAAACCTATGATGCACTCTTATGATGATTCCCGATCACTATCATACCTTAGAAACAAATACCAAACAAGATATGCTCATTCTCATCCATTAGCTTCTTTTTACTCACTGTATTTATTTCACATTCTAAATTAATAAATATCTATATTATTGACTATATTTTAGTGTAAATATGAATATTGTCATTCCCTTTAAACAATTTATCAGTTTGTATGTTTTTTATGAAAATCCCCCAAAATCATAAAACATAATATTTTTGAATTTTTTTATATTTTTTAATATTTTTATTTTTTTGAAATATAAGTTTCTCCCTTGTTGGTTTATGTATGTATCAAGTATGATAATCATAATGTGAGAATATGTAAAAAGTGTGTATCCCATCAATGTGATAACATAATGCACATATGTAGTGATGCTTTAACTCATAAGATAATGTCCATGCATTTTAATCATAGGTGTGGATGGTGTGATACCCAAATATATAAATATTTTTATGGATATGTATATGTATTTTTTGGAAATTACATGCCTTAAGATGTATGCAAACACTTGAGAAAGATATGTTAATAATATAGTATGTGTGAAACCAATCAAATGTCAAAGTATATGTACTATTAGGATATTATAATCAATATAAGATTGTGGGTCACAAGGGTATATTAAAATACATATTTAGTACATATGTCAATAATGTTCCTAGAGATACTGGTATGGGCATAATCCCCCCATGGTAAAATGTAGGTAAGTGTTATCAATAAAACACATAGGTTGGTATGATACCCACATAGACATATGTAGGTATAAGTAAGTCAATAAATATTAGGTAGGTATAATGCCCCCATTTTAAAATGTATATATAAATATGGTTAATAATGCACATGGAGTGGGTATAATTCCCCACAGGAAAATATATATGTAAATGTGGTCAATAATTATCTTAGTTAATAAATAAATTGTTCTTGTCTCTATAAGATATGTCTATTTAGTAATTTAGAATAGGGTGTCCTTGTTGGTACTTATATGTCATTTAAAATAATATGTAATATATTGAGTGTTATGAATAATAAAATCAAAGTAATCTAAAATGCAAATAGTGTTTATAGCATACTAGCTTCACTACTCTAATAATACATGTCATATATGGATATTAAAAGTAATATAGTCTCAATGTGGTCCAAATAATGAATATATGATATGATATGCCCTCTGTGGGAATTAAAGTGATATATATTATGTAAAATCCTATGATATTCAGTCTAAATGTAGTGTCAAATGTAATAACATCATGCTTCCAACCTAGTGGCAAGATATGAACAATATACTCAAGGGTGAGAGGGTCAAATAGTGTTTTCTAACAAGGGATAAAAATGTGTAGGATGTGTTATCACTCAATATAGTGTATACTTGAACAACCATCTCTAGGGTGAAATAATGAGTTAAACATTGGTTTACCCCTACTATAGGCAACCCACAGGCCTAGAGGTAATACAATGTTTCACTCAATCTAGAGTAGTCTTGAAAAACCATCTCTAGGGTGCAATATTGAGTGTCAATAAGATGTATATGACAAGATTTTTTTTACAATTGTGTAAGATATGAATTAGTGAATCTCAACTTGAAGTAAGAAGAATGATAAATCTTAGGACTTGACTAGGCTCTTCTCTTGGATCTATTTCTTGGTAGATGCTCTTGATTTTTTATTATGAAATGTTTTGATATGAATTTTTATATATAGGTTTAAATAAGACATGTTGCCCATTTAAGATGACTCTAAAAAATATTTTAGTAAAGTACTAAAGTGAAATACTTTTTACAAGGGGAAGAAGGACCCAAAAATGGTTTTGGGTGAACTCATCAGCTAAAAGTTGACTAACAAGTTTGACCAAGGTGAACTTATATAATATGAGTTTAAAAATGGATAAATTAGGCTCAAATATCAAGGCATAATATGTAAATGTGTGATATTTGGATAGCTGAGATGAAGATAAGAGTGGGTAGAAATAAGTCCTAAAATGTACAATTAAAGAAAAATTAATTCACATATGGTAAATGAGGGAAAAAATCACTAAGAAAAATGGTATTGTACCAAATTTAATCATAAAAAATTATTTGGATCTATTTTTTTGAACCTTTATCCTCCACCTCTTCATCACCATCATCATCATTATTTTATTCCACTTCTACATTATCCTCATTTTCCAATTCCTTATTTTCATCCTTATTTTTTTCACCTTTTGTTTCCTCCTCATCAACTAAATTATTATTATCACAACCATCACTGACATCATTTTATTCCTATATGTTCCATCTATATAATAAAACTCATTCCATTTCTTCACAAGAAAAATCATATTTTTTGCCATTTATACAAAGCCACCACCTTCTAACTTGACCACTAAGTATATCATAAATGCATAATTGCCATTTCTCATGCCTATAACATGTATTATTAAATTGGAATAACCATTATATACTAGGAATATAATTCTCTACATAATACTTTGATAAATCCATGATCCATAACTCATTAAAAAATAAGGGCTTCAATAAAAATTGCATTCATGAAATATCTTTTCCTACCCCAATTCTAAGAATAAAAATATGTAGTCACTTAGATATGAATATTTTTTTACAATGAAAAAAATGGATATTTATTTTATCACCCAAAATGATAAATGTGAATTTTTTTCTAGGGTCATAACTTGAAAAAATTGTCAGATCTACAATTTTGAAGGCTAAATTTATGACACAACTTCCTCAAAATTGGTCAAAATTTTTAAGGTGATGACTTTTCAGAAGTCCCTTGACAATATATTACTACCAGAATATTTTTTTTCTCAAAAAAATCAATAATAAATAATAACAAAGTCTCTAGATTTTATTATTTTCCCCTAATTTTGTGTGGCAATTTTTTTCTAGAAATCAGGGTTACAAGTCAAATTTTCATGATCATATCTCTCTTGATATTAATTATATTATTTAATGTGACCAATTTTAAGAAATTTATAATAAATATATTTAAAATAGTTTACAAGTAACCTCATCAAAAAAAATCTAAGCATAAATGAAGCCTTTGGAGTTGAATATTTATTTATTTATTTCCATGCTATAAAAATTTCAAAAAAAATCATTCCTAGGATCAAATTTACATGGCCATTCTTTCTTTATATTTTTTAAAATATTTGGTGTGAACATATTCTAGGAATTTATTTAAAAATATCTCTGTATCCACTTAACATAACTTTTGAGTCCTAGGGATCATGCCCTGTGGCATGATCTCAAGATCCTTAGGGCTTGGGAAATTTCTAATAAAAAAAGCTATGTATGAAGTCCCCTAGGCGGCTAGGTGAACATGATCATGCCATGTGGTAAGATCTTATTTATCAAGAGGGATAAGGGAGAAAAATCTACAAAAAAGACAAGGCAAAATAGAGAATATTAATAAGTTAGTCAATTGAAACAAGAAAATTAACTAAGACATAAAAATAAAGACCAATTTCTAAGTTTGGACACATAATATAATTTGTCAGTCCACAATAATGAATTCACATCATTTTCAATTATTGAATATCCAAGTATAAAATGAAATATTTAATGAGTCTTTATAATGGAAAATTATAAAGACTTGGTCACTTTCAAATCAAAATAATACACTTTATACGTAAAATTAGATTGGGCAAATCAGACATCAAACTTATCATGTTAAAAAATACTTGAATTTTTACTTGGTTAATATCAAGAAGCATTAAAAAGGTATAACTTCATATCTAGAAACTGATAAACTAGAACAAGAGGGTCCCCATTTGAAATTAGAATATGGGGCATGTTGGGACACAACATAAAGTAAGTGTCATAAGTGTCACAAAACAACAATGTAAAACTATTTTAAATACAATTGTTATAAAAACCATATAATTAATTTTTAAATCATAAAATTTATCATTCCAATGTGTCTAGAACATTCAAAATCCTAGAGATTTATCAGTCACATAACCAGCTTTGTACAAAAGAGTAATTAGGCAAAAGTCACAAGAAGAGTTGCTAGAGTTTGAACATGTCAAAAGTGTCATGAGTTTCACAAAAGAATAAACTTTTTAATTAGTTATGTTTGAAAAATAGTTTTAAGAAAAAGAAGGGGTTTGGAGGGGTTTTGAACACTTGACATCATTTTTATGAGTATTACAAAATTACAACAATAAACTCCTCTACAACATAAATTGATTTTTTCACAATATTTTATTTAAAGCTTATGTAATTGTTTTTTATTTAAAAACTAAAACTAAAAAATAATTATTATTATGTGTATGTAAAAAATATTTAATAGATTTTTACTTTTAGATAAAAAACTAATTTGTAAAAGGTGGGACCCCCTTGGTTATTGCATGTAATTTTGAGTCTATAAAAACAAATTATTTAATAAAGAAAATTTTAAAAACTATTACCTACCTTTCCACACTTCTTGTACAACTATGACGGAGGAGGAGGTAGGGCTATAAGTGAGTTTTAGGAAGCCAAAATAATCAATAAATAGGTTACAACATACAACTAGGATCCAAATGTAAATAACCACATAAAAAAGTTTTTTTTACCAAATAAATATATTTTTTTATTATTTTCTACCCATACAAGTTGTACTAGGTTGTACAGGGATGCTTAGGTGGAAGAAATTTTGCCTAAGATATATTTATGATTCACATGAAGGATTTGAGGATGCTATATTTGAAGATATAACATTTAAAAAAATGAGTTTCAGGTTAAAAAAGCATTAAAATAGTTTTTTTACTAAATTTTTCCAATTGTTCAGGGCATACTAGCTCATACCATGATGCCAAGGAAGAATTTTTGCTTGCATATTTGTTTTTTGTTACTTGGATTTGAGGTTTGAAAGTTTGTTTTATCCCCAAAAATTTGAGAAAGAATACCACATGCTCCACATGGATCTTAAATAATTTAATTTAATTTATTGCACCTCCTATACCATACACCAGGATATACAAGGATGAAAATGAAATGAATTTGTTTGCACCAAGATAATTGAATATTTTCACAAGGCACATAAAATAATTCCACCAATTTTTCTAATCAATCCATATAAAAATAGATTTGAAATAATGTTAAATTGATGTATACATAGTTGATATAGATATTAAGTTGATAGAAAAAGAAATATGACATAGAGAACTCATATATAGATGGTAAAACCTCACATGAAGGTAAAAGCACCCACAATAATTATTCATTTATTTTAGAAATCAATAAACTCAATAGTACAATCTTCCTTCTCCTCACTTCTTCTTAGTAATATTATTCACATAACCATTGAAAATTTGAATGATCATAAGATTTTGTATTAGAATGTTTAGGGTGTTAAAAACACAATGAATGAGAGGGGGGGGGGGGTGGTGTGAATCAATCTCCTAAAACTTTCTTTCACATGTACCTTAACATTCTTTGAACCATAAATGCAATACAAAGATATAACAATGCGTATAGAGTCATTCACATGAGCATAACATAAGAAACATATATATGAGTGGGAAACCCTCAAGGGGAATAAAACCCACTAATATCTATAAATGGAATACATTCCTATAATATAAACACCAAATTAATTTAAGCACCAACCCCAACTAGGCTTTAGCAAGAACCCACTTGCAAAGAGGCACTAACCCCCTAGATGAATCAAAACCAAATCAACCACCTGATTTAATTGATCACCTTTAGATCACCTTATTTCTCAACCAAATAATGATGACCTCTTTATCTATTCACACTCTTATCCCTCTCAAACTGCCTTCTAGGTCTCTTCGCTAAACTAACCCTCTTCTTGACTTGATTAGATCATCTGAAGTTAATTTTTATACATATCAACCTTATTATATATTCATGATGGCTTATCTACACTCTTATTATGGTCTATAATACCTCATTTATCTCTTTAAAGTACTATAACATTCTCTTTAACTCACTCATTCTCTAACTAGTCAATTAAGCCTATTAGGCCTTGTTCTTATATTAGGCTCTTACTCATACACCTCTTGGTTAGACATACACACTTATCCACTTATATTTTAAATAAATTAGGCCTTAGGACATGTAAAAAATATGAATCAAACATTATAATATGTTGGTCATATCATATATGACCAAAACCTCTTTTAGGCCTGAAGGAGACCTAATTCAATTAGGCCTTAATTAGCACATGTTACCCTTTGAATTTATTGGATCAATTTCAAAATTTATAAATTATAGGAAAAATTAATATGACACTAAAATATACACATATTAATCTCATATTATGTCCATGATGCCTTTTATCTATAACCACCACTTAAAGCATGCCATTACTAATGTTCCCAATTAGGCCTATGCATATGCATAAAGTCTATCTTGAACTAATAAAGATAAAAAACCAATTAGATAAAAAAACCATGGAAAGAAAAAATATAAACAAAACCTTAAATACCTTAAAAAATTCACCAAGTTAATTATAATTCATTACATATGGAAAAAGGACTCAAAAACACTCCTTCAAATTGCTTACTCAGAACTGCTAGTTTTCCTTAAAGACTAATCATGGTGATTTTGACCTTCAACACCTGCATGACTAATTTTAGAGACATATGATGCATTTTTATGATCCTATGTGATCATAAAACCATTATAAAATATAAATATAATATGGTCAAATTTAAATATTGGTCTTGCAGACCAATCTCATAATCTTGTACCTCACTATCTCATTTGAACTAGACAAGTCAACTTATGAGCAACATTTTCATCATATCCACTGACCTAAAAAACTTATATCCAAAATTAACATGTATTAAATTTTTTTATAAATTTATCCATTCACTTTTAATCATCTATGTTCCATGATAACACATTCCTAATCAACTTCTCACGGTTGCCTAGGTTTCTCACTATTTTCACCATTAGGCCTGTTAGTGATTAGTCAACTTGGATGACCATTTTAGAAAACTTAAGGGTTTTAAACTATCTAAAAATCACCATGGACATAAAATAAAATTTTTAACCTTATCCATCTAATGATTTTCATACTTTGACTTGGTCAACTCTATCTGTTATAACAAATCACTTAGAAACTAGCACTTTCTTATAGGGTCTATGCACACACCTAACAAGCCAATTACACCTGAAGATGCTCGATAGAGTTTAATACATGACCTAATATTTTTTATAATAATTTGAGATCATTATGGGTTATTTTTAACAAGATATTTTGCATCAAGTTAGTGTTAGGGTTTTAAAGGGGTTAACAATGTTTTTGGTGTTAATAATTGTTCATAAAGGACTGCCACTCATTTCCAAATATAATGCTTGGAAATTTTATCTAGGACCCTTAACCATATACTATGAATATATTAGGTTCCCATGCAGAGGTTACATGTGACAATTAACACTTTAAAGTCCTTCTCAAGTTGAGAACCCTTCATTTTGTGCAAATGAGAGACCTTAAAACATTTTTTCAAGCCTAAAACTTTAAACTTTGACCCAAAAACTTAGTCAACACACCTATAAAAATATATCAAACCATTGAAAATTATTTATTTCTCATTATTATCTTAAAATTTTAATCTCATACCTTATTTGGCCACCATCTCTCTCTTTTCTTGCTTAGACCTTGACCTATAAACCACATTAGGTTTTGAAACTGACCTTCATGCCTCTTTATATGTTCTCTTCACTTCACTCACATAATAAAATAACCTCTCTCATGATAAAAAATAATTTACATCCTTCATAGACCTTGAAAATAGATCATGATGCCTCATTAGTCCAAGTAGATTCTAAAAGTGGTCTAGTTGCATACTAGGTCTATAGGTCTTACCCCTATAGGCTCACCTTGAGATTCACCTGAGTGCTCCAATGCCTCATGCATACATTAATGAATATGTGCACTCATCTTACCAAGCCATCATACACACACCTTCTCACAAGATCACTTCATGTTATGACTCTTTCCATGACTAGGCTTCTCAATCACTTAAAACTTGACAACTAACCTTGAAACACTCATTGATGCTTCTACACCTTGCTCACTACCTTACATTATCCTCAAATAATTTCATACCTCTAAATGATGATATAAAATAATAACATTCTTCAATGACCTCATTAACACCTTTTTTAATAACCTTTAACATCAATGATAACATCAATGCCAAAACTCAACAACAAGAACAATGCTCAACATAATATTAACTGATCATTCTTATCTCCTAATTATTTTCTTTATCCTCCTTTTATGTAAATGTAAAAGTGATGTTTTCAACTTCTTGGATCAGATTCCTTGCAACCAAAATACTCAACACACAGGACTATGAGTTTATGAGACATAAACCAAACATATTCCTGCTATCTCCATACATACCTTCATCAAACAAATCACTTGTTATTAGAGTTAATGAACTTGATTATATCCCCCTAAGTACTTTGGATTATTCAATTATTTATAGGGGTAGGAATTACAATCAATTCATATCTTAAGTGTTCAAGTGTTACCTTTGGAAGTGGTTTGGTCAAGATGTTTGCAATCTGATCCTATGTATAAACATACTCAAGTATGACACTTTGTTCACTTACCTAATGGGAATGTTCTTGGTCCTTAAGTTAATAACAAGGTTATTTGAGATGTTTATAACACTTGTATTGTCATAATAGATAGAGCTAGGACCATCATACTCCACCTTGTAGTATTTTAGGGTCTGTCTCATCCATAGAACTTGAGTGCAACTGCATAAGTGGATAATTATATTGATGGTTTCTTCTTTATTATCCATCAAATTAGGTACCCACCTAATAATAAAGCTCATCTACTGGTACTCTTCCTATCATCTATACTTCCTTCCTAGTCTCTATCTATGTAGGCTATCAAATTGAACTCCTTGCATATTAGATACCATAATCCATACTCTAAAGTCCTCTTGAGATACATGAGAATCCTTTTGACTAATTTTAAATGATTATCCTTCAGATCTGCCTGAAACCTTCCCATAAGACCTACTGCTTGCATGATATTAGGTCTAGAGGTTATGGTGTGTAACAAACTTCGAATCATTAAAATGTATGACATCTGGTTATACTTTAAATAATCATCTTCCTTGCTCAACTTACACCTTGTGATCAGGGGTGTAATAATTGTCTTGCAATATTCCATCTCAAATTCATTCAACATCTCTCTTATGTACTTGGATTATGAGATGAATATACCTTTTTCAAATAGAGTGATTTACAAACCAATAAATAATGATATTTCTCCTAGCATGGACATCTCAAACTCTTTCTTCATCACCTTTGCAAAGGCCTTGGTCATGTTCTCATTGTTTCCACTAGAGATTATGTCATCCACATAGTTAACTACTATCAATTAATGTTCATCTTCTATCTTAATGTATATATTACCACCTATAACACCTATTTTGAATCCTTGATCTAATAGATACTTGTATAACCTAGCATACCAAGCTCTGGGAGCTTGGTTTAAACCATAGAGATCCTTATTCAATATGCAAACATAATCTTTGTTATTTGATAGTAAGAACCCATCAGGTTGCTTAATGTACACTTCCTCTTCCAAATTCCCATTCAAAAAGGTAGATTTTAAATCCATCTAGTATACTATTGCCTTATATTTTCACTCTTTGAGGAGATGTCTCAGCTCTCCTCATCCAAGTGGCACAATTAAAACACCTCAAAGCTATGGGTAGCCTAAGAATGAGGTGAATCTATAGATAGGGATAGCTCCCTTGATGTACCACTTTTAGATCACTACTACACCTATGCTTTCAAGGGAAAGGGAGAGAAAAATTAAATTAAACTATCCTAAAGGTGGTGATACACTGAATTAATTGATAACTACCAACCAATTGCATGTCACACATGAAACTAAGAGACTAACTAGGCATACACTTCTCTAATCTAAATCTTCTCACATCAGTATTTCATTATGAGGTTGTGATGAATGTTTAGGCTAGGAGGATTAGACAAGAGGCCTATAATGGCACAATTGAAGAGACTAACTCACTTAACCTTGACACTTCATAGAACACTTCACATGACCTGCAAGAAGAAGCTTTCAAGCTACAAATAGGTGAGAGAATGAGACAATAATACTAAAGAAACAATAGTCATTACTAATAAATATAAATCATTCAAGTGAAACACACTATGAACAAACATATAAGAGGTAAAATCAATAGTATTTATTGATATATGGTATGAAAATGAGTAGGACTTCACCATACTTAAGTGGAACATCTTTTACAAAGGCCAAAATGGATAGTTCTTATAGAACTTGAGAGAGAGAAGAAAAGAAAGAAGTCCAAATGTCATAATGACAAGTGTCAAGCTGAGAAAAGGAGTTACATATACATGATAAGATAATGTGAAACTGATCGTGCAAATTTAGAAGAGACAAGTGGCATCCCAAGTCATGAAAATCTTGAAATGTGGCATAGGAGTTCTCATTCTTCACATGGAAAATACCTTCATCATTCACCCCTATTGAAACATTCAAAAATTGACTAGGGATAGATATCATGATTATAAAGAAGGGAGGGGTTGTGGACATGCTCTTTCATGCATTGGTTGCATTCCTAATCACCTAAATTCTTCTGAAAGTGAGCTATCACTACTTTCCATCAAATAAATTCCTCTTTCACACACCTTGTACACTTAGATTCCAAAATGGATTTAGTTTCTCATGAAAATACATACAAGGGGGTTAAATACATGTGTTAAGGCCATCCATGGCCTTAAAGTAATTAGGAACACCTTAAAAGCAACTTACTTGAAGTTTTTCATCCTTTTCACTATCATGTTCACTATTTCAGTTCTAACTAGCTAAGATGATATCTCTTGTTGAGGAACTTAAGATTTTTTATAAATCATTAAATGTAAATTTTGAGTTATCTTAAGTCCTAATATCACTTCCAAAGTTGATTTCATCTCTTGAAACCTCTTAGAACCTGCACAATACATTAAAAAAAAATACCCTATTTTGTACTCCATCCATAAAATTATATATAGTAAAAAATTATTGTGATTATCCATGAATATTCCTCTACAACCTCCAATCATCATTCTAGGCAAACTATTCCATTTATATTCACTAACTACTCCATCTTAAACTGGTCACTAGCAAGGGTTTTGGTGAGTTTAGGCCAATTTTACCCTCTTAATCTTTATTCATAAAGATTTTATGTTAAAATATCAACTAAATTCCACAAAATTATTTTTTAGGACTCTATCTAACTCATCATATCCCCTTGAGTCTCCATTCAAAGTCTCCAAGAAGATATGAGATTCCAACTTTTCCTACTCAAGTTGTTTTCTCCATTCCTTGCAAGCTTGAATTGGTCTTGAGCCAAAAAATGGATTTACTTGTGACTTATATGCATTAAAAAATATTTTAAGAACTTTAAATTACCTCAAAACATGTCCAAATGGATTAAAATTATATCCTATAGTTGGAAGTGAAAGTGACTTCTCATTTAGGCTTTAGGCCAAAATCAAACCTGTCTAGATACTTGACAATCTAGACCATCCTTTCAAGATTCCCCATTGTTTTCTTGGATTTACATGTTTTTAAACATATACCACATATAATTACACTTATTCAAATTCTCTTTATCCCCTCAAATCATCCCTTTCTTTCCATTCCTTAGAAATGCAAGGTTTGTATACAAAGGGAAGTACCCTCTATTTAAGACAAAATAGAGGGTACTTACTCTATTTCCTCAATCCAAATAGATATTGGATGGGATTATAAAAGTTTTAAGGACAATATATATAATAATTAATCCCCTTTTCACATCATTTTACCCCCCAACTCTTAAAAAACCTAAGATAGATTGTGCAAGAGGATATTGTTTGTAGGGTTTGGGTATAAACTATATATTACTTCATTAGAGCTCTTCCTCCATTTGTTCCCATAATATGAGGGTATATTTAGATTAATTCCATCATTATTTATGTATTTAAAATTAATTTATCATTATTCTCCTTTCAAACATTTTTTTGTTCACACCCTTCCTTGATTGGCCTAGATTGGGGTCATATGACTATGACTATATTCCTCTTTCCTGTAGGTGGTCCCACATGATTCAATATTAAATTTAATGTCTATAGACCTATTTAAAATATTTTAATATCATTTTACATTGGTTTTAAATTATTTTTATCATCCTTATGCATTTACCACACTCATAATCCCCAAATTTACTCATTTTTCATCACAGTTAAATATAGTCAATTGTATTGGGACAAGTAGGATTCTGTAGGTGTAGTTTCCACTTGGAGTGTGCTTCACATCATCTTGAGATCCTTTGAGATATTAGGATGTATTTTTTCAAATTTCAAATTAAATTCATCTATTGAGTTTTCATGCTTAAGCCTGAGTCATAGATTGTGTATACCTGTAGTTAGTTGTAGGTGGTCTTTTTAGACCAAGATATGCCTATAGATGTACTTACTAAGTCAAAAGACCTAGTTATCCAACTCAAGTTTGATGGTTTTTGGAATAAAATGGCCTATCATCTTAAAAATATTACTCAACATGTAAATGTGTTTCCATCCCCAAGCTCATACTATGGATTTTTAATAATTTTATATCAACATCTTAGGCAAGAGGCACCTGTAGGTGTGCATGGGACCCCAAAACATAGAATTCCAACTTTCCCTCCAAAATTATTTGGTGACTCTAAAATACAAATGTGATTATCAAATAAATTATATCAAGCCACATGGATACATGCCTTATTCACAATGTTGGGTATGAAGGTCTTTTTGGAGCTTAACTCCTGTAGATGTCACTGCCTAAATTTAGTGCATAAAAGTGCAATTTTAAGCTTTCCAATAACTACTTTCCACTAAACATACACCTCCCAAATTTTAAAAAATTTGACTCCTATGATAAGGATATAAAATTAGTACACTTTTGAGTGATCAAACTCAACATAGCATTGTCTAAATACATCTCCAAAAGGGTTAGGAGCTCTATTTTGCATGTTTTAGGGATTTAATCCCTAAACCTATAATCACCATCTTTGGAAGTAAATTTCCACCTTACCTAGCAATATATAATCAAATAGTTATAACATGGTATTTTCATCATACTAAGACCTTAAGGAGGGTTTTATCACTTGTTTAATGCTTCAAAATGACTCCTCAGCTCTCTGTGATAATACCACCTATAGGTGGACATTCTAATGTATAGGAAAACAATGGATGATCTTATGAATAGGATTCATGGTTTATGGGTTTCAATGAGGCTTGGAACTTTCCAAAATTTCTAGATATAATCTTCTCACTATCAAAACTTTGCTCAGCTCAAATGCTCCTTCTCAACATGATGGTTTTCATGAAGACAGCTGTACATGTTCATTAATGGTGGAAGACTATGTGCATATTAAAATATATCTTTTCATGCTCTCTATGATGAAAATTGGGTCTTAAATTGTTTTTTCACATTTTAATATCATTCTCAACACTTTTATACCATAATTATAGCTCCATGGACATGTTAAAAACCTTAACCTAACTCTCTCAGTTGATTGTGCATGATAGTCATGGGGCAAATTGACTGCATGATGTTTATGATTGAAATTTCATGAAGGTTGATTTATATAATGATATTATAATGAAAAAAAAAACATTTAAACATGAAAACAAACCATCATCATCTTTTTATACCATTAACAAGACATGAAGACATTGGAAGTGGTGGAAACCTACCTGAACACAAAATGGTGCCTTCTCTTGCAACTTGAGATAATTGGATTATCCAAACACCATAAAACACTAAAAAAATCATGTATCACATAAATTTAATATTTCCATTTCATTTATATTCAATTATAGTGGTTGGATTGTAAAAAACTATCCATATAAGAGCAAAACCTATAGGGTACAGGAAATAATGAGCATAAAAACACAATCAACTTGTTAAGAATGATCATAAAGAACAATTGACAAATATTTGATTTTTTTTTATATAATATATCTCTCTAAGTTTAATTTCACATCCAAAATGTGTTTGGTTAGAAACTTCTCCAAATGGTTGTATTAAGTACAAACCTACTGATTAGTTTTGTGTGTCTAAAAGGGCAAAGAAGGAATAGAATAGTTTTAGATAAAATTTATAAATTATAAAGTATTTAAAGAATGTAAATTAGTGTGAAGAAGTTTAATATTCATCTCAAAACATTCCACCATGTGTTACACTCCCTTATGGGTTGTATAAGTGCCAAACTCTTCCTTTTTTCAACAAAATTGGTCTTTCTTCTAAAAAACCTACCATTTTTTAGTTATAAATAGTTAATTAAGACTTATTATGACACATAGGGAATTAAATAACCTTTTTAAACCTTCAATTTACCCAAGGAGTCCATACAAGTCATTAAATGCTCCATATTGACCCCTTAAATGACTCTTAGGACTAAAAAGATATGACCAAGGCTAGATACACATAAAATCACATAAAATGAGCTATACCATATTTAATTAAAATATATTAGGCCCCTTAAAACATATAAATATCAATTTTTTACCTATAGGGGTCCTAATTTGACCTAAAAGGTCAAATTTGGTCAACATATACCTTGAATCCTTTGAATCCTGCATATGCTAGAAATAATCTATTGGCCTCCAATCTTGTTATTGGTGTAAAGGTCCTAAAATTATACACCTTTAAATTTTTAATAACCCTTGCATACCCATATATTTTTATTCCTAGTGACTTATCCATCTTAATTCAACTTGTTTCTAAACACCCATTTTGTGCCAATGACATTCTTATCTTTAGGCCTAAGAACTAGTTCCCAAGTCTCATTATTCTCTATATGGTCTAATTCCTCATTCATAGCACCTATGAAAAAATTGTATTTTTTTAATTCTATAAGACTCTTAGGTTCAATCTTGGATAATAGAGCAACATTCTCTTGATTTAGATTACTTACCAATCTTCTCCTTGTTTGCATGCCTACATTCTTATTGCCAATGATTTGAGATTTAGGGTGATCTCTTTGAATCTATCTTGAGGGTCATTTTGAGTCATGTCTATCTTCAAATTCTTCTTATTCATCAACCTATATAGTCTCCTCTTCATTCTTGAAGTCCAAATTCTCTAAAGTGTGCTTTGACTATGAGTGTGATTTCTTTGTCTCATCAATCTTCACACTAGTGCTTTCCACTATGTTTTGTAGCCTCTTTTTATAACATATATAGGATAAGCTCATTGATGAGTATCTTAAGAATATGCCTTCATCAGATATAGAATAAAACTTTCCCAAGTCTTTATCATCTCTTTCGATGAAACACTTGCTCCCAAACACTCTCAAGAGTTCCACATTTGCAGGTCTACCCTTCCATAGTTCATAAGGAGTCTTATTGCCATTATTCCTTATCTATCCTCTATTCAAAATGTAGACATCATTTATTATTTCATCTCTATAATATCCATTAGATTATTAAATTCATTTAGCATAGTTATAGCCATCTTTTGAACTATTCTATTCTTCTTTTTCACTACCCCATTCTATTGAGATGTTCTAGCTATTGAGAATTGTCTCCTTATTATATGAACCTAAAAAAAGTTATAAAACTCATTAGACCAAAGGTCTCCTCCTCTATCAGATCTTAGGCACTTGATCTTCCCATTATTCTCATTCTCAACAAGATCCTTGAATGCCTTAAATTTTCAAGAGCTTATGACTTTTCTTTGAAGAATGCAACCCAATTCATTTTTGTGTAATCATATATGAGTAACATGAATTAACTATCTCCTTTAATGATTTGAATTATTCTAGGCTCATAAATATTAGTGTGTATTAACTATAAGGGTATTCTATTCTAGTAATCATTGGGGTTTAACCTTCTTCTAGTCTTCTTACCATGTTGACAATCCTTGAAAAATATGTTTGTAGGTTTGGTGATCTTAGACATGTTATTCATAGAATTATTAGTGTTAATATTGAACATATTATCAAAGTTTAGATGACCTAACCATCTATGACATATCAAAATTTCATAAATATTTATCATGAATAATTTTTCCTTCTTGATTTCATTCAAGAGATACAGATTGTTCTCAATCCTCTTAGCATTAGTAATTAGCCTTCCTAATTTGGCTCTTCTTATCTCACACACTCTATTGTGAGAGTTCATTATGTGTTTCCTTGATTGCAAATTTAACTTACACTAAATAATTTATGTTTCAAAACTTCCACATACAACAAATTTTGTGTCTTGGTCTTCCCATTGTCCAAACTCAGGACACCCTTGCCAACTATATTAGCAGTTGTGTTGTTTCCAAACCTCACTATTTGTGTAACATTATTTTTCAATGAGATGAAATTCTTTATGTCTCTTTTCATGTAGCTTAAACAACCACTATCTATATACCATTTCATGTATTCATGTTTAATGTGAAAGGTATTCTAAGCTAACATATAATTCTCTTTGATCTTCTGTTCCTCTTTGGAAAAAAGTCCATCTTGACTCTTGAGATCAATATGATCAGTCCTTACTTGCTTTAGCTTCCATACTGATGTTTGATTATTATCATGCATTCTAGAAGCTTCATATGTCTTGTTTAATCTTGAGGTCTTTTAAACTCTATTATAGTATAATATTGCAATGTTTCCTATATTATGATAGATGTATCAAATAATATTTATGTACTTACATCTTGATTGATTACTCCTTTTCCCATGGTCCCATGATGTCTTATTTTTTATTTCATTGGGATATCTGATTGGTATTTTCATGTTGGTACTCTTGACTTGCTATGAATTATTAGGATCTCTCTAAAACTTTTTCATCTTGTCTATAAATTTCTCATGCTCAACCTTCAAAGAATATATCTCTATCTTCAATTGGTCATACTCAACTTCCTTTAACCTAAACCTTGTGTTTACACCTTCTAACTGAATCCTAAGATCCTTGATAGTCCCTTTTTTATGATTCAAATCATAAAGGTCACTTATTATCTCAACTTCAAGGTTTTATCTTCTCCTTATTCAATATCATCATAGACTTCTTCATCATACATGTTATCTTCTTCCTTTTGATCACAAGACATATTGTGCTTCTTATGATCACCTTTAAGCTATTTGAATTATTTCAAATGACCAAGATTTGATACCAATTATTGGAAACATAATTAATAATATGGGGGGGGGGGTGAATCAACTTCCTAGAACTTTCTTTCACATGTACTTTAACATTCCTTGAATAATCCAATCAATACAAAGATATAACAATACATAAAGAGTCATTCACATGAGCATAAATTAAGAAACACATATGAGTGGGAAAACCTAAATGAGAATAAAACCCAATTATATCTATAAATTTAATACAATCATATAATACAAATATCAAATTTATTGAAGCACCAACTCCACATGGAGCACCAACCCTAACTAACCAAGCATCCACTTGATTAGCTTTAGTAAGCACCCACTTTTAAGGAGACACCAACACCGTAGATGGATCAACACCAACTAAAAAACCTAATTGATTTTATCACCTTAAAATCACTTTTTTTCTCAACAAATTTATTATGACCACCTCTTCATCTCTTTACACTCTTATGCCTCTCAAATTGCTTTCTAGGTCTCTTAGCTAAACTAGCCCTCTTTTTGACTGGATTAGATCATCTAACTTTGATTTTTGTATATAATATCCATATTATATATTAAATATAGTTTATTTTCACCCTTATTATTTTATACAAGACCTCCTTCATCTATTTAAAGTACTATATCCTTCTCTTCAACACACTCATTCTCTAACTAGTCAATTATGCCTATTATGCCTTGTTCTTATACTAGGCTCTTGCTTATACACTTAATGGTAAGAAATACACACTTAAACACTTTTATTTTAAATAAAATAGGCCTTAATACATTCTAAAAACATTAATAAAACATTAAAATAGGTTGGTCATAGCATATAGGGATAAAACCTCTTTTAAGTCTTAAGGAGACCTAATTTAATTAGGCTTTCATTAGCAGACGCTACACTTTGATCTTCTTGGATCACTTTAAAAATTCACACACGATATTAAAAATTCATAGGAAACTAATATATATATATATTAATCTCAAATTTTTCCATGACACATTTTATCTCTAACCACCACTTGAAGCATGCCATTATTAATGTTCACAATTAGGCCTGTGCATGCTCAGAAAGTCTGTCTTGAACTATTAAAGATAAAACACCAATTAGATAAATAACCATGTAAATAAAACATATAAAAATAAAATTAAAGACCTAAAAAAAATTTCCAAGTTCATTATATTTCATTACTTATTTCGAAAGGACTCAAAAACATTCCTGCAACTTACTCAAAACTGTCTATTTTCCTTAAAGACTAGTCATGGTGATTTTAACCTTCAACACCTATATGACCACTTTAAAAGAATTTTGATGAATTTGGATGATCCTATGTGATCATTATACCATTATAAAATATAAATATACTATGTTCAAATGGAAATATTGGTTTTGTAGACCAATCTCATAATCTTGTACCTCAATGTCTCATTTGAACTAGACATGTCAACTTATGAGCAATATTTTCATCATATCCATTGACCTCCAAAAATTATATCAAAAATGAACATGTATTAAATTTTTTTAAAATTTTCTCTATTCACTTGGATTCATATTTATTCCATGATAACATATTCTTAATAAACTTATCAATATTGCTTAGGTTTCTCACTATTTTCACCATTAGGCCTATTAGCGACTGGTCAACTTGGATGACCTCCTTAACAAGTTTGAGGGTTTGAACCTATCTATAAACCACCATGGATTTAAAATAAAATTTTAAAAATTATCTATCTAATGATTTTCATACTTTGACTTGGTCAACTTTGACTGCTACAACAAATCTTTGAGAAACTAGTTCTTTCTTGTAGGGTCTACTCACACACCTAACAAACCAATCACACTTGGAGATGATTGGGAGAGTTTAATACATGATAAAATAGTTTTTTATATTCATTAGGCCTACTAGAAATTGGTAAAATTGGATGACCTATTTAACACATTTGAGGGTTTGAACCTATCTAGAAACCACCATGTATTTAAAATAAAAGTTTAAAATTTCTCTATCTAATGATTTTCATACTTTGAATTGGTCAACTTTGACTGCTACAACAAATCTTTGAGAAAAAATTTATTTCTTGTAGGGTCTACTCACACACCTAACAAACCAATCACACTTGGAGATGATTTGGAGAGTTTAATACATGATAAAATAGTTTTTATATTCATTTTAGATCATTTTTGGCTATTTTAAATATATTTCACATCAAGTTAGTTTTAGCGTTTTAGAGAGGGTTAACACTATTTTTGGTGTTAATGACTGTTCATAAAGGACTTCCCCTCATTTATAAAACTAACTCCTATAACTTTGAGCTAGGACCCTTTCCCATAGAACATTAATATATTAGGTTCCCATGCATAGGTTACACATGATAATAAAAGTCCTTATTGGGTTTAGAACCCTTCATTATGTGTACACAAAAGACCTTAAAACACTTTTTCAAGCCTAAAACTTCACAATTTGACCTTAGACTTGGTCAAAACACATGGGAAAATATATAACACCATTAAAATGCTCACATGCTCAATCTTATCTTTAAATATGAATCTCATACCTTATTTGGCCACCATCTCTCTTTTTGCTTGCTTAGACCTTGACTTTCAAACCACATTAGGCCTTGAAACTAACCTTCATGCCTCTTTCCATGTGTTCTCCACCTCACTCACATAATCAATAAACCTATCTCATGCTAAAAAACTACTTTACATCCTTCATAAACCTTGACAATAGATCATGATGGCTCAATAGGCCAAACTAAGTCTAGAAGTTGTCTAGTTACATACTAGGTCTATAGGTCCTACCCCTATAGGCTCACCTTGAGACTCACATGAGTGCTCCAATGCCTCATAAATATATTCATGCCTATATGCACTCATATTACTAATCCATCATACACATACCTTCTCATATGGTCACTTCATGTTATGACTAGTACCATGACTAGGCTTCTTAAGCACTTGAAACTTGACAACTGACCTTGAAAAACTCTTTGATGATTCTACACCTTGATCACATGCCTTAAATTATCCTCAAATAATATCATACCTCTCAATGATTCTATCAAACAATAATATTCTTCGATGACCTTATAAACACCTTTCTTAATAACCTTTGACATTGATGACAATATTAATGCCTAACCTAAGAAATAGGGACAATGTTCAACACAGGAGTGATGTGATAGAAATTTAAAATGTAAAATTACTTTATAAAATAGGTGGACAATTGTAACCAACTGGTCCAACTTCCCACCCAAGACATAACAACAAGTTGTGTAATGTTATATCTTATTATTTATTAACATGAATATAAATTCATGTATTATAAATAATAAAATACATCACTATTTATCATGTAATGTAATGTGTTAAGGGCACTTGTATACCACTTAGCCATCAATTATTCCAACATGAAGGATTACATGTCATGTGAAATTGTGTTTCCCTATAACCTGTTGGATATGATTCCTTGTCAAGGCAATGGAGAATTATGATTTCTTACTAAAGCACATGGATAAATTGAGGTGATCAATTTCTAATTTTAAATTTGACTAAGGTAAGGGTCATGGATTGGAAGACAAATTCCCCCAACCCATATGCAACTAATCCAACATTGATCTTATAACCCCAAGGTGATAAGGTGGAACCATATAATGGGTTTTCTATGGGTAATGTCATGGACATTAAACATCACTAAGCCTCAATGTACATTACCTTAAAATTACAAATCAATTATTGTAGATGAACTTATAGATTTAAGTTTGCTCCACACTTGAAAAATCTTGAAATATTTAAAAATATTGAAAAAAGTGTAAATGTGTAAATGTTCATGTATTAGCTTCATGCCCCACTAAATCAGTGCTATCTAAAATCTATCATAATGCACATGAACCAACATCATGCCCCACTAGATTTTTCATGTAAAATATAGTACATTTTCCTTGCACATGCCACCCAAATGTATTTAAATCATTTTAATTTTTAAATATGTCACTCAAAGTGTAAAATGGACTACATATGGTTTGTACAAGTCCCAAAAATATGTATGAATACTAAAAATAACTATCTCAACCTAATATTTGAATCAAATCTAAATTTCAAAATCTATTTACTATACTCAAATTTACTCATGGAAGCTTTAGTAAATATGAAAAACCCCACTAATATTCCCCCCTCTCAAAGTGAGGGATGAATCTTTTAGGTCACTCATCTCAAAAGATAAGTGAACTATACCATGTCATGTATAAATATAATATCATTCTAAATCATGTCAACATATGGAGAGTATATTATCATAATAATGTATATAGCATAAAAACATATATGTAATAAATGGAATGAAATGGCATATAAGTGGTATGTCAAGATAAATGTATCTATTATTAACTATCACTCAATAAAACTATGTATTAAGGAAGTGCATGATATAAATCTTGGCACAAAAAAAAAGAGATGTGTATGATATGGATCATGACACTTGAAAACATATAAATTACACAAGCTTGCCAAACTCAAAACACAATGTCACACAATAACATAGATTTCAACAAAAAAGGTCAATGGGTCACATACAAATGACATAAATATGTCACTAACAAGTAAGGCTCAAAAGTAATAAAAAAAGGGGAAACAAATTCCATAACAATCAACGCTAAGGATCTACAATCAAGGGGCATGAATGTTACAAAAAAGGTTAAGGAGCCACAAGCAAGGGGGGAAAATGTTGTAAAAAAAAAAGGACAAGGATACATAGGTAAGGCCAAGGGGCCACACATAGTAAAAAATAATAACTAGCCTATCAATCAAAAGTAACAACTTCAATAAATCATAAAATAAATGAAAACTAGTCTACATTATCTATATATTAGTGTCATAGAATACTAAAATAACATATCCATGTAGAAATGAGTAGCTAGCCTGGCATGTGTAAGAAATATGTGTAGCTTGAAATGGTAAATAGGTCATAGAAATATACATGTGATAATGTAACATGTGTAAGTAGATGCCCCGAACATTAACATGGACCATGGTACATGAAAGGTCTAACATCTACGTGTGCATCTTTGATTTATATGTTTTATATTGAACTCATATAGCTCATGAAATACATGTGTGTATGAAAAATGTTATCTACCAAATGAGAATAAGGAATACAAGAGGGAATATTAGTATAGTGTTAGCCAATAAAATCAAATCAAAATAAACAAACTAAAAATTCACACCTCTAATCTAGACACTAGGGTGATTGTAAGTAATGAGAACATAATTAAAAACACAACTAGAAAACAAAAGAGAAAATCCATTTTATCCTCCTTATAGATCTAAATTTTCTTATTTGATGAAGTTGGCTTGCTCTGCTATGTGATCAAGAAATATTTTTCAATGAAGCTCCATTATTCCACTTCTCCTTGGCACCTTGGCTTGGCTTTATTTGGCTTGGAAAATGGGCATGATAACACTACAATGAAGCTTTTTGGAGGTATTTTGGCATAATAACATTGCACTAAAAAAGATTTTGTATGTATTTGAGAATAATAAATTTACACAAGGGTATATTAATAATCAATGGGTAAGGCCTTCTATTTATATACTCCAAAGTTAATGTTGACTAATTTGACCACAAGTCAAATTAGGTCAACTACCTATAGTTGAAAACTTGTTATAGGGGTTTACTAGGGGGTAAAATGTGTACCATTATTCACATGAGGTTATTTAATGTGTATAAGTGTTCCAAAGTGTATTTTAACATCCTACATGTCAGATTCTTGTCAGAGGTGTTAGTATCGGACTGACAAATGTAGGTGCTATGTTGAAAATAAGAAAATAGTTGAAAACAGGTAGTTTTCAATTATTGTATAACCTTTATAGTAGTTATGGCATGTGGGGGTAATCCAAGAGTGTCTATTGAGATCCCCTTAGTTCACTTCAATGTTTGAAAAGCATTTATAGACCTAAAACTGGTCCAAACTGACCTATCTCCTCTCTCTCTCTCTCTTAGACAAGCAGAAATGGCCAATCGATCTTTGCATGGTATAGACAATAAAAGGTAAGTTGGAGTAAGTGATTTTGAGAGATGGTAGTAATATTTGTGCAATTTAAATTGATGACAAGATTTTTAGGTGTGATTTCTTATGCTTCATGAACCATGGCTAAGAAGGTTTGTTATTATTTTCTATCTGCACATCCCCATGGCCTATAGTTTTCTCCTCTATTTGGATTGGTCTTGTTAGTGCCCAAAATTGCACTAAAGCAATTGGGCCCTTATTAAGTGAAAATTACTATGTATTTATCCAAACTTCCATCTCCAAGTGTTCCTTTGAAAGATCAAGTTCATGTAAAAATTGGCTAAGTCCTAATTCAACTTTTTTTATTTCCCTTAGACTTTTTCAAAAAATTTACATGAACATAATTTTAGATGAAAATAGATCTTCAGGCCTTTTGTCTTAAACAAAAGGTATGAATACTTATTTTCATCAAACATTTTGTCCACTACAAAAAGTTTGAAAGAATTCACTATCTTATTTATTTTGACCAAAGTGTCTACAAACAGTTCGAAGGATCATTTCCTTTGAGCATTTTGCCCTTGAAAAATTACCTAAGGGAACCTTTAAAAATTATTAAAGGCACTTTAAAGAGATCTAAAGGGCCATTCTAAAAGGCTGAAGGGCAATTTTGTATGAAAATTTCCCTTAACAAAACTTCTGAAGGGTATGTTCAAATGGTCAAAGGGTACTTTTGACAAAGTTGTTGTAGAGTAGAAGTCCTATTTTTTTGGGCATTTTGCTTGTGAATTTTTTTGAAAGAATTGAATTTATTAAATAAAATTACCAAATTCAATTTCTAAAAGGAAATTATTTCAAACAAAATGTCTGAAACAATTATCCTAACAAAGATAAAAGGAGTTAAGTCTCAATTCTTTCGGCAAGAGTGAAAAAGACCATTTTATTTGAGGAAATTTTTTCAGATAAAATGTCCAAAATAATTTTTTTGACAAAGGCAAAAATACAAATGCCAAATTTTTTTGGGCATCTTGCCCATGTAAAAAGTCTAAAAGAATTACAATTCTTCAGGAAAAGTGTAAAGTTCAAAATCCTTTGGGGAAATTATCTCAGATATTTTTTCTAAGATAATTATCCTAATAAAATTCCTAAAATTATTTTTGTGAGACAATTGTACCAAATAAAAGTCTAAAGCAAAAGTGTCAAAGATTAATAAAAGCTAAAACAAACATGAATACTAAAGATAAAGACTCAGACCAAATTGCCATAGAATAAAGTCCCTAAAGAAATATTTCTAAATTATAGGTATGAAGGTCTCGTGGATGTGTTTTAATGGGCATATAGACATCAAATTTAATTTGTAAGGAATAGACATTAGAATTCACATGTTCAAATATGATCATGTGAGCATCAATTTTAGACCCTATGAAGTAGCTATTTGTTTTCAAATGGAGACAAATCCAATGAAACACATTTTTACAGAGCATGATGCTCTAATGAGGTGTGATCAAATCTAAATAATTAAAAGAACCTAGGACAATCATATGTGTGACAAGTGTCAAACTCATAGGGCATGATTTAAAGTTTGATCATGTTCTAGAGATCTGATGATATGAGATAGTAGTTGAAATTTCAATGAGACCCAAGATGAAGTGAGATACTTTCATGTGGTGTGAGGGTGTTTGAAGTAGTAGAGACTATCTATAAGGTACACAAGAAACTTATGAGGTTGCCAAGTGGCATATCCTTAGGGCCAATTAAAATGTATTCAATAATTATCCTCCCCTTTAATCATGATATGATAAAGTGAATATAACTAGGCAAGGAAGATCTAATAGTGCAAGCCAAGATAAAATTTTCAAAGGGCCTAGATTGCATGAGGAAGTGACAAGTATCTAAACTAGAGCTGATTAATTAACTTAGTCACTTTTAGAACCCATAGATGCCCAATTGGATCTAATGTGGTGTGTTAAATTTCAATATGTGGTAGGTTTTGGCTTATAAGTTAAACTTGATATATCTTTCTTGATCTGGTAATGAGTTGAAGCATAGAAGAAGGTCTATGAGCCATTTATAATCGAATATTTCCAATCATGATTATGGATCATTTTCTATTTTATGTCATAAATGGATCATTTCAAATCCATCATTACAAGAATAGGTTGTTCCATGGCATGCATAAAAATGAAAGTTAATTGTCTATGAGGTTCTATCTATGTAGGCAACCGTTCACTATCATCTCTAGGTAGTTGCACATAATGACAAAGTTTATTCAACCTCTACCATGTAATTTACTTTTTAGATAGGTGTAAAGGGTAATCTTTAGGTGGTTCAACATGAGGAAAAAGTTTGTTTGGCTCCTCAAATGATTTTCTCCATCTAATTATATGAGTGGTCAAGAGCATCTCTAGGTAGTTGCAAGTCCTCATCATTCTTGGAAGAGTTAGTTGTAACAATGTTTTCTTGCAAATGGATGGAAATATTTGGTGTAGCAAAAGGAATTTTCTAGTTGGGAGCATTTTGATGGGATTATAAAAGTTTTTTATGCAAAATTTTCAAGCTGCAGCCCATAGTCTTAGATTTGGAAAGGGTTAAACATGCATAAATAAGGGCTTTTCCCTCTATTCTAAGGTTATTTTTGGCTATTAATTGTTTTAGGTCACTATTTTAGGTGTCTATTTTCCTTAAGTCTAGGTTCTATAGAAATTTTTTTGGGATCAACTATTGTGTGTAGATCTTTCTCCCTTACTAAGGTGGTTGCATATGTACAACCATTAGCAATATTTGAGAGCATGTTTATGTCTCCCTTATCAAATGAGCAATCTCGCCATGATTGTCCCCATGAAAGCATTCTGAAGTGTTGATGTTCGTAATATTTATTTTCAAGTCATTGGAAAATATTTGTGTTTCTTTATTGTATCCTATTAATGAAATACAATAATATATTTACAAGTTCTAATAATTGGATATTTGGGTTTATGTTCATTTCTAGTTGTCATTATGAGCATGTACCTAGGTTATAAATCCCTCTCTACATTTATATTTGGAAATGTGTTGTTGAATAAATTTTAAGGTGACCTTGGGTTCATGAATTTAGTAGGAGAAATTATTTGAGATTCTAGTTTTAGTGTATGTCTTAGTCTCTCAGGGATCATTTGGTGTTTACCATTGTCTTGCATTTGATTTTTTTCTACATCTTTACTAAGGAACATTTTCATGAAATATTTCTAGATATCCTACTATTTGGAAACCACCAGCACACCACCCTCCTTTATAATTATCTATCTTGTCCTACCCTATCCTACCCTAAAAATATCACACCCTATTTCATACTATAAGTGTTAATTACCTTGAAAATGCATAAGATCTTTCATATTTGAAATGTGTTTGTAGTTTGTACTTTAATCTCTAGTGCTATAGTTTTTTATTTGGCCATATATTATTGAATATTTTATAGAATGAAGATTGTATTCATCCCCTCATCTTATTATATTATGTATGACATAAGGTATTTGTGAATTTTATGTGACAAATATTCATGGGTGAAGTTTGCAAACTTGGTTATGCTCTACTCATATTTTCCCCTAATGCCAAGAATCCCCATAGAGATTGAATTGAAAACCCCCTCCATGTGAGCAAGATACCCCATAGGTTATCTCACCTTGGTTCAAATAGATCCAAAATTAGCATGGATTTAAACATACCCTTTATAGGTGCCTCTCAATAATTTTCTATACTCAGTCTAATCATGATGCAAAACCCTTCCCTAGCTATAATGACATTATAACGAGTTCTTCATCATTATTTTCCATTTTCCTTAAAGTGTGAAAGATTGAGTGTATAAGGTGTACAACTAATAACAAACACTCTTATTTATCTCTTAGCCAAGGATGCATACCCATATGGGTGTGCAAAGAACCATAGAACACAAGACCAGGTGCCAATCCATTGGGCTATAGAGTTAAGACTTAGAAAATTTTAGCAAACATCCATGAAGGCTTAAAAAAATGGTAGACTTATAAAAATAGATCAAGAGGATCTATAAATGAAGACACAATAGAACATAAAGGGAAAATGTACAAATAAGGCCTAAAATAGAGGGGGGGACAACAAAAAAACAACAAAAAACACTATAATATATGGTACACATGTTAAGGACTTAATCAAAGAAGTGTTTCAGGTGTCTACCATTGATTGATAGATCCAATATTTCACCATCTAGAGCTTTCAATAAAAAAAATGCTCCCTAATCTAGTAGTCAATGGAATAGGGACCCATCCACAAGGCATCAAACTTGCCATGCTTTCCTTTTTCATCATGCCTATTGTCCCAAAATAGAACCAAATCACCTACTTGGAAGGTTCTTGGAGTGACCTTCCTATCAAATATTTTATTTAGCTTTTCTTTGAACTTGAGGTGTCTTTCATGAGTTTATCTTCAAATTTCATCAAGCTTAATAATCTAGTTCACCCTGCTCTCATAATGGTTGGTCTACTCATCATCCTCTAGTTGTTGCATGAGATGATAGGTGGAAAACTATAAATTCATAGGTAGAACTACTTGAGCTCCATAAACAAGCTCAAAAGTGCTTCTATCTATATCTCTCTTAGGCATAATCCTATCAAACCATATGGCAAACTTCAGCTGTTCACCCCATTTCTTCTTGTTTGCTTCCAAAGTTCATCTAATGATCTTGAGTAAGTTCTTGTTACTTGATTTTACTTACCCATTCCCTTGAGGATTGTAATTGGAAGCATAGGTAAATTTAATCCCACAATATTTACATAATGCCACCAAAGGTTTGGATTTGAATCTCATGTCATTATCAATAATTATCTTGATAGGCACACCAAAAAATATAAATAATCTGATTTAGCAAAAAATCCATTACTACCTAGTGCATTTTTTTCTTTATAGGGACTACCTCAACCCATTTTGTGAAGTATTCTATTGCAACTAGTATCCATCTATGTCTATCACTTGAAGAATCAAAAATTTCTCCTATGAAATCCATTCCCCATTGTCTAAATAAGCCTTCAATCATCATAGGTTACAAGGGAAGATAGCCTAAATCCTTCATCCTCCCAACAAAGTGTTAATATTTATCACATCTTATAACTACTTGAACAACATATTTGAACAATGATGGCCACCAATAACCAACTCTCAAAATTTTATGAGCTATAACTTTAGGTATAAAATGGCCATGACAAACTCCACTATGGAAGTCTTTAATCAGGATAACAATCTATTCTTTGAGCACACATCTTAGGAAAATCCCATATGGATTCTTCTATGATAGTCCATCCTCAATCAAGAGGTATTTTTGGGACACAAACTTAAGATTTATTATTTGATTCTTATCCAATTCAAGGGGATAGTTCAAATTTTACGAGTAGTAAATAATGTCTCTATACCATGGAGATGCATTAAGTTGACTCAAGGAATCATCAACATTAAAAATAACACTATTTACCTGAACAACTTGCAAATTGATCTTAGCGATAAGCTTGGCTAGACCCATCCCTCTTACTAACTTGGTGGTCTAGATATCCATGTCATACTCTTGTAACTTTTTGACCCACCTGCACCTCTTGTTGGATACTTAAATGTCCTTCACCATGGTGTGTAAGATGTAATAAATTATCTTTGAACTCATAATATATGGCTAGAACATTTTAATAGCCTTCAAAATATCAAAAGCTTTTCTTTCCATGATGGTGTAGTTTAGTTCAAGACCTTGCATATATTTTCTAAATAAAGCTATGGTCTGCTCATGACCATCCTCATTCTTTTACAACAAAATAAAAACAACAATATTATATGATGCAAAAGAGAATATCTATAATGTATTTGTGTAATTAGGATTAGCCAAAATAGTGGTGGAATCAAAGCTCCCTTGATGTCATTGAATTATTGCACATATTTCTCTCCCCACTTGATGGTTTGGTCCTTCTTTAACTTAGAATTAATAGGTAGAGTGATCTCTAAAAAGTTAGACACAAACCTCATTATAAACTTAATTTGTCCAAAGAAAAATTAAATTACTTTCTTGGAATATGAGATAGGCACTTTGTCAATGGATTTAGCCCTTTTGGGGTCAATCATGACACCATCCTTGGACACTATTTGTCCCAAAAACATGGCCTTTTATAATCTAAAGTGGCACTTCTTGAGATTAAGTAAAATTATGAACTCCCTGCATTTGATCAACACCTTTTCTAGATGCTCTAAATGCTCTTCTCTAGTCTTGGAGTACATGATAATGTCATCCTAATACATAGTAATGAATTAGTTAATTATCCTTGAAAAAGTGACATTCATGGCTTGATAGAACATTGTGCCATCATTAATCAACCTAAAAGGCATCCTCATATACACATACATGCTTCAAAGAGTAGTGAACGTAGTCTTGGACCTCTTGGATTCCTTCACCACAACCTATTTGTAACCTAAGAAGCCATCTAATGTGAACAACATTTCTAATCTAGTAACACTTTACAATAGGTTCTCCATATTGGGAAGGGGATGATTGTCTTTTAAAAAATCTTTATTTAGATTTCTAAAATCCACACACAAGTGGATGCCATCTTTTTTATTTATTATAAGGACTAAATTCATAACCCATGATGAATACTTGATGGGTTGAATGATACCACCATAACTCAGTTTATTTAATTTGTCCCTCATCTTGGTGGCCAAGATGGGGTTAATGGGTCTCTATTTCTACCTAAAAGGCTTGCTATTAGGTTAAAATGGGATGACATGTTGGAACAATTTTTCCTTATATAATTTCAACTCAGAATAAGACCATGCTAAATAATCCTAGTACTTCCTTGACAGCTACATGTAAGCTTTCTTCTTAGATGCACTTAGGTGAGTACCTAGCCAAACCATTTTTGGATTCTCATGAAAATCTAAGCTATAATCAATCATGTATTTTGAAATTAATGAATCTCTTAACCTGATTCTATATAATCCATCAAAAGATGCCTCCAAACTCACCAATCCCCTTGGGATCATGTTTTTCTTCCATTGAATGATGTCTTTCCCAAACAAGGTTTCTTTTCTATCACAAACATGCACTATAGATTCTAGGTCTATGAGTTGATCATGAAACTCATATTCATAGTTTATAAACCTCTTAATCTATTCAACATCATCAAATACCTACCAATGATGAACATTATCTAGGATTAAAGGCCTAATAAGCACCTCCACTTGATATTGATAGTGAGGGCTCATATTTTTAAAATCAAATTGAGTTCCTAACCCTGCAAGTCTATCAGCTTCTTATTTGAAACTTGTATCATGATATCACAAATTGAATGCATCAAAAAATTCAATCAAATCCCAAATAGCATTCCAATATTGTTTCAACCTCATATTTTTATGGTAAAAGCACTATAGACTTACTTTGCCACTAACTCATAATCACCCTTGACAATCAAACATTTAATTCCATATTCACAAACAATCCTTAAACCAAGAAAGATTAGTACACTCAAAGGATAACTGAAAAGAAAGCATAAAACATTTACCATTAGGGATGTAGTAGATAACCCCATCTTCATTTCCAAGATTGGAACAAGCCCTATCAAATTACATCTTCCAAACTACACTTTCTTTGTCAGGTTCAACATCAAGAATAATAGTTTGTTCACTAGTATCAATATTCCCAACAAAGTTTCCCAATTCAACATCTATGTACAACACTTCATTGAGAGCATGCTTCAGATCTTCAATCACATTTAACATCTTTGGATCTCTATAAATTTTGACCATCTTACCCTCCAAAGGAATGGTGGCATATTATAGGTCCATTTTCACACTTCTACCTATGTTAGCATCACCCATTTAGGTGGGTAGTCTAAAAATACCACATCCATGTTCAAGTACTTTCTTAGATGCACTACCAATTGTACCACCAACCCCTTGACTTGTCCAACAATTGTAACCTCTCATGAGTCCATGACACAACACTTGCCAAAGGCTAGTGTGATCTTCACTCTAAGCTCATTGAGGACACCCAAGTGCATCACATTACAAGAAGCTCTAGAATCAAACATGTAGTTGTGAACAATTAGACCATTGATCAATAGGGTCATATAAAATGGATCCAAATTCAGCTGACTTTCTATAAGTGTAGTCCCCAAATAGATATTCAAAGTGGGTTCAACAACCTCTTTTAATTCTTTATCTTCTTCTAGGGGTGCTTGGGGTAACTCAACTTCATATTTAGCTAAAATTTCACCAAATTATAAATATTCAATGGCCATCTTCCTATGTTTAGATATTATTAATAACTCAATAAGTGGCATGGTGATTTTTATTTGACTCAACACTTGAGCCATATCACACTCACTATACTAAGGAAGAGGAATATTTGGTAGAAGGGTAACAACACCTTCAACTGGAATACAATCACTCAAGGTCTGAATTGGAGTAGGTTAGGATGGATTAACATTTTTAATATCAGCCTTTAAAGGTGGAGTTTGTTTTGGTTTGTTAGCACCCTTTGGGATACTAGACAATATGGGCATTCTATTGCTCTTAATAGGAACACATCTAGGCCTAGAAACATGGAACATGGGTGCCATCTTAGAAGCTTTTGGGACATTGTACCTTTTTTTGCTTCCTTGTTTGCATTCCTTTCCTTTGAATTTGTAGGGTCAATGTCTTGAGGAGAAACACTTGGTTGCCTACTTATTAAGTTTTATTCCTTCTTTTAGGTAGTTACTGCATTAATTAATAGTTTTCTATCCTCAATTGATAGAATTCCCCCAAGATATTTATTATTCATCATAGATCATATGAGATAAAAATCATGGATGGGTAATTCATATGATTATGCCACATTAATGTCACAAGAAAAGTGAAAATTTGGGACACTCTCCATTTTTATTGCACTCCAAAATTGATCAACTATAATATCATTCAATAATTCCATGGAGATAGTCAATTCACTATGAGGATTTTGACAATAGAGCATAAAAATATCATATTCAGATGATGCATATTCAGGTTCATTTGAATCTTCATCAAATTATTTAGTTTTATCACATGGATGATGTGAAAGGAAGCACTTATCACACCAATCAATGTCTAAATTAGAATTCACAACATTTACCTTGTCATTTAAAAGATTACACACCTCCTTTTTAGTATTTTGGTTTCTATCCATCCTTTCTTCATATGCAATCCTCTTCCCTCTGTCATTGTCTCTATTATGTAAATCAACCCCCTTGGTGATTGATTCAAATTTGGAGCTCTCTCATAACTGGTAAACACCTGAGGGACCTCCTTTTCAACTCTAGCCAACTTGTATGATATATATTTGACAAAAAAGGCCAAATTTTTGATAATTTTTTCCAAGTTGGCCATCTTCATGGGCTATGTATTTTCTAAAGTGACCAACTTCACATCATCCTACATGTCATGGGCTTTCCCACAGCCTTTATGTTCTCAATTTGGATGGATATATTGAATTCCAACCACAAGTTAGTGGGATCCTTATCCCTCAAGAAATATGCAACCTTCATATAAAAGGCATCATAATAATTTATCAAGCACACTATATCTCTAGGCCTAATTTTTTTGAGCAGCTGCATCATGGTCTTATTAAACTGTGTGTTAAAGTCCTACACACACTCATTAGGATTCTTCTTGATAATTTCAAATTTAGCCAAGAGAAACCTTATATCAATCCTAGCACCATACTGACTTCTAAAAACATTTTGCATCTCTTCCCATGAATCAATGCATCTAATAGGAAAGAAATTGAACCATTCATGAGCATCTTCTTCCAATGTATGTAAAAACAATGTGATGCACACATCCTCATACTCAACCTCATAATCTTCAATGATATTTTAAAAGGCTCTCAAATGCTGATCATCACTCATTGCATTATTCCCTTGGAATTTTGGGAGGAATTTCCTAACTTCATTTGGGACTTCATTAGTATAGCCTTCCATTTCATCAAAATTGATAGGCAAAAATATAAGAACTTAAAATCTAGAATGTACATTGTCATCTTGGTCCATATTCCTCATGATTGGTTTAATATAAGGTTTTATAACTAATGGCAAAGGGAGATGAGGGAGTGAATGAGGTAGACTTGGTGGATTAGACTTAGGAGGGGATTTAGCTGGTTGGGAAGGAGATAGAAAATAAATGAGACTATGTGTTTTAGAACTAGTAGAAGAGTTGTGATAGTCCTCAATAATGGGGGGGGAGTAAACAAATATCTCAAGATTATCAAAATCTAGACAACCTTTAACAACTAATATCTTCCCTTCAATAAGCCTCTAGACATGTCCCCTTCTTTTAGGAATACTTAAGGGTGGAAAAAGTATCTTAGATGGGTCACCTTTGAAAGATGATCTTAGTCCTTCCAACTTTGCAAACAAGAAGTTACTCAAAATTAAAAATTAGTAGAATATTCATAATATGCACTAATCTTATTTGAAAATAGAAAATAAAGTCAGCGTCACCACTAGAATTAAACTTCTAGAATATAATAGTTTACAAACTATTGTGATACATGTTGAAATTAAACTTGTTGAAGCTTAATGAGATAGAAAAAAAGACACTAAATTTTTTTGAATAATGTTCAAAATGGACAAAACACCTTTCAACATGTAATGCTAATAGTTATTTTCAATAGACTCAGTAGAATTCAAATTGTCAAACCTTAAAAACTTCCTGGCACATCCCCAATGGAGTGGGTGACATTGATAGCCAAGATAGTCAAACTAGTGTAGTAATGATAGAGAACTTCACAAGATGAAATAATCATAGCTCTTTGTAAGATTCCCCAATAACACAGGTCAAAAGAAATATTCCCATATAATGTTGCTAGAAGAGTGTGTGATGTTGATGAACCAAAGATAATCAACTCAATGTAGATATAGGTAGAGAACTTTAAAAATGATAGTAACTCTTTGCAAGAGTCCTCAACAACATGGGTGACAAGAAATTTTCCTTAGAAATAATGCCAGAAGAGTATTGGTTCCTAATTATACATCTTGTACACTCAACCTTACACACTTGAAGTAAAATTTCAAGCAATGATGAAGAACCCACTAGAATTTCATTATAGTTAGGGAAGGGTTTTGCATCATGATTAGATCGAGTATATAAATGATTGAGAATCACCTATATATGGTATGGTTATTTCCATGTTACTTTTGGCTTTACTTGAACCAAGGTGAGAGAACCTATGGGGTAGCTTGCTCACATGGAGGGATTTTGCAATTTAATCTCCATGGGGATTCTTGGCATAAGGGGAAAATATGACTAAAGCATAACCAAGATTTCACACTTCACCCATTAAGGGTTATCACACAAAATGCAAAAATGATATATGTCATACACAAGCTAATGAAGGTAGATGATGGGATGACTACAATATTTATTTTATAAAATATTCAACAACAAGAACCAAATGGAAAATTCTAGTACTAGAGATTAAAGCTCAAATTGTAAACACATTTCAAATATGCAATATATTATGCATTTTCAAGGTAATTAACACTTATAGTATACAATAGGGTGTATTATTTGAAGGGTAGGATAAGTTATATAATTATAAAGGAGGGTGGCATGCTAAAGGTTTCTAAATAGTAGGATATCTAGTAGTATTTCATGATAATGTTCCTTAGTAAAGATGGAAAAAAAATTCAAATGCAGGACAATGGTAAACACCAAATGATCCCTGAGAGACTAGGACATACACTAAAACTAGAATCTCAAATACTTTATCTTATTAAATTCATAAACTTGGGGTGCCCTTAAAAGGTATTCAATAACACATTTTCAAATATAAATTCAGAGAGGGATTTATAACCTAAGTACATGCTTAGAATGACAACCAAAAATAAACACAACCCCAAATATCCAATCAGTAGAACTTGTAAAACATATTATTGAATTTCATTAATAGGATACAATAAAGAACCACAAATATTTTATAATGACTTGAAAATAAATATTACAAACTTCAACACTTTAGAATGTTGCCATGGGGACAAACATGGTAATATTTTTATTTTAATAAGGGAGACATAAATATGATCTCAAAGTTTGCTAATGGCTATACAGATTCAACCACCTTAGCAAGGGAAACAAGATCTACACACAATAGTTGCTCTTAGATTTTTTTTGTAGAACCTAGACTTATGGAAAATAGACACCAAAAATAGTGACCTAAAACAACCAATAACCAACAACAACTTTAGAATAGAAGTAAAATCCCCTATTTATACATTTTAAATCTTTTCCATCTATAGGACTATGGGATTCAACTTTCTAAAATTGCATAACAAACTTTTCAAATCCCATCAAGATGCTCCCAATCAAAAAATGTCTTTTTCTATGCCTAAAATTTTCATCCATTTAAAATAAATAATTATTACAACCACCTCTATAGGGAATGATGAGGACTTTAAAATGCCTAGAGATGTTCTTTACCACTTGCTTACATAGCTGGAGGGAGAAAATCATTTAAATATCCAAATAGACTTTATCCTCATGTTGAACCACCTAAAGATGCCCCTTTACACCTTCTTAGAAGGTGAATTACATGGTAGAGGCCAAAAAAACTTTGTCACTATGTGCAACTACTTGGAGATGCTAGTAAATGATTTCCTACACAATTGGAATATCCTAGACAATTATCTTTCTTTTTTAAGCATACCATGGAACAACCTATTCTTATAATGATGGCTTGAGAATGATCTAGTTATGACATAAAATACAAAATGATCCATGATCATGATTGGAAATATTCACTCTAAAATGGCTCATAGACCTTTTTCTATTCTTTGACTTATTACCTGACCAAGAAAGAGCCATCAAGTTTAACTCCTAGACCAAAGACTTCCACATACCAACATTTGGCATGCCACATTAGATCCAAATAGGCATCCATGGGATCTAAGAGTGACTAAGTTGATTAATTGGCTCTAGTCTAGACACTTATCACTTCTTTGTGTAATCTAGGCCCTTTGAAAATTTTACCTTGGTTTGCACTATTGGATCTTCCTTGCCCAAGCAAATGCAATTTGTTAGATCATGATCTGAGGGGTGGAGCATTATTAGATACTATCTTTTACTTGGCCCCAAGGATATGCCACTTAGTAACCCCATGGGCTTATTATGTACCTTGAAGATAGTATCTAGTACTTCAAGTACCCTCACAATATGTGGAAGTATCTTGATTGATATTAGGTCTCATTGAACTGTCAAATGTTGGCTCACACCATCAGATCTCTAAAAAATTCTCAAACTTCAAATCATGCCCTATAAGCTCAACACTTATCATTCCTACGCTTGTCCTAGGTTCCTTTGACTATTCATATTTGATCATGCATCGTCAGATCATCCTACTCTATTCAAATTCATGCCATTGGATCTGACTCCATTTAAAAACAAATGGTTGCTTCACAAGGTCTAAAATTGATGCTCATGCAACTATTTTTGAACATTTGAATCCCAATGACTAGTCCCTACATATTAAAGTTGATGTTTTCATGCTCATAAAAATAAATCCATGATATCATCATACCTACAATTTATAAATATTTATTCGGGGACTTTGTTCCATGAAAATTTGGTCTGAGTCTTCATTTTTGGCATTCTAGTTTACTTCGACACTTCTATCTTTGATTTCTCTTTATCTTCAACAATTCTACTTTGGGCTTTTATTCAGCATAATTTTTCCACAAAAATTATTTTAAGCATTCTAGTAATATAATTATCTTAGACAAAATGTTTGAGATAATTTCTCCAAAGTATTTTTAACTTTACACTTTTCCTAAAGAATTGTAATTCTTTCAGACTTTTTGCACAGGCAAGATGCCCAAAATTATTAGGCCTTTAGATTTTTTCCTTCATCAAAATAATTATTTCAGACATTTTTTTTGAAATAATTTCTCTAAAGAAAATGGTATTTTTCACTTTTTACAAAATAATTGAGACTTATCTCCTATTTTCTTTGTTGGGACATTTGTTTTCGATATTTTGTTAGAAAAAATTTCCTTGCAAAAATTGAACTTGTTACTTTTTTTAAATAAATGTGATTCTTTCAAAAAAAATTTAGGGGAAAAATTCTTGAAATAAATAGGACTTCTACTCTACAAAAACTTTGCCAAAATTACCCTTTGGCCATTTGAACATACTCTTCAAAAATTTTGTCAAGGGCACTTTCCCTATAGAATTACCCTTTGACCTTTTGGAATGGCTCTTTATATTTATTGAAAGTGCCTTTCAAACTTTTTAAAGGTGCCCTTCAAAAGTAAATGACCCTTCAAAATTTTTGCGAAGGCAAAATGACCCTTCAGACTATTTGTACACTTTGGCTGAGATAAATAAGACAATGAATTCCTTAAAAAAAATTATTTGAGGTAAAAAGCCCAAAGACCTATTTCTATTAGACATTATGTTCATGAAAAAAGTCTTAAAAATTATAAGGGAAATACAAAAATCTGATTAGGACTTAGCCAATTTTTACATGAACTTGACCTTCCAAAGGAACACTTGGAGATGGAAGTTACACTAAGGACATAGTCATTTGCACTTAACAAGGGCCCAATTAGTTTAGTGTAATTTTGGGCACTAACAGGTCCATAAAAACCAAGTGTTACACATGTTTTGGAATGGCATGACCATCCTTATCATGTGATTATTAATTTGGTTACACATGTGAACATCAAATAATGGTCTTTGACTTTCTCATTCTGTTATTTGGAAACTACATCACAGTCTATAGACAAGTTTCATCAGTTATAAATGGTTTTCTCTCCTATAGTGGTTTCAAATCAAAGGTGCATTGGTGTTTCATGCCTCTCATGGTCATGGTTATCATCTCTCTTTTCAAATATTAGTCTCAAGAGTATCCCTTAGTGAAGTGAGAAATTTAAAGGATACACAGTCAGTTTTTCAGTGACCTTCACATATAGTCAAATAAAGATGACCCCTTAACTAGTCATGTAATATAATAAAAATTCTTTAATATGGTGATAAGGATGTTTCTAAAGTGAGGATAGTGAGATTTATCCTTTAAAATAGTTTGTTTTAGAGCCTAATTCATTGCACACAGTCTTGTAACATATCTCCACCTACAGGTTGCCAGCAGTGATCTGACTGTAAATTTAACAAAGTTTTGAGGGTGTTTTATGAATATGTTTGAAATAATTTAGGGTTTTAAATTAAATTTTAGGATGAGTAAAGCATCATGATAACAATAGTAAGGTTTCTTCATGAAGACAAACTTTAATCCTATGCCTATAAGTTGTAAAGTTTCAAAAGGGACACTTTACTTTAACATCTTCAAATAAGGATTTTGCCTTACATTTGATCATCCGTAATAAAATCTTGAGGTTTAGATATCTCTAGTTGTTTCCATCATGAATTTTAATCATAGGGGAAATGTATTGACATAATAACATGGTTGGTTGATCAAGAAATAATGAGGGTGAAATGGTCCCTAACTTAGACATTTTTGACTTGAAGAACTCAGTAATTACTACGGTAAGATGGGCTAAAACAACTAATCTTGTAGTGACTTATGGTATTGAGTGAGACTATGGTCTCCAAATATGAAATGATCTCACATAAGTGGAGGGTAGCCTTATGAAACATAAGTAATGTATATATGATCATCTACAAGATTTTTTAATTCCTATCTAATGCACATCTACAATTACCTACAGTTAGATTAACTCATGCTAGTGTCAAGAGAGAGGTAGTTTGGATGTTGGCATAGCCTTCAGGTATGAAATGAGTCAAAAAAACTATGAGGTTACTTTAATGACATCAATAAATGTTAATATCATAGTGTATGGTGTTGAAAGACCTATCACTAATTATAGGAAGATTGGAGAGGTCTGAGTGGTGACTCACAGTCTATCATAATCACAGGTTGCTCATGCTAGTAAAGGATGCTTGCTTATCCAATGGCCAAAAAAATGAAATGATTGAATATGAATAAGTAAATTTCAAAATTATAATTTAACTTCTTATTTTTTTCTAAACACACACCTCCACCTATAGGAAAACCCCAATCTCCAACCCAATTGGCACCTATAGTTTGACTACATATTGGTTCTAGCAAATAGGAGATGTAAGATTTAAAGGTTAGTAGAGATGTATGATGGTTTAACATGTGATTAATATTATATAAATGGTAATAAAACATCTCATGTAATACTTAGATCAAGTAAATAGGTAAATGAATGAATTTCAAACTTCAACCTACATTTATGTTCACATTTCATGCATAGTCAAGTCTTATGAGAAAGTCTTGAGGTATTAAGGAGTTTGAGGGATTTAGAAAGCTAATCCAGCCATTAATTTTGGTGTATAATGTCATTAATACCTATTACATCCATATATATCTTAACATTGACAATAAAAATAGGGGATATGCCCTCTATTTTGTCTCAGATAAAGAGCACTCCCAAACATATATGACTACAAGCTTGGTAAGTAGATGATAAAAGGACAACATGGGAAGTCTTAGATCACCTAAAAGTGGTGTATAAAGTTTATTTTATCATGAAAAAAATAATATAAGACCTATCAATCTTGATAAATCATTTAGAGGAGGTTTTAGGTCATGAAACGCATGTCAGGCTTATTGTGCCTAAAATAGGCCTAAGCCTTATAAGGGTTTGATGTCATTTATAAGACAAAATGAACCTAAAAAATTATATTATAACATTTAAGGGAAGGTATAATACTATTTTGGACCTCTGGTTTACATAAAAATAGTAAAAAATGGTCAAATTAGCTTGAAACCATCATAAAGGGGTGTCTAAAATTTTCTCAAGAGCTCGATAGGCTAAATTCAAGATCTCACACCTATATGAACACAGTGAATGGTGACCTAAGGAGTTTAGGATGGTTTAATGGGGTCCCTAACTTGTTCTTATTGATATTTTTTTGATGTTTAAACTTATAAGTTTTATGAACTATCACTAGGAAATGAAATAGTTCAAAACCCTCTTAAACCCTTATTTAGGACCCAATGGAGAAGATAGGAAATAATATGCATGTATAGGGAGTAAAATGGACTATAAATGGTTTTAAAATTATAGAGTAATCTCTTAGGATCATTCCCATTCAATTGGTTTGTACCCTACTTGTATGGACATGCCTAAAATAGGTTTTGTTTTTTAAATATTTATGTGTTTTATACGTATAGAGTAGAATGAAAAGGTGATAGTAACTTGGGAAGGTATATAGAGACTTATTAATACTTTCCATATCTATTTATAACCTTATAAAACCTATAAACATCTCTACTACATCATTCATTCTAGGAAGTCTTTGGCGGATAGTGAAAATGAAGAATGGCTACCAAGTGAGAAGCTGATAAGTCCAATTGGGGATACTTTAAAAGTCTAATTCTTGGAGTGGAATGTATAGGGGACTTATACAAGTGTAATAATTCCCATTCCTTATATTTTATTTGGAAACTAAAGGCCACTTTGGTGACAAATGTGAATAATGAGGCCTAGAAGACTAATGAATCACTATAACTGGTGAGTAAAAGTGTCCAAAAGAAAGCTATGAGTTAGGGATGTATATGATTAATTTTATGGTGTGTTTATATCCCCACTAGGATATTTAATAGGTTTTAACTCTCCCTAGTCTAGTTTTGAGTAGTAAAAATATGCCCAATCATGAAGGAAATTTTAAGAAGGCTATTTGAAGACCTTACGCCAATTTTGGAGAGTTTTATGCTTCAGATGGACATTTGTATAAGAATACCTTATATACCTCCATTATAAAATTCATTATTATTAAATGTAACTAGTTTTAATGCCTTGAAATGTGGAATTTTGACCTTTGAAATTATCTTCTCCTCTCTCATCTCACACATTTTATAAATGCAAGACATTTCGGCTCTTGTATTTTAATTCCACACCACGTATGACAAAGCCCTGATGGTTTGATATTATACTTTTCCTTTCAAATGAAAATTTCAATATAGTTTTCATTTCATGACTCTCTTGTTTAAATGTGTGAAGTGATGCATATTTAAAGGTTAAGTGATTAGTGTCTATACTTACTTTCTCTCAATCCTTCCATGTTTGATGCAATTAGTTTCCTCTCTAACAGGTCACATGAAGTGTTTTCAAGTGCATTGGTCTATCTTAAAGTTTAAGTAATAGCTTTAGTGTCTTAAAATGACCTCTATTTCAATCACCTTGATTATTTCCATGCATATCACCTCCATGTTTGAAATATTAATGTTAGAGTATTCTAGGACTTTGAGAATAGTGTTGTAGGTCATGTTTCATAGTACAATGATATGGTAATCTAGTGGATATATTTTTGGTGTATCATCTCAATATAATAGCTTAGTTTTCATGTTAATTCTAACCCTTTTCATCTAAGCAATCAATTAGTGTAGGTGATAATCATTAAAATATCAATTTAGGGAGCTAACCCTTAAAACTAGAGGTCTACCTCTATCATAGGAAACCCACAGGCCTATAGGTAATCCAATGTTTCCCAAATATTAGATTAGGCTTGAACAATCAAATATTGGGTATAATATTTTGTGACAAGAATTAACTCTCACCCACGTTGAGTTAGGTTAGGATTAAGCATGGTTGAGTTCAAACTAACCCTAGGTGAGTTAAATTAACTCTAGGAGAGTTTAGGGCACTCATGAAATCTTGACACTATGTTTTTAGATATTTGTGAGGTATGACAATTTACTTTATATATTTGTGAGATTTGAATCACATTTTTGAATATTTATCAGATAATAAATTACTTTATTATATCTCATTTGAATTTTTGACTTCATTTTTGGTAAAAATTCCTTTTTAGTAAATGAAGTTCACTAATTTGATTTGGAATTTTTACTTAAGAAATTTAATTAGGATTTTTAATGTAATTAGTCTTGTGTAGTGTTTTTTATCTTTTTTCAATTTATTTAAATGTCATGAATTAATATATTAACATGTTAAAAGTGTCAAATTATTAGGTCATAATTTGACTAGGGTTAGAATTAAACTAGGTTAGTGATACACATACGGTAATATACCAAATAAGATAGACTCATCATGTTTTTGGGAAATTAAATTCCATACATAGATGAAATTAGGATATTCAATGATTCATAGGCTTAATCTATATTATTTTGTAGAAATCAATTTGAAGTTTGGTTGAAAGTTGGTTATAACCATAATGGGGTGTCTATAATTTGCCCTTGTTTGGGAAGGCATTACAAGCTATAAGAAAAATAATGTCTTGTTAAATAATGAAAAGGTCTTTAATGCCAAATGCCCCAACAGGTGATGGATGAGCCCTAAATTCCCCCTCAAAGGAGTAGGTGAAAAATAAGATTGACGATCATTCCCTCAAAAGATGGAAAATGATGGAATCTAAAGGTAAAGGGGGTGGGAAAAGATTGATTTTCCCAAAGGTGGTTATAATTAGTGGCATATTGATATGATCCATTTTGGAAGATAAAAAGGATGATCTTCTTAAAGGTGGTTATAATAATCAACATGGTGAAATAAAAAGAATGATTTGCCTAGAGGCAGTTGTAATCATTATCATAATGAAAAATACCCCAATCAAGTAGATATAATTATTTATTTTCCTAAAAGAAGTTATAGTCATTAATATAAGGAAAACATGGCCCAGTAGGGTAGGATAATGATAATGGTTTACCCAAAGGTAGTTATAAGCATTATCATCTAGATAGATCAAACCATAATGAATTTCCTAAACATGGTTATAATTATTAGAACTACAATTTGGGATAATATGGTAAAGTGGAAAAGGGGTATTACGTATTGAATCTATACTTTTGGAGAAAGAGAAAGCTAGTATAGAGTAGAAATATGAATTTAGGTAACTTTATAGTATGGAGATGCACATCCTAACTATCAAGGATTAAAATTCATTCATAATTTAATTACTCTATATTTAGGTAATATTTGGATAGATCAGGAATTTGTTAGGGGACCAAGGATAATTATCATGACATCATTTCTTGTAAGATTCCTTGAATTTATTTTTGATGTAACATGTTATGGTATACATCATGATATAAAACACCATGATAACTTAACTATAATATGTAGAAGAACTAACATTTGATCTAATAAACAATAAAAAATAATGCACTAATGATAAAAACCATGATGACAATGTTGGAGTATGAATATGGATGGACTTAAATATAATGTGTAAGGAATCACCCAATGAACACAAACATACTAAGTCAAGGTAGAATAATTAAATCAAATAAATAGGCAAATAGAAAAAACACCATAAATAAAAACACAACAAAACATTAATAAAAATAAATAAATAAACAAAAAACACCAAGAAATAAACATAAAGACACAAAAAAACACCAAGAAATAAAAAGTGAAGAAAAAAATCATAATAAAATCAAATAAACATAAACAATGGTTAATCACAATGTTAGTGCAAGTAAAAAATAGATTGTGAGTGAATGTGTAATAAAGGTGTTACTCTTGGCAACAGGGTGACAACTAAGCTATACAATAATGATGCATATATAATAATGCAAGGACAATTAGAACAAGGTTTCCCCTAGGCTATAGGGAAATAATGACACACAAGATGACAAACCTTACCCTTAGGTTATAGGAGATAATGAAACAAATAAATAAAGTGGGGGGAATAGAAAAAAATGAATGGGTAACCGAGTTGACTCTAGATGCACTGGCAAAGTGGACACTGCCTACATAGTTCCATGGGTGCAAGATCCCACATTAACTTTAGGAAAAATGTAGCTCTCTTAGGATATGGGATAGAAGAAAATTGATGATAAAGAAAACATGATGGACTTGTAGAGGAATATAGGAATGATCTTGAAAAATGGTGAGTGTGGGAGAGAAGAGCGAATGACATTTCACAATCATGAAAACATAAACACAAATAAATTATGCAAATGTGAGAGTATGATTTAGTCTAAAACCACACTAAAAAGTCTAGAGATGAGTATCCATAAATAAACTAAAATGGTAATTTATAAGGTCTACTACATCTAAGGCTTGGAATGAGAATGAACTCATAAAATGTCAAGAGTTTAAATAACTCACAAAATGGTGAGAGTGTAAGATGAAGCTAAGTGTCCATTAGTGTATCACAGTTGAATACACAATGTTCACAATATGAACTCATAAAATAGTGAGAACACAAGGCTTAAATCCAATAAGGATAGGGAAACTAAATGACAAGTGGTTACTCTTGAAATGGTTAGGAGCCCTAGGATCCTTAAGGCAAATAAGTGGTCGAAAAGAAAGGAAGGTGTGGCTAAGATAACTTGAGATACCCCATGTATCCAAATGTTGCCTACATAGTTTGTGAAAACATCAAGCCAATGTAGTTCTCCTAAAAATGGGAGGAAAAATACCAAGGGGGTCTAGAAATTAATTAAACAAACAAGATGGCCCATACTAATTTTTTTGACTACTTTATATCTCACATGGAGGTTCTAAGCCAATTTTCATGATTTTGTGGTTTTTAGGACTTTCTAGGTCCTTTACAAATGTTTTTAGAAAATTTTAAGTATCTCAACTCAAGTTAGTATGATCAAATACTAAATGATCCATCTCACAAAATGATGAGAGTGTGTCTTAGGTTGCTCTCAAGATGGTGAGAGTGTTTAAACTTAAATTACTCACAAAATGGTGAGAGTATGGCAAAGGGTGACTAAGGTGACCTAAAAATAAATTGCACTACCTACATAGTCCCATGAGGACTGTAAGTCACTATAGTTCTACCTTACAATGGAGGATTAGACTAGGTAACAACAAGTTCATAAATTAGGCAAATGGCATAGTATAGCATAAGAGTGATAAAGTGATGAAATGATTCATGATAAAGGTGTTTACCCTAATTTTTCCATAGGTGGTTATAATTAGGAAATAATGGCATGGGTCAATGATACTAATTTTCCCAAAGGTGGTTATAACTAGTAGCATGGGGTGGGACACTGATTTACCTAAAGGTAGTTATAAATAATAGCACTTATAATGAAACAAAATAATAAATGAAGGATGCAACTACAAAACCACTATCATACTAGTCCAAGATACTATCTCTATCTAGAATACTGAATCAACTACTAAAACTTGATTTTAATCCCCTCATTAAAGGTGCTCAAAGAACTAATGGATTAGAACCAAGGTCAAAATGGGTGGGCAGGGTTGGTAAAATAACTTTGGTCGATAGTGAAGGAATGGTAGAATGGTATATGGTATGGTACAAGGAAGATGATAATATGGTACAATGTAAATGAGCTTTATAGACAATACTTTAGGTTTCTCAAGTGAATTAATGCTTGAGATGTATGATGTTCATGGGCTCATCAATTTCATCTTCATTTAGTGTAGCAAACATATATGATCCAAATACATCATTAGCAATAATGACATATAGGCCTATCTAATTGGGTTTGAACTTGTATTTCTTCTTATTATCAGTCGTGGTGTTATTTTGGTTTTATTTGAGAGCAAGATCACCAAGTTTAAATTATTTATGTTTGACCTACTGGTTATATTATCCATGAAATCAATTCTAGTATGATTTAATGTTGTTGATAGTTTTCATGTGTTTTTTTTCCATTAACTCTAGCTCTTAAAAGCAAGCTAATCTATAATATTAATCATCTAAGATGTGTTTTAATGAGATATGTAGAGAAGGTTACTTCACCTCGATGGGAAGGATGGCCTCACTAGTATAGACTAGGGAATGTGGTGTGTCTCTTGTTAGAGTATGATAATTAGTACTATATTCCCATAGGGCATGGAAGATCCATAATGCCAATCATGGCCAACATCATTGAAAATATTGTTAAGTATGTTTAAAATGGTTTTATTATATGCCTCTACTTGGCCATTACCTTGTGAGTAATATGTGGTAGAAAAATGTTGAGTGTTGTTGTACTCAACACAAATGGATTTGACATCCTTATTCTTAAATGATATTTAATTATTAGATATAATGTTAGATGGGATACCATATCAATAGATGAGATGGTTAAAATGAATTTGGAAATATGTTTCCTAGTCATATAAGTGAGGGTTATACCTTCAACCCACTTAGTGAAATATTTAATAGTATTAAGGATGTGTTTATGGCCATCATATGAGGTAAGATTAATATTCCTAATGAGATTGAACCCCCACATTACAAATGCCTATGGTGTAAGCATTAGTTTAAGTGTTTTAGCTAGGGTATGAATCAGATTGGCATGCCTTTGACATTTATCACACATTTTGACATAAGTAGCTACATATACTTCCATAGTTGGCCAATAATAACTGGTACATAAGATATTTTTATCTAGTATGGCCCCACTGGTGTGGGCTCCACATACTCCTTCATGGACTTCCCTTAACACTATTGCAGCTTTTACCAAATTTAAGTAACAAAGTAGAGTTCCATCAAATCTTTGGTGATAAAGGGCTGGGCCAAGTTGGGTATAGTGAGAGGCTTGGTGGTTAAAAGCCTTTTGTTGTTTATATGATAAGTTTGGTGGCATGATGTGATCATGTAGGTATTTATATAAGTCTGAGTAACAAATAAAATTGGGACCAATAATATCACATATCATTATAATGGTCAAAGGTTCATAAGCAATTGTTAAAAGATTTTTAATGAAGAAATGATATTCTTTTGCCTTATCAGTGTTGAAAATCAAATAAATAATGGTGGACATGACATATATCATATTTTTAATGGCCCTAGGTATGTTTTCAAATTATTTGTTGACAATTTTTTGTTTGAAAGTGTTCACCATGGCCTTATAGTGTACCAGCTTGTCATATTTGGTCTAAAAGTATTTTTTAACCTAATTGATAATTAACTAAGAATCATCATAAAACATGAGATGTTCAATGTTCCATTCTACTACTTGGTGAAGTCCTATGATGAGTGTTTCATATCTATACATGTTTTTAGTACAATGAAATATAATATAAAATGGTTTGGTAATAATATCCCCCTATGGTTTAATAAACAATAGGCCCACCCACCCTTGATCCATATGATGTAAATGACACATCAAAATGTAGTTTCCAGTGTTTCTCTTCAAGAGGTGTTTCTATGATGGTCATAATGGATTTGTTTGAGATTTAAAAAGTGAGTGGTTTGATATCTATAAGGGTATCTTCATCAAGATGGTCTAAAATTATTTGTCCCTTGATGGATTTTTAGTTGACATACTCAATCTCAAACTTACTCAAAAACATGATCCATTTAGCCATGCAACCTTGTAAAGCTATCTTGGATAGTAGATATTTGAGAGCATCTACTTTGGCAATAACTATGGTCTTATTGTTAAGCATGTAATGCCATAGCTTATGGGTTTCAAAGACCATAGCTAAACAAGAGTTTTTTATTGGCATATAGTTATATTCATACGTGATCATTTTATGGCTTAGATGGTACACATCATATTGAGCTAGAAGTTCCCCTAGGGCTTTATCGGTCGCTGATAGTTATAGTAAAAATGGCTTCCCTAGCATTGGTGGTAAAAAATAGGTGGATTGGAAAGATATTATTTTAGGTGTTGAAAAGATTTTTGACATTATTCATCCCAAATAAATCTAACACTTTTCTTCAATAAGTGAGTGAAGGCATGACATTCATGCACCAACTATGAAATGAAGCATCTAATAGATTAGATTTTACCCTAAAAACTATGGAGTTAGTTCAAAGTGGAAGGTGGTGGCATCTTGGTAATGGCTTACACCTTAGCAAGATCAACTTTAATGCCTCGATGAGAGATAATGAAGACTAAAAATTTGCTTGAAGTGACACTAAATATGCACTTCTTAGGATTGATCCAAACTTTGTACTCATGAAGCATTTCAAATACTCTTCAGAGCAAGGCTAGATGATATTCATGAGTCTTTGATTTACCCAATATGTTGTCAACATATTCTTTAATAAGGTCATGCATCATATCATGAAATACGATGGTTATGTCTCTTTGGTATGTGTCCCTAACATTATTTAGACCAAACAACATAACATAATAACAAAACATTCCCCATGGAGTGGTAAACATTGTCTTGTGTTGGTCTTTTGACATAATTGTGATATGATTATATCTTAAAAATCCATCCATGAGGGATAACATTTGATACTCAATTGTGGAGTCAACTATCATGTTGATATTTTGTAGAGGACATTCATCCTTAGAGAAGGCCTTATTGATATCTCTAAAATCATTATAGATTTTGATCCCTTCAAGATTTTTACTAACAATAATAACATTTGAGATCCATTCTGAATAGTCGATCGATCAAATGCATCTCACTTCCAAGAGTTTTTCCAACTTTTTATTTTCTGATACATTAATGAAAGGATTCATCTTAAATAATTTCTACTTCATATGTTTGGCATTAAGATGTATAACAAGGTGGTGTACAACTAAGGTAGGGTTCAAACTTGGCAAGTCTAAATATGCCCAAGCAAATATGTCAACATATTCCCTCAGAAGGGATGTAAAAACTTCACAGTCTTCTTCAGTGAGGTATACACCTAATTTGATCCAATTTGGGTCATCTAGAGTCCTGATGTTGACTTATATAGTATATTATACTAGGAAATTTGAGCCATCCTATAGAATTGTTGGCAATGATGTGAATTGTCCTACAATGGCAAAGTCCTCTAACTAGACTAGTTCTTCAAGCTCACCCAAATAGGATGAATCTAAATCTCTTAATGGTAATGATGGCCATGTCACAAATATGGTAGATAATTGCTAGGCAATTCAATCAAAGGCATGTTGTTCTTTTAAACTAAACTTGAACCCAAAATCACGTTCATCATTGGTGGTCTCTTGAGTGTTATTTGAGGAAAGGTGAACACCCCCATCTAATGGTGCTGAAATAGGTTTTCACCAAAAGACTGACATTTCTCTTTACTTTTACCCTAGTCTAAAGGTACCTCAAAGAGGATTTAACTTTGGGACCTCAATGTTTTTTTTTGTTTTTGGCTAAGGGTGTTCACCCACTCTCCAAAGTAGGATGCATGATCTAGCTTGATATAAAACCCTTGTTTGTGGTCTCCCAATGAAACATTGTCTCTCAGGCCTAGAAAGTTACAAAAGGCCTCATCATTTTTAAAATCATCAAATCATCTATAGTAACTTGGATTCTTGTTGGTCCCATTATATAATTTGAATATGATAAAGGGGAAACATAGAATGTTAGATTATTAGGGTAATGATACAAATGGTATGAGAGTCAAAAAAGTTAGTACTAGAAAGGTATTTATAAATGATATGATCAAACTCTACTTCACTATGATTATCATCATCACTCAATATTAGTGTTGGAACATGAATAAGATATGTGGGGTCACCCTCAAGTAGTTTAAATCCAAGACAATAAGTTCCTTTGTACCTAGTCATTATACAACTAGGAATCATCATTGGCCATTGGGTCCTCTTCTTGGCAAGTGGTTGGTGTGAAAATAATAGGTATTGGGTTATGAAGCTTACCTTTTCCCTTTCATCACCATTCCATGTAAGTATCTGAGATTTAGGTCTTCCATAGGACCTAGGGTTTTGTGGAAGATTGGAAATATATAATGTGTCATGAGTCAAATACTCTCTTGGACTATTGTTTGAGATGGTAAAATGATTGGACTTTTCAAGAGGAGGAATATGTAAAGATGATGAAAGGATATATGGGTCTATGTAATTAGCCTCTAGTAATGTTATCAATCAGACTTGCACCCTTATGAAGGTAGTTTTAGGCCTTCACAGTCTACTAAAATATGGAAACAATACTAGGCTATGGGTGGCCTAATCAGTGGATTGAATCTCTAGATTATAATGGCTAGCTCCCATTGGTGTATCAATTAGGATCTTACTCTATGCTACAAATTGCCTAGGAAAAGGAAAAAAGAAACTTGAAGGAAAATCCTATATAATGATGGTGATACACCTAAATGTTGAGTTGATCCACTTAATCTGAGCTCCTAAAAACATTGATCTAGATAAGAGAAAGGCTAAACTTTCAAATTCAATTGACTAATATGCATAAGTATTTCATGAAAAGGTTTTATCTAGTGATTAAAGCTTGAGGGATATGATGGAACATGCTTGATTTAAGTCACTAAAAACCCACTTGAATCCACTATAACTTCAGACAAAAGACATCAAACATAGAACATGACCTACATAATCTAATCAACTACTAACTAGGTAAGAATTAGGACTTGTCAAAGAATAAAAATTCTATCACATATGCAAATCACTGAAATAAATACACTATACTAGCAACTAGAAATTGAAAATAGTATAATTAATATGAAAAAGGTTTTGACTCAATCTTTTTTAGAATTTTATCTTGCTAAAAGAGGGATATAATTCAAGGCTGAAAAGCTAAATTATATAGAAAACAATACAATAGCCAAGAGGTTGACACTAAAAATAGAAGAGAAGATCAACTCCCACTTTAGCCCAAGTCCAATTTAGCTATGCCAAGACAATAAAGCCTTCTAAGAACATTTTCTTATATTTTGTCTTGCATGAAAGGCTCTTTGGCATTGGAAATAGATGGTGGGCCTATTTTAGGCTATTATTTTTCATGCATGAAATCTACACCAACTTTGGATGTATTGACTTATGTTGGAACTGATTTGAAGCTAAGTTGGAATGTGAGAATGTCCTCTATTGCATGGAAATCATGAGTGGATGGAGCACTTGATAACCAGTCAACTAGAACTCAAGACTAGTCAACCTCCAATGATCTCCACTTGCATAAAAATCTATGCCACATCTAAATTTAGAAATCCACTTGAACTACTCAAAACATTTGAAAGGCTCAGATTAAGAGTGCATGCACAAAATTTTGTGTTAATCTCTCTAACATTAAACTCCTTGAGTCCATGCAAATGAGTCTCCATTTTAAAACTGAAGGTGTCATGTTTGAAATGATCACACATCTTGGATGTGTCTAATCCTACTTTGGGTCACCCTACATGTACTTCTTGGAGAGTTTCTATTTGGGCTATTTTCCATGGAATTGACTTCCTCCAAACTAATTATCCATGGCTTACTCTCTCTTTTGAGCTTTGGCTTAGGGCACTTTTCCATGGAATTGACCCTTCAACTTTTGTAAAGTGGCCCTTTAGGTTTGTTATAATTACCCTTTGGGATTTTTGACAAGCCCTTTGGATTTTTAACAATGGTCCTTTTCGAAAACACCCTTCAATAACTTGAAAATTCCCTTCAGGATTTTGAAAGAACCCTTCAGTGTTTTGTAAAGGACTTTTCTTTTGTTCATTTCCTTATTTATTTTTGCAAGTAAATATTTCAAAATAATTCTTTGAGACAATTTGTTTGAAATAATTCTTTCAGAATTGTCTATCTCCTTCTTTAAACCTTTATGTTTTGAACTTTCTTGAAGGGAAGATACCCTTTGGGATTTTTGCCTAAAGGTATTCATTCAACTTTTATTTCCTTTAGAATTCTTGTAATGTCCCTTCGACTTTGTTGTAAAGTCCTTTTCCAAAGGGCTAATAACCCTTTGTACTTTTGTAATTGATCCTTTTGAAGGGATTCTACTCTTTGAAAAAAAATTCAAGATCTTTTTTGAAGGTAAAGTAACCCTTCAAAAAAATTGTAAAGGTCCTTCAACATTTTTCCTTGGGCAAAAAGTATGAATTATTTCCTTCTTGCATTTCCTTCGAATAAAAAGTTTGAAGGAATTATTTCCTTTTTGAAATAGCCCTTCAGGATTTCAAAGTGTCCCCTTGATTTTTTTAAGAACTTTTCCAAAGGGTAGATGCCCTTCCAATTTCTACAAATGACCACTTTGGATTTTTGTCAGTTATCCTTTTTCAAAGGGCTAATAACCCTTTGGATTTTGTAAAGTGTACATTTCAGCTATTTTAAAGTGCCTCTTGGAAATTTTGACAAGTGCCTTTCTCTAAATTATCCCTTCAGACAAATTATTTCAATCCCTATACCAAAAAATGACCCTTCGAGAACTTTGTGAATGACCCTTTCCAAAACCTTTTTTGAAGGTTAGATACCCTTCTGCATTGTTGGAACGGTCCACTTGCTTTGAAAATGCCTATTCCTGAAGGGAAAGTACCCTTCAACAAAATTGAAATGGTCTTTTAAATTATTGGAAATGGTTATATCCACAAAGAAAGAACCCTTTGGACTTTTGATAATGCCCTTCTAAAAGGTAACTATTGACTATCAAGTTTTTTTTTGAATTCACCTTTGGGAACCTTGAAATGAGTTTTGGATTTACTATAAAGAACCCTCTCAAAGAAGTGGAAATAAACCCTTTTTATTGTAAATCCCAAAGTCTTCTTTAGAAAGTTTCCCCTTTTAACTATTCTGATCAAACATCAATACTTTCAAAGCAAATTGGCAATGACATGAAAAGCTTCAAATGATAAGGGTGGCAATTTTGACCTATGGGGTCAAAATTATCAATATTTTGGTCACTCATCTAGGAAGCATGCCTGCGATGATTGATAACCTAGCCATATACATGATTTTTGAATTCACAAAGAAATGATAGATCTGATCCATGACTGCAAACTCTCTTTTGGCGTGAGATAACCTTCATCCTCCAAAATAAAATGGAAACACACAAAGTAGGTAAAACTAAATAAAAAAGAAAATGTGTAAACAAGCACTTATTTAAACAAGATAGAATGAAACTACTATTCTTGAAGATCAATTGAAGGAAAGAAAACTAACTAACTATGTACAATGAGATTTTCTCTTTAATAGCAATGTTTCAAATGTATCCCATTGATTGGGATTGGAACCTCCTCACCATCCATCTTTGCAAGATGGAAGGCATTGTGGGATTTATAACTAGAGATTGTGTATGGGACAATCTAAAGGGAATCAAACATTGTGTGCCTTCTTGGTTTAGCTCTATCCTCATCCCATTTGAGGACCAAATCTCCTTCTTCGAAACTATGTGAAGAAGCTCCCTTGTCAAAATCTCTCTTCACTTGTACTTGATGAATCTCCATGGCTAGCATAGACTAATTTCTTGTCTCTTATAGCTCCACAAGATTAGCATACCTAATCTCCATAGGCTCATTATCCAATAGATCAAGTTGATGCATTAGTTCTAAAGCAAGAAACTCAAGAGAAATAGGTAACTTTGCTTCCTTACCATATACTAGCTTGTATAAAGAGTTGGCTATTGATCTTTTTTAGGTGATCCTATTAGCCCATAGAGCTAACTTCAACTTCAGATGACATGATCTATGATTATCTTCAATAGTCCTTCTTATGATCTTCAATAGGTTCTTATTTATAGATTCAAAAAGGTCATTACCTTGTGGATAATAGTTTGATGAAGTGCTAAGATAAATTCCATGCTAGACAACCCATTGACTGATCCTAGATCCCATAAAATCCATTACATTATCAGAAATAATATTTGAAGGAACTCCAAACTTAGTAAGCAAACCTTCATAGAAATATAGAACATTGGTTTCATTTTCTTTTTTCAATGTTACTGCTTCTGTCCAATGTGTGAAGTAATATATAGCAGTTAGAATCTATTTATGTCCTAAACTTGAAGAAGGATTTATGAGACCAATAAAGTCTAATCGTCATTAGACAAATGGTTGATCCACTACAATTGGTTGAAGAGGTAAGGCTGCAAGCCTCACTTTTCCTACAAACATAACACATTGTTTGGACTTTCTAACCCATACATGGAAATCACCAAATATACTAGGCCAATAGTACCCACCTCTCATGATCTTAAGGGTTTTATTTCTTATAGAAAAATTCCCTCCACCATGTCCATCATGGAATTCTTCAAGCAATCTCTGAGTTTGTCTTGGCTCAATACATTTTAGCAACATGTCATTGATATCTTTCTTGAAAAAAACACCATAAACAAGCAAAAATGGAATTTATTGCAACCTAAATTATCTTTTTTTTTAAGCACTTAGATGAGAGGAATAAATACCAGCTTGGAGATAGCTTACCAAGTCATGAAACTAGTTAGAAGGTGAGGTATGACTAGCTGGAACCTCTTCATCATTTGACACTAAAACAACCTCATAGCCTCTTTCAAGTCTTGAGCTAGATTCTCACAAAGTCCTTTGCCTCATAAGTTTGGTGACCTTAATTTCCACATCATATTCCATTACCTTGGTTATCCAACTAGCTCTCTTCTCATTTATATCTTTATTCAAAAGGAACTCTTTGATGCTTCGATGAGAAACCATTAGGTGTATATTATTGTTAGACAACAAATATCTAAAATTTTAAAGAGACCTTATAACTAAAAGTACATGTTTCTCAACAAAAGAGTACTTTATTTCATACTCTTCCAAGCCTTAAATAAAGAATGATATTGGCTGCTCCAAATCCTCATGATTTTTTTGCATAAGAATGCCTGAAATGGTGTCCATATTAGCATAAGTATATAGAATAAAATATTTTATGAAATCTAGATTTATAAGTTTAGGAGTAGTAACTATGGACTTCTTAATATATTCAAAACCTTTTACTCCTTTGGACCAGTTAAAGCTCTGATTATTTTTTAGCATGGTTGTAGGTGGTTTAACTAAAATGAAAAAATCTAAAATATGCCTCCTTATGAAGTTGATCTTCCCAAAGAAGCTTTGCATAGAATTTTTGTGCTTAGACAAAGAGAGTGAAATAATGGAGTCTATATTTTTAGAATCTATGCTTAAACCATACTTTGAAACAACATGTCCAAGAAGCTTACCTTCATGAACTGAGAAGACACACTTTTTGGGATTTAGAAATACACCAAAATGCTAACACCTTTCAAACACTTGCTTAAGATGAACCATGTGATCATCTGTATTCTTTGAAAACACTATTATATCATCTAAATAAATAAGTACAAACCTATTAGGAAGGCCTTGGAATGCCATATCCATGGCTCTCTAAAAGGTTACTCTAGCATTAGACAAATTGAATGGCATATTTCTGTATGTAAATGTCCCCCACTTAGTTTTGAAGGCTGTCTTAAATTGTTCTTCTTCCTTGACCAAAATATGATTGTAGCCACTATATTCATTAAATAAAGAAAATCTCTCTAAACCTACAACAAGCTATAAAATTTGTTCCATTGATGGCAATTGATAGTGATCTTTAAGTGAATCCCTATTCAAATCATGAAAATCAACACACAAACGAATCTCACCATTCTACTTATGTACTGAAATGAGATTGGCCACCTAAGTTGAGTGCTTGATTAGAAATATAATAGCTGACTCTATGAGCTTGTGAAGCTTAACTCTCATCAAAGGCTCAAGCTTAGGATTTATTAGCCTTTGTCTTTGTCTTACTGGTTTAGTCTCCTCTAACTCAATGGTGTGTTGAGCTAAACTTAGATCCAATATCTTAAGATCATTATGCAAAACTTGTGCATAACTTGATGAAAGATTATTTTTGTGAAGGATTGTATACCTTACCTAACTTTAAAATCTTACTAGCTGTAATCTCTATATTGGCATAGTGATTTTATTTTGTTGACAAGGATGACTTCTCTTTCCTTCACTCATCATCACCACTAAAAATGTTCTCAAGTGTGACCAATCCCTTGGGTAGCTTATTTATTTTCAGCTGCACAATCTAATTTCCATACTACTATAAGTGCTTTGACTGGTTTCTTGAAGAAAACTTGGCCTCCTCTTGCAAGAACCTCATGATTTGATTGTCATCTTCGAAAACCTGCCAATTATCATGATTATCTAAAATAGAAGGACTTAAAACCACCTTTATATGTGACTAAATTTTCTCACTTTTTATATCAGCTAGGATAGTGAATTGTGACCCAATGGCATCTAACCTATCAACATGTTTATTCTCACCTGTTGGTATTGCTTGAATGTTAAAAGCTTGGAAATATTCAAGTACCATATTATATGTATGTAAGGCTTAAGAAATAAATTCTTGAATACATTTAAACCTCTTACTTGGTGAACTACAAGCTCACTATCACCAAACACTTGCAAAGAATTGACTTTCATCTTCTTAACCCACTACAAATCATGACCTAATGCTTCATATTCTGCAACATTATTTAAACAACCAAACTAAAATTTAATAAAAGAGAAATATCTTTGATTTTTTAGAGAAAATAACATCATTCCAACTCTGGTTCCATGCTTATTCTTTGATCCATAAAAGTACAATTGCCATAGACCTTCACTAGACTCATCATCCTTAACCATGGTTAGAATTGGTGCATCATTCTCATGAAGGCAATAGTACTTCTTATTCAATAATATTATAAGGATCATGCTCATGCAAAGTATAAGCCCTCTCATAAAAAAAAAATCTAGAACTCCACCCAAAGGTAATCCATTTCCTATTTCACTATTTCCAAGTATATCATCTAAAATGATATAATTAGTGTTCACAATACTTGGCATATATGGCTCTATATGGAAATGTGAAATAAGTTTAGAATTAATAGTTACATTGGTACCATACCTGGTTATAAATAAAAAATAATTCCAATCAGCTGATAACTATCCCCCAATCTTTGAGGTGAAGTCCCTTGAAAGGCACATAACAAAATAAGGAGGCAAGTCTACCACAACAACATCCTACTGAATAGTAACATTGGGACAAGAATGTAACATCAAATTTAGATATTTGATGATGCATACCATCTTTTTTGGTGACCCATCCAATTTTAATACCCCTTTAATGTTTGGCTAATAAACAAGGCCAAGATTGTCTCTAATCTACTTAAGTATGATTGTACTACTAACTCCACTATCCACCATACAATTATGAACCAAAGTATCACATACTATCAAATAAAGGTAAAAAGGAGAAGTTTTCTTTGATTTTACCCTAGTTTTTTCCACCTTTTCTATCTTATTTACTTGTTGTACCTATTGCTTTGTTGGTTGATTTGAATTAGTTAAGACAACACCTTCTTTCTCAACTAGTTTTGGAGACAATTTGAGAGCCGAAAGCTCTTAAATGAGCATATATTTTTGTCTTGGAATGGAAAGAGAATCCCACATGAAAATATTGATGTTAAAATTATTCATTTGATCTATTATACTGAAATAAGATCCTTTAACCTTTGGTTGTACCTTTTGAAGTACTAGATGTTCATGAACTATAGGTAATTGATGAACCTTACCAACCTCTATATTCTAATTTTTCTATGTTGTAGGGATAAAAAGTTGCTCTTTTGTACTCTTATAAAAAACCTTAGAAGTACTTGAAGTATTTTTTGCCTCTTGAGTGTCTTTAATGGCTCTTTTTTAATCTCTAGTTATAGCTGCAACTTGACCACTTAAATTGTTAGTTTCAACACCTTGAGTACAAGTAACATGATCATCTACTTGCAAATTTACATTAATGGCATCAAGATACCTTTGAGGTAATTGAGTCTCTCCTTGTAATACCAAACTTGTATCTTTATACTAACCTCCTTGAAAATAAAACTCTTATTGTGTCATTTAAGGTATAGTGATATTGTATGATACCAAGGCTTGGTTTTGAGCATCATTGAGATTTGAGGGATGCCAACCTGAATCTTGCATCAAGTTTTTTTGAGGTGGGGTGGGAAAAATATCATTTGAAGTGGAAGTAACATTGGGATCAAGGGAATCATATGGTTTAGCTAGAGTTATGGCTCCTTGTGCTTGATAAGGTGGTCTATTTTCTCTAAAACCTTGATAAGAAGGCCTTTGATCTTGAAGGGCTGATAGGTGTTTTAATTTTTATGTTGATAAGGCCTATTAGACTAAAATTATTGCCTCTTGAGTTATACTATTTCATTCCCAAAGGATTGTAGAAAACTTTTTAACTCTCCTATATCATTAACTTAACTAGTAGGGGATATAATTTGAGTTGGAGGTGGTGGAATAGGAGATAAGGATAAAACTTGAGGAATTTGAGGGGTTGATATGGAATTTACTTCTAAAATTATAGGCATTGGAGGTCTTGGATAAAGCTTACCAGCTTGTATCAAACTATTTTTTTCCCTTATTACAACCTCATAAGCATCTGGTAAGGTAATACCACCCATTGATTGTATCACCACACTAATGCTAGAGTTAAGGGCTTTCAAATAGTATAAAAATGCATATTCAGGGGATGGCCTTATCAACATAGGTATTTTGGTCCATGTATTTTAGAATCTAACATTAAAATTAGACATAAATCCTTAAGGATCCCTTATTATGGTAGTCAATTGCTCAACTAAAGATAGGTGATCATATTTGTCCTCAAATTACTTGACTAAGGCTACACCTAATTCATCCCAAGTCAAAATGCAGTTTAGTGTGATATTTCTATACCATTTCAATGTTTTTCCTTTGAAAGAAGAAACAAGCAATCTAATAGCAACTTTATTTTCAACAGCATTATGGACTGAATAGAGATTAGCCACATCTTAGATATGCTCAATAGGGGTTGTTTGATTTTATCCTAAGAAGAATGGGATGCTCTTGAGGGTAGATATCAGGATGTCATCAAACTAGGATAAATTCAAGGGGCTACCTCTATTGAATATAGCAAACACCTAGTTTCTTATGGCCATTTGGATAGTGGGGTTTATAGTGGTTAGAATAGTAGGATAACCAGGTGGTAAATACTATTTTTGAAGATATGGTTTTGCCCTCCTAAATCTTGATCTATTATAAGATATAAATTCAAAAGGAATACCTTTACTTTCTAATCTTGTGGTACCTTTGGCATGAAAGAGCTACCTGAATGATGCTATAAAATCTACAACTTGAAGAATCTTTAGCTTGTGATGAAGATAGATATTCTCTTCTACTACAAATGCATTTTATCAACTTTGAAATTCTTCAGATTTGCAAAAGAATTATTTGTTGGTCCCATCAGGCATGCCAAAAACTATTATCAATTGGATTCACATCCTTTTGAAGGTATTTTCAAGCCTTCATAGTCTACTAAAACATGGAAACAATCCTAGGTTGTGGGTGGCCTAATTAGTGGATTACATCTCTAGATTATAAGGGCTAGCTCACTTTGGTGTATCAATTAGGATCTTACTCTATACTACAAACTACCTAGGAAAAGGGAAAAAGAAACTTAAAGGAAAATCCTATCTAATGATGGTGACACACCTGAGTTTTGAGTTGATCCACTCAATTTGAGCTCGTAAATACATTGATATAGATAAGAAAAAGGCTAAACTTTCAAATCTAATTGACCAATATGCATAAGTATTTCATGAAAAGGTTCTATCTAGTGATTAAATCTTGAGGGAAATGATGGAATAGGCCTGATTTAAAGTGCTAAAAATGTAATTTCATCTAATATAACTTCAACTAAAAGACATCAAACATAGAACATGACATGCATAGTCTAATCAACTAGTAACTAGGTAAGAATCAAGACTTGTGAAGGAATAAAAATTCTATCACTTGTGCAAATAATTGACATAAATACACTATACTAGTAGTTGGAAATTGAAAATAGTCCTTTTATTAATCTAAAAAAGGTTACAACTCAATCTTTGGCAAAATTTTATCTTACCAAAAGAGGGATTCAATTCAAGGCTGAAAAACTAAATTATATAGAAAATAATACAATAGCTAAGATGTTGGCACTGAAAATAGAAGAGGAGATCAACTCCCACTTCAACCCAAGTCCAATTTCAGCTATTCCAAGAGAGAAAAGCCTTCGAAAAATATTTTCTTATCTTTTGTCTTGCATGAAAGGCTCTTTGCCATTGAAAATAGATGGTGGGCCTATCTTGGGTTATTCTCCTTCATGCATGAAATCTACACCAAATTTAGATGTATTGACTAAAGTTTGAACTAATTTGAAGCTAAGTGGGAATGTTAGAATGTCCTCTATTACATGGAAATCATGAGTGGATGTAGTACTTGATAACCAGTCAACTAGAACTCAAGACTAGTCAACCTCCAATGATCTCCACTTGCATGAAAAACTACACCACATCTAAATTTAAAACTCCATTTGAACTTCTAGAAACATTTGAAAGGCTCAAATTAAGAATGCATGCATAAAATTTTGTGTTAAGATATCCAACATTAAACCCTTTGAGTCCTTCATGAAAATGAGTCTCCATTTTAGAACTGAAGGTGTCATGTTTGAAATAGTTACACATCTTGAATGTGTCTAGTCTTGATTTGGGTCACCCTACATGTATTTCTTATGGAGTTTCTATTTGGGATCTTTTTCATGGAATTGACTTCCTCTAGACTAATTATCTATGGCTTACTCTCTCTTTCAGGCTTTGGCTTAGGGAACTTTTCCATGAAATTGACCCTTTGGCTTTTGCAAAGTGACCTTTTGGGTTTTTTGGAACTGCCCTTCAAGCTTTATGATAAGACCTTCAAAAATTTAACAATGGTCCTCTTTTTCAAAAACACCCTTCAGCAACTTGAAAATGCCCTTCAGGATTTTGAAACAACCCTTCAAAATTTTGTAAAGGACTTTTATTTCATTCATTTCCTTATTTATTTTCATGGGTAAATATTTCAAAAGAATTCTTTCAGATAATTTGTTTAAAAGAATTCTTTTGGAATTGTCTATCTCCTTCTTTGGACCTTTGTGTTTTAAACTTTCCTGAATGGTAGATACCCTTCAAGATTTTTTCCTAAAGGAATTCCATTAGCTTTTATTTCCTTCAAAATTCTTGTATGTCCCTTCCACTTTTATATAAATCCCTTTTTTGAAGGAATAATAACCCTTCATATTTTTTTAATTGATCCTTTCGTAGGGATTCTACCCTTCAAAAAAATTTGAATGGTCTTTTCCAAAGGTAAAGTAACCCTTCAAAAAAATTGTAAAGGTCATTTAGCATTTTTCCTCAAACAAAAAGTCTAAATTATTTCCTTCTTGCATTTCCTTCAGACAAAAGGTCTGAAGGAATTATTTCCTTTCTTAAATAGCCCTTTGGGATTTCAACGTGTCCCCTCAGGTTTTGTTAAGAACTTTCTTGAAGGGTAGATACCCTTTGGGTTTCTACAAATGGCCACTTTAGATTTTTGTCAATTGTCCTTTTCTAAAGTTCTAATAACCCTTTAGATTTTGTAAAGTGTACATTTCAGTAATTTTAAAGTGCATCTCATGAATTTTGACAAGTGCCTTTTTCTAAATTGTCCCTTTGGACAAATTGTTTTAATCCCTTCTCCAAAATATAACCCTTAGGGAACTTTATGAATGACCCTTTCTGAAATCTTTTTTTGAAGGCCAAATACCCTTCAGTATTATGGCAATGGTCCACTTATTTTGAAAGTGCCTTTTCTTGAAGGGAAAGTACCCTTTAGAAAAATTGAAATCATCTTTCAGATTATTGGAAATGGTTCTATCTAAAAAGAAAGAACCCTTCAGACTTTTGATAATGCCCTTTCAAAAGGTAACAATTGACTATCAGGTTTTTTTTTAATGCACCTTTGGGAACCTTGAAATTAATTTTGGATTTCCTACAAAGAACCCTCTCAAAGAAGTGGAAAAAAACCCTTTTTATTGTAAAGCCCAAAGTCTTCTTTAGAAAGTTCCCCCTTTCAACTATTTTGATCAAACATCAATACTTTCAAATCAAATTAGCAATGATATGAAAAGATTCAAATGATAAGGGTGGAAATTTTGACTTGTGGGGTCAAAATTGTCAAGAAGTAATTTGATAAGTATCTCTTTATCTCTATCTTTCCTAGATATTGGGTCTAGGCTAAAGTGGTAGTTATAACTTTTGTATTCAGCCTCTAAATGTTTGCATTGTTCATATGGATATAGATCTCCATGGATAGTGACCTCCATCATTAGGTGAGAAAATTTAAGGTACTAGTGTTGTGTTAAAGGGATTGTGTGTATCTCATATATCGATGGTCTGACCAAGATAAAATTATACAATAGTTCTAGGTCCAACACATAGCAAAGTGTATTGTGGTTCAAAGGCCCAATGATAATTCGCAAGCGTATGGTGCCTTGTGAATCCCTTTCTTCATTATCATAGGCTTTGATAGTAATAGTTTTTAACTATAGATCAGCTGTTGTATATCCCAAATATTTGATAAGCTTCATATACATAATATTTAGGCTAGATCCATTGTCTATAAGGACACATTTGACTTTTTGACATGTTATGAAAAATTTAATATAGAGCAAGTTGTTATGAAGAGGTCCAAGGGATGATATATGACTTTGGTCAAAGGTAAACTATTGGCCTAGGGCTAGGTGTCCAACTAAAGCTTAGAATTTGTTTGTGGTTATGTCATTTAGAACTTGGGATTAGCATAGGAGATCTGTTAGGATATTCTTATGTATAAAGATGGAAATTTATGTGGGTGTCTTCTGAATTTGTTCCATAATGTAATACAAATTCCTTAATAGTATTAAATGGATTACTCTTAACTAGTACAATAGGCTAGATAACATCATTGACAGGAGTATGGGCCTAATATGGTAATACTAGACCACTGAGTTGTGATTGCATAATCTAGATTGGATATAGGACCATTGTAACTTGATGATGATAGAGATGGGCTAGATAGGATAAGTCTCACTTGATAGTGCACTTGGTTGTGGTTACAGAGCAATGATGAGTTATTATCATAAATTCTTGAAATAACAGTCCCTAGTTACCATTATACTTGGTTGTGATCCTAGGTCAAGGAAGGATTAATAGAATATGTAAGTTGATTAGAGTTTTTAGGAAATAATCCTATCTATTGGCACTTGGTCTAGGATTAATGGTTACAGTAAAAACATGACCTCTTACAATATGACCTACAAATATATTATCATCATGTGCAACTATGTCATAAGTTTGTTAGTTGTTAGGGTAATTTTGGCTTTGATTCCTCCCATTCAATTGACATTTGTGTTGATATTATTGTTATTATTATAGTATTTGTCGTCATTATTGTTAATTATTAGTGTTATTTCTATGTTGTGGAAAAGGGTTTTGGTAGATATCCAGATTTTGATTGGACATGGATGCTCTAATATCTAATATGATCTCTGCATTTTCTAGAATATTATTAATGAGGTGTTTCAACTTCACACAATAGTATATGGAATGTCCATGAACCCAATGGTATTCACATAACTCATTCTCTTTGTACCAGTCTAGATATGGTATGCCCTTTGAATAGTGTTTTGGGATCGACCAAATAATCACATTAGCCATAGCTAGCTTGTGAAACACTACTTTAATAGGCTCACCAAGGTCATTAAATAATCTATGAGTGGGTCTTATTATTGAATGAGGGGTTTTCAAAGGTAGTGGTTGTTATTCTTGAGGAGTTGGTCTAGGTGGTTTCATAGGTTGCACTTGGTGATTAAGAACAATAAGCATTTAAGGTATAGGTTGAATAGATGGTGTTTACATGTTTGGACATGATGCAACTTAGTTAATACATTATAGATAACATTTTTATTGCAGTTGTATGGTTTGAAATTTTCATAGTTTCTAGTTTGAGCTAGTGCAGATGCTTGTCCTTGGACTTAGTTAGGGATTTGACTTGGTCCTGTGCCTTAGTTTTGGTTTTGATTTTGATTTGAAGAGGCTAACTTGATAGTCCCTTTGTTAATAAATTCCATTTTAATATTTAATATTTTCTTAATAATCTCTTCAAATGTATACACACATTGAAGCTCCAGATGATAGGATATCTTGCTATGTAAATTTTTGGTAGACATAAAGACCAATTGTTTGTCTAGTAAGTTATGGGTGAAGTGACTGGAAAACACTCTCCATCTATATAGGTAGTTGGTAAAGATTTAAACAACTTTATTTTTGGCTTGAGTCAAATCTACTAATGAAGTCTCATGTTTGAGATTATAGAAGTGTTGCATAAACTTGTTTGAGAGATCATCAAAATCAAATACTAAATTTTTTAGCAACTTGAGGAACCACTCCAAATCCTATCTATATAGATTTCAAGGAAACAAAAGGAGTATGTAAATGTCACTATAATCCACTAGTTGGCAAGTGATAAATAACTTTATCAAATAGGCCTTAGGTTCTCCTTCACCCTTGTACTTGTCAAATTTTAGTGGTTCATAACCTAGAGGAAATGGTATTATTGATCTAATTTGACTTATAGTCAAATGAGGTAAACCCATATCATTTTAAGCTTTTTAAGATTGTTTACATGCATTATATGGGGTCTCATTTTGTCCTATATATCTTGATTAGCCATGTCCTAGTCTTGGTTGAAGTTTTTCCCTCTCAAATTGGCCTAGTCAACCATGGTCAACTTGGTCAAACTTGGTCAAAAGGTCCATTTTGTGTAAATTTGTCCTAGAATGGTTTTTAGAGTGTTTCAATGTTTTTAAAAGTCATGAATTTTTAATTTCCTAAGTTTCATGTGCAAAAAGGGGTCATTTGACCACTTTCTAGCTCATTAATGGACTTGTACGGTCTTCTAAAAGGAAAATTTTGTCACCAAGATCAGTTTCAATGTAGGAGAGGTTAGAATAAGGTTAGGATAAGTTAGATAGTAGCTATAGGTTAGTTAAAATAATAAAATGTGAGTTTCTCCTTTTTTTAGGGGCTTTTGGGCACTTTTACAGCCCCCATGATCAGAATAAGGTTAGGATCAATCAGATAGCAGTCAAAGGTCAGATACAATCAGAAAATGTGAGTTTATAATTTTTTTAGGAGATTTTGGGATTTTAGAGGTGTATATTCACCTCAAAAAATCCATTTCCATGTTTTAACTTCAAGGATAATGCAAAAATATGCATCTAAAAATCAATTTTCTTCATCTTTCTCTTAGCATGCAAATGAAGGTCAAGTTTAAATGTTCATTATGGGCCATAAAATTTGAGTTGGAAGAAATGATATTGGGAGTGGATAGTGATCTGAGTCTAATTAAATTTCATAATATTATTTTGTGTTTTGGTGCTTCCTCCTTTATGAACGATCATTAAAACTTTAGGTAGTTTTTTATGCCTATTCAACCATGAAGGTGCCTCTTTTTGAATCTATTTCAACTTTTCTTGCTTTGGATTGATGTTTTTAAGTGTTTTAGGTGTATATACATGATATTAAAGGATATTTACATTCTTCTAATTATCTTTAATAGCTCATTTATTGATAGAGTCCTTTTTAGGCTTGTTTCATGGCCTAAAGATCAGAGTTATAGACTTGCTTGCAAATCTTCACCTCCAGCTACTTTTTATAGGTTTCCCACATGGGAAAAAGGGAATAGAGGATGTTTTCAAGTGTTGTGATTATATACCATGATTTTGTGGTTTTGAGACCTTCTCACCTTGCATAATTTCATCCTTCCATGCCTTTGCCCATACATGTAATTCAATACTATCACCTATATGTTCTAATCCTTCTCCATGGAGGTATTCATGTGTGATTGTCAAATTGATAGGATAAGAAAGGTTTATATAAAGTATTGGAAGTGATTTTTATGTTTTATACCTAGTGGTAATCCTAGGAAGAAGGATGGATAGCTCCAAGAACACTAATTTAACTTTAGGGACTTAGTCCCTAAACACCCCAAACAAAGCTCCTGGGGGTCTTTTGGGTTTTACTAAGATGAATATATGTTTTATTTTTAGGATAATTCTTATGCCAACATTTTATTCCCATCCATAGAAAAAATTCATTCCAAGTTTTAACTTTAATGGGCAAGGATCATGTGTGCTTTGAGACCTTCTAAAATGGCAAAAAGGGCATTGAAAATAGGTAGAAATATCTACAAGATTTTGGAGGGAAGGTTGATGTTGACACCACATAAGGAAGTTATAAGCATGTAAAACTAGTGTAAATGAGTTAAAACACCTCAACAAGAAATTTCAAGCATCTATATCATGAATGAGGAGGTGGCTACATCAAATGACCATTTTAGGCCATCCCCTATCCGTACAAAGGGCTATGAAGGACACCTACAGGTAGAGAATCACATGTTTGTGAAATGAGAAAAATTTAGAATAGGTTTTGGAAGGTTAAATTATTTGGATACATCCAAGGTTCTTATACCATCATCAAGTGACCATTGACATGCTCTAAATGACAAAATGGCAACTTACAAGCCTAGGAATGCACACTTACAACCTATGGTTGGAAGTTAGTCCTAGTTAAGGATAAGGGAGGTTTGTTAAGATCAAACCATACATAAGCATATTAAATAATGGTAATATTTGAAGATAAGAGTATAAAAAAATTAATTTAATATATTTTGGGGCTAAGTACATATCAAAATGTGCCTACATGTGTAGAAGCATGCATACACCGTCTAAGGTGAAGATTGGTCTCAGTTTGGAATAAGGTCATTTTTGAGTCCATGAAAACCATGTAGTGTGGTTAAATGATGAATAATCATGTTATTAAGATGAAAAAAAAAATCATATACCTTTGAAGACTAAAAAAGTCACCCTAGCAACTGACAGCTAAAGCAAGGAATGACTGTCTTAGTCGAAGAGAATAGTAGGGAATTGGTAGGGCTAGAAAGCCTAAAGCAAGTTTTAAGATGGTGAAATCACATTATAACATGAGAGTGAGATATAAAATGGATTATATGATTTTAAAAACCATGGTTAACATGATACTAGAGAGGATTTGAAGAATGAGATTCCCTACCCACTGTCACAGTCAAATAGGGGCATAAGCAAGGGAGGAGTTTATGAGGGTTTGATACCCTAATAATCAAATGGGAGTTTTAATCAATGAAAGGAGGATTAATTATGATAATATTATGGATATTACATTAATAAGGCATATTAAATGCACAAAATACCCTTTCACTTATGCAAAAGTTGTCTCAGTCTATACCGTTAGGCCAAGAGGTCCTTGTTTCAAAGGGTAAGTGGTGATTCTCAATAGAAAACATGATCTATAAAGACTTCCAAAGATTCATGAGCTTGGAATAATTATGAGAAATATGTTTTAATGGAATATTTTCATGTTAATTTCATGGAAGTATCAACTACATGGAGGTTTGCACAAGAAACATATAAAAAGGTTTTGACCCCTTTTGGCAAAGTTGAGTTAGTTGGATGACCTAGAATTAGAATATGAAGAAATAATTAAGCAAAAGTGGTAATTAGTACATTTTTTAGATTAAAAAATCTTAAATTTTCACATTAAATCAGGCCTAATACCCTCTTTTCATCTTAGAGGTAGGTCAGTCCTCTCATGCAAGAAGTTGGTAGTTTTTGGAAAAGGAGTTAGATAGTGAACCAAAGGTAATTATAATAAATTGGTGAGGTTTTTATAGTTGGGAGACATATGTTAGAAAATTATTAATCATATTAGGATGTTTCAATTCTAAATATATGGTTTGGATAAGAAGGTTTGTAGGTAGACCTAGTAGAAAACATGAAAACCCAACCCCTAATGAGATGCCACTTCAAGTTTTGGCCTTCTCCAGGTACTATACTATTTTTTGTGATGCCTAAAATGTCAAATATAATGTGTTAATTCTATTTTAATGCATTTATGGTGAATATTTTCATCTCTTAGCTCATAAAGTGCTAATAGGCCTATTGACATGGCATAGTCCTTCTTCCAAAATAGGGGTAACTTCTATTTTGGGGTCTTGTTGAACTCTAAAAAGGATTTAAACATGTTGGTAGGTAAAAAATAGAGGTTAAAAATATTTTTTTATACTAATAAACTCCATAGGAAGCCACATCCAACTCTAGACATACTAAGACCCTCATGAGAAGCATGAAAACCACACAAAGGTCAACCTTGGACACTCATATCTCTCAAAAACATTTGCATGGAACCCTGATTCAATTATACATGTTAGGGAGGGTCATTAAGGATATCTTAGTGGATTTTTTTAAGGTTTTCAATGTCTAACCTTTATGAACAAAGGTTAGGAGTCTAGGTCACTCAAAACCCTTGTAAAACCCTCATAAGGACCTGATTAGAGTAATAAAGCATATAAATGAAAGGGGATGACCATGAAATCACCTAGAAGTTGTAGAGGACTCTTAGAGGATCTCACACATGTTTTTTTGTATGGAATCATATGGAATAGGGAAAAATCAAGCTTGTTTTGGACATTTTGAGTGGTGTGCAAGCTACAAGAGAAGTTAGAAGATGAAATAAGCTTTGAAAGGAATATCTACACTTGAGATAACTACCAAAATTCATTTCATCTCATGAATCAGACTCTAAATATCCCAACTAGACTCTAAATTTCATCTAGTCCAGTGAGCCAGACTAGTGAACACTTGGGAAAGTGGTGAAAAGCAATTAGAGAGACCTTTTAAAGGTATTTTTATTGAAAATAATGGTATGGGAGCCTTTGAAAAGTTTCATGTGCTCTTAATCATGGATCAGTTATGAAAATTGAGGAGTTTTGAATGCTAAGTGGAGAAGGTGAATGGAAAAAAGCCTTTTAGAAACTGATAGTGATGATTTTGCATGTCCACAAGAATAAAGATGGTCAGGGACCAATACAATGCATGTGGGGGCTTATTTTTAACCCATCTTTCTCATACAAACCATCATACCTGACCATATGTAGGGATAGGGGTAGTTTTGAAAGGCAACTCAAGTGGGTAGTTTCTTGCGCTAAAATGGCACTTTTGTGCCACTTTTCACTATCTCTATGACTTGTTTTGGATAAGTATACACTATAACATGGCATATATCAACCCATCTCTCTTCTAAATGAAATTTTAATTGATTCTCTTAGATGGACACATGTCTAAGTGACTCTTGAACTTCCCTTCTCTATACCTTCCCATTTCTTCTATAAATTTTGGCCTTTTGACTATTTTAGGGATCTCTCTATTTGGGTATGGTGAAGCCATACCAAAATTTTGCCTTGAATAATAAATACAAGTGATTTAACTCATTCAAATACTGTATTAAGTGTACATTCTTGGTATTAGTCTTATGCAAGTGTAATTTCCTTTACCTTCCCATGTTGATTCCATTGGTACCTAGTGTATTATGATTTCCTTCTTGCAGGTCAACAAGAAGTGTCTAAAGAGAATGAAGGTGTAAGTGAGTAGGCTACTTAATAGAGTGTCTTAGAATTCCTATTATTTATTTCTTCCTATCCTATGTCATTTATAAGACCCCATATTGAGACACTGATGTGAAAGGGGAGATTGATGTTGAATGGAGTGTATGTGTTATTTGTCCTTAGTTTTAAGTGTATGTTAAAAGAATGAGTAGAGAAAATATTTTGGTGCACCACCTCCAGTAGAATAGGTTTAATTTAAGCTTTTATAACCCTTTTCATCCCCCTATGTTGTTAGTAGTAGGAATATGAGCTTCAATGATGCATTAAGGGGAGCTAGCCCCTAATCTAGAGATCCACCCCCAAATAGGGATATCCAAAGCCCTGGGGTGGTTCCATTGTGTCACTTGAGTGAGGAGAAGTTTGTCCCATCTTTTCATTGGGTGCATTCAAGTGACAAAAAGTATCTAAATATACTCCATGTTGAATGGGTATGAAAACATGTAATCTAACATGAATTTATTGGTTTGCTTTCTTACTTGAATGGTGGAAATCACATCATTCATTTTTTTTAGTTTTTGGGCCAAGAAACTAGATGGTACATCTGGCTAAAGTGGTGATTAGGTGGTCAAAGGTGGATTACCTTAACCAGGGTATAATAAAAGTATGGTTTGTTAAGAAATGTTGGTTTGATGGGTGGATTGATCAGTAATATGCATCCATGGATTATGATGAAGTTATTTAAATTACACATGTTGTTGATAGATATTTTAGTTTGGATTCAGTATATGGCCTCAATTTTGAGGGAATTATGGTTGAGATGGAATGATATGGATTTGTGAACTAAATTTTTCCTTATAAAGTTGAGTAGGGACTTATTACTAACTAGTCAAACTTGGCTGAATAAAGGGAACTTATTGTGGAGCAAATCCTTATCTTTGGATCTATGGCATGTACTAATTAAAATATGATTATTGCCTAATTGGTACTTATAGGATAGTGGTACTTATTTGTTGCATAAAAACCTATTGTGAACTAGATGCTTTTTTGATTTTTGGCATTTGTCTTTGACCAATATAAATATTTTATTGATTAAATAATGTTTGCGATTGTAAAGGTGCATTAGTCTATGATTATTAATGTACATTTATCACTACCCATTGAGGTGGAACATTTTTTCCCATATTGAGGTGATATAATGTTATACCTTTATTGTGGTGGTAAATTACATGGTGTCTATTATCTTGTAATATTAGTCACCACCTATTGATGTGGGATAACATTCATCACTTATTGTTGAGGCAAAACATTGGTCGATGCTTGGTTACTCACTCACTATGGTTTTGCAATTGAAGAAGTAATTGGTTTAGGATTATAAGTAACCTATTGTAGTTGGGAAGTAGTATTTCCTACCCTTTACTATCATGAACTACTCATGGTACTAACTAAAGGAACTTATTTTTGTGAACTATTGGTTGGTGCATTTTAACCACTTGGGCCTAGAGTGGAAGACATTTGTGTGTTATCCACTATATTTGGCACATTATTTTATGTAGAGGCCATAACTACATATTTAATAAGTGGGGCATTGATCATGTCACCAACTGAAGTAATTTTTGAAAATGAGTTTGCACCCTAATTAAATTGACCTGTTAAAACATCACTCTTAATGAAGGAGTTAACTCTATGAGTGGAACATTTGATATGGCCATAGCATTAAAATTCCACACTAAGTTTAGGTAATTTTGATATAATTATTACATTTATGGAAATTGGACCTCCATGGTTCCCTTTCCTCTTTCAAGCATATTTTGGTCTTGGTATGAAACTAGCATGTGTACTTGGGGATAACTAATAGAGGCTTATTCTGTATTTTGGATATAAAGCATGTTGAGAGGCACTCTAACTAGACTAGGTAGGTTGTCATGAGGGAAGTCTACTATAAACTTTTCCCCTACCTCTATGGATATGATTTAAACCTAATCCTTATTTTTAAGTAAGTTACTATAAAAAAATATGGGTCATATGTTGATGACATTGTAACATAGTACAAATGTTGTTGAACTTATTTCACAACTGATGGGACACTAGCGAGATATTGTGTTATTTTATCTTGGTCTTGTTGTGAATATGGAGGTGTGTTAACCAAGTAATGCACTAACAGATATTGATTTTATTTTGTATATTGAGTAGTGTAATTAGGATAGGGATTCATCTCACAAACTACATCATCACCATATTGGTCTTGAATAAAGTTATCTTTCATGACCATGTTATTATAACCTATATTTTACATGGATCCACTATGTGTGTAATGATACATATCCAAATCAATGACTAATGTTTCATGAAAAGGACTAGAGTTATATAAACTCTTTAAAATAAGGTCTAAATTGAAAATGGTCCAAATGTGGTCCAAATGGTAAACTTGGTCTAAAAGTCAAACTTAGTCTAGGAATGAAGTTATTCTCATAAATGGTAAAGTGAAATGGATAAATCCAAATGCTAAACTTGGTAAAAAAAAAGTGTTTCAAATAACTCTAATCTAGGTCTAAAAATATAAAATGTTTTTAGGTCTTTAGGAAAAATGCACAAAGCTAAGTTCAAAATAATTAGGTCTAAAATGGAAGTTAAAATTCTAGGTTTTTGGGAACAAGTCATAAATCTAGGATCAAAACAACTAGGTCTAAAACAAAATGGAATTGCTAGGTATTTTAGAAACATAACACAACATATAGACTTTCAAACACATCCAGTCTAAGATAAACAAGAATCACTAGGTCTTTTGGAAACATGAAACAAAATCAAAACTTTGAAAATTCACTAGGTCTAAGAAACAAAAAGGTAAAATGTTAGGTCTCTTGGAAACATGACACAAAAGCTAGACTTGGCACAAACTAGCTCTAAAATTCAAGATAATTAATCTATGAAATTTGAAACACTTGGACTCACACTAGGCCTTTAGATTCAAACAAACCCTTGATCATTGGTAAAAGACCTTTGAATTTTGGCATATGCATAAAACTAATCAAGAAAAACAATTCAAAATAGGCAAAAATAAGGATGAGGAGTAAAACATTAAAGTACAAGTGTTGAACAAGACTCAAATTTAAACTAACCATGCTTAAGGTTTTACATAGAGATAGAGTTTTGACCTTAGTTATAATCAATAAAAGTGAGACAAGGCACACGAAAGAGAGACTACCTCTAAAATCTAGGCATAAAATATTCTTCAAAGCAAGCAAGGAATTGGTCCAAGTTACACAACCCAAAAGTTGGAGATGAATGCCTAAGCTAAAATTAGATGAGGTATAGACATAAACCAATCAATGTTTAAATCTAAACTAAAAAAGATAAAATTTAGACTTATTTTAAAAGATTTGGCTCTCAAATGGGAAATAAGCTAGACTAAAATGCATGACCTAACAATACTAGGCATAGGGAAAAAAGGCACACATGGTTTTGAAATTGAATAGACACAAGGAAAATATCTTTGAAATAATACAAGCAGTTTAACAACACTATTTCACTCAAAATTTATGACAAATTATTTGTTTCAAAAAATCTAAGATAAGGACTTGGAACAAAATGGGCATTGTAACGATGCCCCTTTCAAACAAGTGACACACACACACACAAAATTTTGAAAAATGACTAAGGAAAAGTGTGGGATCAAATGGATAACATAACACCTTTTTAAACAAAAGAGTGGCATGCAAACATGACTTGTTTTGGACATGGTTTAAAAAAACAAACAATTTTGACTCAAAAAATATAAGAGGAAAAGACACAAAAAAACACCTAAGTGTATCGTCCTAATCCTAAAAATTGATAATGTGGCTTCATACTATTCAATTATGTCTATATACTTGCTCTTGAGAGGAAATAATATTGTTAATCCAAAATTTTAAATGCACATGAAAAGTAGGGTTCTTAATCCACCTCTTCTCTTAAGAGTTCGTATGATGACATAGAACTTTGGGCTATTCACCCTGTATTGATAATATTTCTACAATAAATGGGGTTTGTCTAAAACTATAAGTTTTACACATCTAGATGGTCCCAAGTGTGGGTCACACTAGTGATCTGTAAACTGAAAATGCAAGTGTGGCAAATTTGAACAACTCACTTTTGCATTTAAAAGATCTTTCTATTTTTTGACTTTTTCTTTAAATTTTGAATAAATAAATTATAACTAGAATTAAAAATGAAGATCAAAATTATAAAATAGCAGATAAAAATTATAAGAAATCACCAACAAATTGATAATGGAGTTCGGCTTCAATAGCCTACGTCTTCAGGTCCATTCGAAGTGAGGACCGTTCTCATTAATTTTGTACAACAAATGGCTTTAAAAATCAATACAAGTCTTCAATTCACCTTCTCTGATCTCTGATTTCCTATAATTTTATCTCTTAGACCTAAAAATAATGACCCAAGGCCGTACAAAGCAGAAACAAGGCTCTAGCCTTATTAATTCTCCTTACACAGTCGACTTTTTGTGTCTATTCAAGTAGAAATTAGTCCCTTTTATAACACTTTGACCTCCGTGGTTGAAGTGGTCAAGGCATTAACCTTTTAGGTGGCAGGTCAAAGGTTCAAAACTACCTCCCACCTTTCTAGGTGCTTGGGAAGAGTGAAAATGTTGGCCTTCCTTCTTTCTAGGTGCTTAGCATGAGATTTGAAAGTCTTTCCCTCCTTTTTTTGGTGCCTTTGACTTGTATTTGTCCCACATGTGTTGGGTATGACAGTTTTAAATGTCTAAAATAGACAAGTTTGTTCCTTTTCAAATGCCTAAGGCTTAGGCACCAACTTAGGCTATGCTTTGACTTGGTTAATGCATGTTTGGTGGAGTGATGTGGCAGTTTGGCCTCTAGCACCTTTAAATGTTTGAAAATTTCAAATAACATGTGAATAAAAAACACCAAACCAAATTTTTTTGCACCTAATTATTTTTCTATGTGTCAAATGGATATTGGTCCACTTGGCATATTTCCACAGTGCCATGTCACTTTCGACACCCCCTTTTTTTACATGTCACAAGATTTCTTCAACTGGATATATCTTGAGCATTCGGACTCTATTTTTTAAACCAAAAAAAGTGTTAGAAATCTCGCAACAAATTTTAAGATGTGCAAATGATTTGAATAGAATTTGAAGTCTTTGAAAAATGGAACGATACATGGATCCACCTGGATCAACTAGAGATGAAATCATGTCAATTGAATTCATACTTACTAGATTACTATGTAAGGGTATATTCCTTTGCATAGTGATTCTATCCATGTAATTATTAGTGGAATCCTTTGGTTAATTAGACTTGACTCAAGTTTTATTTATGATTAAATAGGCCAAATATTCAAACCCCTAGTAATCATAGTATACATGCCCTAATTTATATCCCCCACCATGGAGCAAGATTTAAACAATGTTGGGAGATGAATTCCTGGGTTAAAGCCTCCATAAATAACTCATGGGGAGGCTATGAACTCATTCCCACAATTCAAAATTCAAGAAAATAAATATAAAAAGACTGTAGGATTATTTTGGGGTCACCCAAGTCATTTGAATCTTGGGAAGTGCCTTAGAGACATTATTTGTATTCTTAGACTAAGCAAAAAAAAAGCAAAGGACAAATCTCTTTTGGTCACCTAAGTTCCCTAAATGGGATGGGGGAAGAGCATACACATTAAGTCAATTTTGTGAAAACAACACAAACAATAAGTAAAAATGATAAACAAGCAAGCTCTTAGCAGCATTTAATCTAAGTTTTAGTTCATTTTTAGAGCAACAAATGAACTATGATGTGATGTTTATCCCCTTGGAATTTTTTGAGTTGTGAACTTTTAAAAATGAAAAAAAAGCAAGTAAACAATTTTTAAAAACCAAATGTAAATGTGATTTGAAGAATTGAAGTGCTAAAAATGTTTTTCCTTGGCCTTTGGATCCTACAAAAAGTGTTACAAGGTCCTTGTTCTTAAAATATTTTAAAAATGAGAAAATGATAATTGAAATGTAACTCTTAGGTTTCTTATGTTTTTCATAGAGTGAAATACCATAGATACATAGAGCAAAACCACCATTTTCCTATAAAATGCAATTAGTTAGTCAAAATTGTATTTACCTATAAAAAAATTGTTAGTGTAAAACTATAACTACATAGTGTAAAACTGCATAAATTATTATAAAACCACATTTCACAAGTCAATAATGCAACTAAAAAGTCAAAAATGCAACTGGGAAGTCAATAATAAAACAAGAAAGTTAATAATGAAATTGGGAAGTATATAATGCAACTAGGAAGTCAATAATGCAATTGGGAAGTCAATAACACATTGGGAAGTCAATAATGCCATTGGGAAGTCAATAATGCAATTGGGAAGTCAATAATGTAATTACAATATCATAAATCCATAGTGAAAAAATATAAATTCCCAGTGCAACAACGTAACTCCATAGAGCAATATTGCATCTTCTTTTGTAATGTCTGTGAGCTTCAATTTTTCACTTTTTGGTCATCAAATTAAGATTTTGACATGAAAAATGTTAGCAAGAGGTCCTAAAAGGATATGAGAAGAAATTTTTGGCATGCACGTCCCACTAGGTATGCCATTAATGTGAATAAGGAATCCAAGAGGGGATATTAGTATAGTGTAAGTCAAGAAAATCAAAACAAAACACACTCAAAACTAGTACCTCTAACCTAGACACTAGGGTGAACATAAGTAACAAGAACATAATTAAAAACACAACTATAAAACAAAAGAGAAACTCCCTTTTATCCTCATTATAGCTTCAAATTTTCTTTTTTGATGAAGTTGGATTGCTCGGCTTTGTGCTCAAGAAATCTTTGTCAATGAAGCTCCATTGCTTCACCTCTCCTTGGCACCTTGGCTTGGATTTATTTGGCTTGGAAAAATGGCATGGTAACACTAAAATGAATCATTTTGGAGGTATTTTAGAATAATAGCATTGCACTAAAAAATATTTTGCATGTATTTGAGCATAATGATTTTACACCAAGATAACTTAAATATTAATGGGTGAGGCCTTCTATTTATAACCTCCAAAGTTAACTATCACCCAAGTTGAGTTAGGTTAGGATTAATCATGATTGAGTTTAAACTAACCCTAGGTGAGATGAATTAACTCTAGGAGATTTTAAGGCACTCATGAAATCTTGATGCCTCAGTTTTAGATATTTGTGAGGTATGACAATTCACTTTAGATATTTGTGAAATGTGAGTCACATTTTTGAATATTTATGAGATAATAAATTACTTTATTAGCTCATTTGACTTTTTGACTTCATTTTTATCAAAAATTCCTTTCTAATAAATGAATTTCACTATTTTTTTTGTAATTTTTACTTATGCAAGTTAATTAGGATTTTCAATATAATTAGTCTTGCTTAGTGCTTTTTAGATTTTGGCAATTGATTTAAATGTCATGAATTATTAGATTAACATGCCAAAAGTGTCAGTGTCATGAATTAATTTGAATAGGGTTAGAAGTAAACCAGGTTAGTGATGTATATAGGGCAATACACCAAATAAGCTAGCCTTGTCATGTTTCTAGGTAATTAAATTCCTTATGCAGATGAAATTAGGACATTTAATGATTCTTAGGCTTAATCTGCATTGTTTGGTAAAAATCAATCTGACGTTTGATTGGAAGCTAGTTGTGGCTAAAATGGGGTGTCTACAACAAACATGTGATAAATAAAATATGTAAACAATGTAATAATATATCAACTCATATCATGCTCAAGTATTGATTTTTTTTATTTTTGAATGTTTTTCTACTTTATTTATTTTTTTAATTTATAATTAATTTTAAATTTATCTTGAAATTGAAATATACATCGATATCAATAATTAAGATTAAGCATCAAGGATATGAAAATACAATAAAGGGAGGGATCTAAATAATCTACAACATGCATGAATGCTTAGTGTGCATAAAGTATAGTAGCATATCAGTATAGATAAACTGAAATTAAGAAATATATACCCATTTTATATGTAAATAACCAAATCATAACTCAAAATAGTATGTGTATGGGTGAGGGGTTGTGGAGGAATGCATGCATGTGCTCATATAATGTGCATACATAAATGCATGTGATCATGTCTAAGAAATGTAAGCCATAAGAAGGAAGAACATTAATGGTCTCATTGTAGACACCACTTTCATCACTTCTATATCCAAGTTTATTTCAAAATTTATTTATACAATAATGCACACATTTAACTAGAAAGTATCAATTATTCTAAATCATCCACAAAATTAGTGATTTGATCTTGAGTCATGATGATGCATCCCTAATTATGGAAACACACCGTAAAACAAAATCAAAATTATAAACAACATCCTATATACACATAGTATTTTTAACTTTTATTGATTACTAACACTTCGTATCTTGTAGGAACCTATCGAGTCTCAATCTCTCTAAGTGCATGCCTTAAGGGGTGCACTAGGAAAGGGGTGGGTAGACCATCAATGCTTCATAAGATTGTCATTCATTTTTCCACTTGCCATCCACACACTAACCTCCTAAGACCATTAGAACCAAGCTTATTTTTCTTAGTTATACCTATTCCTATCACTTGATATGTTTTATCCTTCATTTCTTACCTTAGCACCTTTTTGACTTATTGTTTGTGCTAGGTCAATTAGGTCGACCTAGTATAGTTTAGGGAATTTTTCTCTCTTTTGGTTTGTTGGCTTCTTGTTCAACCTAACACAGACCTAGAGAGTTAGCCCCAAAAACACGTTAGCTTGACTGAGTCAACCCAACATAACTGACATTCCAAAATAAAATTAGGGTAACATACTACTATATATACAAGGTCATTCCTTACCATTTCATAAGAATGAAGATTTAAGTGAATAAGTGTGAATGAAAATCTACCTATTGACCATTCTACTTGGGGAATAAAGCTTTAGTGTTCAGTACTTTCTTTGGAGATTTGATCTCATCTTGTGGACAATTATTTTGGATGCTTGGATATGTTATGTAGCCTAGAGATGATTTATCTTAGTTATCCTTACATACCACAACAATCTCTTGTAAAGCACCTTGGCCAAGGGGGAGATTGAGGCTCAGTGGGTTCATCTTCAAAGATAAGTATTCCTAACTTTATTCCTCCTTTGCAAGAGTAGATAGATAATTTTTATTCTTCTCTTCCATGTCTTAGGATTATATATACATTAACATGAGTATATGTCTTCTATACATGTTTAGTTTAGTTGTTTATTTGTTATGTTTTTAACCCTCACTTTGTGCCATAAAATTTGGTGTGAAATAGATTAGATTTACTTTTCTTGTTATTAGATTAGTGAAATAATAAGTCATAGGACTCTATTATGGTTATTATGTAATTGTGATAGACTATAGGCTTTGGAACCCTACCTCTCACGATGTGTTTTGACAAGTAATCCCTAAATTAGGTCTAGAAAATCCTCACATTGGTAATGTTATTACTTATAATTATATGCTTCCCAATCAGAAGTGTAGGTGTGCTTTATCCCATCTGATGTAGGATTGATTTATGGACATGATGCATTTTTGACTACATAAATTCTGGTAAACTCAATGTTAATCAAATCCTTGCAAGATTTCTTTCACTTATTTCATTTCTATTTATCATTATTTTTATCATATCTTTACTATGTTGGGTTAACCTTATTGACCAAGTTTATTTATCTCTATGCATAGGTTTTTAAGAATAGGTAACTATCTTGACCAACTCAACCCAGTATAGGTTTCAAAACTTTCAAAATTATATCCAGACAACTAGATCAACTAGCTTGACCTAGTGCAAGTTTTTCAAGTTTCGAGACTTCTAGTCTAGACTACTAGGTAGACTAGGTCAACCTAGTGCATTTTCAACTCTTTTTTAGCAAGTTCTTGTAATTCTTGGTCGACCAACTCAACACACAGTTTGTAGGTTTTTTATAGTTTTCTCCAATGTTATTAATCAACAATCTTCTCCTTTTCATCTCTAAATCATTTAGGTCAGTTTCTATTCCTTTGTATATTTTTGTTTATGTACTTAGTCTTTAAAACTACCCCTGCATAGTCAACTAGGTCAACCTTGTGGACCTAGTTATGTGTTTCTTGAAATAACTAGGTCTACTTGATCGACCTAGTTCATTTTCAGACTTTGCTTCCACAATATAGGTTTGACCCTATCGACTCTATTATGTATGATTATTTATATAGTTTCTCAACTATACCTTGTTTCAAAGTTGGAATAAACCATATATGTTAATCACATATTTCTTTTTAGTTGTTTACATGCTTAGAATATCTCACATAGTCTAATCAAGGGATTTTTCAATTAATCACTTAGTTGCATTATTTATATTCTTTCACACACACAACCAAACCACATAAACATCAACAATCATTTAAACATTTGACTACCCAAGTCGACCTATTTGGATTTCATTACCAAGAAGGAAGTTGAATTGATGCTTTAATCAAGTATAAAATATGGTTAATGGTATATTTTGGCTAATCACCCATTACCCTTATTGATACGATGTGTGAAGAGATGGGGTAGGCCCTAATACCAAGCCTTTATCATTGCCACTATAGTCCCTTTCATCTTAAACTTACATGAAACTATCCATAAATTTCTATCTAGTACCTTACTTAAAGCCAAGCTTTCTTTCCTTGTCACTTAAAAAAATTCTTAACAATCTAATCAATATTCTAGGTCGACCAAGTAGTTAGCTTTATTTTCAAGTTGTTTTCTTGATCTTTGATCAATTATGTGTGTACAAGCTTGTATTATCCAATTTTAGTGCAATATTTTTCTTTGTGTGCATCAATTAGATTGGCCAACATCAATTAAATTAACTACTTATTTCCCTTTTATTACTTGATACTTACATTACTTGCAATTATCTTGTTTTAATTCATAGCTTGTTATCATCTTTCTTTTCTTCTCTCTCTATTGTGTTAGGTCAACCCTATCAACCTAGTATCTTTTCAACCCTTGTACACTATGATAGGTTGATCTGGTCAACCTAGTACTATTTACATCATCTTTACCTCTTTTTTCCAGTCACTGTTTATTGAATTGGGTCAATACTATGACCTTGTACATTTTTCTAGTCCCTATTTTGCACTAGGTCGACCACTGTTATTAGTCACTATCTGATGCTTTGCTTTCTTATCTTGCTTATTTTATTTCCATCATGGACTTTCTATTTGGTGACAACACCAAATTTTAGTTAATAGACATGATGGAATTTACCAATCCTAATAGGGTCTCTCATAGATAAAGTAGGGCTCCTTTCATAAATACTAGTAATATTCATATTGTAACCCGCATGATGGACTATGGGACCCCTCCTCATACCCTTTTACAACAAAATCATCCTCTTCTCTTAGAGGATTAACTTGAGTTAGATTGTACTCTTGAAATGCTTTTCTTTATAATAAAATTTCCTCAATACAAAGGTAAGGATCCTTCCTCCATCTATAACCTCATGATTAGCTGTCAAGTTGAAGAACCTCATTTTCCTGCTCCCACTTTCTCAATTGGATTTGGGGGTACCAATTTATTTGATTCTCAATCTCTTCCTTCAATCTTGACTCCTTATGCTATGGCATCTTCTTCTTTAACTTCTTCCACCTCTATCCCTAATATCTCAATTAACATGGCAGGTTCTACATCTAGTGGGACTCTCATAAGATCCACTATCCTTAATCCTTCCACTAGTTCATCATTTTCTACCCAAGGCACTCACACTTCTAGTGTTTATTGTTCTCAACCATTTACTAGTCCATGTTTTTCTTCACAAGAAAATTTTCCACTAGTGCCTCAAATTCTCATAGCTCTTCTCAAGCTCATATCAACACTAATAGTTTTACCCAAGTCACTAACACCAACATAAACACTAATACTACTTATAATAACACTAATCAAACCCATCAACTATTATTGTAAACTCTTAATCAAATAAACACTTTCCAAGCTCATAATATGAATCAAATGATATGAATGCAAAATTGCCTTCTTAATATTCAATCCAATCCTCAACCAATGACTTGGGGAACACATAACCAAAGTGTTCCTCCTCCTCTTTTATATTCTCAAGGTAATCTAATTCCTCAACCTCTATTAGTCAACAAAGTCATCAAGCATTTACAAAATGAACCTCTTACCACCCAAATTGCTAACATTGACATTGGAGGTATAACACCTATGATTTTTTACAATGGATCAACCGATCCTACCCTTCACCTCAAGCCATTTGGAAATATTTACAAGGATTGGGTCAAGTTAAATACCTTTTCTACTACCAAACTCTTAGATAAAACCCTCATGGGTGATGCCTTAGATTGGTATAATCAACTTAAAACACACTCTATCACTAGTTTGGAAGACTTAGTAAATGCTTTAGTTCAAGAATTTCAAACTAGTGATCTTCCAGAGAACACTTTGGCCCATTTCATCAATTGCAAACAAAATGAAAATGAAACTGCCCAAGCCTTTGTTAAGCAATGGAATACTTTTTCAAATAAATTTGAACATAGCATGGTGGATGGCAATATCTTTCATCTCTTTAAAAATTCTTTATTTCCTAAATTATAATATCGAGTCTATACCCTTTCTCCATGTACCTTGAAAGAAACCATCGATCAAGCCAAAATACAAGATTTCTTCATGCATCAATTCAAGCCACCCCAAATTTTTACAATCCTTCACCTATTAGTAAAGAATAAATACCATAATATTACCAATGATGATGTTACCAATTCATATGACACCATTCACAATGTTCAAGTTGTCATTCCTACCCCTTATTTGGAACCAACTCCTTCTTAGCAATTCACTAATCCTCATTTCTTAATAAATAACATTAATGTCCATAAGCCTTTATCCCTGACCAAATTGCTTAAACATCTACCTAGGCCTCTTCCTCAATAAATTGACCCTACTCAACCTATGAAATCATGGTATGATCCTAATAAGTTTTACTGGTTTCATGCTAGCTAGGATCACTTTCATGAGACTTGTAAACAGCTATGCAATTTAACCATAGACTTTCTTCTTGGCCCAAATTTTGATCATGATTCCATTATTCATAAGCGTCAACAAGATTATGAGATTACTTTCAAAGACTATAAATCACATGATAAAACTCAAGCCTTAAATCAAGAAAATGCTTATTTATCTATCTAAAAAGACCCCTTACCTAATCATTAACCAATCGAAGAAAGTCAAGACAAGCCCACTTCTTCCACTAATAACATAAAAAGTCTTATTGATCCAAATTCTAAAGAGAATGTGTTTAACATGACTAATATACGAAGAGTGGTGGATTTAATTAATTCATAACCTATCTACACTCTTCCTTCCCATAATACATATTGCGTTATCAAGGATTCTTCTCTAACTCATTTAAATGAGTTGGGGAAAGAAGATCTTATTTCTTTTAACGATCTAATTTATGATTCTACCTTAGATAAGACATCTCATACTATTTTTACTTCTCTCCCACAATATTCTAATACTAATGACAATCTAATTTTTACTAACACTTCTTATTTAAAACTTCAAGATCAATTTACACCAACTACTTATTCATCACCAAATAATTTACAACCTTCTCATTCTTATCAACATAATTTTCAATGCTCTTAAGATCCACCTTTCAAGGACCTTCTCAATCATTATGAACTTATATCTAACAATATCATTATGGGTTATGATGAGGGGGATCTCATTATGGAACATAATAATCTTCCATCCCAGATCCCTTTTCTTGAACTCATGAGGACATCTCCATGTCATATAAACCACCTCATACAACTCTTATTCAAGATGAATATCCCTTGCCCTCCTCTAGTAGGATGGGAGGCTACTTTATCTAGATATGAGGAAAGTATCTTACAGTAATGTGAAGAGATGTCTATTAATGTTGATGAAACTCTAGAAACTTCCCTTTTTTATGATTTCATATCGCATATATGATACTTGATAATATGTTACTTCATGTAGATGACCCTCCATTATTTATTAGCATCCAAATAGGTGATATATAAGTTAAGTGAGACTTGATCAATGAGGTTGCTATTACCTGTGTTATTTCCCTTGATTTTATTAAGACTCTTGGGTATTTCAAATGTAATCTCAAGTTTACACACAACACATGCTAAGGATATGATAAAAGGAAAATGTCTCCCTTAGGATTTGTGTGGCTTCCAATTATCATCCCACAAATTGTTAAGGTGTGGAGCCTAAAAGCTTCACATATGAGTGCATTACAAAGTTGCAGGTTTACACAGTCATCGGCGTGGTCAAGAGCGACCGATGTCGGTCACATTCAGTTGAAGAGACGCCGACATCGGCAGAGGATCGATCGACATCGGTCACAGGAAAGCAGGTAGGAACTGGCATCGGTTACCTGTACGTCTAGACTGCTATTTCTAAGTACAAAAGTGAGTGTTTGCATGATGAGTTTGAGTCTTAGTATTAAGTTCGCGTTTCTATTATTAGCAAGATTGTTTTTAGAGCCCTTGTTCAAGAGGCTTAACTGTTGGTTGTAAGTGCATGCTCAAGTTTCCTAATTCTATATGTAGAATTAGATCTTCTTAGCTTAGTGTGATTATTGTAGTAGTTCATTATATGTGAATGTTGAAGAACAGTATAGAGTTGTATCAATCCAGGTTGTTAGAATTGATTGTACTTGAGAGATATAGCTCTTAAGGGATAGAGATCTAGAGAGAGATCTTGTGCATCTGAGAGAGGTGTGGAAGAAAGAAGTTTCTTCAATTGTATTCCTTTTGTAAAGAGTTTAATACAAGTTTTCAGGGTGGTTTCTTGTATCTCTTGTTCTTTGCTATTATCTGATTCTAGTTACTTATCTATCTGATTTAATTCCGTAGTTTATTGCTTTCATAAGTGTAATCTATTGTTGGTTGATCCCCAAAAAGTGGTATCAGAGCCTTGGTTGTAGGTTTAGAGTTTGATATCCAATAATTGGCATCAAAGCTTAGGTTCACTAATAGGTGGTTCAGATCTGTGTAGTGTGTATTGATTATAGGTTGTTCACAGGAGTTTCTGCAGGGATTTCTGTTTGAGTGGGAGAAGCAATGGCAGATGAAAGTAAACTAAGAGTGGAGAAGTTCAATGGAAAAAACTATCAACATTGGAGAATGCAGATAGAGGACTATCTATATCATAAGGATCTATACTTATCATTAGGTGGGATTGCAAAGAAGCCCATAGACATGGAGGATGAAGAATGGGAAGTTCTTGATAGAAAGGCTCTGGGGTCTATAAGACTGAGTCTAGCATCTATTGTGATATCTAATTTATCACAGGCAAAAACAATGGTAGAGTTGATGACTACTCTAGCAAATTTGTATGAAAAACCCTCAGCTTCTAATAAGGTATATCTTATGAAGCAGTTATTCAATTTGCATATGCAGGAAGGTGGATCTGTATCTAATCACCTGAATGATTTCCATGATATTGTAAATCAATTAAGTTCAGTCAAAATTGTATCTGATGATGAAATAAAAGCTCTTTTAATATTATGTTCTTTGCCTAAAAGCTGGCATAGCTTAGTAATGGCAGTTAGCAATACTGCATCTGCATCAAATATTTTAAAAGTAGAGGATGTTGTTAGTGTTATCTTGAATGAAGAAATTCGCAGGAAAAGCACAGAAGAGACATCTGGGAACGCTTTAAGTTTTGAGAGTAGGGGAAGGCAAAAAGAGAAGAGCAAGAAAGGGAGATCAAGATCCAAGTCTAAAGGGAAAGGTAGATCTAAATCCAAAAATGGCAGAAGGCCACAATGCTGGAATTGTGGAAAGATGGGGCACATAAGCAGAGATTGCTGGTCAAAGCCTAAGGAGGACAATCATCACAAAGGAAAAGAAGAAGCAAAGGTTGCAGGTATTGCATAAGATGCTTTAATATTCTCTTTGCATAATAATATAGAATCTTGGGTGTTAGATTCTGGTGCATCTTTTCATGCTACTCCTAATAGGGAATATTTCTATGACTATATCCATGGAGATTTTGGAATAGTATATCTAGGGGATGATGAACCCTGTAAAATTATTGGCAAAGGTAAAGTGCAGCTGAAAATGTAGAATGGCAACACATGGGTGTTGAGAGAAGTTATGCATGTTCCTAGCTTGAAGAGAAATTTGATTTCTACAAGAAAGTTAGGGGACGAGGGTTGTACAGTAACTCTCATAGCAGAATCTTGGAAGGTGACCAAGGGTGCACTTGTTATGGCCAGAGATAAGAGAGTAGGTACTCTCTATTTGTGTAATTGTGTTACTAACAATTCTCCTTCTGTATTATCTACTTCAGATGTGGATGTAAAATTGTGGCACTCAAGGCTTGGCCACATGAGTGAGAAGGGGATGTCAATTCTTAAGTCTAAAGGTAAGCTTTCAGATTTGAAAAGCATGGATCTAGAATTTTGTGAGCACTGTGTATTTGGAAAATAGAAAAGGGTTAGTTTTCTCAAGACTGGGTCTACAAAGAAGAAGCATAAGTTGCAGCTTGTTCACACAGACGTGTGGGGACTGGCTTAGGTAGCTTCTATTGGAAGATCACAGTACTATGTTTCGTTCATAGATGATGCTACAAGAAAGGTATGGATCTACTGTATTAAGAAGAAATCTAATGTATTTGAGACTTTTAAGATTTGGAAAGCCATGGTTGAGAATGAAACAGGGAAAAGATTAAAGTGCCTGAGATTTGACAATGGTGGAGAGTTCTGCAGTTATAAGTTCAACTGGTATTGTTACATGCATAGAATTCGTAGGCAAAGGACGGTTCCAAGAACACCTCAGCAGAATGGTATTGCTAAAAGGATGAATAGAACAATCATGGAGCATGCAAGATGTATGAAATTGCATGCTGGTTTACCTTTAGAGTTTTGGGTAGAAGCTGTTGACACTACAGTGTACCTGATTAACAGAGGACCCTCTACAGCTCTGGATGGTGGAATTCCAGAAGAAGCTTAGACAGGGAAAAAGGCAGATCTCTCTTTTCTCAAAGTTTTTGGTTGTGAAGCCTTTGTGCACGTAGATAAGGAAAATAGAAAGAAGCTCGATGTTAAATCTATGAGGTGCACATTTATTGGCTATGGCTCAGATGATTTTGGTTTCAGATTTTGGAATCTAGGAACTAACAAGATAATTAGGAGCCGTGACATTGTTTTCAACGAAAAAGTGATGTATAGTGATCAACTGAATCAATCTGGGCAGAGCAATAGTGAATTAGATGAGGTGATGGTCCAAAATGAGCTCATGGGAAAAAGAAATAATCACTTGCAGGAAAACACAGAGACCGACATCGGCAGGTTAGGAACTGGCATCGACAGAACAAAAACTGAGGTCAATCATACAGAGACTGATGTCAGCAGGACAGACACCGGCATCGGTCAGGCAAAACTGGTGTCGGCCAGTAACAGGTCTAGAGGTGACTGAGGTCGGTCACTGTCAGAGAATTTGGGTGGACAGCGTGTTGTGAATGAGTCTCAGACACCCATTAGGAGGTCTGAAAGGGTAAGTAAGCCTCCAATTAGATATTCTCCTTCATTATTCTATTTATTGCTAACTGATGGTGGAGAACCAAAGAGTTTTGAAGAAGCAATACATGTGGAGTCCAAGAGTCAGTGGGAGCGTGGCATGGTTGAGGAGATGGAGTCCTTAAGAGAGAACCAAACATGGGATTTGGTTGAATTGCCAGCTGGTAAGAGAACACTAAAGAACAGATGGACCTATAGGTTGAAAGAAGGTGAGAATGGACAAATGAGATATAAGGCCAGATTGGTAGTGAAAGGATTTGCACAAAAGCCAGGTATTGATTTTGGTGAGATTTTTTCTCCTATTGTTAAAATGACTTCTATACGGATTGTACTATCTTTGGTTGCTGTTGAGGATTTACATCTTGAGCAGCTAGATGTTAAGACAACATTTCTTCATGGAGATTTGGATGAGGAAATTTATATGGAACAGTCAGAAGGATTTGAGGTCAAGGGTAAGGAGAAGTTAGTGTGCAGATTGAAGAAAAGCTTGTATGGCCTCAAGCAAGCTCCTAGACAGTGGTATTTGAAATTTGACAAGTTTATGACTAAGCATGGCTACAGTAGGTGTCAATCTGACCATTGTGTAAATTTTAAGAGATTGGATAACGATAGATATATCATTCTATTGTTGTATGTAGATGATATGCTGGTTGCAGGATCACACATGCAGGATATCTCTAAGCTTAAGGTGAAATTAGCTCAAACGTTTGCTATGAAGGATTTGGGAGCAGCAAAGAAAATCCTTGGCATGAACATTAAGAGAGATAGGAAAAATCACAGGTTGATATTGTCTCAAGAGGATTATGTGGACAAGGTGTTGAAACGGTTCAATATGCAGGATGCTAAACTGGTAAGCACACCTTTGGCTGGACATTTTAAGTTGAGTAAAGAACAATGTCCTAATTCACATGATGAGGTAGAGTACATGAGTAAGGCTCCATATTCTTCTGCAGTAGGAAGTTTGATGTATGTAATGGTGTGTACTAGACCGGATATTGCCCAAGCAGTGGGAGTTGTAAGTAAGTATATGGCCAATCCAGGTAAGGAACATTGGAAAGCAGTTCAGTGGATCCTTAGATATCTGAGAGGAACCAACAATAGGCACTTGTGCTATGGAGGTTCAGATACTTCTCTACATGGTTATGTAGATTCAGATATGGTAGGTGATTTGGATGAGAGGAGGAGCACTACAGGTTATGTTTTCATTGTAGGTGGAATGACGGTTAGCTGGATATCTAAGTTGCAGAAGGTTGTTGCCTTGTCAACTACAGAAGCAGAGTATATTGCAGCCACAGAAGCTAGCAAAGAGATGATATGGATGACACGGTTCATGGAAGAGCTTGGAAGGGAGCACGGGAGTTGCAGATTATATAGTGACAGTCAGAGTGCAATCCATTTGGCTAAGAACTCAGCTTTTCACTCAAGAACCAAGCACATATAGCTAAGGTACCACTTCATACGGCATGTGTTAGAAGATGGTGATTTAAAGCTGGAGAAGATCCATATAGATAGGAATCCTACTGATACGTTAACCAAGCTAGTTACAAAGGAGAAGTTGAATCTTCATTCAACTTCTGTTGGTCTTCATGATTGAGTTGAAGATGGAGGAGCTAGAAGATGTTGCTGTACAGGTACTGGTGCAGCTGTTTATCTCCAAGTGGGAGATTGTTAAGGTGTGGAGCCTAAAAGCTTCACATATGAGCACATTACAAAGTTGCAGGTTTACATAGTCACTGGCATCAGTTAGGAGCGATCGACGTCGGTAAGGTTCAGTTGAAGAGATGCCAGCGTCGACAGAGGATCGGCTGACGTTGGTCACAGGCAAGTAGGCAGGAACTGACGTCGGTTATCTGTGCATCTAGAATGCTATTTTTGAGGACAGAAGTGAGTGTTTACATGATGAGTTTGAGTCTTAGTCTTAAGTTTGCATTTCTATTATTAGCAAGATTATTTTTAGAGCCCTTGTTCAAGAGGCTTAACTGTTGGTTGTAAGTGCATGCTCAAGTTTCCTAATTCTATATGTAGAATTAGATCTTCTTAGCTTAGTGTGATTATTGTAGTAGTTCATTGTATGTGAATGTTGAAGAATAGTACAGAGTTGTATCAATCCAGGTTGTTGGAATTGATTGTACTTGAGAGAGATAGCTCTTAAGGGATAGAGATCTAGAGAGAGATCTTGTGCATCTGAGAGAGGTGTAGAAGAAAGAAGTTTCTTCAATTGTATTCCTTTTGTAAAGAGTTTAATACAAGTTTTCAGGGTGGTTTCATGTATCTCTTGTTCTTTGCTATTGTCTGATTCTAGTTACTTATCTATCTGATTTAATTTCGCAGTTTATTGCTTTCATAAGTGTAATCTATTGTTGGTTGATCTCCAACACAAATCACCATTCATGTGAAGGTGATGAGCTTCAACTTTCCCCTTTCATATAACATCTTTCTTGGTAGGCCATGAACTCATTGTATGTGAGTTATTGCATCTTCCACTTGCCAATGCATAAAATTTCCTCATAATGGATCCATTTACAGGATTCAAAGAAACACAAACCCTTGAAATTTCAAATAATTCTAAGATCATGTTGTCTTCAAGATTCCTACTCTTGAACCTTTGCCTAGTGTTCCATTCTATGATTCATAACATTTCAACTTTCTTGTCAACATAATGAGAGGTTACAATAGGCATCCTGAGCTCATTGGTAACATTCCTCCCAACCTTTTAGACTTTGATGATGATGAGCCTGATGAGATTAAATTAAATATCAAAACTTATAATCTCTACCTCATCTCATCTTACAAATCTTTGTTTATTTATAGCCTCATTCTCATAAGCTTTCTTGTGATGACATTTCTGTAGTATTAACCAAGACTAGGCACTCTATTCACCAAGCTTCCTTTGATGACAAGGTCATATTGACCTATGTCATTGATCTTCATACTCCAAATTATGATGGTGTATATTCTCTAGATGATCCTCTTTTAAGTAGCTTTGTCTAGGCCCATGATGCTGAGATTATTTGTTACAGCTCTTCTTTACTTGAGTCTTTTCATGCATCTCATCATTCTCTTTCTTTTATGGTTCCTGATTCTTTAATTTTTCCTCTTTATCATAGGGTAGAGATGGTGCTAACACCTATAATTTTTGAGGATCCACTTAGGATCATGCTCTTATATCATGTTATGATTAGAACTTATCACTTTTACACACTTAGGGTAGTCCTCCTTAGACCTTCTACAATTCCTACCCCTCCATCAATAGGGCTAACTATAGTTAATCTTGTTCCTTTTTCCACTCTAGTTGAACCTATTTCCTCTCTTACTATTGCTAAGCCTCTTCTTGATTTTACTCTTAGTACTCATCCTATTGAGCCTAGTTCTAATCATTCCACATCATCACACTTCCTTGATGATGATTTACTTTTACTACCTAAGATGGCTCCTTTGCCCACTAAATGGGTTGATGAGTCCTCTTCAACCACTTTTGCTCCTATTTCACCTCCTTCTATGAGTGTTATTAAAACAACTCAAAAGTGTATTTATTACTTCCATAAAATAGATAATCACTCTTCCACCCATTGTCATAAATTATGACAATACCTTGATACCTTACATCTTTGTTCCTTATCATATGATAAAGCCATACCTCCCCCAAAGGTACTTCCTAAATATTTACCTAAGTAAGGTGAGGTATATTATCTACGACACCTATGTGGAATGAATCACATTGATCATTACCAAATTCTTCAACAATATATTATATACCACCTTGTATCCATCATAAACCTTCTACCATCCCTCCCATAGGTCATTCCCATAAGAAGGTTCCTCTTTCTTCTCCCATGGCTCCACCTCTAGTGGTTTCATCATCTCTTATGGTCCCTTCACTACCTTATATGCCTCTACCTATGATTAATTCACCTATGGACCTTCCCTCACCTATGGATCCTTCTCCACTCATGGGTCCTTCACCCATGGATCCTTCTCCACATATGATTCCTTCTCTTATAGATCTTATTTCCATGCATTCTCCTAACCAACCTTTGCCTAAATTATCTTCTCAACACGATTCTTTAAGAATTCCTACTTTTGTAGTTGAGGAGATTAGGAAAGACTTATTTCCCTAGTATTCACTAAATATTGACAAGACCTTAGTATTAGTTTGATTATAGATTTATAGAGACTTATTCAATGCACTAGATAATGTTTGTGGATAGATTTACCAGTATTTGTGAGCACATACATGGTTCTTTCTCATTTACCTTTGGAATGGATGTGTGTTATAATATCATTTCTATTTTGATTACATCATTTGACACTATGTCAAATTCTTTCTTATCTTATATTATGTTTCTCCTTCTTGTTTTACTATAGTTAGCTTATGTTATCATTTTACATTTCACATATACTTGTCTTTTCCTTATCATTGCTATTTTTCCTTTATCATTGCTTTCTTTTCCTTTAGAGTTTTATCAAAACTCTTCCCTTGTATCTTCATGATTGTTTGATTTCTTATCTTTATTTTTCACACATAGTTGTCATGGTGACTTGGTTATATTTACCCTCTCCCCTTTGGTTACTATCTCCTATTACCATGGAATCAGTTAACAAGCAATCTTTCTCATTACTATTTCCTTTCATCAGTCCTCCTTTGGATCTCCTTTTTTCCTTCTTCCTTTTTCCTCAAACTAAGCATATACATGGTTGAGACTTGATATCACATGCTCAGTTCATTGTCAAGCCTAAGTGTTCTAGTTAGTCTTTTATCTTGGGTCACCTAGCTTTCTTTAGCCTTAGTCTACAACTCATTCATGTGTATCACTATCTCTCTCATGATTGGTCATTCCAAATCCATATGGAGGTAGAATCTTAAAAAATCCTTCAAAATAAAAGTTTAAATCCAAATCATTTAAATAAAAGGCAATGATATCAAAAGCCAAAACTATTAAATATTTTTAAAATTCTAATCACACTAAAATACATGATTCAAAGCACATCTCCTTCTTCTAGTCAAATCTCAAACTCCATAGTTAGCCTCATGGTAGAGCCAAGGTCTTTTGGGGTGTGGTAGGCTAGTAGATTAGTATAATGAGTTGATATTAGTATCACACCTATTTTCCTACAAATCTTTGTGTCTATAGTAAGTGGGTTTCCTTTGTACATAGATGACCGCTAGTCCCTTAGTGTCTTCTCATGTCCTTAGTATGCCTCTTGCCTCCTAAGGCATTCTCATAAGATGCCTGAGTCTTGTTTTTTACACTCCCTTTTTCATTCCCTTTTCCTTTATATTTCCTCTTTGGAAATATTTTTTTGCTTATAGATCACTCCCAATCTTTTCTCTTATCCTTCTACTTATACATCCCTAAAAAATTACCATCTTTTCCATCTTATTACCCACATCCTTGATTTACCATTCCTTATCCTTCTGCTTACCAATCTTGATTTGGTACCCCTTGGGTTTTTTGTTTGTGAGTTATAGTGTAAGACTATGGATAAGACCTGGCCCTCCTCACAAAAGTTTCTAATAAATAAGTCACCATCCAAATTACATATGTCAAATATGAGATAAGATTCGATTGATTATGAGGTTACACATCATTGACATACTTCCCATCTTGATATTTAGTATGTTTTATGCTTACTTCATTTTTATTTTGCCTTTTATTTTTTGAGTGTATGTAAGATTACAACCATTTCTTGAATTTTGCATACTTCCCAACTCGAATTAGTATGATAAATTTAAGACCAAATTTTTGAAAATTTTGTTTTTCTTTTGTACTTCCCATCGTGAAATAGTATAACTGATTGACTTAATTTTGATTTGTTTTTTTTACCATTTGTGCCTTTTTACATACCTTAATTTTTATTACATTATTTTCCATACTTCACAACATTATATTTAGTATGATTTTACCTATTTTAATTTGGTGCAAAAATATTTTAAATTTATTTAAAAACAAATCCCTTTTTACCATCTTGTTTGCCATTTTTTTAGATTTTTATACACATTCATTTTTTTTTCTATTACACATTTCCCAACTTGAACTAGTGTGTATTACATTTATTTGATTGATTATATTTTTCTAAGTTATTTTTTGCCTATTTATTTTTAACCATGCATGTGTCTCCATAATGCTAGAAAAGAAACCCTACCACATATATTTCCTATAGCATATACAACAAAGCTAAATACATGTGCTAGAAAGAAATATATCCAAAGCATCCACAAACATAAAGACAAAATACAAAACCAACACCAATAATCCAAAATGATACATCATATATATACACCATGAGTTTGATACAACATATACAACCATATGCAAAGCCTCAACACTAGGGCTGAACTCTACCCTATTTATCTCGTGGCCTAGCCACATTGCCTATTTAGGCCTTGGTTTGACTCCTCTGAATAATACACTATAATGAGGTATTCCAAGATCTCAATCCCTCTACCTATCCCTATAGGCATGCTATCTACACCTGTGCCTACACCAACTCAACTCGAGTCACTGTAAATGCCTATGTCAGGTGAGTTTGCATCACTATATATGCCTATATAATATATGTCACTATTTCCAAATATGTATCTCTCTCATCTACCAGGGCCTACTAGGCCTACCTCTCACTTGTACCCATATCTATTGATGGTTGCATCCTTTCTCTCTACATCAATATCTACCTCACTACCTTGCTAGCTAATCTAAACCAACTCACCTGAGATGGGGTAGATGGTACACTTAGATCCTCTAGTTTCATGTGGTTTTATGGTTGTAGAGTCTCATCTAGGATGTCATGGAGTGCTGCCCTCACTACCTGGTCCTCCCACCATCTCCACACTTGAGGTAACACATCATCAACTACATGGGGAAACCTAGTTGATTGATACATGGGAGATATCTCATATATCCATGTTCTCAATAGTATAATTAGTCCCATAGTCTTATACCCTATGACAAACATCTCAAATAGATCATGTATGAGCTATAACTAGATGATAGATCCTAGATCATATAATACTCCCTCCTCTAGCATCATCTTACTCAAGGCTACCATGAATAGTGGTACCTTATCATCTGACTTGTGGCAAAACACTCACTATGTCACAAGGCCTATCACCACATTCTAGTGGTCCAAAATATACAATATATACACATCATCCATACTTACTCTTTATCCTCTTAATAGCATTTCTAAGGTTGTCTCCCACATGGCTAAGGCTCTCCTCTCCTCTAAGCTATCCAGTATCCCTATGATCATTGATGCTCCTTATATGGGTAGCCCAAGTATGGCATAAACATCTTTGAGTATGATACCCACCTCTATCACATCCCCATCCACCTCCAATTTAAAGGTGTTAGTCAACCATTCCCAACATCTTAGGAACATGACTAGTAAGTCAACACCGAGGGAGATCCTACACATCTTAGACGCATAGCTACTAGTCTAGCTCAATCTCTATTTGTCAATCTATCTAAAAAATCCAAAAACCAAGACACATCCACCAACCTCTAAAATCTTGGCCATCTCTACATCCAAGAAACAACAAATGATGTATTAGTTCCTCCATGTTATACATAATCACAATACATTCTTTACACATTATTTTTACAATTTTAATCAAAAACAAGCCTAATTGCTATTACCTTATTCATTTTTATTAATTCTATCTTATTTATATATTACTTGGTCCCTCTTTCCCTCCTTTGGTTATTTTAGGCCATTTTATCCCTCTTTAAGCTTTTTGCATGTTTTTTCATGCTTATTCTGGTTCCTTAATCAACCTAGTTTGACCAAAATTTCTTTATTTTCATTATAGTTAACTTCAAGTTCCAAGTCAACCCTCTTATTTTCCCCTCCCCAGTTTTGAGTTTTCATTTAGCCCTTATGGACTAGTTTCTCACTCCATTCTAGTTTTTCAACCTATAGATTACATTAGGTTGACCCATACCTACTGGGTCGACCATATGGATCTGCCATGTTTCATCCTACTAGGTTGACTTGGTTGACGTAGTGCATTATGTGTGTTGACCCAATACATTTTACCCAAAATGTTTATTTTACTCATTTTCTTCCTAAATCCTTCAAATCCATTTCTTTTCTTCCTATTTTCTACCCTTCAAATATAAATTTATTCAATTTTGACATATATAAATTCTTAAAAACAAATTTTATCAAAAATTTACTTAGTTTAATAAAAAGTTTAAAAATTGGTTTGAGATCTATAGTTACATACCTATAATGCACCTTCTGCCACCTCTAGGTGTCCTCCTCATCTAGCATGCCATTCCCTCACCATCCTAACCTTGTTTGGTCTCAAAGCTCTCTTTCCTCTTTTTCACAATTCAAATTTATAGATGAATTCTCTTTTTCCCCATTTAAAACCATTTTTAGCAATTCAATTATTTCATTTATTTTCAGGCAGATTCCTTGTTTTACCTCTATCTTTGTTTCTTCTAATCCATTTTACAAATCATAAAATGCATGATAATTGTGATGACATAGAGATTATTTTCCACTATCATATGTTTATCTTCCAATTTTTTTAATTTTTGGCTATTTTTTACACTAACTTCTATAAGTTCACCTAGTGTAGTCTACATTACACACCTTCATTTCTTATAGTATAATTTTTTATCTTTGGCACTAAGGTAAGTTAAAGGTATGTGTTTATCAATACAATTCTTTTATTTATCATATTTTTTTTCTTACTTCACCATACTTAACATCAACATTATGTGTTATCATGTTTTCTTCTGAAGCACCATCCCATGTTGCACTTATGTGACACATGATAAGCTTTGGTTGGGGCATATGTATACAAATAATATTTTTAAATTATATTGATTATTGGCACTTTATATCTTATAGGAACTTTTTGAGTCTCAATCTCTTTGAGTGTATGCCTTAAGGGGTGCACCGAGAAAGGGGTGGGCAGACCATCGATGCTTTATAAGATTATTGTTCCTTTTGCCACTTACCATCTACACACTAGCCTCCTAAAACCATTAGACCTAATCTTAGTCTTCTTAGTTCTACCTATTCCTATCACTTGTTATGATTTATCCTTCATTTATTGCCTTATCACCCTTTTGACATATCAGTTGTGCTAGGTTAACTAGGTTGACCTAGTATAATTTAGGGACTTTTATCTCTTTTGGTTTGTTGGCCTCTTAGCCAACCTAGCACAGACCTAGAGAGTTAGCCCCAAAAATGTGCTAGGTCAACTAGGTCAACCTAACACAACCAACATTCCCAAAAAAAATTAGGGTAAAATATTACTATATATACAAGGTAATTCCTTACCATTTCATAAGAGCCAATAATTAAGCAAATAAGTATGAATGAACATCTACCTATTGACTATTCTACTTAGGGAATAAATATTTAGGGTTCAATACTTTATTTGGAGCTCCAATCTCATCTTGTGGATAAGTATTTTGGATGCTTGGATAGGTTGTGTAGCATAGAGCTGATTTATCTTAGTTATCCTTACATACCATGACAATCTCTTATGAAGTACCTTGGCCAAGGGGGAGATTGAGGCTTGATGGGTTCATCTTCAAAGATAAGTATTCTTAACTTTATTCCTCCTTTTTAAGAGTAGATAGATATAGAATTTGTATTCTTCTCTTCCATGTATTAGGATTATGTATACATTGATTTGAATATATGTCTTCTATACATGTATAGTTTAGTTGTTTATTTATTTTGTTTCTAACCCCCACTTTATGCCACAAGCTTTGGTGTGAACTATATTATAATTACTTTTTTTATTAGATTAGTGAAATAGTAAATCATAGGACTCTTTTAGGGTTGTTATGTGATTGTGTTAGATTAAAATATTTAGAACCCTATCTCACATGGTATGTTGTGACAAGTGATCCCCTAATTAGGTCTAACAGATCCTCACATTGGTCATGCTCCTACTTAATAATTGTATTTCCCCAATAAAAAGTGTAGGTGTGCTCTATCACATCCGCTCTAGGATTGATTTATGGACATGATACATTTTTAATTACATACACATCCCTAATCAAGTTGAAAATTTTTAAATGTTACTGTAGGATAATTAAATATAATGTTTGATTGATAAACAACATTGTAAAAATTATATTAATTCCCATGGCTAATTTACCCTTATTAATTATGCCTAATTATCTTCTCATGTGAATCTCCATAGGTTTTTGAAATTTCTTATTTTTTGAAATTGAAAAATGGATTATTGCCTCACCAAAGATGACATCATCAAGGCAAGTGTTCAAATAAAAGGTATGACATGATTTTACACACTCATATGTTCTTACATACCTCTTACACACACAAAATTTTCATAACTTTAAACCCTTACATACTTTATGCTTCCATTAATGGTGTTTAGTATAAATTCACTCTCCAACATTTATAGGATGAGGGTTCATTCTCAACCCCCCATATCAATCTTAGATGGATTATCCATAATCATTTGGAAAACCCATAAGTAGAAGGGGTTACTCACTCCTTCAAAAATATTTTAATGTTAAACATATGCTCCAAAATCTCTAGGAAAAGCTTCACAAAGTTTTTCAAATTTCTCATCAAGTCATGCATAGTGCAACGGGAGATGTTGTTGGAATAGTTTCATGACATTAACAAAGACCTCAAGGTCTATATCAAGGATAATCTATAGTTGTATTATAGAAAGATAGATACATCCAAAGAGAAGGTAAAATTGTTTTATTTGTCTTCTATTATGCTTGTTTATGATCTTTATTGACCTTAAATAATATGAGGACACACATTTGGGTTTTAGGTTGTATGCATTTCATTTTTATTCAATAATAAAAAGAAACTAACTACCTTGTAATTGTTTGATCACATATGGCATGACCAGTGGGATCAACACCACACAACCTCCTTTGAAGGATCATAAAATTCCTCTAATTAATATATTAGCTCAAAATTGATCTTAATTTCTCATCATTTTATTGTCAATTTATCAAATTCCATTCCTAGGTTAATGGTCAAAACACTTTGCTAATTGGTAGGATCACTGCCTATAAATGATGATATTGAAATGATAATCAATGATATCACTCCCTCTATATTTTTTATTTTATGTTCTTTCTAGGTAAATAAAGGGATCAACCTTTAAATTGATGGGATTGACCTACAAATTGGTGCAATAACATTATGAAATGGAGGATTTTCTCTCAACCTTCACTGAGACTTTAATTTTATAAAAATGATGTAATCATAATTTAAAAAAGAGGTATCAACTTATGAATCAATGGGATTGACTTGTATATTGGTGGGAATGCTCTGGTAACTTTTTTGTTATGTATTTTTTATATTTTGGTGCTATTAAACTCATAAATAGTGGAAAATGGTATAATTACTATAATCATCTATGTTTTAATCCTACCTATATTTTTCAAAAAATAATGATATCACCCTGATAATCAATGGGATCACATTAATAAATAATGATATCACCCTAATAATTGATAGAATCCATATATTTTTTATTCTATTTTCTATTTCTATAGATTAACATGATTGCTTTTCTAAATGATGAAATTATCTTACTAAATGACAAGATAGCTTTGTGTCACTGATGAGACATGGGTGAGTTGGTAAAGTGACTTGGATGTTACAAGCACCACCCAGGTTCAAATCTCAATATGGTATTGGAGGCCAAATGTGGCTGATCATTAGTATTTTGGGCTAGTTATGGCTGTTTATGGTATTCTTGGGCTAGTTGTGGCCATTTGTTGGTATTATTTGGATAGTTATGGCCATTGTTAGTAAATTTGGTACTTTTGATAGATGATCACTTAGAGATCTTGGCCCCTGATTATGTCACAGACCAATTGGAGCTCTAATCAAAAGGAAAGTACCTATCTAAAAAATAAAAAAAATATAGCTTTGTGTCAAGTTCCCAAGTCTAAAATAAACATCATTTCAACTTCCCCTTGCTAGTTAGAGACCACACCTCAAACACTAATATTTTTTCTATAGGTTTCATTTGTCAAAGAAGTGGCTATTTTATAAACAAACAAATTCTTAAAAACACATCTCATTTTGGTGTATAAAATGAGCCAACATTTTAATTTGGGGTAATAAAAATATTTGTGTTTTTATTGCTTGATTTTTTATATTTTTTATTTGTTTTTTGATGGCTTATTGTGCATATTCTCTCTCCTTGCCCACTTACGGGACCTTAGGAGATCAAAACCATATAGGTCACTATTTTATTTTCCCAAAGCATAACAAGAGTATGCTCTCCTCTTTCCCACTTGTGTCATCCTAAGGATTAGAGATAATGAAAACTCCACTTTTCTTTTGGTTGTGCGAGGTGGAATTCATCACCATCCATGACTCTATAGGGCATGGTAACTAGGATTTCATCCCTTAGTGTACATAACAACCTCATTCTCCATAATGGGATATAAATTCAGGATAATTTTTTCTAAAGCATAGAATAATTCCCCATAAAGGGTTTCATAAATTAAGGGGATTATCACTAATGCTAAACTATTAGACATCACCCTTGAAGTTCAAATTTTTGGTATCACTTCACTGATATCTCATGATTAAAGTGGTTGTGAAGGGGATAAACCCTCCCATGAATTTCCCATTATTTATTCTTCTTTGATGAAATTTTGAGCCCCACACGTTTCAATTTATATCAAGGACTATTTATAAATCCTTTAATTTTTATATTAAGACCTTTCGATCATAAATTATTTGTAGTGTGAGGGAAAATAGCCTCCCTAAGGTCTCATGACATATCACTTGAAGTGAGGTTAAGAGATTAACCTATTCTAACTTCTTATGAGGTAGATATGTGGGCTATAATCATGTTACACACCTATTTTATTACTAAAATAGGGCTTGTATTGCATGTGTGTCATTGATTATTTGTTATCATGTACCCATTTTGTAAACAAATCATGATTGTCCTAAGTAAAACCTTTGCCACATCTCATTATAAATCTGTGCAATAAGGCATTACTCTGCCTAAATTCTAAGTCATTTTTTAATTCTTTTCTAATGTCATGGTTTCTAATTAAAATGAAACCCTACCATTATGTTCCCTATTTGAAATAAAATACAAATCAAGTTCATTTTGAACCAAATACAATTCTAATTTGAATCCAAATTAGTCAATATTTTTGAATTAGTCCAAGATTCCAAGTCATCTAAAGTTGAATATTCTAAAGTTAAACATTCCAATTCAAGTAAATTCAACTTTTAAATAAATTCAACTTTTAAATCAATTAAAAAATTTCAATTCAATTCTTTTTACAATTCAAAGTCAATTACTTTTAAATATCAAAGTTAAATATGTTCAAATTCAAAGTCAACCCTTAAAATAATTCAACTTAAGTCAAACAAATTCAAAGAGAGGGCTAAAATTCTTAAGTTCAAAAGTAGAAATTCAAAATCAAAATTTTGAAAATCCAAATGTTCTAAGGTCAATCAAATTCAAGTATTTAACTCATGTCAAACTAAAGTCAAATAGAAATCCAAAATCAAAGTCAAATTTCCCAAGTTCAAAGTTTAAATGTCACAACAAGTCCACATTTGAAAATTCAACTTATTAAGTCAAACACTGAATTTCAAATCAACAAATCAAGTAAAAATTTAAGTGTTTTAAAAATTCCAAGGTCAAGTGTTCAAATTTTCAAAACTTGCTTTATAAGTAAACATCCTTTTACAAAATACCCTTAACATTCCACAACTTTGTGAAATTTAGAAAGTAAATTGAAATAAAACAACATTCCACTTTGAAATTTACATTTACAAGTCCAATAAAATGTTTTAATTTGACCAAGGGACATTCTAATATCACACCAAATTATAAGTCGACTCAAATTAAAAAAATTCAAATTTAAAAGTCAACTTCAAATTGATAAACAAGGTATTTTATATGTACTCAAATCAAATCAATATAAACATCCTATTTTAATTCAAGATGAATATTATCAATTCTAACATGCCTAAATATACATGAAATTGGGCTTCATATAACCTTGATTTCAAGGATGAATGGTCTTTTGATCTACTTGGATAATTTTGAAATAATGAAAACCTAGAGGATGAGGTACATCAACTTGAATAGGAAAATGTGCCACTTAAAACAAAACAAGTACCCATAGTTATTTTTTAATAGATAAAATACCCCTAGAGTTAACTTATACTCATGAACAAGCTCTCATACAAATTTATTTTAAAAATATAGAATCATATAACAAAGGGAAATGGCAACTTGTAGACCTTCCCAACACAACCAAGCCATTATTGCTCAATTACAATAGATTAGTCATATTTTATGTACTTTAACTACCTCTCTAGTGGATATTTAATTTAAAAATCCCCCACATGTGAATCAAAATCCACCCCTTGAAAAATAATAACTAGATCCATCAGCCAATCCTCCATCAAGTGTATATCCATTCATAAATCCTAAGTAAACACCTCTAGTGGATCCATTGTAACAAGCTACAAACAATCCACAACAAATATTCCCTAATATTCATCAAGTCCTTTTTGAACCCTAACAAGTCCCTTTAAGTTCCCAGTAAGTCCCCTTTAATTCATAACAAGTCCCTTCTAGTTTATAACAAGTTTATTCTATTTCACAACAAATTTCTTCCAGTTCCTAACAAGTCCTTTCTAGTTCTTAACACATCCCTACCAATCTGTAACAATGAGTTACAAATCTTCCATCACATAAAGTTGTTACCAATACCAAATAAGTCCTTTTTAACACACAAAAACAAGTTATCATTAATACACAACCTATCCCTTCTCTACCTTAGGTGTTCAAAGAGTAAATAATATGTATATTTTTCCCTTTTTAGTCTAAATGAGAAAACATCAAGCATAACAATTCACTGGGACTAAATAATTTTGCTTAATAACTAGGGGGAACATAACATAATAAGTAAGATCACAAAATATAGATAAAGATAATACCAATTTCTTACCTCCTTTATCAAATTTGATGCTTACTTATTGGCATAAGGATATTCTTGCTTGGCCTATGACAATTTGAGTCTTTTATCAATGCTCTTCCATGGTGGTAGCATCTCTTTTATGGTCACTTGTGGCTTGGTGTAAAGCTTGTCATAAATTGGGAATTATAACACTACTCTCAAAGGTTTCAAAAATTTATTCTAGTAGAATAACCTTACACATAACAGCTTGTTTAACAATGGTGTGGGAACTTGTATTTATAACTCAAAGAACTAAATCTAACCCTAGGGAGGTTAGGTTAAATTTTAACTTGGGTTGAATCTAAATTAACCTAGGTTGAGTTAGTCTAACTTTGGGTTGGGTTGAGGCACTCATGAAAGTTTAACACCTTAGTTTCATATATTTGTGAGGTGTGATTCATATTTTTGAATATTTAGGAGATAATAAATCACTTTATGAGCTCCTTTGACCTTTTGTTTTCATATTTGGAGAAAATTTCCTTTTTTGGTAAATGAAATTCACTATTTTGATTTAGAATTTTTTAAGGCAAGTTAATCAAGATTTTCAAAGTAATTATTCTTGCTTAGATATTTTTGGTTTTTGTAAATTGTTTTAAATTTTATGAATTAATAACTTGATAGGCCAAAAGTGTCAAATTAATAGGTCATAATTTGACTATTGTTAGAATTGATTTAGGTTAGTTATGCATACAGGGTAATACACTAAATAAGATAACCTTTCATATTTGTAGGTAACTAAATCTCTTACATAGATGAATTTAGGCAATTCAAGAGTTTTTTAGGCTTAAAATGTGTCATTTTATAAAAAATAAATTGAATGCCAGTTTAAGCATAAAAGTGGCCAAAACTAAGTGTCTATAGTTTACCTCAATTTTAGAAGATGTTACGAGACATAGGCATAGTAACATATTTTCAAATAATAAAAAAATCATTAATATGAATGGTTCATACCCCAAAGGGTGTTTAATAATCCCTTGATTCCCCCTCGAAGAAGTGGGAGGCAAAATAGAATCATCAAACATTCCCTCAAAATGAATAAAATGACATGATCTAGTGGTAACAAGGTGGGATTATTGAATTGTGCAAAGGTGGTTATAAATAATAATAGTGATAGGGTCACTGATTTTCCCAAAGGTAATTATAATCAATAACAAAGTGTGTGACACTAGTTTGACCAAAGGTGGTTATAACTAGTGAAATTGATGTTTACCCCAATAGGGTGATGGGACAGATACTAATTTTTCCAAAGGTGGTTATAATAAATAACAAAATGGAAAACATTGATTTTCCCGAAGGTAGTTATAATCAGGAATGAAAAGTAGGGAAAACACTAATGTGCCCAAAGGTGGTTATAATTAAGAGGAAAATAGGAAACATTGATTTACCAAAAGGTGGTTATAATTAGTAACACATACATTTTACCCAAAAGGGTGGGTGGAGTGGTAAAAAATAATTATTTTCCCATAGGCAGGTATAATCATTAGCATAAAATTTAAAGATAATGATTGGTCAAAAATATAATTTATCACAACAAGGCAAATTGGCAAGGGTAGCTTATGTAAAGAAATCCATAAAATGGATTTATTATGAGATGTCAAAGGATAAAAACACATTTCTAGCCTAAATGTATGCTCGAATATGTACATTTGAACAAGCATAGGATATAGGTTGAAAAAGCATGTTATTAAATGAGTCTCAAGGGAGGCCCAAAAATATGGCCTACTATATGAGATGTTATGTTGGTCATCATTTGATTATGTTACATGACTTAATATGTATGCTTATTTATATATGCTCATCTATATAAACACATAATAAATTGTTTGTTGCTTTTGTATAATACTCATGGATTTAATCATGTGTTAGGGTAGTTGGCTAGTTTTTGATATATCAGAGAGATGTTGCCATTGCATTACTAGAATAGACTCATGTGGGCATATTTTTTTGTAGCTTGTAATATTATGCATGATAGCTATGAATAACTAAAATGAAAATACAAAAACTAAGCATGAAAACTTAATTTAAATGTTAATATAAACAACCTAGGAATAAGATATGGATAATCAGATCATAAGTGTAAGACTAAATACAAAAATTCACAGCTAAAGTACATGATATGGATAATCAAGAATTAAGTATAAACAAAATATAGTAGTCTTATCATAACCAAGGAAAAAAAGGAAAAATAAATAAATAGTGAGAGTGTGGTTTAGGTTGCTCATAAAATGGAGAAGGCATGTCAAAGGGGTGACTAAGTTAGCCTCAACGTGAATTGAGTGATACCTATAGTTATATTAGGACCTCAAGTCACTATAGTCCCCCCTTTAATGGTGAGGGTGGTAAATTACTTCCAATGTTTTTAGGGTTTTTGATATCTCAATTCAATAGATAATTACAAGATACAACATGGTTCAAACTCATAAAATAATGAGAGTATGGAAGGGGGTGATTGAGTTGACCTCAACATGAATTGATCACTACCTACACAGTCCTGTAGGACCTCAAGTTACTTTATTTCTACCTACATAAAAGGCATATGACTAAGTACTAATAAGTTTAGGTAAAAGGTAAATGGTAAGGTAAATGATAATAGCAATGGTAAGGTGATGAGGTAATGCATGGTAAAGATGTTTCTCCTAATTTTCCATAGGAAATTATAATTAGGAAGAATCTGTAAAGGGTCAATGGTAATAATTTACCCATAAGTGGTTATAATTAGTAGTAGAAGGTAGGAATGTAACAAAAAATGAAGGACATAATTATTAGGACTGCTATCATACTGCTTTCATATACTACCATTTGAACATTTAATTCTAAAATAACTACTAGAACTGAATCTATCATCAACCATTAAATGTGCTTGAATTATAAATGAATTAGAACCAAGGCTAAACATTATAGGCATGGTTAGCTAAAAATAATTGGTTAGTGAAGGGTTAAGGGTATAGTATAATGGTAAGGGGTATAGTACAAAGAATAGGTATAATGTGGCATAACTTAGATGATCCTTGTATACAATAATATGAATCCTTCAAGCATAATTTTTTTGAGGTGAATTATGTTTATCAGTTCATCAAGTTCATGAGCCTATATTCTCTATAGCTATGGTTGGAAATAACTACATAGGGCCCTATCCAGTTTGGTTAGAACTTTCCCTTTTTCTTAGACTCAACATTGACATTATTCTAACTCTATTTTATCACTAGGTCACTAAGCTCAAATTTATGATGCTTAATGTACCTATTGTATTTGCATTTTAGTTTATTTTGATAATACTAGAGATTATTTAAGGCAGCCAAACATTTACCATCAAGTAGGTCAAGCTCCTGCAAGCGAGCCACTCTATAGTCTTTGTCATTAATGATATACTATAACAAAATTTGAAGAGAAGGTAACTCAACCTCGATATGAAGAATGGATTTAGTTCCATAAATAATTGAATAGGGTGTAGCTCATGTTGGAGTATATAATGTGGTATGGTATACATAGAGGGCATTTAATAATTACAAGTGCCAATTATAACTAGCATCATTGACAATCTTCTTCAAGATATTGATAATGGTTTTATTATAAGCCTCAAGTTAGCCATTTCCTTACTGATAGTAAGTGGTAGACAAATGTTGTGTGATGTGGTATTGATAATAAAGTGTTTTCAAAAATTTATTCTTGAATGATCCACCATTATCAAATATAATGTCATATGGAATGCAATATTAGAAAATGAGATGGTTGAATATGAACTTGGATATTTGCTTACCAATGATATAAGTGATGGGAATGGCTTCCACCCACTTAGTGAACTATTCAATAGTAATCATGATGTATTTATGGCCATTTAAATATGTGGGATTGATCTTCCTGACAAGGTCCAATCCCCACATTGAGAATGACCATGGTGTTGTCCATGGTTTAAGTATCTTGGTTGGGGCATGAATCAGATTGGTATACTTCTGACACTTGACATATCTCTTCACATATGAAATTATGTCTACTTTCATTGTTGTCTAGTAATAAACAATACATAGTAACTTTTGGATATGATTGCCCTACTAGTGTGGGTTACACACACCCCTTCATGAACTTCCCTCAACATTATTCTAGATTCTATCGAAGGTAAACATTGAAGAAAATTTCCATCATAGATTCTATGATACAAGTTTGGTCCAAGTAAGGTATAGTGAGAGGATTTGTGGGTGAATTATTTTTATTTTTTATTTGGTAAATCATGAGGCATGGTTTGGTTTTGAAGATAGGCATATATATCATATTATCAGGGAGATGTTGGACCAATAATTTTATAAACCATCTCAATGGTTGATTTTTCATGTGCTAGAACTAAAATATGTTCAATAAGAAACTAATAATCCCTAGCTCTATTGGTGATTTGGATCATGGAACTAATAGTTGCCATAGCATCTGTATCCTCTCAAAATGGATGTTAGCAATATTCTACTTGAGAGTATCAAACATGTCTTTATAGGGTACCAAATTCTCATCCTTGGTCTGGTATTGGGCCATGACATGATTCATGATTAACTAAGAATCACCATATACTAGTAAATGTTGAATATTCTATTGTACTATTTAACAAAACCCTATAATAAGCACTTTATATTTGTCCATGTAATTGGTATAGGGAAATCCAATATGAAAGGACTTGGGAATGGGATCTCCTTATGACATAATAAATAATATTTTGGCCCTTCATCCACAAGTTGTGAATGATTTTTAAAAGTACATCTTCCACCGTTCAGTCTCAAGATGTGTATCTACTTATTCAAATGTCATAATGGCCTCGTCTAAAAATCTAAATGTAAGAAAATGAGTATCTGGAAGAGGAACTTTAGTAAGATGATCTATGAGTACTTGCCTCTTAAATGGATTTTGGTTGGAATATTCAATTTCAAATTTGATCAATATCATGATCCATTTTTCCATACAGCCATGTAAAGCTAATTTGGAAAGGAGATACTTGTGTGGATATACTTTGGCGATAACAATGGTATTATTGTTTAACATATAATGACATAACTTTTGGGCTACAAACACCATTATTAAATAGGCCTTTTTAATCATTGTATAGTTATGTTCATACATGACTAATGTTCATCTTAGATAATACGCATCATGTTCTTTTCCCTATTCTTCATGTTGTGACAAAAGTACCCTTAGGGCATTCTCAATTGTTGATAGGTAAAGAAGTAATGGCTTGTTTGGCATTGGTGGCAATAAAATAGGTGGGTTAGAAAGATATTATTTAAACTAATCAAATGATTTTTGACACTCTTAATTCTAGGAGAATGTAACACCTTTATTTATCAAGTTCATAAATGGATGAAATTTATTAGATAATTATGAGATGAAGCATCTGATAGATTAAATCTTGCCTTGCAAACTAAAGAGTTACTTCAAGGTAAATGGTGGTGGCACTTATATAATTACATTAACTTTAGTTAAGTTTAATGCAATTCCCCTACAATATATAATGAAACCTAAAATTTTTATATAAGTGATGCCGAATACACATTTATTTAGATTAATCCTAATGTTGTACTCATAAATTCTCTTAAATATTCTTTATATCATGACTGGGTGATCAACATGGGTATTTGATTTACCCAAGATATAATTGACATAGTCCTCATTAATATCATGTATCATGTCATGAAAAAGCACTATCATTAATATTTGATAAGTGGCTCCAACATTCTTAAGTTTGAATGACATTACTTGATAATAAAAAGTTCCCCATAAGGTGGTGAACACTATCTTGTGTTGGTCCTCTGGTGCTACCCTAATTTGATTATAAATAGAAAAAACATCAATTAGAGAGAGCATTTGATATCCTATTATTGAGTCAAATATCATGTCAATATTAGGCAAAGTAAAAGAATTTTTTGGGTATGCTTTGTTGATATCTATGAAATTATTATAGATTACCTTCTGGTTTCTTTCTCACTAGCATAATGTTTGAAAACCACTCTAAATAGTTGATCAACTTGATGCATTTTGAATCTAAGAGTTTTTACAACTTTTTATTTACTAACATAATAATGAGAAGATGCATCTTACATAACATATATTTTATAGGATTAGCACTAGGATGTTCAATGAGATGGTGTAGAACCAAGGTGAGATCCAAACCTAGCATGTCTGAATAGGCCCATACAAATATGTTAATAAATTCCCTCAAAATGGATATAAAAAATTCATGTTCCTTAATGAGTGATGTTCCTAGTATAATCCACTTTGGTTCCTATGGAATTACAATAGTCACCTCTAAGGTGTCCTCCACTAAAAGTGTGAAACCATCATCTATAATATTTGAGGAGTTAAACTAATTAATAATGGAAAAGTCCTCCAAATGGATTGTCTCATCTAATTCTCCTAAACATGATGAACTAGAATATCTTAATGTTGGCATCGACCATGATACAAATACCTTAGGGCACTCTTGAAAAATTTGTGTAAAATCTTGCTACTCCTTAGTACTAATATTTGATCCATAAATAGACTATGCATTAGAGGTATCATGTGATTCATAGGAAGAGGGGTGAACATCTCCATCTAATGGTGTTAGAAATAGGTTTTCACCAAGAGACTTGCCTTTCTCTTTACCTTTTCCTTGGTTAAAAAGTGCCCTAAAGATTTTTTCACTTTTAGAAATCAATATTTGATTTTATTTTTATTTTTAGATAGGGAAGTTCACCCATTCTCTAAAGTGGGTAGTAGGATCTAATCTAATAGAAAAGCTTTTCTTGTGATCTTCGATAGGTATGTGACTCTGTAATCCTAGAAAGTTGTATATGGCCTCATCATTTCACCTAATGGAATTATTGATTCTTATCAGTCCCAATCTATCAATTATGAATGGTAAAGGGTTAAATGTGAAGGTTGATAAATAGGGTTAATGGTGAAAATGGTATGGATGTCAAGCAAATTTATAGTGTAAAAGTCATCATAGATGATATAATCAGACCCTACATCATTATCAACATTGTTATCTCTAGTCATTGGTGTTGGAATGAAAATAGGGTATGTGGGGTCACCCTTAGCCAGTTTAAATCCAATACCATGGGTTCTCTTATACTTATTCATTGAGATTGCTAAATAACCTACCTTCATAAACTAGGTGATCCATAATCTAGTTGGAATAAGATACTTTATAATTTGGTAGCAGTTGACTAACTCATTAGTGTAAATCCAAGAATCATCTTCTACTAAAGGGTCCGATTCTAGGCCAGAGGCTGGTTTAAAAATAATGAGCTTGTTAAACTAAGATTTCCTTTTATTTTGCACTCCATATGAGTAGTCTTGGCTTTAGTCTCCCATAAGCTTTAAGATTTTCAAACAATGTGGAAATATGAAATGCATTAAAGGTGTTATATTCTCCAAGACCTTTGTCAATGATATATAAGTGATTGAAAATTTATTATGGAGGCATGTCTAAGGTAGAGGCTACGCTATTTGGGTTAATCTAATTAGCTTCTAGGCTTGATTCAATGGCTTTTCCCTTTTTAGTTTTATCTCCATTTACTTTGGGTATAAGATTCATGCCAAAATGGTAGTTTTAACTTTTATACTCAACCTCAAGGTGTTTACAATACTGATATGGCTAAAGATCAACATGTATAATCACTTCGATTCCTAAATGTGGAAATTTTATACACCGATGCAATGTAGACTGTATAGCCTTGATTTCATGGATCTAGGGTCAGCCTAATAATAGATTATAAGATAATTCTAAGTCTAAAACATGGCATATAGTATCATGAGTCAATGCCCAATGACTGCTAAAATGTTAATGGTACCTTGAGATTCCCATTATTCATTATCATATGCCTTGGTAATAATGGTATCTGGCTACAAGTTAGATACTATATATCTGAGATGTTTGACCAACTTTAGAGACATAATGTTGAGAACTGAACCATTGTCTACAAGGATATGTTTAAATCTATGGATCATTATACTGACTTTAATATATAATGGGTTAATATGCATAGGGACTAGAGAAGACATATCACTTTGGTCAAAGTTGAGATGTTGAATAGGGGTCAAGTGTCCTACCATGGCTTGAAATTTGTTTGGAGTGATATAATCTAACATAAAGGATTGGTTTGTATACTCATTCAAGATATCTTTGTGGACATTAGATGTGCACAACAAATCCATGATAGATATGTATGAAGGTGTCTTCTTCAGTTATTCTATAATATCATAGGCCTTCTCCTCAATTAGTTTATTTTTGATAGGCATGGAAGGTTGATTAGACTCATTTGTAGTATTTGGTTATGATCCTTTGATAGTGACCCTGGCTCATTGAGTTACAATTTCACAATCTTGATCTAGAACTTGGATTTGGTAGTTGATTGGATAGGTAATTATCCTTAAAATGATGATTTTTAGATGGTATGGTGCCTGCTTGTCAACATGGCCTATATAAGAATAACTAACATAAGGAGGTTGGTAGGTATCATTCAGTGAATAGGCATTATTAAGTAAAAGTCTAGGTCTATTTGTAGCTAGTCTATGGTTGATAGTGATGGTGGAAACATGACTACCTAAAATGTGTCCTAAAAAATTATTATAGGTCTACATAATTGTATGTTTATATCCTTGGTTAGTTTAATCATTTTCCCCCTAGATCTGACCATTCTACTATTTTTGTTATTGATTTTATGGTGGATTTATCTATCATTGTTGTTTCTATTATTGGTACCACTATTGGTTATTATTATTGTTATGTTGGGGAAATGGATTATGGTAGAAACCCAAGTTACAATTATTCATATGAGCATGGGTGTCTCTTTTTATCTCTCTATTTTCCATCATGTTCTCAATTAGATGTCTGAGTTGGATATACCATCTTATGTAAGGTCCTCTAACATGATGGTACTCACAAAATTCATGTTCCTTGTACCAATTGGGAAAAGGAATCACTTTAGGAAATAACTTTGATATCATCCAACTGATCATATTTTTTTGAATCAATATTTAGAACACAAACTCAATAGGCTCACCAAAGTCACTAAATTATTGGGCAATGGGTGGTCTTATCCTCAGAGGAGGGGTTTTAAATTGATTTTGATTTTTTGGTGATTAGTTTTTTGGAGGTCTTGGTTGAATGTATGGAGTAAATGGTTATTGAGTGGGTGGAGGTATATAGATAGCCAGTGTTTGCACCATCTACACATGGAGTGAGTCAGTAACCCCATTCAAGTTGTAGGGTTTAGGTTTCTCATTATTGTTACATTGAGGTGGAATTAAAGTTAGTATTTGAGTTTGGTTTTGATTATGGCTTTAGCCTTGATTTTAGTTTTGATTTTGTTTGAAATATAATAGATTGATTATGCCTTTGTTGATAAGGGCTTTCTCAATCTAGATTCTTTTTGTTATGACCTCTTTAAATGTGTGAGCACATTGTAGCTTGAGATGGTAGGATATGTTGATGTGAAATATCCAAGTAAATATCACATCCAACTATATATCTATTAGATTGTGTATAAATTAGCTAGTTAATGCTCTATAATGTTGTAAGTATGTAGTGAAACTTTCACCAGTTTTCTATTTAGTTTGGCCTAAATCCACAATAGTAATTATGTGCTCAAAATTATATGAAAAGTGTTGTACAAACTTATCTAAGAGATCATCTAAGTCAGGTATAGAGTTATTTGGTAATTTAAATATCCATTCCAAGGCTTATCCAACTAGACTCCTTAGGAAAAGTAGAAGCAAGTATATATCATTATATGCCATTGGATAGCAGGAAATAAAGAATTCCTTCAAATTCTCTCTAAGGTCACCTTTACCTTTGTATTTTTCAAGTTAAGGTGGCTCATAACTAGGTAGAAATGATATTTATAGATATTCCATGTGAAATGGGTAAGAGCATATCTCCTCTAGTTTGAATTTCTTCATATGGTTTCTAACCTGTATAGCTTGAATTGCATCCTTCATTTGTTGCAAATCTTGGGAAAGGAAATCATCAAGAGTGGCCTATTATTGTGGAGATTGCATGGTTAAAGGTGGATTATCTTGGTTCGGTTAGGTGTATTGTGGGATGCTAGTTAAATTAGTCAAATGACCAGGTATGTGTATCTATGAATTAGGGTTATAGTGTGGGTAAAGAATACACTTTTATTGAAGCATATTTTGGTTTAGGTTGGCTACATAACCTTGGATAGTCATTTTTAGTTGTGACAATGGCATTTGGATTTTTATAATGTATTGGTGTTATTGATTTTGGGAGGGAACTTATTGCCTACTTATTAAACCCTATTGGATATAAGGAACACATTGATGACTAGATCCCTATTATTTAAGGTGTTGGTAGTTGGATCCTTGATACATGTGAAATAATTATTAGGTGAAATGTAATTTTTATTAAGCACCTGATACCTTCTATGTGTAAACCTTATTTTTGACTAAACACCTATCATTAGATTAGTACTTATTGTTGAAGCAATGCTTGTTGTTGATGTGGTATCTATTTTTGTTGATCAACTAGCACTTTCTAACCAATAGGAATACATTATTTTTTAGGCAATGTCTATGATTGATAAGGTTTATTAGTCTATGATTATTATGTTAGAACATTTGTTACCACCTACTGAGGTGGTGTAGTGTTCTACACTTGTTGTGGTGGTAAGTTGGTTTATTATTGGCTTATTTCCCCTGTTCCACATTTAAGGATGCAACTAATTGGAGAGTGGAGGTTTCTTGTTGAGTTTTGTAAATAGGCATACCTATTCCTTGCTATCACATGGTGTTGTTTGGAGGAATCTATTGTGTATTGCTTGGTAGTAAATTAGACCCACTTTTCTTTAGATTTAGACTACATTTATGTGTTATATGCAATATTTTGAGTGGTATCTTATATTTAATTAATATGATCTTCTATCAAAATATGAACATTATACATATCACCAACTAATGTGTTTTGGTTAATGGGCTCTACATTTTAGCGTACATAGCCTAATAAATCTATTTGTTTCCCTATTGATGGAGTTATCTCAATCAGTGGTGTGTTATAAAATGCCCTTGTATTAAGGTTAAGATCTAGGTTGAGATAGGTTTGGTATGCTTGATGTACCTATTCCACTTGTTCATTCATAATACATTTCCCTTTTGTAATTATATTTTGGTCTTTCTATATCATTTGGACTAGAGCTTGATTATAAATAGCTGATACATGTTAGAATGGTTAAATTTGTAGTGCATTACTAAGAGTTCTAATCAAACTACTCAAACTTTCTTGTGGGAAGTCTAGAAGAGACTTAGCCCCTACTTTGATGGCTCTAACTAGCACTTCATATTTGTTTTCTTATAGATGTTCAAATAAGTATGGATCATAGCTTGTCTATGTTGGTGTCCGAACATAATAGGGATATCATTATTGGTTTTATTAAATGTTAGGAATTTTTTTAGTAAGTTATTATGCCATTTGCTCTAAATCTTGGCCTGGATAAGGAGGCATAGTTACCAAATACTATGTTAAATGGTCATGTCTTTATTCAACATATGGTATGTTAGAATATGGATAAGGATCCATTTTATAAGCTATATCATCATATAAATCTTAAATAAAAGGGTCATTAGTCACAAATTTGTCATAGCCAGGATTATACATAATCTCACTATGTGTGTAATGGGTCAGTTTTAGATCCATAGATAGGTCACAAAAAATAAATGGTCAAAAGGTAACAAACAACTGAGGTCTAAAAAATAAAGGAACTTTGGCTCTATAAAAAGAGGCACAAAGGGATAAACAACTAAACTAGGCAAAGGTAGGATAAAATAAATGCAAGACTAGTCTAACAAAATGATACTAATTTTCCCAAAGGTGGTTATAATCAGTGGCAAAAGTAACACAAAGTCTCAAACTCATCTATGGCTAGAGTAATAATTTGCCCAAAAGTAGTTATAATTAGTGACAGGAGTGTAAATAAATTAGAACAATTGTGAACTAGGATCAAAAGATAATAATTTTCCCAAAGGTAGTTATAATCATTCTAATAAAAAATAACATTGGACTCAAAAATAAATAACACTCACAAGAACATAAAAGTAAACTAAACTAAGGTAATTGGCTTAGATGACACTCAGTAGTTGGTTCACTAATACTCAATATTGGAATCTTGTGAGACTAATGGAATAGCTAAACTAAGACACTCAAAATTTGACATAATAATTTACAAACAAAGTATGTGGCAACAAATTGGCTCAAAAATATGATCTAAATTAGGTATAAAATAAGCAACAATCACTAGGTCTAGGCAAGGGGTTTTTTAAGATCAAAATAGGAAATAAACCCAAGTAACACAATTCAAAAATGAAAAGGTAGACTCCCTAAGCCCATATTAGATGAGGCTTTGGCATGAACTTGATTAGTTTAGGATTTTCACCTCAAAAGGTTGAGTTTTAAGTTTAATGCAAAAATACTCAAATGTTCTAAGGCAAAAGAGCTAGACCAAAATAGGTAGAATAACTGCATGTTTAAAATAAGATAGGTATAACAATAGATTGGAACTTGGTTTTAAAAGTGATAAGAGATTAGAACAAAATAGGTAGCATAAAAACATTCCTTCAAACAAATGACATGGTGAATAGTTTTGGAATAAAATATCTAAGGCAAAATATTTGAGATGAAATAGATAACATAACACATTTAAACAAATGACAAACAATGGGTTTTAGAACAAATATCTAAGTCAAAAAGTGTGACACAAATAGACAGAGTACACCTCTTAGGCTAAAGGGGATAAAAATAATGTGATAGTGTTGGACTTGTTTTGATGCGATAACACAAACAAACAATTTTAGTTTTAAAAAAATCATATAAATCAAATAAAATAGAAGTAACACTAATGGTCTGTCCTATATCTAAAAACTAGCACAAGTGTGTATAGCTTTTATCAAGGTTTCCACCATTATACCAATGCATGTGAGGAATTAAGTGTTAATCCAAAAATTAAAATACAACTATAGGTAGATTTTTTTATTCCCCCTCTATCTCTCAAGCATTGATACATGGCATGAACTTAGAGTGACGATCACTTGACATTTGGCAATAAATTATGTGTAAAATGGGGTTTTGACTATAAAACTATAAACATCAAACATACTAAATGGTCTCAAGTGTGTCTAACACAAGGGAATGATCACGTTAATTGAATACAAACTAATTAGATTATTATGCAAAGGTATATTCCTTTTCATAATGGATCCATTCATGTACTTCTTAGTGGAGTTTGATGTCTAGCTATCACATGGCATGGGTACCCATTGGGATGTTTAGGCTAACCACTCACCACTATCCCATCCAATAGTTTTCCTAATTTGTATACCCCAACATGTATTGGGTTTGGTATGATGTTGGTAGATGAAACCCTAGGTCAATTCACCCCTAAAGAACTTGTGGGGAGGTGATGAACTCTCTCCCATAAGCTAAATACATAAAAATAAATAATTGAAAAATGGAAAGAATTTAGAGGTCATTTTTGGGTCACCCAAGTCACTTATATCTTAGGGAGATCATACATGACATTAGTTTTGACATAAATTTTCAAACAATGGCAATAAACTAAGTGATTTTGGTCACTTGAGTTCTCTAAAGGGGATAGGGGGAGAGCATACATACAATATCTTGTAATTTTCCATAAATAAAAAAACTAGCCCAATGAAATTTGATATTTAGATAATAATGAAAAATAAACATAAATAAAAAAATATCTAAATCGATGTATGTTTGAAATTTTGGCCCCTTGGATGTATTTTCACTTTTTAAAAAAATTCAAAAATAATTAAAAGACAAACACAACTAAGTGGATTTTAAGTACCAAACAAAACGTATGTGAGATTTTAACAATGCTAGATATTTTCTCTCTCCAACTTAGGTCCTATAAAATGTTAGGGGGTTTACATGCTTATAAACCTAAAAGAAAGTGACTAAATAATAATTTATTTTGAGCTATTAGGTTTGTATTTTTTTTCTTAGAGAAATCATCATTTATTACAATAGAGATTGATGTTGATTAATGAAATTAACATCAATTTAGTTAGATCATCAACACTTCCTGTAAACACACAAAAAACAAATGTGTTTTGAAATAAAAATGGATGATAAATAAATTTAAAACTCAAACTTCTCATGACTCTACAATAAAAAGATAACAAAGGTAATAAATAGGTTGTTAAACAAAAAAATGAAACGTAGAATATCAATAAAAATCAATTTTCACTATATTATCAGCTTACTCTATTTTGACACAAAGATCATCATCAATCCCTACAATCAATGACAATTTTCCATAATCATCATCAATCCCTAAAAACTTGTTTAAAAAAGATGTGAATTTCAAAGCTGAAACTCTAAATTTGAAGATTTAAATGCATATGTTAGAAAAACTAAAGCTAGCATATCGATTTCTTTGGCCATATGGGATGTTTGGTCCCATCAGGTGTGCCATTATATACCTTAGGTGTTTGAATAGTAAACAATGTGTAGATTAGTCCCTTGTTAATCTAAATGAGAAAACATCAAGCATAATAATTCACTTGGACTGAACACTCTTGCCTAAGAACTAGGGGGAACATAACATAATACGTAAAATCACAAAATAGAGATAAAGATAATACAAAATTCTTACCTCCTTTGTCAAATTTGATGCTTACTTTTTGGCATAAGGATGTTCATTCTTGGCCTATGATAATTTGAGTCTTTTTTAAATTCTCTTCCATGAAGGTAACATCTCTCTAATAGTCACTTGTGGCTTGGTGTGAAGCTTGGCATAAATTGGGCATTATAACACTACTCTTAAAGGCTTCAAGAAGGTGTTCCAACAAAATAACATTAAATACAAAAGCTTATTTAAAAATGTTGTGGGCAATTGTATTTATAGATCAAAGAACTAACTCTAATCGTAGGGAGGTTATGTTAAATTCTAACTTGGGTTGAGTCTAAATTAACCTATATTGAGTCAGTTTAACTCTGAGTTGGGTTAAGGCAAAAATGAAATCTTGACACCTCAGTTTCATATATTTGTGAGGCATGACAACTCATTTTAGATATTTATGAGGTGTGACTCATATTTTTTAATATTTAGGAGATAATAAATCATTTTATTAGCTCTTTTGACCTTTTAACTTCATATTTGGCTAAAAATTCTTTTTTTGGTAAATGAGATTCACTAATTTGATTTGGAATTTTTATTTAGGTAAGCTAATTAATATTTGAAATTTAGTTAATCTTTCTTAGTGATTTTTATCTTTTGAAAATTATTTTAAATGTTTTAAATGAATAGCTTGATAGGCCAAAAGTGTCAAATTACTAGGTCATAATTTGATTAGGGTTAGAACTAAACTAGGTTAGTGATGCATACAAGGTAATACACCAAATAAGATAGCCTCATCATGTATCTAGAAAATTAAATCTCTTACATGGAAAAATTTGAGAAATTTAGGTGATTTCTATACTTAAAATGTGCCATTTACTAAAAATTGAATTATATGTTAGTTTAGGCACAAAAGTGGCCAAAACTAAGTGTCTACACCTTCTAGTAAATACTAAATTATTAGAAGTCAACATCAATTCCTCCTCTAATAGTAAGTCCTTTCATGATAAGTACCTATCTATTAGGAAAAAAATCATCCATACCAACTCTTGAACATTATCATTTATTGAGGGAGACATTATTGAACATTGTCAATGAGTGTTGAGCTTTGATATTTAATGTTGTCATTAGTGTCAAAATTTCTTATGAATATGAAATGGATATTTCATTTATGTCAATATAATATCATTGATGTCAAAGGTTATTATGAAAATGATTAGTCAAGTAATCCTTGATACCTTGTGAGATGGTATTTGCAGGTGGCATGATGAAATGAGTGAGTTTTGAAGAAGAAGTAGTATGCTATGAAGATCTATGTAAGTAGATTCAAATATGCTCTAAATAAACTAAGAAGATGAGAATGCTACAAATATAATGATATTAATAATACCTAACATTATTTTATCATGAGAGAGATCGTTTGAAGTTATATCTAAGGTGTTGAGTATCCTCTAATTGATTAAAATGTTAGCTTCAAAGATCTGTGTATGTAGCTTTGAAAATGCTACAAAGATCCCAATCAAGATCTAAAGATCTATATGTAGCTTTGATAAATAAATCTATTAATGGTATATGAGGAATGGTTCTATCTTAAAGTTTTAAGCATTGGTTTCTGGAAAGACTAGCTAAGTTTTATGAATTATCATTAAAAAATAGAAGTTGGTCTAAACACTTAAAAAAACCCTTATAGTGAATTTATGTTGAATATATTGTTATAAAGAGATAAGAATGATTTTATAAGGTCAAAAAATTTATTTTAGGTTGAATTCAACTCTCTTAGTCATATCCAAGTATAATTGGTTTCTCAAGAGAGTGAGAAGACCCTACAGAAAAGTGCTTATCTTTTGGAAATTTGTTGTAGAAGATAGAGTTAACCGAGTCAAAGTTAAAAATTAGATGAAGATCAAAGTGTGAGACTTTTATTTTATATTCATTAATTTTTTTGGATAGGTTATAGATATTAGGTGTGCAAATTTGGTGATCCAAGTTGGCTAGTCACTAATAGACCTAGTAGTGTAGATAGTGACAAAATTAGATATAAGAGATAAGTTGATTTTGATGTATTTTTATGAATAAGTGATGCATTGAAATTAATGATTACTTTTTTTTATTATTGAGTGACCTATCCATGATTTTAATAGGCTTGGAAGTTAGAGTAAGAGGTTGAAACATTGAATCCAAAATGGCTTATCTGACTGAGTAGAGTTTATGAAAGAGAAGGTCAAAAAATTGGACTGAAAGACCAATAGTTTTCATTAGACCTCATGATATAATTGATTGAGGTTTTCTTAGGATGTTTTAAGATCTTGTTCATGCATTTAAATACTTTGAATATATTCAATAATGTGTCAGATGTTCATGTTTCCTTGACTATGTTTTGGAGTCAATTGGTAGTTCTGAGTGAACATTGAATATTAATTTTTTTTCATGGTTATTTGGAAAAATTGAGTATATACATTATTTTTTCAAGACAAATATTCTATATATGTGTAGGCCTATTATAAGTAGTGATTTGAAGAAGGATTCAAGTGGTAATTGGATATAAAAGTTGTTGTAGACATAAATTAAAGTTGGATAAGGGATATTGGAGAGGATTATGAATTTTTCCTTCCATGTGAGGTGTTTTTATTTGCTTAAAGAAAGATAAAAGGGTAAAATTTTGTTAAGAAGACCTATTAGGTCTTCATAAGCCTAAAAGAGGGAAAAGGGCTAATTGATGTATGGCCAATCTATTTTATTAATTTATTAATATTTAAGGCATGCTTTTTTAATATGATATGACATATTCATGGTCTACCTAATTTATTTTAATATGTATCCAACCTATAAGGATATGATCAAATGAGTTATATAAAAGCAAGGTAGTTAGGCCTATTTTGTGTGTGCTTAGATAGAGAAAGAGAAGAATAGTAAAAGTGAATGATATAGATCATTAGTGAGTATAATGAGGTCATAAATACCATCATATAAATGTTATGAATATATAACCAAGGTTTTTTATATGAATAGCATGGTTAGAAGACTTAATCAAGCCATAAAGAAGGCTGGTTGAGTGAAGATGGTTGAAGATCAGTTTGAGAGGGACTGAAGTGAGTGAAGAGCTAAAAGAAAATATCATCATATATTGTAGAAGAAAAAAGGGTTTCTTAAGGTGATCAAATAATCATATGGATAAGTTGGTGTTGATTCATCTAGGGGGTGGTGACTCTTTGCAAGTTAGTGCTTGTTAAAGCCAAGTGTGTACTTGGTAAATTAGGGGTTAGTACTCCTTATTGGGTTGGTGCTTAGATAAATAATCTATAAAGTTGGTACTTTATACATTAGGGTTGGTGCTCTAATTTGAGTGGGTGATCAACTAAATATTGTTTAATTACTTTATAAAAATGTAGTCTAAGATGTGTTTCACTAGATTTTATTTCCCATGAGGGTTTCCCACATATATGTTGTGTTCATGTGTTTCATGCTCTTATGATTTGATACTTATGCTTGCTAAGATGTACATGCTTATTATAATGGTTCATATATGTTGAATGGAATTGAATGAAAAAAATTTAAGACTAATTCACCCCACCTCTCAGTCATCTTGTTTCCAATAATTGGTATCAGAGAAGGTTCTTAGGAGTAGGTTTGATATCCTAAAGGAGATCCTAAGAAGCACAAGATGTCTTATGATCAATAGGGATAAGACAACATGTATGATGAAAAATTATTCTATAATAGTGAAGAAGGAGAAGATTTATTGATGATTTGAAGAAGACTATCAATGATCTCAATAGTCAGTTAGAAGATATCAGCAAAAGGTTCAAATCAAAGGAATCTAAGTATAACCAGTTGAAAGTTGAACATTTGTATCTAATAGACAAAATGAGAAATTTTATGAGAGATCATGAAAAGTTAGAATAAGTCAATAATATCAACATAAATAATTCAATTAGGCAACCCATTACAATAAAAGATAATTCTTTTTTGAAACATGGTAAGTATTATAATGTTGTTTGCTACATTTGTCATAATATAGGACACATTGTTAGTTTTTTCTATAATAAAGTTGAAAGGCATAAAAGGTTCAACAAAACACATTAATCTCCTATAATGTATAAAAAGGATAAAAAAATTGGTCTAGAAGCTAAAGCAAATTAGGATGAATCACATTAAACCCAAGAAGTAAAATGGACCTCTTGCCAAGGAGGAACAAAAGACTAAAGAGGATTCAATGCTAGCTCAGACTAATTTTCACATTCAAAATGAAGGAATGAAATAATATATAGATAGTGGTTTCTTAATTCACATGATAGGAGACACAAATAAGTTTATCACATTAAAGAAGAATGTTGTAGGAATAGTGAGGTTGGGAGACAATACAACTACTAATATAGTTGGAAAAGGTGTCTTAAGTTTGGATAATGGAAAGACAAAGACCCAAAATGTGTTCTATGTGGAAGGTTTGAAGCATAACCTACTCAGTGTAAGTCAAATATGCACTTAAGGACACACACTAACTTTTCATGATAGTGGATATGAGATTAGAAGAGCCAAATTAGGAAGGCTAATTGCCAATTTTAAGAGAACTGAGAATAACTTATATGTACTAAATGAGATAAATACGGAGAGATGTTTCATAATCAAGATAGATGAAATTTGATTATGGCACAAAAGGCTAAGACACCTAAACTTTGACATTCTAGTTAGAATTAACACTAAGAAGTCTGTGAAGAACATGCCCAATATCATCAAACCAAAAAACATTCTTTGCAAGGCATGTCAACATGGTAAGTATACTAAAATAAGGTTCAAGTCCAAGGAGTACTCTATTACAAAGCCCCTAGAGCTAATCCACACTAATCTCTATGGGCCTATGATAATTCAAAGCATTCAAGGAGATAACTACTTCATGTTACTCATTGATTGTTACACAAGAATGACTTGGATTAATTTCCTAAAAGAGAAATTATAAGATCTTGACATGTTCAAAACTTTTAAGGCCCTTGTTGAAAATGATAAAAAATGGAAGATCAAGTGCTTAAGAAATGATAGAGGAGGAGATTTTTGGTCTAATGAATTTGATGACTTTTGTGAGGTTCATGGAATGAGAAGACAATTTTTAACAGTTAGGACACCTCATCAAAATGGGGTAGTAGAAAGGAAGAATAAAATAGTTCAAGAGATGGCTAGAACTATGTTGCATAAATCCATATTATCTGATGGATATTGGAGAAAGGTATTTATCATTGTTGTCTACATTTTGAATAGATAACAAATAAGGATAAATGGTAATAAGATTCTTTATGAACTATGGAAGGGTAGACCTATAAATGTAGAATACTTTAAAGTTTTTGGGAGCAAATTTTTCATCAAAAGAGATGAAGAAAACTTGGGTAAGTTTGATTCTAGATTTGATAAATTCACATTCTTAGGATACTAATCAATGAACTCAGCCTATAAATGTTAAAAAAAAGAGACTAGAAAAGATAATGAAAAGTACAAATGTAAAGGTTGATGAGACAAGAAAATCTCATTCATAGTAAAAGAATACTTCAAAGAAGTCAGAATTTAATAATGATGAGGAGACTTTAGAGTTTGATGAGGAGGAAGAAGAAGCTGAAGAGAGACATGACTCAAAATAACCTTCAAGATAGATTTAAATAGATCATCCTAAATCTTAAATCTTTGGAAATAAGAATGTGGGTATGAAAACAAGGAGAAGATTAGTAAGTTAAATAAAGAAAATGTTGATTTATTATCCAAGATTGAACCTAAGAATCTTATAGAAGAAATAAAAGACAAATTTTGGATAGATGTTATGAATGAAGAGTTAGATCAGATAGAGAAGAATGAGACTTGGATACTATTTCTTAGAAACAAAGACAAAAATATTATTGGCACAAAATAGGTGTTTATAAATATTTTGAATGAAGATGGAGAAGTCACTAGAAATAAGTATAGATTGGTATACAAGGGATATGCACAAGTTGAAAGGGTAGACTTTGAGGAGACATTTGAACCAGTAGCGTGATTGGAGGCAATCATATTATTTTTAGATTATGCAAGATTCAAAGGATTTAAGGTATACTAGATGGATGTCAAATCTAAATTTTTGAATGGGAATCTATAAGAAGTGTACATTGAAAAACCTAAAGGGTTCTCTCTAAAAAATAATAAATACTATGTTTATAGATTGAAAAAGGCTCTCAATTGAGCTTGGTATGTTAGGCTAGACAAGTATCTGCTAGATCAAGGATTCAAAAGAGGAGTTATGAAAAATAATTTGTATATCAAGATAGAATATGAGCATCAATTGATAGTAGTTTTTTATGTGCATGACATCATCTTTGGTGGAAACAATGAAACCATGATAAAGGACTTTGTAGAATTTATGAAGAAAGAATTTGAGATGTCTATGCTAGGTGAAATATCCTTCTTTTTTGGGTTATAGATCACTCAGTCTAAAAAAGGGTATATTTATCTCACAATCCAAGTACATTAGAGAGATGTTGAAAAAGTTTGAGATGGAATATTGTAAGGTAGATAGTACACCCATGGTCATAAGATGTAAGTTAAGCAAGGAAGATGAGTTTTTAAAGGTTAATCAGATGTCATATAGGTCAATGATTGGAAGTTTATTATATATCACTACTTCTAAACTTGAAATCATGAAAGAATTAGGTCTTATGGGAAGATTTCAAGTAGATCCAGAGGAGAATAATCTAAAGGTAGTCAAAAAGATACTCAGGTATATCAAAGGGACTATATAATATGGATTGTGGTATCCAAATGGCAAGGAGTTCAACCTAACAACCTCTATAGATGTAGATTAGGTAGGAATTATAGATGATAAGAAGAGTACCAGTGGAGGAGCTTTCTTCCTAGGAAAATTCTTAGTTTCTTGGATAATTAAGAAGAAACCATCAATAGTTTTTTCCACTTGTGAGGCTGAGTACATTTCAATAGCTTTAGGTTGCACACAGGTCCTATGGTTGATATAGACTCTAAAATACTATAAGGTGGAGTATGATGGTCCAAACCCATCTATTATGATAATACAAGTGTTATAAGTGTCTAAAATAACCCTATCATGTACTCAATTAAAAAACACATTCCCATTAGATATCATTTTTTAAGAGATCAGGTAAGTGAACAAAGTGTCAAACTTGAATATGTTTTTACATAGGATTAGATTGAAAACATCCTCACCAAACCACTACCAAAGGTAAATTTTGAACATCTAAGATAGGAATTATGTGTAAATCCTACCCTTATAAATCATTGAGATACTGAGGGGGAGCTAATCATGCTCATTAACTTCATGTACAAGTGAGTTTTTCAAAGAAGGTATGCATGGTGTGAGGGAGAGCTATTCAAGTATGTGAACTGAGCTTGATATGTGTTGAAGTGGTCTTTTAATCTGAGTTCATTCTAAAATAGATGAAATTTATAGAATATCTTTGTAATTAATTTTAAATGGGGATAAAATATGAGAAGGAGAAAGATTAGAAAAGATGAGAAAAGTGGAAATATCAAAAAAGGTGAAAAAGGTAAGAACCAAGTCTAACAAATGATTGCCATCAAGAGTGATTAACAATGTTTTCTAAGTGTGTTTGCCATTAATGACAAAGTAGATATTTTTAAACATTATCATTAATTGAGGGATATATTGCTGAGAATTGTCAATGAGTATTGAGCTTTGATATTTAATGTTGTCATTGATGTCAAAAGTTCTTATGAAGATGTAATGGAATTTTTATTGATGTCAATCTAATATCATTGATGTCAAAGGATCTTATGTAAATGCTTGGTCAATTAAGACTTGAGACCTTGTGATATGGTATTTTCATGTGGCATGATGAAATGAGTGAGCTCTAAAGAATAATCAGTATGCTTTGAATATTTATGTAAGCAACTCTAAAGATGCTCTAAATAAGCTGTGAAGATGAGAATGTTCTAAAGAGAAGGATCTAAACAATACTTGATAGTATTTGAGCATGAGAGATATTGTTTGAAGTTTTATCTAAGGTTTTGAGGATCCTCTAATTGATTAAAATATTAGCTCTTAAGATTTGTGTATGTAGCTCTGAAGATGCTATGAAGATCCCAATCGAGCTCTGAAGATCTATATGTAGATCTAAAGAAGGTCTATTGAATTTATTAAGAAGAGTGAATACATGAGGTTTCTTGAGCTTACAAAATAGACATTGAAAAATAAGATATTTTTAAGGTGGAGCTTATGAGGTGGTTAGAAGATTAGATTCAAAAATTGCAAGTCAAAGCTTAGAAATCAAGAGAGATGGTAGCTAGATGAGGTAGCAGGATCAATTTCCATGACATGGGTGAGTGGGTGAACATTGATAGAGGTTATTCAAGTTATTTTAAGTATGTGCATGAAGTTTTAGATCAAGTTTTGCAATAAAAGGCTTGAAAAAGTGTTTCAAGGTTTTTAAAATGCATAGAATGAAGCGTAGTCTACTCAAGAAGGTTTTTTTAGTCCTCATTGGCACATTTAGCATCTACATGAGAACCTAAGATGTTCATGGTAGATGAGGAAGGGTTATATCTAAAAGTTCCAAGCATTTTTTTAGGAAATAGGAGCTAAGTTTTATGAATGATCATTAAGACAAGAAGTTGGTCTAAAGCCTCATAAAACCCTAACAGTGACCCAATGTTGAAGATCTTATTATAAAGAGATTGTAATGGTTTGATAAGGTTATAAAAGTTATTGTAAGTTTAATTCAACTCTCCCAAGCATCTATAGGTATGCTTGGTTTCTTAGGTGAGTGAGAAGACCCTATAAAAAAGTGCTTGTCTTTTGGAAATTCACTATAGAAGATAGAGTTGATGGAGTCAAAGTTGTAAAGTGGATGAAGATCAAAAAAAAATTGTACAATTTCTAGATCTCAGGTGTGCAAAGTTAGTGATCCAATTTGACTAGTCACTAACAAACATAGTGGTGCAGACAATGAGAAAATTAGATAGAAGAGAAGATGATTTCTAATGTATTTTCATGAATAAGTGATGCATTGAAAGAATGATGATGTTTTTTTGGTCTTTAATGACCTATCCATGCTTTTCAAAATCTTTTAAGTTAGAATAAGAGGTTGAAACATTGAAACTAAAATGGATTATCTGACTGAGTAGAGTCTATGAAAGAGAAAGTTAGTAGATTGGTCTGAAAGACCAATGGTTTTCATTAGAGCTCATGATCTAATTGATTAATATTGATTTGAGGATGTTTTAAGATCCTATTAATTCATTTAAATCTTTTGAAGATATTTAATCATGTGTTAAATGTTCATGTTTCCTTAAATATGTTTTGGAGTCCATTGGCAATTTTGAGTGAACATATTATTGAGAGGTATTTGAGCCTATTTACCCTGAGTCAAAGCATAAGATGAAGTTTGTGATGACCCTAAGGTCATGACGTTTATGAATATATATATTTTTTCTATGATTGTTTGTAAACATTGAGTATATACATTAATTGTTTAAGATAGAGTTTTTGTATATGCATAAGCCTTTTATAAGCAATGATTTGAAGAAGTGTTCAAGTGGTAGTTGGACCTAAAAGGTGTTGTAGAACTAAAGTAAATTTAGATAAGGGATATTAGAGTGGCTTATGACTTGTTCCTACCATGTGAGGTGTTTTTATTTTTTAAATAAATATCAAAAGGCAATGTGTTGTTAATAAAACCTATTAGGTATTCATAAGCCTAAAAGAGGAGAAAGGGCTAATTGATGTATGGCTGACCTATTATATTTATTAATTCATGATTAAGGCATGTTATTTTAATATTATAAGACCTATTCATGACAAAAATAATTTATTTGAATATGTATCCTACCTAGAAAGATATGATCAAATCACTTATATAAAAGTAAGGCAATTAGGCCTATTTTGTGTGTGCTTAGAGAGAAAGAAAGAAATAGTAGAAGTGGATGATATAGATCATTTGTGAGAAAAAGGAGGTCATGAAAACCATCATATAAATGTTATGAATAAATAATATAGGTTTTGCATATATCAAGCTCAAAAGACCTAATCAATCTATGAAGAGGACTAGTTGAGTGAAGAGGGTTGAAGATCAGTTTGAGAGGGACTGAAGTGAGTGAAGAGCTAAAAGAGAAGATCATCATCTATTTTAGAATTAAAAAAGGTTTTTGAAGGTGATAAAATAATTAGGGGGCTGATTTGTCCCCTGATTTGGTGTTAATTCATCTAGGGGGTTGGTGCCTCCTTACAAGTTGGTGCTTGGTAAATTAGGGGTTGGTGTTCCTTACTAGGTTGGTGCTCAGCTAAAGACTCTATCAAGTTGGTGCTTGAAAATTGGGGTTGGTTATCCAAGTTAAATGTGTTATCAACTTTAGATTGATTCATTACTTTATAGGGCTATATTCCAAGCTATGTTTTAGTGGGTTTTATTCCCCATGAGGGATTCCCATGTATATGTTGTGTTCATGTGTTTCATGCTCTTATGATTTGATGTTTATGCTTGTTAAGATGCACATGATTATTAAAATGGTTCATATATGTTAAGTGGAATTAAATGATTTTTTTTTTAAAATTGATTCACCCCCTCCCCCCTCTCAGTCATCTTATTCTAATAATTGACAACATATTTCTCTAAGTCAAAAATTCACTTTTTACCTACTTCCAAATATAATTTAGCAATATATGCCCTATTAGTAATAAAAATTTAGTTATGAAATGAATAAATCTAATAGATCAGTACAAAGGGTACCCATTATAGAATATTTCAATATGAATCCACCTATTTATCCAAATCAAGTTAATCACCCTTTAAACACTCAATAACATATACCTCCTCCATCCTAAAATTATCCCACTCTCCAGTAATTTTAAGAAAAAAAGACATTATTACAATCAGGGTAATAAGTACAAGTTTGATGAAATATGGCCCTATACATTTGATATGATTTTCCTTAAAGTACCTTTATCATCTCACTTTTATGCACCCAAATTCACCAAATACAAGGGAAAGGATGATCATAGATAGCACCTAAAGGAATTCTTTGTAGCATGTCAATAGGTATCATATATAAATTTATCTACTTCAATTATTTCCATCCAACTTGGGTAGAAAAGCCTTGGAGTGGTTTATTCATTTACTAAAGGTATCCTTCAACACTTTTGATGATCTATTTGATAATTTTTTTTTAAAATTCTCATATGACAGAGTAAAAGACCATGGTTCACTTATGCAATGCTAAACAATAGGGTGTGAAAAGTTTTCTAATTACCTACAATGATGAAGTTTGGTTAGCTAGTTTCCACATAACCTTCTAGACAAGAAACTAAAAAATATGTTCGCTTCTAATCTTAATTAAGAGATAGCTCACAATATGAGACTTCATTATGCTGACACATTTCAAGAGATTACATAATGGGTATAGATTGAGAATGTATTTATATACAAAGGCCTATTCAATATTTATTCTCAAAATTAGGCATGAGATCAAGCCCCAACACAAGCATAAGAAAACATGTTTGTGAAACCAAAGGTATTAATAAAAATATGTATGTTGTAGGGAATAGAGTAAATAAATATAGAAATGTATAAATAATGTAACTACTAATTATCCAAAATAATTCACCTACTTAATCTATATCAAAAAAGATTTTTCTCTGACCTTGGTGAGCCTGTAGAGGTCATATTCCAAAAATTAGTTACAAAAAACATGGTCATTTGGCCAAGTGCCAATTTTTTTGAAGAAGGCCAACCAAAGACTGTAAGATATTGGACATTGAATATTATGATTACTATCATGTTAAAGTCCATGTAACTTACAAGATTATGCAAATCAAACACTTCATCCAAGACTTGTTTGAGCATGAAAAAATTGAGTTAGAGAATGTTGATTCTACTTCAAATCAAAACATGGGTGTATACAAGGACCAATTTTTGAAGCATAATTCCAATAATAAATGTCAACCAAAAAATCAAAATCAAAACAACCACCATTTGAATAATTATAATTAGAATTAGGGTTAGAATCAAAATCAAAATAACTATAATCAAGGTCAAGATTCCAAACCAATCAGATTGGCTACCTTAATGTCTCATATGACTACAACAATGCTGTGGAATGTATTACCAGTAATTATGTAGCCACTATTAATATCAATCTCTATAAACCATCCAACACCCATTTGTGTGTTATCCCTTCCATTATTAGACCTCCCCCTTCATATCCTAGTGACCCTCTTCTAACTCAAAATTGCATTTTCATGACTTGATGTCCATGGGTTACCATTCCAAGTCTTGCATCTCCTCCTTCCAATTTAATTAATCCTCTTCCAACTCAAAATTTTGATGTCACAACTTAATAACCATGGATCACTATCTAATGTACTTCACCACTTCCAAATAATAATCCAATCTAAGGCCCTTTTCCTTCAAATTCAAAACCAACTGCTTATTCAACTGATAAATAGTATGATCTTATGGAAAAATTAAATAAGACACCAATGCAAATTTATATTCTATATATTTTGCATACATTTGAAGTCCACAAATAAAGGCTATGTGAGATTCTATGATAATCTAAGGTTTTAAATGATATTAAGCCTACCCAATTATAATCACATGTGTAACATTTATCCCTAGATAAATAACTCACATTTAACCAAAGTGACATGTCATCACTTAGTCCGTTTCATAACAACCCCTTTATATCAAAGTAGTCATTTCCTATCACAAAATCAAATAGATTCTCATAGATAATGTTTTAGGGTTGAATATCACCTCATTGAAATTGGTTAAACATTTGGGGTTAACTTCAATATATCTGTATCTATACACCATCACTATCAAGGTGTATGGAAACACAAAAATAGAATCACATGATTCCATTTGTCTACTTATCATTATTGGGCTTATTACCCATGATATCCTTTGTCATGTCATAGATGTTGAACTACCATAAATTTTAATTATTAGACATCCTTGGATCTATGAATTATGCTCAATCCCTTTTACATTACATCAATGTATAAATATCCCCCATTATAGAATGGAAGTTATGGTTACTAGTGATTTGCAACCATATCAATATTGTAAACATTTAAAATCTGAATATGATCATTATAACTATTATCCTAGCACTAAGTATGCACCCAAAAAAGATAAGAATGTAGCACTTGAATCTCCCAAGTCTAATCATATTAACCAAAGTAACCTTGCATCAACTTCTAGTGCTTCAACTCCCCAAATTTCTTCCCATTTCACAATTGAAGATAAAGGTCATGACATATATAACATCCATTATGCTTTCCATATTACCATATTATTCAAGTCTCCAAAGTATCATGGCAGGCCAAAGATGGATTGGCACAAAAAGACTGATTCTCATCCTAAGGGACCTAATATTTTTGTTAAAAAGGGTTTGTTTAGTCAATAATAACTCAACAATTATGATGATTCCTAGTTTTATAATGATGATTTTGCCTCTTGATATTAGAACACTAAATATCCCATTCCAAATAGAATCATGGAACATCAATATTACAAAGGAAAGGGCTTGGGGGTAAAGCAACAAGGTATTATTGAACATGTCTATATAACTAAACATAAAGTTATTTGAGGCATTAGATACAGATTGCCTAGGGATGTCATATCTTGAGAGTGACACAACTTTATTGTTTAATGAAGATGATCCTTATTGTGACATAGAATCTTGCTATAGTATATATGATGAGCTATCTGACATGAACCTCTTTTATAAAAAATGTGTCCTTACCATCACATCCACATCCAATTTACCTCTTTGAGGAACTTTTAGACCAGGGTAAAAGTAATGATAAATATTGAGGTCTACTAGTGAAAACCTCTTTAAGGAACTTTTAGACCAGGGTAAAAGTAAAGATAAATATGAGTCCCTTGGTGAAAACCTGTTTTAAGCACCAAAGGATGAGGAAGTTTGATCTCTTTCATAGTAAACACATATCCCCACAAGTTTACACACTATATTTGGTTCAGATATTAGTTTAGAGGAAAAAAATACATTTGATTAGTTGGCTCAAGATTTTCCTTAAGCATTTGTTGAATGACCATTACCTTTCATGGGTTATTTTAATTATTCTTAAATGAGTGATCCTGATTGACCACAATTAGATGGAGAAGATCAATTCTTATCAATACCCACTATACTAGAGGATGGTTCCACATTGCTTATGGAAGATACCACCAAAGTTAACATTGGTACTATAGATGACCCCAAAATTATCAAGATTGGTGTGTCCCTTACTTCAATAGAACATGAATTAATCATCATCATTCTTAAGGAATTCATTGACATATTTGCATGTTCTTATGTTGATATGCTTGGGTTAGATATATATTTAGTTTTACACCACCTTGTTGTGCACCTGAATGTCAAGCCTATTAAATAAAAGTTATAAAAATGCATCCATGTATTGCTATCCTAGTCAAGAAAGAACTGGAAAATTTATTGAGAGCAAGATTTATTAGGCTAATTGATTATAATGAATGGATTTATAATATCATTCCAATCAATAGAAGTCCCATTGGCATTTGTATATGCATATATTTAAGAGACATCAATAAGGCATGTACCAAATATGAGTTCCCATTACCTAACATTAATACGATCATAGACTCAAAAATACGATAAAAAATGTTATCCTTCATGGATGGTTTTATGGGTATAATTAGATTAAACTAACACTAGAATATCGACATAAAATAGTGTTTACCACTCTATGGAGAACATTATGTTATCAAGTTATGCCATTTAACTTTTAAAATGTCAGTGATACATATCAACATGTAGTGATTATTATCTTGCATGACACAATGAAGGATATTATTAAGGACTATGTTGATGATATTCTAGGAAAATAAAAAACTTATATAAGACACAAAAATTCTATGGAGAATCATTAAATGACTTTGTGAATATAAGGTGCACATCAATTCAAATAAATGTGTATTTGGAATCACTCCAAGAAAATTGTCAGGCTTCATTATTTCTTAAATAGGTATTGAAGTCGATCTGGCCAAAGTTAAGGCCATCAAAGAAATGCCTTGCCCATCCAATTTGAAATAGATGCACAATTTGTAGGTAAAAAATTAGTCCATTAGCTAATTCATTTCATAGCTTGTTGATCACTACCATCCTTTCACTCACCTCTTTAATAAGGGTACCACCTTTCAATAAAACACCAATTATCAATAGTAATTTTATAATTTAAAAACCCATTTATCAAATCCACCAATGTTGACCTACCAATTATAGGGAAGACACTATTAATTTACATTTTAATGACTAAACCTACCTTGGGTGCACTTTTATCCCAACATGATGATTAGGGGAAAGAACATGTAGTATATTATCTAAGTAAAACATTAGTCACTTATGAACATAAATATACACCAATTGAGAAAAAAATTAGTGTAAAGAGAAAAAAATTAGTGTTACTCTTTACATCCCAGAAGATGCATCATTACATGTTGAATAATAAGATCATCATAATTACAAAAGTTGATCCTCTCAATTACATTCTCTCCAAAGCCACATTGATAGGTTGTATAGCCAAGTGGATTATGCTCTTAAGTTAGTTAGACATTAAATATACTGATCAAAAATCCATTAAAGGGCAAGTCCTTATAGATCAACTTTCCAAGGCACCTTTGTTAGACACACATCCTTTGAATTTCCATTTCCTTGATGAGTTTATATTTACTCTGAAAGAATCATGTCAATGGAATCTATATTTTGATGATTCCTTCAAATCCCATGCTTTATTTTCATGCATTATATTTATTATGCTATAGGGGGTTCTCATTCCCAAGGAATTTTAAATTGTCTCCCCACACACAAATAATATTGTAGAATATGAGGCACTCATTGCAAGACTTCATCTTGCCATGTAATGGAAAATTCAACAATTGGTTATCTATGGATATTCATAATTGATTATTAATTAGGCTACATATAATTATCAAACAAAGGATGAGAATCTCATGCCCTATAAAGGCATGGTTAAAAACCTTAAATAGAAATTTGAATGAATCCAATTTGATAAAATACCAATATCCAAAAATATATCAATTAATGCCATGACAAATATTGGGTCATTAATAAAAATGTCTTACAACATTCGTGAAAATTAGTTCCTCATTAAAAATCTTATTACACTAGCTTGCAAACATCTAGATTCAGAGAGGTATGTGATATTGTTGGTCCTAATTCACCATGGTACCAAGACATATACACCTACCTCCAAGACCACATTTTTTCCATTGACTTATGCCAAAATCAATGAAAATCATTAATTCATAACATATCCCATTATACTTTAATCGATGATACATCCTATTGTAGAGGCTATGAAGGGATGTTACTTTATTGTTTAAAATTAAGTGAATTAGAAGTATTGTTAAATACATGCACAAATGGATTTGTGGATCCCATACTAGCGGAATGGTCCTTGCCAAAAAATTCCATTGGATAGGATAATATTGGCCCATAATGGAATTAAATGTGTGTACATATGTCAAAAAGTTCCTTGTCAAAATCACCTTGATTTAGTTCATGATCCTTCACAAGAACTTCAATGTATCACATCTCCTTAGACATTTTTAACATGGGGGATTGATCTCATAGTAAATATAAACACACTTCTTCAGATGTCCATAATAATATCTTGACTGCCATCAAGTATTTTACTAAGTTAGTTGAGGCCTCTCACTTACGTAACTAATAGGTAGATATATAAATTCATTTTAAATCACCTCATTTTTATTATTACATTCCCTCTACCATTATATTTGATAATGGAAAGTCATTCAAGAACAAAGAGATAAAATTCCTCTGTGCACAATTCCATATCAAACACATATGGTCAAGTCCCTATTGCCCTCAAGGTAATAGCCAAGCTGAGGCATCTAACAAGACTATTGTTAGAATTATTAATAAGATTTTCAATAATCCTGGCCATGATTGAAATTTATTATAACTCCATACCTTTTCATCTTATCATAATAATATCCACATGCCTATAGGTGTAACACCCTATTCCCTAGTATTTGGATCTGAATCTATTATTCCTATTGAAATCATGTTTCCTTCCATGTGCATTTCATTTTAGGGCATCATTAATGATGAAGATTACAGAGTGGCCTAGCTAAAAAAATTAGAACTCTTGGATGAGATATGACTAAATAAATTGAACCATCTCAAGGTATATCATAATCAACTACATCATAGTTATAAAAAACACACAATTTCTAGAGACTTTAAAGTTGGTGGTCTATATTTAAACAAAATCATGAAAACACCAACTTGTTTTGTGAAAAGAAAGACAAATTTGAGCCTAATTGGATGGGTCTATTTATTATCATGATAAAATATGGTTATAAAGCATACAAGTTAGCTACACTATATAGACAAGAGCTAGATGAACCCATGAACATTATGCATCTCAAACAATTTGATGCTTGATTTGTTCGAATATTGTTTATGAGATCCCTTGCTTGGGAGTACCCCTTCCATTTCCTTTCCCATTCCCCTTCATTCCATTTTCTATTATATAATTAATCCGTGTACTCTCTCCCACATCCTATTACCATACTAATCTTGATTATGATTTACATGTATTATAGGTGGATTCAGAAGACAATTCAATAGGAAATTTAGATTTGGTCATCATCAACACATATTTGTAGGTGGAATATCAGAGTGCTTCAACATGGTTTTCATGCTTGGTAGTTTTTGAAACAAATTATTTTATCTTTTTCTAGTCCTGTTCCCCATTCCAAATCACTTCCTCTACATCCCAATTTGATGTTGAATGTTAATTCCTTCATGTCCTAATTTTTTGTTGAACCCCTACCCAAGGTTTTTTTCTTTTGCTAAATTATTCCCCTATACATCTTACATGCAAAATACTCTTGTATATATCTTATTTGAAAAAAAAACCTTAAACATTATAAAATCAGCAAAATACCCCCAAAAATAAAAAAATAAAATATTATAAATTAAGAAAAACCTAAAAATCAAAAAATCAAAAATCCCAAAGTGAGGGATGAAGCTACAAAATCTCTAACCAGTTTATCATCCTATTTGCTAGTAGGTTTTCCTCTTCCTTATGTTTTGGGTGGCACTATTTGAGTATGGAATTGATAAACACCCATTTTTATTTGAACATATCATATGTGGGAAACCTTTTAACCAATCATGACTTCTCCATCAAATTTAATCACATCTTGATCATCACATCCCTTAGGTGTTTGCCTATATCTTGGGAGTGTATCTTTCCTTCAATCATGATCATTTTAATCAACATCACCCTTTCTCCATTCCATTCCATTCCCATTTTGGGAGAAATACATCATCCTAAGGTCCACGTGGACCATGTAGGAATCACTTAGATACATGGGGTATATAGGGTCAGCTTGACTTCTATTGCTATCACTATCATTCTCATTTTCATCACCCCCCCTCTCTTTATTTCTTGTCACTATCAAATATTACACTCTCACCATTTTATAATCCACTTATCATGTTCTTTCTATTTTTATAGTCTATTATTCCATGCTTTCACCATTTTTTGAGACAATTATTTGATATTCTTGCCATTTTATGAACCAATTATTCCATGATCTCACCATTTTTCAAGCCAATTATTCATGCTCTCACCATTTTGTGAGCCAATTATTCCACACTGTCACCATTTTATGAGCCTATTATTTCATGATTTCACTATTTTTCAAGCCAATTATTCCACACCCTTACCATTTTGTGAGTTTATTACCATGTTCTTACCATTTTACAATCCAATTATTCTAAGCTTTCACTATTTTATGAATGCAATATTCCATGCTCTCACCATTTTTTGAGCCCATTATTATATACACTTTCCATATTGAGAACCCAATATTTTACACTCTTTCCATTTTATGAGTCTAATATTTTATGCTCTCACCATTTTAAAAGTCATTTTTTATATTACTTCTCTGATAATTTCATCCTATTATCATCATTTTTATTCACTCCCATCTTTGGGATAACTACATCAATCTGAGGTCCATGATATATTATTTAGGTAGAATCTAGTTACATGGGGCATATGAAGTTAGTTTAGTCACTTAATCCTTCTTATTCCATTCCCCTATTGTCAAAGTTTGCCACATTAACTTATCTAACATTCCCTAGACTTAGGGGAAACACACAAGAATAATGATTTAACACTATATATTCAACACAATAAATTATTTTTTGTTTATTACTTTTAGATGTATGTATGTGTGAATTGATTAATTATTTGATTGTGTTTTATTAATTAGTTATCTTTGTTTAGTGATTTATGCTTTACATTTAGGTCTTGATTTATCATATCTTGATCTCTAGTTGTGAATTTTTTTATCTAAACTAGTCCTTACATAAATTGAAAATAATGTTATCATGATCATTTTATAATTATGATGCATACTATCATGTGAAAAATTAAAAATCAAGTTCTTAAGCCTTATATAATGTTGTGTAAATAAAAACATCCCCTTGAAAGATCTATTAGTATGGCTAAATGTACTCATATGCATGATAAAAACATCATCACATTTTCCATAATCAAAATAAAATTACTAAACAATATGGCTAGATATCTTTTAATTACAATACATATATAAAATTAAGTCGTCAACCTTTTTCATGATGATCACATGTCAATACAACAATTCAAATCACATCATAATCAATAATAAATAAAAGGCATTCCTCAAATTTTCTATTTAAATCCAATGCAACATCCTCATGGAATTTAAAACAAAGAGATTCATGAAAAACAAATATATCCACATCACACTTATAATCTACATCATGAATCAACATCAATGAATCAATAAAATACAACATATATATATCAAAATAATATTAGAGTCCATGCAAATCATATCATCAAAATGAATGTCTATATACATCTTAAAACAATGTCTATACATCAAGAATTTATATAAATCATAGTAAAAAATGTAGATCTTCCAATAAAAAATCAGCACTAACTCTGGTCATCTAATGACAGTGGATATAGTGGTAATCCCATCCCTATCAAATGTGGAAGAGGATGTTTCACTAATATCTAAGAGGTTGATGTGTGGTGTGACCTATATGATCTCAATTGGATCTAAATATACTCCTAAAAGGATGGATGTCTATGGCTCTGTGACACTACAATCTCATATATATGCCTATAGTATCTAGTTCATCATTGGTCTATGTTGTAAGGATTCTCTCTTAGTTGAAGAATGAAACCCCAGGCAATGTAGAGTTTATTTTGTTATCACAATAACATAACACTCATTAAATCAGTATTTATACTACAACATTGTATTAGATAGACAAAGCTATGAAGAATAGAAAAAAATAGAGATGAGTTATATAAGGGTTATAAAATAGATTAACCTATGTATTTATGGTATGGAATAAATATCATATGAACAATTGTATTTGGTGGTTATATATATATATATATATATATATATATATATATATATATATATAAGAGAAGAGTTAGAGTATGAAATACTATTTTTTACGTACTGTGCATGCATTATTTTAAATATAGGAACTACTTATTTTTAAAGTGGATTTTAAGGAATATAACCAATACTGGCACTTGTGATACATAAGTCTTACTAAAGTTAACCTACTTAACATAAAACTATCTACAACCAATAGCTTCAAATTTTATGTCAACATTTGGTGGTGCCACACAAATTTAGTAGACAAATATCCAAGGGGAAGTATCCTTTGGAGTCTTGGAAGCTTGTATTAATATAAATAAAAGAGTGATGGGTATAAACACTATTATTTTCACATAGAAGTTAAAATAATAAGTGAATCATTACCAAAAGTCAAGGAAACATTCTTTCAACCACAGGAAAAAGAATTCTAAGTCACTTTTGCATAACTATTGTGGTCTTAGATAGTGTGGCAAGCCAAATATACAAAATGGTGTCACATTTATATTTAAAAACCTATTCAATGGATTGAAAAAAAATTATGCACTCTAACACCTTGATACATCATTAACTTCGGCTATTGATCATTAGTTTGAGACAACTCTCGATTCATTCATCATAGTCTGGGCTATACATGGTTAGACAAGCTTTGATTTTAATAAATCTGAGTTTGTTAGAGGATCAAGGAAACATTTCCTAAATAAATTATCACTCCTTCATTCACAATATATTTATGGAGAGAGTGATATTAAGAGATGGTACATAGTTCCATTAGGGCCAGGCACCTAAGAGATGGTGTACAAAAAGAAGGGGGATACTCAAAATATGTGACTACTCAAAATATATGGTCTAAATAGTTGGAGGAGGCTACATAATATTTAGGTGGATAGGGAAGTAAGTATCAAGAAAAATTAAGTTAATCAAGAAGAAAATAAATAGTTGTAAGAGGATTAAATAAAGATAGTTAAGAGAAAATGGTGAATGAGGAGATAAAAAATTAGATGGAGAATGAGAGAATTTAGTCAAAATATAATAAGGAAACATAAAAAATTAAAGATAGGAAATAATGATTAAAATAATTAAAATAATATAGAAACATGATCTAACATCATCGAGTGGAAATCCTAATATTTAAAACCTTGATACTACCCCTCCACTATAAATGAATGAGTTAATATTCACATCATAGGAAGGCGCAGGCAAGGTAAGTGAAATAATTATAATATAAGAACTATTATATCCTACATTGATAAAGGTGATGAGTGAGATACAAAAAAGATAAACATAATTAGTTTCACTATTCATGACACCCAAACTATTCCAAACCCTGAGTGCAAAAGACCAATCGGTCATGAGTAGTTTGACCCACAGTGGATGAATCCTAAAGGGTAGTAGAAGAAGTGAAGAGATTAGGATTAAGATAGGATACATTAATTATATAATAAAACCAAGGGAGGAGATATTATCCATAGAAATCAACCGTATAGTAAGTAGTAAACAATAAAGTTTTAAATAAAACATAGAAGAATAGATAAAATAAGAAAGATATGATAACCTTTAGGAGAAATGTGATTTAGAGATAAGTATTGGTAGCCACAATAAATACGTACAATAAAGATATAAGGAAGAAGATAATTCAATATAAAGTGGATTAGTTAGTGAAAATATGGGATAAGAAATCTAATTAGAAATAAAATATGAGGAAGAAGAGATCCAAAGTGATGCAAACCCCCTAAACCCAAACCATAAGAGGCCCCAAGAGAAAATGAACTATTTGGACTAATCACCATCCTCCATGCCACTTCATAATAGACATGTACATCCATCTCTGAGAAGAGACACACTTATTATAGATGAGGTAAAAAACAAATATAAAATCCTCAAGAAAGATATTGAGAATATAAGATAATTTATAAGGAATTAAGTGGAATTATTAAGAATAAAATACTTTCAAGAAGAATTAGAAAAAGATAAAGGTTGTAACCACAATTTGGTTAGACAACAGAAAGATAATTAGAAGTATAATTATGATAATACTATAAGAGTAAGTACTTAAGGTAATTAGATGAATAGTGGTACTAATCCTAGCAACATTACTTATAAAACATCTTAGAATAACAAAATGACACATAATAAGATGAAGTTAGCATTGTTCGACAAAGACATAAAGGATTTGGAAGAACATATGTTCGTATTAGAAACATATTAGATAATTCATAACATTAATGATAAAATAGTAATGATATTTGAGTTTTTGGGACATAATACATGATGAACTTAAGTGGTACATGAAGACTTACTTAAGACATGAAACTACATGGGTTGTTGTATAAAAAACATTTAAGGTTTATTTTCACTACCTAGATATACCAATAGAGAACGCTAGTAAAAGAAGGGAACTAATTCAAAAAGAGAAGGAATTTATGAAAGATTACGATCAATAGTTTAAGTCCATAGTTCAAAAACTAGAGGAGCATCTTAATGAAAAAGAATGGATAAAATAGTTTATATCTGGCTTAATTCGTTGTCTTTGTGCTAACACAAAAAAAATTCAATACATTTGTGAAAAACATTAGAAATAGCATCAATATTAGAAGCACGGTATTGGAGAAGAGATATAAATACCTCATTAAAATATAATGTGGAAATATTAAAGTTGAAATTAAAATAACTGAGACTAAAATAAGAGATATAAATTAAGGGAGATGATTTTACGATATGACACAATAAACATACACCACCATATCCAATAATTTGGTGTACTACTTATTGTGTAGAAGGACATTTTAGGATAGAATGTCCCCCAAAAATATATGGAAAAAAGAGCAGTGATAATAAGATCATTACAAACACAAATAGGAATGACACCACCAATTCATCAAGCCATATATGGGGAAAAAAATTATTCTAGAATATGCAGTCTTTAATCAACATACACAACACTTATGCCCGATGCTATAAGTAACACCCCATAAAAATTAGATAATTCACTACAAAAAATTTGAGCTATTTAATCACTATAATCATAATTTTCCTACAGTAGATGCACTTGCATATGTATAAGACATTATCCAAATAAGAGTGGAAATAGTATAATAAATGACATAATCACATCTACCCATAACCAATGTTAGCATAATGTACCCTAGATAAACATATAAAAACCCTCCAACAATTCAAAAACCCAGCCTTAATATTATAATAATAATAATTAGGGGGTTACAAAGGAGGCGAATGGGGTGGTTATAGAGGAGGATACTGCAGAAGAGGAAATTACCAAGGTGATAGAGGATATAATCAAAATTATAACCAAGGGTACAATCAAGAAAGACCCCTCAAATATGTTATAAATTCATAAGTATTGGGAATATTACTATAAATTATGATGGGGAGCCACATATAGAGTGTGGATTTTTCCATTAAAATGGAACCCATGATTCATTTTCCTATCCAAAAATAACCCAATTTTATAAAAATGGAAGAATAAAAACTGAGGAAATGGTAGAATCTCTACTCAAAAAAGGGGTAAAAACTTTTAAAAAGTATAAAAGGCCTAGGACATGAAAGGGAAGTGTAATAAAATTCATTATGAGAAGGAAGAAGATAAAATAATATAAAAAGAGGGTAGTTCATCTCAGAGACTAACCATGACTGAACATATTAGATAATGTCAATAAACTATAAATGATTAAAAGTAGCAAACATAGAATAAGTCTCTCCACATTATGCATGATAATTTACCACTTTGAGTAGTAATAACCACTAAATTGGTATGAAGATGTGTAAAGGCAAAGAAGTGGCCATTCATTCTAGTATGGAGTCTAACATAGATACGAAAGGGGATAAACCTAATATTAATATTGAAAATTTTAGAAAAATAATAACTAAAAAATAAGATATGGATCAGCTTAAGTTGACTTAGTTTGATTAATATGAGATTGGATATTTAAAAAGGATAATGAAATTGGTTGGGAAACAAGACCAAGGCACTAAACTTACATAATTTTTTAAATATTAGAATAAATAGCAATGAGAACATCATATACATAGGGTGGATAAAACTAAAAAGATCAAGCCAAAGAAATTTTTTTCAAAACAAACCAAAAATATAAAAAGACTTTCATTCTTATAAATATCAAAATAAATGAATAGGAATCAAGAAAACACTATTAGACCTTGGTGTATACACAAATGTATTACCATGAATCACATGGAAACTATTAGGGAAATTTTTGTTGCATGCAACAACATATGATATAACCATGGATGACAATACTCTACATTCATCCATTATCACCTTACAAAATTTTGAAGTTGATTTTATAGGAATAAAGAAAAAGGTAGACTTTGAAGTAATCAATATGTACAATATTAACTATCTAAATTTTCTAAACCTAGAATGGTTTATGGATTATAATGGCTTATTAGACTCAAAAGAAGAAGAAATCACATTTTATAAATAGGTTTTAATAGTCCATTTTCCATTAGAGGTAGGAATGGTAGTGACATGGTCGAAATAACTATGGTCGGAAGATGAAGATAGTGAATTTGATAACCTTGTTGGTGTGTATACTCTGAAAAAGATTATAAAGACAAAAGATGACCCAAAACCTAATGAGGACCAAGAGTTGATGGTATAATAATAATAAGGAAAATCATCCTCAAGGGATGAACCTTGATATATGGTGAGCCATTAATCATTATGTGAAAAGTATGTTGTCTAAAAAACACACCCTATAATGGGAAAATTACAAACACACGAGAAAATCCATTATCATAGAGAAGGAGATCTCACTGCATAGAATAGGATTCACTTAATAAACTACCTAAGTTTACTATCATAGGATTGGTCAATGAATACTTACAATATATAATGAGAATATTTAAAAAAGAAAAAATAAGGATGAAAGGAATCAATGATACACTCACTATTAGTACTGTAAGATGGTGGCACACCCATAGAGAAACCATCAATACTTGGAAAAACTTTTTCATACTACTTAGAATAAGGTTTGTACAATCAAAAAGTTGATCTCTAGAAATAATATGTTACACAGGGGACACTAATCCATAGTGGCATATTGAAACATGTGAATAAGTATGGAAGGCAAGAGGGGAGATTGACAAATGATTATGGGCACAATTATTCTTTTGGGCATTGAATGCAATCCCTAAAACATGGTACTTACATTAAGAGATGCAAAAGGGAACCAATACATGAAAAAACTTGAAAATAGATTTATGTGGAACTTTTAATTTTAGGGACCTGAATACAAGAGTTTGTAGGGAACTACAAAAGATAAAAACATTTTTATTTATGGAAGACTTGACTCTCAAACAACAATTATCCATAATAAAACTTAAATAAACACCATTAGGGCACATGGATGACTAGGAATAAATTGGAATAATTATGTGAAAATCACCAAAAAATCTAGGAGAAACCTCACAAAGAAAAGAACAGGAACATAAGGAATATTGCCATAAAATTACAAAGCATGAAGAGGACGAGGAAGAAAAACTTGAAAATATAAAACTTGATATTGCATAAGGAGAAAGACAACTCCTTGACACTGTGGAATATAAAACACAATATTTATACCAACTACTTAAAATTAAGGAAGAAAATTGTTGGGAATTTCTAATGTTCACATGTTTGTAATAAAATGAAAATTACTCATGCAAATAGTAAATGTAAATATTGTTAGATTTGTTGAATAAATAACTCATATAACAATATTAGTTGTGTGAGTTATAACAACTCACATAAAATAGTGTTGAGTTGTTGTAAGAGTTTTTTATGGATATTCACTCTCCTTGATTATAAGAACAAGCTCTCATATATATGTATGTTTATCTATTGAATATATTAATGAAGTATTAAATTATTGTGATCTCTTTTTGTTTGGATCTTTCAATTAATAACAATGGTATCAGAGCAGTCTTAGTCCTTTACTGATGATGTAATTTTGAGTGTAGCCAAGGTAAATTATGTTGTTTAATATTATCTTGGTAATGATAAAAACTAAATATGTGCAGAAAATTTTAGTATAGAAATCAATAAGTTTATTTTTTTGTTTAGGTTTGGGGAATCTATGTACAAAATCTTTGATATTTTGTTGTGTGTGCATGCTTAGATAAGCACCATTATTTTTAGTCAACCTATGAATATAAAACAACCTTCCCTACCAAGGCTCATGATCTGATAAGTTAAAAATTACATGGTTTCATATAAAAGTATTGTATTTCTATGAAAATCAATTATTTTCTAGTGATATACATGTGGTTACCTATAGTTGATCTATTTATGATCTAACAAATCAGTGCTTCAATAGAATATGAGAATGTTTGCTTTGTGTAATAATTTTTGCCCTTATTTTTTATCCATCTACACCTTGGTCTGACCATTCAAGATAAAACACACTAGAATTTGGATGACTTCATATTTCTACCTTGACACTATGCTTTGCCATATGGTCTGGGTTTTAGCTCTAAATTTTTGACAATGAGGAGAAGCAAATAAAATACATTATTATTGCATCAATGGTTAACACGTAACCCACATAGTCTCATGTGCATATCTATATCTAAGACATAACTCATATGAATTTCATCATCTCCATCACTTTCTTTATACATTCTACCTATTGTCATATGTTTTGTATTTATGACACATCATTCTATATAAACATTTGAACACGTTACAAGGAGTGCACCATAATTCATTATTGTCTTTGTCTCAAGGAAAATTTTAAGAGGTAGTTTCTTAGTAGAAATTAGGGGCATGTTGATTGTGTTTCAACATTTTTTTATTGAATCAAGTGTAGCCATGTCATTTCATTAAGTCATTTTAGTTTTTAAAAAAAATTAATCATAGTTTATTTTTTAAAGTCTATAGTAATATTGTTAGGTTATGTCAAGGTTTATAAGATAGTAGAAGAGCTTATAGAGTCAATATCTTTTTTATTTAAATTTTTTTTGTTTGGTTTATGTATATATTAGGTATTTTTTAAAGTTTGAGTCATTTTTAGGTTTTTCTAAAGTTTATTTTTTAGGAATGGTCAAATTAATATTTAATAAAAAGTCTAGAGGTATTTTGAGTGTCCTTTATAAGTTAGATGACCATTTTTTAATAGGTAAAAATATTATTAATGTCAAAAGTTAAAAACTCTTACTATATTATAAAGGATGCATTATCACTTGTATGTGACATCCTTAGTAAAATGTCAAATGTGTCAATCTTGTGGAGAGGCTATTCCCTTCAAAAATATATGCATTTGAGCCTCAAAGTCAAATTGATTGAGTAAAAAATGTGAAGAAGGAGGTCAGAAGCAATAGAGGAAGGAGGTTTCTAGAGCCTCTCATCAATCACCAATGATAGGGCCCATATGCTTTGGTGGCACATTTATTCAAGTTGTGTGTAAAATAAGAACAAATATTATATCCCTATTCACATTTGTAATAAGTGAGCTGAAAATTCTTTTGTATTTTTTTTGAATGTGAGATAGTGATGAGAGATAATAAAATTACTACACACCATGATGTGGTTGGTGGTAATCCACTTGAAAAATCGCATTTTTGTGGTTGTTGGTAAGCTAATTGAAAGCCATCTCTTTTTGTTTGTTGGTAATCCATATGCAAAACCATCATTAATGTTTGTGGTGTCCTAAGAAAATCATCAAATTATGAGTGCAAGTGTAGATACAGGATTGATGTTCTCCCCATGTTCACATTAAGGGGTGAATGTTAGGAATTTATAATGTTCACATGTTTGTAATAACTTGAAAATTACTCACTTAAATAGTAAATGTAAATATTGTTAGAGTTGTTGAATAATTAACTCATATAACAATATTAGTTGTGTGAGTTACATTAACTCACATAAAATAATGTTGAGTTGTTGTAGGATTTATTTATGGAGATTCACTCTCCTTGAATATAGGATTAGGATCTCCTATATATATATGTATGCTTGTCTATTGAATATAATAATAATAATAATTATTATTATAATAATTAGAATAATAATAATAATAATTATTATTATTATTATTATTAATTATTATTATTATTATTATTATTATTATCTCTTTTTGTTTAGATATTTCATTTAATAACAAAAATATTTCCATAAAAGGAAATCCAAAAATTGCAAAGGTAGGAAATTACTGGGCAGAAGAGGAAGTGGATAAAATTTTAGAACTATTGAGGGAGTTTGAATATTTATTACCAAGAACATTCACTAAACTCAAATGAATTAAGGAATATGTGGGCAACATGAAGATTTAGTTGAAAGAGGATATTAAACCATTTTAAAAATGACCATACTGACTAAGTCCCAATGTAAGGGTGAAGATTAAGACTAAATTGGACAAAATGTTAACTAGTGGTATTATAAATCTTATAGAAGACACTAAATGGATAAGTACCATGGTAATATAGAACAATAAAACTAGCAATATACACATAAGTGTTGACTATAAGGAACTAAATAAGGCTGTTCTACATGACCCATTCTTAAAAACATTCACTAAAGAGATATTAGAAAGTGTTATGATATAAAAATAGACTCCTTCATTGATGTATTATTAAGATACCATCAGGTCAAGATAACACCATAGGATCGAACAAAAACTACATTTTCCATAGAATGGGGATCCTTCATATACATAGTGATGCCATTTGGATTGAAGAATGCACCGACTATATTTAGTTGCATAATGGTAAATGTGTTCTAATATTTCATGTTTGAGTTCTTAGAGGTATACTTAGATGTTTGGATAGTTTATGGATTAATCAAGGACCATGTACAGGCACTACAGATGATGTTTTAGAGATGTAGACAATTGAACATTTCTCTAAATCTTAATAAATACATCTTTGCTACTCCTTTTGGAACTTTATTGGGCCACATAAAATGTAAACAAGGATATATGGTAGATCCACTTAAAACTACCATAATCCTCAACACACCAACAACCAAAACACAAAAGGAGGATAAAACAATATTGGGGTATACCAGATATCACTGTGGGTTCATAAAAAACTATGTAGCTATAAGTGTATCCATCAATGAATTATTGAAAAAGTGACATAAACAACTACTAGATTAGTCCAGACAATGTTAGGAATCATTTGATACACTAAAGAATAAGATAACAAATGATCTAATTTTGGTATTTATAGATTGGAAGAGTCTATTCCATGTACATGTTGATGCTTCAATAATTACAATAGGATTAATACTAACACAACTGTGGGGAAATATAGACCACCTAATTTCATTTGCTAATAGGAAACTGGTAAGGGTAAAAATAAATTATTCCACCGTAAAGAAGGAATCACTAGTGATGGTATACATGGTACATAAATTAAGACACTACTTATTAATGACCAAATTCATTTTCTTTATAGACTATGAGCCACTTATGTATTTGATAAATAGGCCAATAATATAAGGAAGAATCCGATGCTAGCTCATGTTGTTCTAAGAGTTTGATTTTAAAATTATGGTGAAACCTTGGAAATAAAACAATGGACATCACTAATTGTCAATAATAACAATGGGGGAAGATATAGGACCAATTGAGGATGATTTTCCTAGAGTTTACCTCTTTTGCATAGAAGCAATACCCAAATACATGGAAGATATTTTGTAATTTATATCTATCAAACAATTTATAAAGGAATATAGTAAATTACAAAAGAAAAGATTAATGATTTAGGTGTTTCCATTCACATTGATTGAATGGTAACTATATAAGAATGGAAGAGATGAGGTGTTATGATGGGTAGCATTACCACATGAGTAAAAAAATATCTTAAGAGAAGTGTATGATGGAGTTATAAGAGGATATAAATTTGAAGAAGCAACAAGGAAGAAAATACTATTAACAAGCCTATGGTGGCTATCACTTTTCAAGGACACACATAGACATGTAAGAAGTTATGATATCTATCAAAAATTGGGTAAACCAAATTTTAGAGATGAGATGTCTCTCTACCTATTTTTGGTAGTAGCCCCATTTGAAAAATGGGAAATCAACTTTATAGGTCTCATTAAACCTATGACAAGAAAAAATAATGTTAGGTTAATTATCACTAGATTAAACTATCTCACAAGATAGGAAAAACATATTTCCATAAAATATTATACCACAAATATTGCTGCAAAATTTTTGTATGAAAATATAATTATAATGTTTGGATGCCCTTTGAGCATAACAAGTGATCAAGGGAAATACTTCATCAATATACAATTGTAGAATTTTTAAAACACTTATTAATCCAACATCATAGAATCACATTTACCATTCACAATAAAAATGGCACCATTGAATAATTTAATAAAGTACTGGAGAAATTACTAACAAAATTATGTAATATGAAGTTAGGGGATTAGGATACCAAGATACTAAGAGTGTTATGGGCTTACTGTACTACTTAAAAAATGGATAGTTAAATATTGTCCCTTTCAATTGGTCTATGGATTAGAAGAATTGATACTAATTGAGTACATACTACTGAGTTTAAAACATGATGTATCAATCTAGATGAATGAGAAATATTCTATTCATAAGAGGTGGATATAATTATAAGAATTATATGAACAAGGTTTCTAGCAGAATATAACCAAATTCAAGAAAAGAGGTAATATAAAATTATTTCAAATTAGAGATAAGGTTTTACTCTATGACAACAAATACAAAAAGTTGAGAAAGCTAAAAATAAGATGGCTTGAAATCTACTTATTTGAGAATGTATTGTATTTAGGTGCAATAAAACTATGAACACTATCAAACAATTTAAGAGAAGAGTTTTTGAATGGAGCTCAAGTAAATCCCTACACTATAGGTAATTACAATGTAAGGAGGTAAAAAAATTGATAATAAAATGTATGAGGTGACATTATCCTTACAACTAAATGGAGTTCTAGTAGATGACAATGTGGTACCCTATATCGGATACTTAATCTTCTTATCATAGATCTTTTCACCTCCCCACTAGGTTGGCATTATCCTCTTAAATGAGTAAATTGAATAAGGTTATTGTTAGTAATTTTTGCCTATCAAGGCCAAATTACTACCCTACCATCTAAAACTTTCCTAAAATGGTCAATTAGCCTTTAAAGCTGGTCAAAATGGTCATATATGGTCAAAAATGTCAAAAGCATAAAAAATAGTTTCAATGTCATTAAGTTGTCTCAATGGGTTTTAAATGTATTCAAAAGGGTGATTTTATCCTAAGTCTAAAAATTCAAATTATAAAAAAGTCATTTGATATGCCAAATAGTCCCAAATTAGCTCCCACATGACATATTTGATATTATTATTAATATCCATATATTTTAATAATTTTAAAATGTTGTTTCATCTAAAGAAAGTTTTCAACACCAAAAATGGAATTCTTGAAAAACAAGAAAATTAAAAGATTCTTGAAAAATATTGTATTAATTTTGAAAAAGGAAAAAAGAAATCAAGATGAGTCCCATTTCAAGAAGGAGAAACATACAAGTGGAGTTAGTTAAGGTTAACTTGTCAAAGCTTATTTATTGATTTCCATGCAAAGGGGAATATTTTCTTGTTACAACTCAACTTGCAAGAAACTCAAGTGGAGTTCTCTTTGGAAATATGGCATATTATTTTTGGAAAGGTTATTTATTTCTATCAAACTTGGGCCCACCATTCTTTTCAATGCTAAGATTTGGAGCTCATCATGCAATTTTTTTGGAATTAAGGAGTTAATAAATAAATTATTGTGAAAAGGAGTTAGTCTTGAGTTGAGTCAACCAAGACTAACCCTTATCTCCTCCCATTTCTTGTTTCAATGCCAAAAAGGAAGGTTTATTGAAAAAGATAAAGAAAGGAAATATTTCAAGAAGGTTGTAATTAATTTAAACTCAAAATTGACTTGAGTTCACATCCATTTGATCTTCTCATATTCTTTAAATGCCAATCTCTTGGAATTTTGTATAATTTTCTATATAATTACCTTTTAGAAGTCATTTGAAGGAGGATATTGATATTCAATAGTATATTCTTGGAAGCTGGATAGAGGAAATTGATTCTGATTTATATATTTTTTAGGTTTTGGATGTGGATACTATATAGTGTGTATTTGATTGTGTACTAGTACTAAGTGGGATTACATCCCCTTTGGGTAGGTCCCTTCCCCACCTATTAATTCCCATCTCATTTCACCTCTCTTCCCTTATAGGTCATTTGAAGAGGTAGATCCCTTCATATGAAATGTTTATGCAATGGTAATATATAACTCCATTTTCATTTTGATTAATATTGCCTAGTGAATATCACAACATTCAAGTGCATCACCTTGTTTAAATAAGTTTTCCCTTTTGATTTCCCCTTTACATTCCCCCACCCTTTTTCATTAAAGAATAAGAAAATAACTATATTTAATAGATAAATCTTAAGTGAACCAACCCTCTCTGGAGGTTCTTATCAACACAGAGGCACCCACCCTCTAAAAAGATCCCATTGTTTCAACTGGAGCAAGGGTTTGTTGATTTTGCACATCTTCAATCAGGGTACAACTTCAGGTTGACAATAATTTTTGGCATGACCAGTGGGACCACAAATAAATCCTTTGAATATCTAAAGAAGTTTGAATCTAAAGAATTTTTTGTAGTAGAAGATATCCATCATCATGAAAATCTGGTTAAGCAGTCCAAATGCACAAACAAAAAGAAATCAAAAAGTTTTGGTATGTATCAGTATTCATTTGATCAATATTATTCTAATGAGCCCCTCTATCAATTTCATCAAGTTAATGTTGTTCATGGAATCACCTCAAGTAGTTCTCCTAATTGTTTTTCTCATAGTCAATCTAAGAGTGTTAGGGAGATAAGTTTGGAATTTGAGAAGCAAATAAAAGAGTGTCATAAGTTGGATGAGTTTAATAAGTATCAAGAGGAGCTTCAATATCAATCCTTTATTCACAAAGAATAGCTAAGATACAAAGAATAATGTTTGGCCAAGTAATCCCAAGACATCAAATGTATGGAGGAAAGACTAGTGAGTTGGAAGAATCAAGCTACTCAATGCAACCAAACTTGTGTACCCTCTCCCATCTACAATCATATTCTTCCCATGCAAATCCAACCATTTTTTTGTTCCAAATCTCTTGAATATGGAAGTCCAAGCTTGAAGGAGGCTAGAATAATCCTCTAGTGAGTCCATTCATTCCAACATTCCAAATTGAAAGCCCTCCTTACTCTAAGAGAAACTTATACCTCCTAAAAATTAGTATGTGCATCCTCAATCAGCCCCTCCTATGCTTATGAAATATGTACCTAAAACTTATTAATCTATAATTAAAATCCCAAGCTGGAGAACTCCTCATCATGAGCTAGATCAAAACCTTGTGAAGATCAATGAGTTTGTTACTCATCATGAAGAAAAAGAAGAGACAATTCTTGAAGAACTTGTAGTTGTTAAAATCCTTAAAGGTAAACCTACTCTTGAAGGTACCTGGAAACAATTGTACCATGTATTTTAGGATGAGATAAATAAGTTTAACATGTTGGATGATGAAGAATGAAAGCAGGATGAGCTCCATCTCACTTTTTTTGATGAACTTCCTTTTTGTCTTGAGGAAGATTGTGATCAATCCATGGATTATGAGTTGAAAGAGTTTCAAGAACATATTGTTGGGCATATAGAGACTCTTATGTTTGAGCAAGAAAGTGATGATTTTTGGGATGAATTAGAAGACTATTGTCTCAACTCCAACATCATACCAACCACCCTTCCTCAAGAAATTCATGATGAAGACAAAGGTTAGTTTTTCAAGCTCCTTGATGAAATAGAGTAGTTAGAGAACAACCAAGAGCCTTGCCTAGAAGAACATGAGCCAAATCAACCTTTCAATAATGAAGACCAATAAGGGATATATATTGAAGATCACAGTATGTGTACATTGGGAACTTATTTGATGTTGATACATTTAGAGCTTCTCCAAGCATAATAGTAAGCAAAAAGGATGATTTACCACGTTTCAACTTCAATAAACCACTTGTATGGCATCATGAGGCTTCTCATCATGGAAGAGACCTAAGTAATGTCCCTTTTGATTCAGGAGGCAGAGGAAATTACCAGGTCAAATTTGTATATTAGCTTTATTTTCAATTATTGTTTTTCTCTAAGTTCATCATGTATATGTTTTAGCCTTGTTTTCCCTTTCCAAGTTATTTTGTCCTTTCCTCCAAGTTTTTGTGCACATTTTTTAGCCTTGTTTATGTCAATTATGTCTGTGTCTATGGTTTACCATTATAGTTTTGTCTAGGTTTTTCCAGATATTTTGAATTCTTTTGATTAGAAGGCTGGTTAACCCCAAAAAATCACCAAAATGTTAGTAATTTTTGCCTGCCAAGGCCAAATTACTACCCTACCATATGAAACTTTCCTAAAATGGCCAATTAGCCTTTAAAGCTAGTCAAAATGGTCATATATGGTCAAAAATGTCAAAATCATAAAAAATGGTTTCAAATGTCATTATATTGTCTCAAGGAGCTTTAAATATGTTCAAAAGGGTGATTTTTCCTAAGTCTAAAAATTCAAATTATAAAAAGGTCATTTGATATGCCAAATAGCCCCAAATTATCTCCCACATGACATATTTGTTATTATTATTAATATCCATATATTTTAATAATTTTAAAATGTTATTTCATCAAAAGAAAGTTTTCAATGCCAAAGATGGAATTATTTCAAAACAAAAAAATTAAAAAATTCTTGGAAAATATTATATTAATTTTGAAAAAGGAAAAAAGAAATCAAAATGAGTCCCACTTCAAGAAGCATAAGCATGCAAGTGGAGTTAGTTAAGGTTAGCTTTTTAAAGCTTGTTTCTTGATTTCCATGCTAAGGGGAATCTTTTCTTGTTACAACTCAACTTGTGAGAAACTCAAGTGAAGTTATCCTTCCAAATATGGCATAGTATTTTTGGAAAGGGTATTTATTTCTATCAAACTTGGGCCCACCATTCTTTTCAATGCAAAAATTTGGATCTCATCATGCAATTTTTATGGAATTAAGGATTTAATGAATAAATTATTGTAAAAAGGAGTTAGTCCTGAGTTTAGTCAACCAAGAATAACCCTTACCTCCTCCCATTTCTTATTTTAATGCCAAAAAAGAAGGTTTCTTGAAAAAGATAAAGAAATGAAATATTTCAAGAAGGTTGTAATTAATTTAAACTCAAAATTGACTTGAGTTCACATCCACTTGATCTTCTCATATTCTTTCAATGCCAATCTCTTGGCCTTTTGTATAATTTTCTATAAAATGACTTTTTGGAAGTCATTTGAAAGAGGATATTGATATTCAATAATAGATTCCTAGAAGCTAGATAGAGGAAATTGATTCTGAGTTATATATTTTTTGGGTTTTGGATGTGGATACTATATAGTGTGTATTTGATTATGTACCAATAATAAGTGGGATTACATCCCCTTTGGGAAGGTATATTCCCCACCTATTAATTCTCATCTCATTTCACCTCTTTTCCCTTGAAGGTAATTTGAAGAGGTAGAGCCCTTCATCTAAAGTGTTTATGCAAGGGTAATATAGAACTCCATTTTCATTTTGATTAATAGTGCCTAGTGAATATCACAACATTCAAGTGTATCACCCTATTAAAATAAGTTTTCCATTTTGATTTCCCCTTTAATTTCCCCTACCCATTTTCATCTAAGAACAAGAAAATAACTAGATTTAATAGATAAATCTTAAGGGAACCAACCCTCTCTGGAGGTTCTTCTCAACACAAAGACACCCACCCTCTGAGAAGATCCCATTATTTCAACTAGAGTGAGGATTTTTTTAATTTTGCATGCCTTTAATCAGGGTGCAACTCCAGATTAACAATAGTTACTATGGTAGCCTAGAAACAACATTCTTGGTAACTAGTTGTATGATGCTACCAAATATCCTAGTAAGATATTTAACTCAATTAAGATATAGGAATATATTGGAAAACATAAAAATAAGTTCCCATTAAAATATATAAAGGCAAGATATAAATCAATAGGTAGGATACTCATCATATACAGGATAAAATACAATTGTATAGAAATAAATTATATATGGTGATATGAAAATAGATAAAAAGATGAATGAAAGTGGTTGATATTTATTCCACAGAGGAATAAAAAGTAAATTCGAATTTTTTGTCACTATAATTTTTAGAAATACATCATAGTAAGAGAAGATATTGTTGTAGAATCAAAACAATCAAGAAAAGTCTCAATAGATACATAACAATAATGGTAGGGAAATATAGATCAATGACATAAAGGAACAAATATATATGAAATGAGAAAATAAAATTTATTAACAGTGGTACTAAATATGCCACAACAATAAGAGATCATGACATTTTTGGGATAAAATAACTAAAATTTTTCACCATAGATAAGTAATTTGGAAGAAATGAAATTTTGTATCTATAAAAGAAAAAAAATGGTGATGACATAAAAAGATGGATAAAGTATAATTGTAGTAAAATTTTCTCTCCACAGAATGAATAATCAAGTGGGATAGTCCAATATAAACTAAAACAAGCAAATAAGTGAGTATCAAGAACTACAGAGTTAAAAACAATTATCAAATTAAGGACATCATAAAATATAAGAATGAAATAAATGAGTAAGTAGACAAGTTATTACACACCAAAGCAAATGAAATGGAGGAATATACAAAGTTAATAAGTATGGGTTAATGTATTCAAATAACTCAGCATGATTAATAGATAGATCAAGTGAGCTACAAATCAAGTGTTTTCTAAACACATAAAAATTACAAATCACTAAACACCAATACTATTGTAGATGATATTTTATGATTATATATAACCTCAATCTTATACACTTAGCAAACTTAGACCTTGGTTATTCCTCTAATTTTTATACCTTTCCCTCTTCCATAAGTGTTGCATTTGTTGTATCTTTTTGCCCATTGGCATATATCCCGTAGTCTAACCAGATTTATGTTGATGACCCAGGTCTTCTATATTTCCCAAAATGATTAAAATGCACTCATCTTATATCTTTGAAAGTTCTAAACTCGTACCTACTTTCCTACTCACTTAACACTAACATCTAGGATAGATAGTAGGTCAATGCCACTATATTATCCCGATACAAGTGTACATTTCCCTAAAGTCATCTAATTTGTAAATTAAATGTATCCTAATGGTCAACCTAAATGATTGAATGTGAGTTATTACTCTAAAGGGACTAATATTGTTAGTGTAGGTATTTATTTTCTTGGATTTATTTATTTGTGAATATTATATTTGCTCACATGGAGTTTTCCTACATTTGAAATATATTTATGCTTAGGTGGAGTTAGTGTGTCATAGGTTTGACCAAAAGACTAGGATGTAACTCCTTAGACTACCTTTTGTGGATAAATTACACCTCTATTCTAGGCTCCTTTGACCACATTTTTGGAGGAGTTACTTATCTATTTTAAGGGTCTTTGACCGCCATTTTTGCAAGATTTACTCAACACTCCTATATGTACACTTTACTTGATGAGATTTCTCACTTAATGGTTGTGCAATAATCTCACTTTGGGATTTCATCTTGCTTTACCTTTGTTGTGGTGTGAGATATCTTTGTCTCATGTGATCATTAAATCATTTCATTCTCATTATCTAGACCTAGAAATAACTTTGATATGGTATCAGAGCCATCCAAGTAATTGTATGCTTATTTTACGTTGCAAGATTTATTTCAAAATCTTGAGATTGTTTGAGGAAATTTTTTTGAGGGTTTGAAAAAATTTGGGTGTTTTTATTGAAATTTCAAAAAAATATTGTAAGGGGTATTACTATTATTTTTTAAAGCTTGGTATATGGTGTGTGATTTGTTTCAGATAGAGAACTTGACATGTGGACTGTGTAAAAAAAATTTACAGATAAAGGCATTTTTTAATATAAAGATCATGTCCCTTTATTTTCTCTCTTGATCTCTCCCACTCTCAAAAGTTTGGTCTAAGGATGTATTTCTTCAACATTGGGTCTATACCATTGCTTTTCAAATCTATGGGAGTAGCTCATAACTATATTATGGATAGTCATAAGGGGGCATCTAATTTGTTCATAGACTAATAAGGGGTTTTCTAACCCACTCAATGTTGTGTTTTAGACATTAAAATTAACTCTCCATCATCTACTCCATGTTTCCATTATTCATAATGGGATGCTTGGTTCAACATCATTGAGATATATGTACCTAGTTCAATGACATTATCAGCTCACTTACTTCGATGCCATTATCGGCTCACCTAGTTCGACACCTTTGATTTATCCTCACTTGGTTTGAAGTATTTCAACCCCAAACTAAACTAAAACTAATATCCAACCTCTACATCATCATTGGAACTCCTTCATAGCTTATATGACCTTTCTCAAACTTGTAAACTTGCCATTCATGCCTTATCCTTCCATCATTGGGATGGTAGGCTTTTTTTGTTCAAAAACCGTTCTCATTTTCATGCAAGTGGTTTTATGAAATTCATGGTATTATATTTTATTTGAGTAGGTTTTTTTATAAAAAAGGAGGGAAGGTTTTATATGGAGAGATTATTATCATAGGAAAGAGCCTTTATTGTTTTGTTGTAAAAACCATTTAATATTGTGAGGTCGGTTTATTATAAGGGATGGCCATAAGTTTTTTGTTTGTTTTTTTATAAAGTAATTCTTTGTAAACTTTTTAATTATTATATTTCTACATAAAAATAATATTATTGTGAGCCTATTTAAAGAAGGGAAATTGTAATAGCCTAAAACCTCTCATATTTTCACTAAACAAAGATTGGAGGGTGAGGCCTAGTTTGGTAGGTGGACAAAACCCCTCACATTAAAAACATCATTTATCTCTCCAATTTGCTCACTATTTATACTTCCTTCCTTGAATGCATTATCAACTAAGTCCGACATCCTCATTTATTTTGTAAATTTTGTCTTATTGACTAACTAAACTAATTACTCTAAAATCACTCTTAGATGTGCCTGATGTCTTTTGAGTGTGCATCTCATTATTTGAAACATTTGGGGAGTTAATTATTTCATAGTTCAGGGGGGTTTGCTATTTTATTGTGTCTATTTATTTACACTTTCTATTTTACAAAAATTATATCTTTCACTACTATTTCAACTCAACTCATCACTAAAATAGATTCAAATTTAATCAACCCATTAATCCTTTTTAAATATCACAAATGGAAAATCAAGATGACAATCATTACAAGGATTAAGGGTTTGTATAGGATAATCATGGGTGATGAAACTGTACCTAACACAGATGTAGAGAAAGTTAAGTGGCATAACTATAGTGATGAATCCTATGGGATATTATTTCTTTATATAACACATGATCTCCTATTTCACTTAGAGCCTACCAAATCACCCAATAATATATGAACCATTATAGGAAATCTATTTTGGGAGTAAGATGTAATGAGAGTTCATGAACTTGAGAATGAACTCATTTTCCTAAGTCTTAGAAACTTTGAAACCTTCAAGATTTCTTCACTAAGTTCAAGTCCTTGAGATTGCAGTTAAAAGAATGTGGGATAAATACAGAAGATAACCAACTTATTATTTCTACAATCTTTAAACTAGGTATTGAATATTTAGTCTTTGTCTCTAATTTCCATGCCACTAAAATGATTTGGACATTGCATGAAAAATTCCCTCTTTAGATTATTTCATTACCAAATTAATTAGGGAGTAAGACAAGTTGATCCAGATGGGCACATTGAAGTCCAAAAACCCTTAAGCCCTAATTACTAGGAATGGTAAATCAAAGACTTCAAACAAAGAGAAGAATAAGAAGAATAAGGATCAAGAGAAAAAGAAAGAATTAATCTCTACCAAAAGAACAACTAAAAACTCATTTTGCAATGACAAACCTAAGAAAGAGAAGGTTAAGTATACCTAATGTAATAAAAATGGGCATGATGAACACAAATGCATGATGAAGAAAATAGATCACCTAACTCATATCCTAGAGAAGAACAACAAAGGTTTTCTAGATTCTATCAAGTATAATTCATCAAACCAAGATTATTCCAAGGCAAAGGGTAAGGGGAAAGAGAAATAAAATGGAAAGACTCTTGTAGTAATTATAGCTCAAATATATTTATTGATTATTGACTTAGGTGATTCTCACCACATGGGCTCTTCAGTAGATGAATTTTATTCTTTAGATCCTTTTAGAATGTATTACATTAGTTTGGGTGATGACACTTATGTTCCAATTTTAGGGAGAGGGTCTATTGAAATGGAAGGAGGAATATTAAATGATATTCTAAGTTTTCCTTTTCCTTCAAACAATCTCTTATCATTGTATCAAATCACTCATATCAATAAAGGCATGAGGGTTGAGTTTATAATAGATTTAGTTATCATCAGGGAGTTGCATAGTGATTCTATAGTGGTAGTGGGTAGGGTAGATCACCAATCTAAATTATACACCTCACATTTTTCACCTAATTCTTCTCTGACTATATTATTGACTCATTTAGATGGAGTCAACAAATTATGGCATGAGTAGTTTGGCCACCTTAACTACCACTACCTTAAATAACTTATAAAAAATGACATGGTTATAAGCTTGCCTCAAGTCTAATTCTCTAAGGGACTTTGTGAGGGTTGTTCTCTAGGAAAGCATCCTAAAGCAAAATTTGACAAAGGCAAAGCTTGGAGGGATTCACAAGCATTATAGTTAGTACACAGTGATGTATCTAGTCTTTTTCCTAGTTTATCTCTTATTAGGGCTAAGTAAATTCTCAATTTCATCGATGATTTCTTGAGATAGACATGGGTGTACTTAAGAAAAAGTCTAAAGTGTTTGAATATTTTCAAGACTTCAAGGCACTTGTTGAGAAATGATTTGAGAAATCCATCAAGGTTATTTAAACTAAAAATGGAGGTGAATATGTCAGCAACAAATTTGAGAAATTTTGCACCATAGATGGGATTGATTTGTAATGGATAGTTACTTATAATAATTCATAGAATGGAGTTGTAGAATGCAAGAACAGATCCTTAAAAGAGATGGCTAGATGTATGATTCACTCTAAATCCTTGGCACCTCAATATTGGGTTGAAGCCATTAATTATGTTTATAATTTTTTGAATAGGGTTCCTCACAATCCCTTTGAAGCTTGCCATAGAAGGAAACCTAAAATTGAAAAATTTTAGGGTTTTTAGATCTCTAACTATGGAAAACATACCAAAGAAGAAATGAAAAGCTATGGACCCTCAATCCAAGCCTTGCATATTTTTAGGTTATCCAAATGGTTTCAAGGGGTAATGCCTTATACATTTGACCACACATGAGCTATTCATAGAGAGAAGTGTTCACTTTCAAGAGAGTCCCAAAGACTCAACACTTGACACTTATGTTCCTTCATTAGATTCACTTAGACTTGATGATTCTTCTTCTAACTTGGATCATCTAAAGAAGTTTCCTAAAATAGGGTATTCTTATTCTTATTCTAGTTATGATAATGAGTTTAGTGATGGTGATTCATCTACATCCACCTCTAGTCATGTTTTAGAGGATGAGGAGTCAATGCCTAACTCACCCACATCTAATCCTCTTTACGTTAGGTAAACACTTTAGAGTGTAGGTAATTGGGTAGGGGATCTATAAAATGCCATACATACCTAGGTAGATTATCAAAGTGGTACACATGCTTTATTTTCTTCAATTTTGGATCCATAGACATTTTGAGAGGCTTTAGGTATACCTGAGTGGGATAGTGATATGTAGGAAGAATATTATTCTTTAATAAAAAATCATACTTGGGATTTGACTTCACTTCCTAAGGGAGATAAGATGTTTTAATGTAGGTGGATATATTAGACCAAGCTTATAATAAATTAATCAATCAATAAGTATAAGGCATGATTGGTTGCCAAGGGTTTTTCTTAGGTATCTAACATTGACTAATTAGAGACCTTTACAACTATTACAAAAATGACTTTTATCTGACTCACTTTAGTTATATCCAATACACATGGTTGGGATGTGTGTCAAATGGATGTGAAGAGTGTTTTTCTTCACATAGACCTTAAGGAGGAGATCTAAATGAATCAACCACTTAGGTTTATTCAGGGTTCATCCTTAGCTTGAAAACTTAGTAAATCCATCTATGGCCTCAAACAAGTCCCTCAGGCTTGGTACACCAATATGGATTCCTTCCTCCTTGCTTCAAGTTTCACTAAGTGCCATTTAGACCCCAGTGTATACTTTTTGTGGTAGGATGATTATTTATTGATAGTGTTCTTTTATGTTGATGATATTTTGATTGTTGAGAGTTCTTCATCATATATTATTGTGGTGAACATAGATATATAGGATATATTTGACATGACACACTTGGGTCCTCTACATTACTTTCTTGGCATTGATATTTCACATTATAATTCATGGATTTCACTTGCACAACCCAAGTATTCTCTTGATATTTTGGCTCAGTTTCATATGGCTGATTGTAAGCCATATTCGACTCCATTTCTATCAAGATTCAAGCTTGAGGTTGATTTTTCTACACCTTTGGTTGATGCCACTCAATATCGATAGATTTTTGGTAGCCTCATTTATCTAACTAATACCAAGCTTGATATTACATATGTATCAGTCATTATTTCATGATTTATGTAGGATCCCCATGAGCTACACTAGAAAGTAGCAAGTGAATACTCCACTACATTAAGTACTCTTATAGATTTAGGATTTAATAAATATTTGGCATAGAGGTTGACTTGGTTAGGTTTTCAAATTCAGATTGGGTTGGTGATACTCTAAATAGCAAGTCTACTTCAGGATAAAAAATTATTTGGGTTCTAGTCCTATCAATTGGTCTAGAAATAAACAAAATGTTATTACTATATAATTCATAGAGGAAGAGTAAAGGGGGTCTATTAACATAGTTACTAAGACTATTTAGATTAAAGGATTCTATATGATTTTGGCATTCATTTTAGGTATCCTACTCTCATCTATTGTGATAACCAGAGTACTATACAAATATGCAAGAATTAAATTCAATATCAACATACCAAACACATTGAGATTTACATGCATTTTATGTAGGATCTTACTCATGGTCAGGTCATTGACTTGAGATTTTACTAGTCTTCAGAGTAGTTTACACACACACACACACACACACACACACACACACACACACACACACACACACACACACACACACACACACACACACACACACACACACACACACACACACACACACACCAAACCCTTCACCAAGAGTAAGTTCATTCATCTACGAACTCTTCTTGGGGTGCGGTCTACATCAACAACAACATAATTTTCATGGGGGCCTTCTAACCTCATCACTTATTAGATATCTCTATTTTTGGGGGAGATTTTTCCTATGGGTTTTTTCTCCTTTTATCTATTTTATGAGAGATTTATTTGTACATGGGAACTTGATCATGCCTATTTGTTAGAACCCATTTTTTTCTCACACTACCTACCTAATTTATGCTTATGGTGGGTGTTAGTGTAGGTATTTATTTTTCTAAATTTATTTATTTGTGAATATTATATTTTCTCACATGTATTTTTCCTACATTTGGGGGATATGCTTGCTTAGGTGGAGTTAGTGTGTCATAGGTTTGACTCGAAAACTAGGACGTAACTCCTTTGATTACCTTTTGTGGAGGAGTTACACCTCTATTCTAGGATCCTTTGATGACCTTTTTTGAAGGATTTAATTATCTATTATAAGGGTATTTTACCACCATTTTTTATGAGTTACTCAACACTCCTATATGTATGCTTCACTCGATGATCTTTCGCACTTAATGGAATATTGGTTTTGCTCTATTTTTTTGGTCTTATATAATAATCTCATTTTGTGACTTCATCTTAATTTAGATTCATTGTGGTGTGCACTAGATTTGTGTTATATGATCATTCAACCATTACATTCACATTATCTAGATCTAGTAAAAAATCTAATAGATATAAATACAAGATCAACCCTCATTCATTCCTCACCTAGCAACATGGGAACAATACTAAGTATTCTTACCAAAAAGCATTAAAAAAACATTCAATTGAATAAAACTTCCTTATTTATTCCTATTTACATACTATTCATAGTGAATACACATCTATAGATATGAATTAATAAAGGAGTAGCCCAAGAGCCCAATTTTCAAAGTTAAAATCTAGGTCACTATTGTACTTGATTTGCATATATTGTATGATTCACACATAAACCAACATGTAGGGGAGAAATACATGAGTCAAAAGCCCTCTTATATAGTATTATATATGTAGGAAACACCCTTTAACATTAAGGTCTTTTGAGTCAACTTGACACTGTGTGTCCACTAACCCATTTTCCCCAAGGTCACAATGAAAATGGAGAATTAGGGTTTTACCATTTCACAAGGAGAAAAAGTCCATGACATAGATTTGAATGCACTAGAATGAAGGCAAAGTAAAAAATAGAATCATCTAGATGGTCACATCTTATTCCAATAGGTATTCCATAAAGGACATAGCATTGAACCCAAATAATAACATTGATGTGACCATCCCAAGATGACATTACTACCCAGAGTTCCAGAAGTCTTAGATTTAGAATTTGATGACTAATCTAGAGTCTCCTTCCATCCTAATTTTTGATATTCCATATCTAGAATTTAATTAGCCTCAAAATGAGCTAAGTACATCACTTCTTTATCATTTATATATCTAGCATATTTATACTTTTCCATATTTAGACTATATCAACATAATAAATTTAGTGTATGCTTATATCAGAATTTAGATTATAATTATCCTATTATAGATTTGATTATCACCCTTGTGCCATTTCTTTTCTATATACCCCTTTAATCCAAATATACGGTTAATGATAAGATCACCTTATATCAACATTTTAGGGTTAAACATTTGGTGAACCTAGTCTTTGAACATCAAACCCTAGGAAAAATTAGGGTTTTTTTATTGCTATAATTTTTTGTAAATTTTAAATTTTTCACTTGTGAACAATGGAAAATGTTAGTACAAAAACCCAATTCCAAATGGAAGATATAGAATCAATGATTACTCATCTCAATAATAAAAAAGGCTTAATGGATGCATTTTTATATGTTACAAGAAATGAAATGAATAAACAAGATAAAAGCAAGGCTGCCTTACCTAGTAATGGTGGATCCTTAAAAGGTACAATAACTCATCCCACACTTATAAATCCACCTAAATCTAGTGGGGGCTTGATTTATGTGTTTAAAACTTTATTTCTTAAAACTAATATTGATGAATCTATCATGGAATTACTAGTTATTTAAACACAAATACTAGTTTCAATGCATATTACTAATCAAAATATGTTTTCATCCCCTTTGGTGACTACTCAAATTACTAATCTAAATCCCACTAGGCCTATATTTGAATCACTTCTTCCATTATAAAGATGTTGGAAGACAAGGTTATAAACATTAAACACAATGCTTTAAAATCCCCTCATGCTATAGATTTGTAAGATGTATTGCAAAACCCTCTTGCACTTGAGATCTCTTTGCACCCTTTACCAACCAGATTTATTGCACCTAAGTTCACATTTTTATTATCGTAAAGGTGAGCCTGGATAACATATTTAAACATTTTATGTGGCATTCCTTGAATATGATTCCAATGATAAAATTTTGACCAAATTATTCCAAATAAGCCTCAATATCTATGCTTTAAGGTGGTTCTATGATTTACCTCTACAATATGTGAAAGCATTCAAACCCCTTACAAATCAGTTTTTAACACATTTTTCCATTAATATTTCCAAAAAGGTTTCTTATTCTCAAATTGCAAAAATAAAACAAGGAACCAATGAACCTATTAATGAATACATCATGAGATATAAGATAATGCTATCCAAAATTACCAATCTTATGGTAGAAAAAGAGTTGCAAGATATTTTAAAGAAAAGTTTACTTGCTCTTTTACATGAGTCTATTATTTTTAAGAAGTTCAAATCTTTCAATGACTTATGCCATTTTTTGAGGGATGATGAAATAAATATTATGTCATTTGATTAAGCTTAAGTATGTAGTAAACACACCAGCTGCATCTACATCTAGTACAAAATTCACAATTAAACAAAGTTATAAGGTAAAAACTCATGACCTTAAAAAGTAAATAATCAACATAGTTAACATAGTTTCACAATAGTCTAATTGACTTATCCTATATAATACACCAAGGATATGGTTCTCCTATTCACATAAGTCCCAAACTTCATTACTCACATGGTTACTAGAGTTTCAACTTATATCTATCCCTCATCCTATTGAGGTTGATATGAGTTGACCTATACCCAAAGGATATGATGTGAAAGCTTATCATCAGGGACCTTGAAATTCTACAAGTAGATGATTTACCTTGAATCATAAGATCCAAGATCTTATTGATGACCAAAAACTTATATTTGAGTATCCTCCAAAGGAATTAGGCTCAAAACTTAGTGGTCATAAAAATATATATTTAACAACCTTTTGCAAGACCATTCTAAGAAGGAACCAAAAGTCTAAATGGAATATAATGCACATCCTCATCCATCACATTATGAGCAACCACTATATGGGATTATTGGTACTTACATGTGACATATACATCTTATGGTTTATGAACCTTATATTACCTTTAATGATAGTGAAATTAAGGATGATGACTGATATTCATTCTCTATTCATTTAGGCATATCTTGATAAACACCCTATACATAGTGTTATGATTGATAATGGTGTAAACATAAATGTTTACACCATTAAATTATGTATACACTTGGGTTATACTCATCATGATTTACACCTCTCTACTAGATTAGTTAGAGCATTTGATTGGACCTCCCAAAAGGTTCTTATCAATATGACTTACCTTTATAGGTTGGTCTTCCTTATGTGGTTACATATTTTTAGGTATCCCTTCTACATACATCTTTGATATGTTATTGGGAAGACCCTAGATACACACTCTTTAATAAGTATTATTTACAGTGCATGGATATGTTAAATACATTCATGTCAATTAGGTAATTACAATTTATCAAATTCTATATGAGCATCCTAATGAACAAAACAAACTTATACCCATATAACTAGATATCAATCCTAATAAGGCTAATTAACTACAAAAGGGTAAGTAATAGGTAATCCCCTTTATTAGGAGACTAGTACTTGAGAAATCATTACATTAGAGATAAATAGTAGATTCCATGGAATCCCCACCTTATATTACACACCATGTTTAAATATCTAAATCACCTCAAAATGTACATATCATTAATGTGCCAAAGAAACCAAAAATCACTCAATGATGTGTTCCAAGAATCCCCATTCTTGTTACTCCTACTATTGCTTTATGATCACAAAGTCATATCATACATACACATAACACCATTGATACCATAGTATCATATATTACACCTATACATGATTTTCAATAGTGTAACCAAGGTATTACACTAGATTCACATTGGGGAGATGCATATGACCATCCATTGGATGTCATCATAGGATGATCTTCCCTCTTCAAAAATTTCAAAAAATACCAAAACATTGAAAATATTCAAAAATATATTAAAAAAATTAGTACCTACATGTTCTATTGGCTCCTTGTAATCTATGTATTAGTTCCATGTTGATGTATGGCATACTCAATTACTCTTACATACATATATGTGTCACACTTCTACTTGAGTGTGACACAAGCATACATAGATACATATACATTCCTATTTTGGATGTTGGGTTTTCCCTTTACTCATGTCATATGGGCATTTTCTCTTTGATCTTGATACACCCAAGTTATATGATTCAATGTTCACTCTAAATTATCATATATGAGCTTACATATGTACTTACAAATGTATTTTATCCATGATTATATCTTACATAGGGTACTTGATATGCTACCTTATATGGTACTTATATCAGTTTTTAAATTTAGTGTAGGCATGTCATATGGGCATGGCTTCTACACATTTATAATTATCATATTTAGAAGGGGCATGCTTGGAAATTATGTTCTCCACACCTATTCATTATTCAACATCTTCAAATTACAATGCGGGTTATAGACACAAGTTCTCCACATTGACACATATATCATTTTTCATATTTCTCCACAGTGGTACTTATATACATTTTCAAATTTCTCCATATATAGTGGGGGCATGCTTTATAATCATGTTCTCAACACTTACATAATTTTATAAATTGGCCAAAACACACAATTATATGATTCATATTCATAGCTATGGTAGAATTATATACATTGGTACCATAGTTTCAACATGAAACATATATAAGGTGTATACATTATGTAACATGTGCTTATTATTTCAAAATCTAAATTAGTTACAGATTCTAAAAATATTCTATGGATTATTATCATATCACAAACATTTTTGTATTGATACCCCATGAAATTTTATATACTTTTATTGAGCCAAACTAATACAATAGTTGGTTCATTTTTAGGTATGGTTGAGGTGATAAAATCACTCAATCTTAACAAGTTTTTAGGTTGAACTTGATTAGCCAACCTCACTAGGTTATAAGTATCATTAGGTTACATAGTTGATTTAATCTAAACTTTCAGGTGGAAACTCACTTTTACTCTAAAATTGGGGGCACATTCCTTCCAATATTTCTCTCTCTCTCTCTCTCTCTCTCTCTCTCTCTCTATATATATATATATATATATATATATATATATATATATATATATATATGCACTTTAAATATTTATCAATATTTTTCCTAATCTCAATTTTAGAGCTTTATAATGATACATATTTTTCAAAATAAATTTCCAATAAGTAAGGCAGTTATATCAACACACATTTGTACTCCTAAACTTTTCTATTTCAATTTCAATATATTTCAAGTAATTTCAACCCATATTATATACACTAATTTTATATTTTAACATGCTCTTGTTTGCAATTTAGTCACCAACAAAGCACTCAAGTTGGGTACATGAAAAAACAAGGTGTAAATACACACCCAGGTATATATTCCTTTCCTCTAAACTAGTAATTTCATTAATAGATTAAATGGTGGGGAAATTGAGATTTTATTTTGTGATTATAGAGTACCTCAACCTTGTATGCTTGGCAAACCCATACCTTGGCTATTCCTCTCAATTCTATCTTTTAGAGATTTATAATGATACATATTTTTCAAAATAAATTACCAATAAGGTAGTTATATCAACACACATTTTTACTCATAAACCTTTCTCTTTCAAATTCAATATATTTCAAGTACTTTTAACCCATATTATATGCACTAATTTTATATTTTAACATGCTCTTATTTTTAGGTTAGTCACCAACAAAGCACTCAAGTTGGGAACATGCAAAGAAAAGGTGTAAATACATACCTAGGTATATATTCCTTTCCTTTAAACTAGTAATTTCATTAATATATTAAATGGGGGAAAATTTAGATGGTATTTTATGATTATATAACACCTCAGCCTTGTACACTTGGTAAACCCATACCTTAGATATTCCTCTCAGTTCTATAGATTTCCCACTTTTGTAAGTATCACATTTACTTTATATTTTTACACCTTGGCCTATATCTCTTAGTCTAACCAATCTTACATTGATGACCTAGGTCTTCTACCTTGCCTAGAATGCTTAAAATATACTTATCTTCCATCTCTACAAGTTTTAAACATGTACCTACTTTCTTACTCCCTATTTACTAACATATAGGATAGATAATAGCATAGATGCTAATATCATATCATGACACAAGTGTCCAGTACCCTAAAGTCATTCAATTTACAAATGAAATGTATCTTAATAGTTGGCCTTAGTGTTTTAATGTGAGTTATTACTCTAAATGGATTGATATAAATACATGATCAACCCTCATTCATTCCTCACCTATCAAAATGGGAATAATACTAAGTATTCTTTGCAAAGAGCTTTCTCAGATCATTCAATCAAACAAAACTTCATTATTTTTACCTATTTTCATACTAGTCATATGGACTACACATCTAAAGGTTTGAAGTACTAAAAGACTAGCCCAAAATCCTAATTTTCTAAGTTACAAGCTAGGTTACTACTATAATTGCTTTATATATATTATATGATTCACACACAAGACAACACATAAGGGAGAAATACATGAGTTTAAGGCCCTCTTCTAGATTATTGGATATGTATAAAATTCCATATTATAGTGGAGTGTTTGGGTTTAAATAAACACCATGTGCCCTCTAACCCATTTTCCCCCAAGCTCACTACAAAGATGCAAAACTAGGGTTTTACCATGAACCATAGTTCATGACCTAGATATGAATGCACCAAAGTGAAATTGAATCAAAATACATAAGCATCTAGGTGGTTTTATCTTATTACATTAGGTATTCTATATAGGACACTAACATTGAACCTAGATAATAACATCAACACAATCATCTTAGGTTGACATTACTATCTAGAGTGCCATAAGTATTAGAGCTAAATCTGATGACTATTCTAGAATCTCATTCCAAATTGATTTATACCTATTCTAGATATTACATTAGCATTATAACAAGATAAGTACATCACTTCTTTGTCATTTTTATATCTAGCATAGTTGTACTTTTCCATATTTAGACTATCTTAGTTTAATAAATTCAATATATGTTTAAATCTAAGTTTAGCATCTAATTGTCCTATTATAGTCTAATAATAACCCTTGTGATATTTCATTTATATATATCCTTTAATCTAAATCTAGGGTTAACAATAAAATCACATTATATTAACATTTTAGGGTTAAAAAACTTTGAATAAATTTTTGTGTGAAATACTCATACCTTATATAATGATATTTTCTTAGTTACATTGATGTATATTCCTCACATGGTCACAACTAAGTAGATTAAGTAACCCAAATATAATAAAAACTCACTTAAATTAGAAAAATTGGACCCATTTACTGTATTTTCAAAAATCCCTTCTCATGTAACACATGTAGATGATACCTATAGGTATATCAAAACACATTTGGTATAGATCAATCATATAAACATGGAAATATAAAGAAGCATAATGATGCAGGTAATCTACAAACCCAATAATTATAATACAAAAAAGGATTATAGAGTCATTCCAAAGCTCAATTTTGATGCATAGATTCAATTCCCTCATTTTAATTTGATGTCAACCACAACCAAGGTGTTGTTGAGAAGAACACAAAGATATTTTATATCTATATCAACAATATCACCTCACACCATAGGTGATTCAAATAGTGACTAGTGTCTTGCGTTAAGGACACTAGACTCACAAATATTATGGGAAGAAAAATGTGAGTACCAATTCTCTTGCAACACTTGGACAAAGGTGAATAATATAGTTCTCTCAATTCAAAGCATGAAATATTTTAAATTTAGAATTACAATGAAGGCCATTACATGGAAAGTCTACTTTATAAACATATATGACTCAGTAATGGAAATGAGTGTTTATATATCCTATGACATGATCTATACTAAAATTTTATATGACTTGACTACCACACTGTATGAATAATATCTGGAGAACCTAAGAAATATCAAAAGAGGTAAAACTATTCATGACTTATGTTATGGCTCATTAATATTAGTGCTTTCAATGTATTTTACACACACCATTCTAGGACATGATGAATAGGTATAATGGAAGGTATATATGCCTATAATATCTCAAATTTTAAACACAATGAATTGAATCCATATGATATAATACTTTTTAAAAAATGCATGGGAAAAATTAATAAGAACTATGGTAAAGGGAGGTTCCAAATATCAAAACAAATTTTCAAAAAATACTTCACTAAAGTTAAAATTATTTTAGATACAAAAATTATTTTCATTAAAAATTTTACTAAAAATTTTGTTCCCCTCCCACCTATACCTTATGAATTTATCGATGATTAGGATGAGATAGTAATCATTGGGTTGATAATTCTACCACTAGATCCCAAGGCACAATGTTTTTTAGTGAGCTAAGGAGGGTTCCTAGTAGGAAGATGAAGAAGAAGAAGAAACCAAGAAAAGTGAAGGTCCATTACTACTAGGAGGATTAGAGGAATATGAACCAAGAATAAATCCTCAATACCAAAGAAAAAAGTTATGGATTTGAGGGCTTTGGATGAGGAGGAAGAAGAAGAAAGGGAGGACAAAACCACATTTACTTTTAAGGGCTCTACCACTAGAGAAGAATTATGGGAATTAAAAATGGCAAAGAAAGGTAATTCCACATATTCAATTAGAAAAATCCAAAAACATTTTTGAGACCTACATTTTCCATTGGATCTTTGGCATCTATGTCTTAGCTCCATGTTACAATTATTCCTACATACACATATGTGTCACACTTCTACTTGAGTGTGATACATGCATACACAAATACATGATAAATTCCTATTTTGGATGTTTGGCTTTCACTCTACTCATGTCATATGGACATTTGGGGCATACACTTATATGATCTTGATACATATGGGTTATATGATTCGATGATCACTCTATATTATCATATTTGAGCTTATGAGCTTACATATGTACTTACACATGCCTTTTATCCATGATTATTTCTTAGACACGGTATTTGATATGCAATACACTTGACATTTTTCCTAACACATTGGATCCATGGGCTACTATGGCATGTTTATTTTGGTTGCCTAGGATTTACTTTATACACTTACTTGAGTGTCTTACCTTGCTATTTTATTCCTTGTTTGAGCATTTGAATATGATCCTTTGATTTTGGACCCCATGCCTATGTATGCTTTCATTAACATTTACATATGTAATTGTTTATTTTATGGACATTTAAATATGTCATCCTTTCCTTGTGTGGACATTTAACTAAGTCATGTCCCTTGTATTATGTAGCATTTGAACATGCCACTTATTTGTAGTATCCTTAGACCATTACCTTTTGACTTGATTTTGAGTTCTCTTATATGTGTGTGTGTGCTTGATTTGATTTTTTAACTTGTATTGTTACTATATAAATGTTTATATGATCTTTATCACCCATCTTAATCTTACAGTTCAATGATATATTTACCTAGATATGTTCCTTTTATATGTTACATGGTTACATTCACAGATTACATAGTTGTATCATCCATTTGAGGTGAGGTAACCACCATTTATTATCTTTCCCTCACCTCAAATTGGGGAATATTGGTGGGTAAATTCTATATGGGCATGGCTTCCACACATTCATAGTTTTCAAATTCAGTGGGAGCATGATTTGGAAGCATTTTCTCCACACTCATTTAGTACATGGTACTTCTATTAGTTTTTAGATTTAGTGGGGGCATGCCACATGGGCATGGCTTCCACATATTCACAATTATCATATTTAATGGGGCATGCTTTGGAAGCATGTTATACACACCTATTCAATATTAAACATCTCCAAATTATAGTGGGTGCATGTTTTGGAAATATGTTCATCACATTGGTACTTATACCATGATTTAGATTTATTCACATTGGTACTTACATAAATTTTAAAATTTCTCCATATATAGTGTGGGAATGCTTTAGAAGCATGTTCTCCACACTTACATAGTTTTATGAATTAGCCAAAGCACATAGTTATATGATTTAGATTCATATAAAATCTACCATGATCTGAAGAACTTGAGGTATATCTAATAACATACCTCATGTAGGAAAAACTTTACTACATATGAGTGGAATGAAAATGGTAATTAACCACTCACCATATGTTGAATATGATGAAAGGAAGAAAATAAAGTGGCAAGACATAAGGTTGAGCCAAAAATGTGGTAACATACTCAAAATCATGGTCTCCTAAAGAAGATGTTATAGTAGAAATGCTAGAGGATACTAAAAAAGATGTAACCATAGAGGTACTATATACAAAAACCCTTATAGGTATGTGCCACATCAAAGGAGAAATAAGTGAATTAGGTAGCTTACATATAAATGTAGACTTTGTCGGATAGAGTAGGGTGATAAGGGAAATTATAAACTACATTGAATGAAGTCCATATATTTTAGATGATATTATAAATATACTTACATAATATTTTCAAACCATTCTCATTTAGACCAAGGAAAGTAATAAAGAAGTTAAAATTATGGTGGAGAAATACAAAGAGGAAGCTTTATATAAAACCACCGTAAAGTCCCTAATATCCCCAACTGACCAAGAAAGACTATGACAACTCCAAAAAATAGAGTTAAGAGCTAAGTAGAAGATAGATATAGTCTTTGAGACCTTGCAATTCTTTTTTATAAAAATCCAAAGAACTAGAATAATAAATGATCTAAAAATTCCATCAACTGGAACAGGAAGTTGAAGAAGAAAATAAGAAAATTCAAGAGATTGCAAAATTAGCTACCCAATAGGCTAAAAAGCTATGACAAAAAGAGAAAGAAAAAAAGGAGGAAGTAAAAAGGTAAAAAATATAAAAATCAAAGGAATCACAAATAAAATTATAAACAAAAAAATATTGAAAAGAAAAACCTTGAGGAAGAAAAGAGAATGGAGAAACAGGAGGAGAAGAGAGTGACAAAGAAAAACTTTTAGAAGAAGAGAATAAAAATAAAGAAAAAGAGAATAATATGAAATAATAATATAAAAATAAAATGAAGGAAGTGAAGGAAAATCAATAATAAAATAAAAATAAACTTGAAGAATAAAATAATAAAACATTGGAAAAAATAAAATAGAAACAAAAAAAGGACACACAAACACAAGAATTATAAAAAGAGGAAAATAGAACAAACAAGGGTTCCATAGGAGAAGAGAAGGAATATGAGATCATTTTAAGTAACATGGATACCACCTAGATGAATTCACTTCATACCTTGATGATAATTGGGGTAGGTTAGAGCATTACAAAAAATCCTATATATCTTTTGACATGGATCAAAATAGAGCTGGTGAAGCACAAACAAAAGACATCCACCATCCTAGTTCCATCAAGTTTCCTCCAGTCTATTGAAGTAGGTAAAATTGAGTTAGCACTAAAAATTAACCCCAATTGATAAATATATGGTGGGTCAAACTCTCATATAAAACATTAGAGGAAATTAGATGACATAGTGCATCAATTTGGAGAAGAACATTAATAAGATATTATCTTCCTTGACCATTGAATGGCCATAATTTGATCTGGACACAACACTACCAATTGAATAATAACTAGTGGAAATAGTGTAAATTTTCATCAACCATTCATGAGATACAATGGATAGAGACATCATCAAAATTGAGGCTAGATAGGAATACAAGGAAGAGTTGTTAGGGCTACTTCTAAAATAAAATCAGGCCAACATAGCAACATACAAGGAAAAATTAGGAAAGATGAAGGATAAATCAAAATATGTAACCACCTAATTCACTTACTCACTCAAATAGACCCTATGGACACATGATAATAAATTTTAGTTAGAGGAAATGGAAAAATAGTTGAGTGTAGCCTCAACTAGCTTCATGCCTCAACACATACCTTCCACCACAGAACAAGATAAAATGATATCCCTACATGAATATTAAAAGGATGAATAAAGAGATTGGATATACATATATGAATATATGGAGGATTATAGAAATCAACTAAGTAATTAAATGGATAAAATGGAGGTATTAATTAAGATGCATACTAATTACCTAGGCTCATTGAAAAATTCTCTTATCCTAAATGACATAATCTTGTTTACAAAAGAAAATGTGGCCATAGAGAATATGATTTTGGAGGGTAAAATTTCATTTTATATTGGGAGAATTTTTCTCAAAATATTGTAAGAAATTACAAACAACATTTTCCCAAATAAGGCGCATCAACTCCATGATCTCCACTAGTGTACTATAGCAATTCCAATTTTTTTTGTTACACTTGGGCAGATTGAGGAAATTTTGGTACCTATCAATACTTATATTTGTCTCAAGGATGAGATAAATATATAAAAGCTAAGAAAATGTTGACAAGATTCTCTATCAACTAAATAACTAAACTACATGTACCACATATTTTATTCTTTTACCATAGTAGCATAACACTCATCTAGGCCATCATAGTAGAGGATTCTATTAACTAAAGTTATGGTAAGAAAGAAGGATTTTTAGAGGCAAATGACAAAATTATTAGAGAAAATGCATGTCTCACATAGACATGACCATTGAGTTATATTATTTTGTCTTGGTATTTATATTGTATCTTTGTAATAGATAGACAAAGCTATGAAGAATATAATAAAATAGAGATAAATTGTATAAGGTTTACAAAGAAAAGTAACTTTTGTAAATATGGTATAGAATAAAGAACATATGAATAATTATATTTAGTAGTTAGAGTAATATATGTAAAAGAGAAGAACTAGAGTAGGAAATATTGTGTTTTATGTGTTATGCATGCATTATTGTAAATATAAGTAATTATTATTTTTAAAGTGAATGCTAAGGAATCTAATCAATACTAACCCTTGAAATATATCAATATCACTAAAGTTAACATATTTAACAAAGCTAAAAATTTCAAATTTTATGTCAATAACTAGTATAGTATGTGATAAATCCCTAGCCAATCCCTATTGAGTGATAATCTATCGAGCCTCATCTCACTCTTCACAGAGCCTCTAAATATTTTCTTGGGCCCTATCTAACTCACCAGTTTCCATCACTAGCTCAACATCCCTCATAGTTAACAACCCCTAAATGGATGACATATTTACAACCTATGACCTCAAGCTATCAATATGTGTCTATAAATCAAAAATCTCGCCATGTTCATATGATAGTTATGTCTATAATCAGGCCACCATGGCTTCTAAACCTATAATCTCAGCTAGTTTGGCATCCACCTCCTACTATAATCCATCTATCGTGGTCGATCTACCTCTGACTACTTGGCCCTAAAGGACCTACCAAATTTATAGTATTTCCTCTATAAACATCCTATCCATTTGTTTGTCCCTCATCTTTATTATTACTAGGACCCTCTCCCATATCTACATCATGTTTAGAATATTTTCCATCATCATTATTACTATTATTATTGATGATACTACTACTCTGAGATCTAGAATTAATAATCTTCAAAGCAGGTTATTTTAAGTGTGCTTGCATCACCTACTAAGGAGGTGTTTGTATCTATAGTGGCACATGTATGTGCCTATGTCCATGTCCTCATCCCTAAGCTATTATATCTCATATTTACTATTATATTAGTTGTTGTGACACATATTTCACATGTTTCCTCAATACTTATGTCCTTAGTGGCCTAAACCTCATCAATATAACCATCCTAAACTGTGTCCACTAGGTTGTCTATGTCCCTATGATGCCCACATCTACTGCTCCATCAACATAGGCCCATAAAAATGGTTGTACCATTAAAAATATTTAACCTACCTTAGTCCTTGGCATAGGAGGTCCCCACTAATTGATCTCATGCATCACATGCATCACATAGTGAGGCACATCATGAACATCCTGTTGAAACCCAAACTATCTTCATATCTGGTTAAGATGATACCTCTCCATATTAAATTCATAATTCCTAGTAATATAATAAGTTGTAATCATAAATCATGTCCAATAGTTATCCTCTATCCATCCAAACTGAATGTACATGTACGATCACCAAATATAATATCCATATACAATCTCATTTATGTCTTAATGGTAGAAGGACAAATCCCATCTATGTTATCATTGATCTCCTCCTATCAAATACCATCCATATGTAAGTGGCTCCTCAAGAACCTAATATTGCCTCTATCTAATAGGTTACTCAATAACAATGTGATCTAAAGCCCATACCTAAATCAATGTACATGACCTAATGCTCCTACCACATTAGTTCATAACCATATGTAAATTTATATAACTAGGATAATTACATAAGCCCCCAAGTATGTAGTGTCAAAAATCATGTCCTAAAACACACCTCCTAGGTCATTATGTAATTATTGACCACTCTTGTTAGGCAAAAATATGCCATTGATAATAGCCATCAAGATAACAACCTCTCATTTAATTAGTGGCTGAGCCTCCAATGTGTCTTTATCCATAACTCCCTCTTGTATCACAACATTGGTAACACTAATCAGATCCTCCAATACTCCATATCATCCATTTTTCAACTAGTATATCACCCATCTATGAATTATAATGCATAAAATTCCATAAACATCCTCCAATGTCATAGTCACCTCTCTAATAGGTAAGTGAAATGTGCTCGTCTCTGAGTGCTAGCTCTTAGCTATCATAGATAGAAAATCACTATCTAATCAAATCACTGGTAGATATGCTATGTGTAGTAATATAATAACATCATGTAGATCCACTAAATCCTTGGTCTATTATCGGGCTATCATAGGATGCATGATCATTGATCATGTGCTATCAATACTAAGACTCACTTCTACAATGTAAAACATGTCAGAACACTTAGTCAAATCTATTTATCTAGACACTGACAATCAAATAAATTATGTATCACTTTTATTTTCTTTTAAATCATAAAATCAATCATTTTCATCAATCCATTAGCATTTTAGTCAAGCATAAAATTCATCCAATCATCACTTAAGTGATCTTACTATTTTTTGGTAATATCATTGTTTAGCAGAATGTTCCCACCATTTATCAAGATACTCCCATTATTTCTCAAGATTTTTCCACCATTTTGGAAAAATATAATTTAACCTTGAAATTTCCACCATTTTCTTCCATGATCTCGCCATTTTATGATTTGATCCCACCAATTTAGATATTTCCACTTTTTCCTAGCAATTCCATCATTTTGTTGATTTCTACCTATTTCGATGATCCCATTGATTTGATTAGCGTTATCATTGATTTAATTGGTGTTATCACCAATTTAATCACATTCTATTGTTTGTGTGGGTGATCCCACCATTTTCACATTTTATGAAAATAACAAGATCACCATTTATCCTACTTATACCTATCCTTTATGGAATTTAAGGCAAAAAAAGTCAAAAATTACAAGTACTCACTAAATGCCTACTCCTTGATGGTTGCCTATCCTCTCGAACCCACTTACCAAGATTCCTATGCTGAGTAATATGTGCCATAAAACACAAATCACTCATTTGAAAAATATATAGAAATTATTTTAGAATAGGGAGGGTGAAACTGATATGTTTTCACCCCTTAGGGGTCAATTTATACCTTCAAAATTGAATTGTTATACCCTACCCTTCCCATTGCTTCAATCTTCTTCTCAAGATGCCTATTTATGACTCATTTGTCTATTTTCAGTCTCATTTTTACATGTATTCTTCATTTATTAACCTTTTATATTATATAATGTGTCAATTCCTCCTTTTGAGGTTCCATCCTTCAAAAATACTTTTTAGCCACTCCCTCGAGGGGGCATCCTGAGCAGCCCAAACATCATTTGGGTCATCATTGTGAACTAATTTCTTTAGTAAATTGAATAAGAATTATAAAATTATGAGAACATAATTATTAAATCATTATCAAATCATTTTAATGATTATTTAATTCTTTGAAAAATTGTTACTTTATCCATGTCTCACAACATCCTTTCAAACAAGGGTAAAATATAGATACTCCTCTTTCATCACTTCCATGTCTAAATTATAACCAGAATAAATTTACATAATAACACACATGTTTAATTATAATTTTTTTCAAATCATCCAAAAAATTATCTATTTAACCCCAAATCATGATTACACATCCCTAATTAAGATAATACAATGTAACACAACATTAAAATTATTAACAATGTCCTAAATCAAGTCGATAATTTACAAATTTTATCACATAATAATTAAATGAAATGTTTAATTGATAAACAACATTGAAAAAAATTATATTAATTCCCATGGATAATTAACCCTTATTTTTTTTAGATAGATAGTTGATTTTGTATGGAGATAAAATTGGATCTGGGGCACATTAGGGGGGCCAATCCTTAGAACACAAAAAACCCAAAAAACCTGAGAAGGGTTGAACCAAACCCCAAATCAAAAACACAAAAAATTCCTTTCAAGAGGTAAAAACAAAAAAAATCACCACATAGGAATAAAAGAAGCTACACATAATGAAAATCAATAAAGAAGTTACTACTAGAAAATAACTATGAAGAAAACACAAAAAATAATGAGCACCCATATATAAAATAGATACAATTATAGTAGTAAGAAATATCATCCTCAAGATTCAAGAGTTTTCCTTCCCCTAATAGATATTATGGATTCCATTTTCCATTAGGTGCCACCATTGATGGAACTCAGAGCATCTAATTTCAGTCTTTTCACTTTTATCTTTCTACCTCATTTACCTTCCTTACCATAGTTCAAATTTGAGAGCAAACAATTTTGTGGAGAAAGAGTCAAAATATATCTAGAAGCAATGTCTTCTTCTTCCTCCTAAAAAGAGGCATCAACCTCTTTTTGACCACCTCCCTACAAATATCCTTCATTTTTTGAAAGATCTTGTTGTTGGAGCTTTGTTACCCCTCTTTCACAATTTGAAGACTGCTTGTTCAAATAAAATAAAACCCATAAATTTTGGATATCTAAGACCCCCTTATTTATGTAAGAAGTGATATTATCAAACTCATGAAGACCCTATTATGCTTCAAAGACCAAAATCCCCTTATTGAGGTTCTTAATAGTCAAAGGTTTTGTCATAGAAGTCTTCAAACTATCTGCTGGTGAGAAAGGAGACTCATTCTTAAAATCTAGAGAATAATAGCCATACTTAATTGAAATATATTTTACTAGGTTAGAAGAACCAATCAAAGGATAATTAATCTAACATGTAAAATGGATACATGAAGCATTAAAATTTTGAAATTTATTCACCATATCAAGGTTAGGGCAACCAATCTTTCTCACCCATTTTTTCAAGAAGGAAGAGATAGATCATGCACTAAATTTACATCGTCACACCACCACTTTATGTCCAACCTAGTTACACTTGAATCATGTAAAGGGTAGCTCTTTTTTATTAATGAATTACATCTAATAACTATGGGAAGACAAAATATTGGTATAATGATGGAATGGTTTTGAGAAATCAGCCATGGCACAAACCCTTACATATTTTTTATGACCAACCATGTCTTGATCCGATTTGAAAAAAAAAACCTATCTTATTAACTAGATGTTAAAGCATCCCTAGGTCTCTCATGGCCAAAGGAAGATTTTATAATCTAACCCATATCAGATACTTTTAGATCACTAAATTAGTTATGTTAAAATAAGGGGCCCAAGGGTACATAAACATGTTGTGGTTTCCAACAAACTAGGGTCCATTATCCCACACAAAATCCTGATCATCCACTGATTGAAAAATAGACAATAAAAATCCATTTAGTAGAAAGAAAAGATAAACCTCAACAAAGTTATTCCATATAAATTTTAAACAGTGAGAGAGATCTTCCAAAAAAGTGCATTTTCAAATACATCTACAAATAAGGATTTTACATATAGACTCCTTGTTAAAGGCTAAAATAGCCTCATCATTGATTTTTAAGACTAGAGAATCATTAGGAAAAAATCAAAGGGACATCCCCAAATAAGGTCGACTCAAAATTAGGGTGAATCAAGTTTCTTTAAATTCAAACCTCTCCTTTGTAAAAGTGTTAGTTATAGCCTCATCTCCTACACTCCTATTAACCTTAGATATCATGAGGCTACACTATCAAATAGTTGAGTAAATAAAATAGAATTTTAATCTATGATAGTCATTTTATAGAAATCCCCACAAGAATGAAAAGGGTTTGTTATATTTTTGCTTTCAAAAAACCCAAGCTCTTATTTTTTGGATCCCTCACAAGAGATAATTATTTTCATCCTATCCTTGGAATGCCACCATCCCCTATAATTTTATTGAAGCTACCATACCTACTAGTACCTTTCAAAATTATTCCATAAAACAACCCCCATTTTCCATTGAGACCACATCTTATTGCTGCTCCTAATCACCATCGGTGTTTCTAGGAATTACCACCACCAAAACTGCATCCACCATCACTAAAAAAATTCACCATTTATTCTTTCCAATTATTCCACTACTAATTAACCCTTGTTAATTAAGACTAATTATCCTATAATGAAAAATTCCATAGCGTTTTTGGAATTTCCTATTTTCTAAAATACAAAATTAGATTATTGCCTCACCAAAGATGACATCATCAAAGCAAGTGTGTAAGTAAAATGTATGATATGATATTAAATTTTGGCATGTTATTGGGCACACAAACACAAAATTAGAAAAGAGAAGGCTCAATTGGTGCTCATTTAGATTTATCAATTAACTCCTCATTGATTTGTGCTTGCATTTAATCTATTAGATTAATAATGCATTAAATAAGACAAGTAAAGTTCATGCAATCTAGATGAAACTTTAAAGAACTAATTATAGATTAGACTAATCTAAAACTAAGATAAAAAGTTATAAAAAATAAAAAGATGAAGGGTAGAGAGAAATAAAAATGAGCCTATATTTTAATATAAATAAATATGGTTCATTCCATTAGACAAATTCCATGAAACCACTCTTTCATCTAAACAATATTCACATAATCATGAACAAAAATGGTGTTCAGGTATGGGGAAAACTTTATTATGAAGGAAAAGGAACACAATTACCATATAAATGCAAAAATTATGAACATTGGCCTCACAACATTTTAATTTAAAGATATTGCATGAAAAATAACATTTGAGATTCACCCTTCTTAGTTAAAACTACATGAATGTCTCAAAATAACATAGCTCACAATAAAAAAACTAAGAAAGTAAGAAATTTAATAAAAATGAAAGGGTCTAGTTCTTCTAATCTAGCCTCTTATTCTAAATGAACTAGCCCTTCTTACATTACAGAACTACTCTTATATACGCAAATAACTTAAGGAATAGAAATCCCAGATCACTAATGGATGGTCATCATAGTTTACTGGGTTGGGTCCATTTGAGACTAACTTAGGTTATATTATAACCATGATCCAAGCATTAGGGACCACAGTGATTGAATTCCACTTAAAACCTACATGGTGGAATGTCACTAGGATCTTCTTAGGATCACCAACTGGACATGTCCCATGTAGTTGGAGACCATGCCCCTTCTAATAATTTCATTTTATTTTATTTTCCATTCTTTATCCTAATGCACATGACACTATTTTTTTAAATCCACCATCTAACTACCTTCAAATTTTGTATCCCATGATATATCTACTACTAAGAGATGAATTATAACTTGATTTCTTGATCATATTAGACCCATAGTCCAATTTTTTATCTTTGATGATCATGATGGGCTGAGGTTATAATCAAATCCAATTTTAAATTACTTTTATGGAGGTCAAAGTATCTACCTTGGGAAGGCTGCACCACGTGGTTGCTTCTCATTACTCATAGATGTTAACATGGCCTCATGTGTGAGGACCATACTACATGGTAGTCATTTTCTCATATTATTCTTGGATATATGGCCCCATGTCCTTTGAATATTCATAGGATCTAGTGAAAAAATATCTTTTCATGTGGCATGATCTCACTCATCCAAGGCTTTCTAGCTTTGACTCACCACTTAATATGAGCTGATTGTTATGAGTCCCAGGATCTTGACAAGTGGCAAGATCTAATGTATCTATGGAATTATCATGCTTCCAATATATAAAAACTACTCTAAGGATGTGGTGAAGTGGATTATACCATGTGGAATCATCCCATTCACCCACTTGATCTCTTTTCTATCATGAATTTTTTGACCATCTGATGTAGTGGTGAAATAGGATGTTTCCATGTGGCATCATCTTGTTCACCTAGAGGTTATTAGATAGACTAAATGTTCAAATCAACGTGGGAAAGTGAAGGGGTGATATCATGCCACTTGGAATCATATAACTTATTTGAAAGCCCAAGGTCATGACCTGATGATTGAGGAGTCATAGTGAAGCGAGGAAGCTAGATTAAGCCATACAAATGAATCTCACTTGTGAATTGAAATACTTAGTACAAATAATTAAATGGATGATAGTTGTTGGGTGGTAATATATTGACATGTGGTTTTATCTTATTCATTTAAGAGCCTGAGGACATGCAAATAAAAAGGTAGATATTATGATTTAAATTTTCAAATATAAACAGCTAAGTAAAGAAGCCAAAGAGGCAAAATATAGATAAGTTAGATGAATAAAATATGTCTTTCACCAATTTTTTAGATAAAATAGTACATATTTTAAAAAATTTGAATAATACTAAAGGATAAATGATACATATTTTTATCCAATCTAGTCATAATCAGGTGGAAATAGACCACAACCAAAGAATAAAACCACCTTATTAACATAAAACCCTAACCAGTTCAGTCTAGATTTACCAAAAGTGATCAAATCTAAAGATGAAACATGATGAGAACCAAGATAATTAACCCAAAAAGGAATCAAAACTATATCAAATTTTCAAGGAAAATTTATAGAAAATTAATCCTAAATAAATATAAATGACTAGCAAAAATGAAAGTCCATTTTCAAGTTTGATAGTTTTGACAGGTAATATGACCATAAAATGTAAGCTCATATGCTACTAATTAGGATGACAACATGTCACTAGTTTTCATGGTTGAGCCATGTGGTGAATCTAGCTAGACTAGATACTTCTTTACTTTGGTGAGACGATATTTCACAATGTGGTGTCATCTCGCTCACCTAAGAGATTACCTGCATTCCATTATGTATTGAATGCTATGAGGCCCTAGGATATTGATAGGTGGCATAATATTAGGTATTCATGAGTTTTAATACATGTTTAAATTTCATGAATGATCTTGAGGATAGTGAAAAAGTGATATTTCACCACATGGCATAATCTTACTCATTCAGGGGCTTAGAGACATGAGCTCAAAGATTAGTGTGCCTTGATGAAGTGGGAAGGATAGATTGTGATAATTATAAACATCCCAAGAATCTATAAACTTATGTAATTATCTATAATTCCTAAAGGGCCCAAGGAACTAGGGCGATAGGATTAAGATGTGGATGCATCTTGTTTATCTAAGAGGTCAGGTGCTTGACACAAAAACTGAGAGGATCCAAGGAAGTAAGGTGGAAAATTTGAAACACACCATAGTATCTCTCTTATCCAAAGGATTATAAAATAAATTAAGATTGATTAAGTCCTGAAGAGGAAAAAAATGAGTGAGTGACAAGTGGTAGCTCCTCGTTTTCTTAGGGCTTGTGGGTAAAAAAAGTGACCATTGACCCTAAATAAAAGAAAGTAGCTGTTATATTTTGGATTTGAATTAAAAATGTTAAGTGTAAAAACCATAAAAGAAATAAATTAAAAAATAATAGGTGAAATAAAATAGCCATTGGATATAACTTATATCTAACCTCAACCTATTATGTATAAAATGATTAAGTACATAAATGAAATGATGAAAATGTTTAGCTAATTTAGTTCTAAAAAATCAAAAATAATGGGATTCAACAACTACTTCATTTGATAAATTCTCAACTAGTTCAATCCATTATAAAGTAAGAGACTAATTACAAAGGCAAAACCATGTAAACCATTAGTCGTTTAAATCTAAAATTAGGTAAAAAATGGGCTAAAAATGCTAAGGTTGGAATATAAAAATTTAGATAATTTGCATAAATCTAAGGAAAAATGATCTTGAAGGGAAATTTAATACACTCTAAAATAAGCTTTAAGATAAATTAAGACTTATTAGATTTAGACAAACTCATTTAATTAGATTAATTTAGTCCCAATCTTAAACTATTTTAAACCAAGTTCATGTAATGAACATTTGAAGTTTAGACTTAGTTCAAAGAGTGAAGAAAATACATCATTAGGAAATACAACTTCCTAAGGACATTTTCAATTTAGATCAATAGATCAAATAAGCCCAAGGCATAACCTTGATTAAATTAAAATACTAGACTCCAAATTAAAAAGATCTTTAATGATTTCATGATGAAATTAGGGTGTGTTATGCAAGAAACAACATTAAACACTCAACATGTTCTTACATACCCCTTATACACAAAATATTCATAATTTGAAACTATTAAATACTCCATGCTTCTATTAATGGAGTTTATTATAAACTCACCCTCCAAAATTTATGAGGATGAGGGTTCATTCTCAACCCTCCATCTCAATCTTAGATGGATTGTCCAAAATCATTTGGAAAATCTATTAATAGAAGGGGTCACTCACTCCTTCAAAAATATTTTTATGCTAAACTCATGATACCAAATATATAATAAAAATTTCTCCAAGTTCTTCAAATTTCTCATCAAATCATGCATAGTGCAAGAGGAGATTCTATTGGTATAGCTCCTTAATAGTGCCAAATACCTCAAGCTCTATATCTAACCAATCCACACAAGATAGAGATATCTAAAACAGAAGGTAAAATTAAATTATTTGTCTTCTATTATTCTTTTTCATGTTTTTTTTACCTTTCCCAATTTGAGGACATGCACTTTGGGTTTGGTTTGTATAAATTTCATTTTGATTTCATACTAACAAGAAACTAACTCCCTCGTAATCATGTGATCAAAATCATGTAGAAGCTATAAATAATGTATAATAAGATGTAGTTATTGTGAATTATGCATCATAGGATAAATGCCATGGATGTCTAAATCAAGAGGCAAGGACCACATGAACACAAGATAGGCTAGAAGAATATTCAATGCAAGAGCATATGTATACATATATGTGAAAGTAGAAGACTAGAGGGAGTACATAACCCAAAAGATATGTATGATGGATTATGTTATACCTATTGAAGGAGTTGATTAATTCCAACCACTATAAGTAAAATTGTGAATAATTTGATCCTTTATCTGAAATTAAATTATAATGTTATACCTATAGTGATACACTCTTAATGATACCTAAATTTGTGTGATGTTCATTGCATTAATTATATATTATAGAACATGTATAAAAAACTAGACCATATGAAGGAATTTATTTAATAAATGTATCATCCTTTGTATTATGTATCTTAGTCCTAACTGAATAAATAACTTTTTCTTTCATAACTTGCTCTTTTTACATATTGTCCTTTACTTGTTTCATGCATTTATCCTTAACTAATTGATTTCCTTTTTGTATCCACACTTGTGGTGGATATGATATAATTTTTTTTTTTAATTTCTCTATGAATATGATAAATAATTAAACCTTATTGTAAATTAAAGGAAATAATCAGGTGAATACTATCAAATTATTCTCTCATTTTCTATAATCATGATTGTACCAATGAAAATTTCCTTGTGTAATAGTCTTATCTACATATAAAAATGTTTCAACTATATTAGGCCTCAGATAAATTGGAATGGTAACATGCCCCATGGTATTCTCATGTGTGTTTTAATTCTTGATCACCATATCATAAATGTTTGAGAAATCCAATTGTGCATGTATTGTGTTGTTACTTATCATCTAAAATAATTATTTCTCTATGTTTTCCTCTAATAATGGATCAAATTACCATTGGTACTATGACAAGAACGTCCTAAGAAACATCCATCCTCATAAAATGTGAACTATAAGAATATTTAATTCTAGTAACATCTTCCTTAGAATCTCAATGGATCATAGTTCCTTTTCAAGAATGTTATGGTGTATCTTCGTCTTTTTCATAGGAGTAGTATAATAATATGGATAAATGGACTATATTATCCTAGTTTCAACTTTCCCAAATGTAATAGCCCCTCTATCCATAATTTGAGTAATATTTTATTACAATTCATAATAATGATCATAAATTTTATCAAAAAATGTCTCTAAAATAATGTGGTCAATATTTGAAAATATCAAACTTGAGTGTTTGATTCTTATTTCCCATTGGTACCTTCATTGGAACATTAGTCTTGTAACTTATGTCCTTCTATTCTTTCCTTTTAGGTATGGCCTTAATTGGATTTTTTTCTTAGGAGGTAACATGTTTGGTTGAACCTTATTATCCATGACCACATTTGAAACTTTATTTTTTGTGTATATTATGATTAATTACCTATGTGTAACTTTATTATGATTAACTTATATATTCTCATGATCAGAAGTTTGAGTATATGTAAGATTATCCTCAAGTGATGTAACCTTTAGTAATAAATATTTAATATTATTTGAGTGCATCCATAAATTGCATCATGGAAATGATATGGCTAGTAGGAATGGTAGTAGGTGGGAAAGATTCGTGAATTAGTATTAACTTATTATCTACTTTAAACATAGGTATGTAATCACCTAAAAGTGTATTTGGATGCTAAGAGTATTTTTTGAGTTAGCCTATTCCTAGTGTAGCCCTAGATCTATCCTAGAGACTTTTCCACACTTTTCCAGTCATTATGCTAACCACAAATAGCTATAGTTAGTTCAAATACAATCCTAGGATATCATTCCTAGATCCCAACCTAGTTGGCCCATAAGTCTACTAGGTGGACATTAGTGCCACATTTGGGACACTATAGCCACATGGTGCTAGTGTCCCCAACTGGGTGTTATTGTCCTTTGCCCTAAATCTATTGAATGGGCACTTTTCAAAATGTTTGCCCCTCTTGATGTTAAACTAAGTAAATTTTATTATCCTCACAAGTTATGGATCTCTATAAAAATAAATATGTTTGAATTCTATTGATTAGATGGAAAATAGATGCGAAAATCCTATTCAAACAAAAGACAAGTTGAGAAAAATTAATGTATTTGATCCCTAATCTATAATAATTATACATACTACCATATAAAATAACACTAATCCCAAATTTTAAATATTTCAAATCTTAATCACACTCAAGGAATTCAAGACCACTCTCATATTAGCATTCACTTGTACTTGTACCAAGCACTAGGTGGGAGAACTACATTGGGATTGATACCTCCTTGGAGTATTGGTATGTAGGAAAATATCTTCACAGTAGGGTGTTGAAGATGTCCAATCTATCCCAATATTGAACACACATTTATTTCTCATGTCATAATTTCAAGGAGGATTAGGGTTTGCATACCAAATCAGGTTTCTAGGCACAACATAGATTTCCAAATTTTATGTGCATAAGAACATGACCCAGAAACATAGGTGCAGGTGATCCTAAAAATAGGAATAACCTTGAAAAGAGGACATTAGTATGGAGATACTATCTAGTAATAAAATAGATCCTAAGACCCTATTGACGACACTCATACATGCCTAAAACCTAGTTTTTAGAACCCAGATCATCTGCAATAATCACTTTCTAGATAAGTCTCTATTTAAACATATTTATTACTATTTTTATAAATTTAAAGGAGGTCAAAATCCATAACAAATTAGTGTTTAATTATTTCATATTATTTAATTGATTTATACATCTCATCCCTTTAATCTAACTTAGGTATTTACATAATTAAAACCTAAAAGGTTAATCATTTGGTGAACCCAAACTACTTTGAATATTGCTTCAAACCCTAGTTTTCACTAATCTATTTTTTTGTGAAATAAATTAGGGTGGCACACTTCTAATTTTATGAATTTTTTAGACAACCTATCTAATTAAATAAATTTTATATTAGGGTTTTAATTTATTTGAATATAATTTAAATTATTTTAAAGAAACCCTAAGTTCAAAAACCCTAACCCTAGACACACTTAGGTTTTGTATGATTTTTCTATTTATACTCAAATTTTAGATCCATACATCTTATTTGTATTCATACAATCATGATCATAATGTGTTATGGTCCTGGTGGGCAGACTTCACTAATGCCTCAAGTTTTTGGTGTAGTGGTTCATTACATGTGGTATTAGAGCCTCCACCTGGGTTCAAGTCATAGAGCGGGTGGCTACACCGGCATGGCAATGTTCGTTTGGGGCTCATACACACAAGGAATCCTAGTGGTATGGGCACAAATCCAACCCAGAGTCTAGGCTTCAAAAGTGTGGTGGGATGTTATGGTCCTAGTGGGTGGACTTCACTAACGCCTTGAGGTTTTGGTGTAGTGGTTCATTACATAATGATAGAATAAATAATTCACTTTTTGTTGCAAAGTTTAATACTTTCATTCGCATGTTTATTCCTTTTAATTCAAAATGAACTTAGAAAAGACATAAACACATGTACAAATGATGCTTTTTATAAATTATAATATATGTCATATCTCATAGCATGTTGTATTTCTCCCATGTGGAATTACATTAAAAAATAATCCCAGACACATAGAGGATTTATCACATAAGCTAACAACTATGTATCAAATTTCAATGTCATATCTTATGCACAAGAAAGAATATCCTTATCCTCTTCATCTCCATGAGGATGATCGATAATTTCCCTCTAACCAAGTCCATGATAGCATTACTCTATGAGATCAATTAGCCTATATCAATGTCACTATTCCTATTACTTAGCCTATTCACACCTCTTCCCTACAGGGTGTGTGATTACATGTTAAATAAGAAATAGCTAGGGTTTGTACTTGTGAGACTCTATGTGATCAAAATATTAGTATGAACAAGATAATTACATGTTGACAAAATTATAATCAAATATTACATGAAAATATTACAACATTGGAAAATTAATTTACAAGATAAATGCCTCTAGGGTACAATAGAATAAATCATGTATATGCATATTCGCTTAGTCAATTTGTGGCAAATAATATTACATATCCAAATCATAAACTATAAAAAAGTATATATATAACTAGTGATTCAAAAAATGGTCAAATGTCAAATAATATTTCAAGTGAGATACTAAGGGACATGATTAAATCTAAGTTGATCAACCTACCTCCTCTACACCCAACGAGGAGATCCAAATATTTTTATACATATCATAGATGCATGGGCACCACACAGATTCATGTTTAGCATTGAAAAGGAAAATACAATAGATAATGGACACATATGACTCACATAGTGACACATCATCCACACAATATAGTGGCACGTCTATACATTTAAAAAGGGTCAAACTTAGAAACAATACAAAAATGGTTACCAAAATATAACTCAGAATAATAAAAGGTTCCAAACGTATAATCAAAATAAGATATAGTAAAACATGCACTATAAAATCAAGTAAAATAAGCAAATATACCTCTCTAAAATGGGGCTCAACATTCAATATGGTATAAATTTTGTCATAAATATCTACAACATTTGATTATCATGGTCAAGGTTTGGGAAAATAATCCCAATGCATCACTTCTCTTATTATAGTAGTTGATAACATTGGTTAATAGGGTTTAGGATTTATTAAACATCCTAAGGAACATTAATCACATAATTAGTTTATCAATTCAAAACATATAGATATATAGCAAATGTTATAGAAAGATCAAAATCTTAAGTTGAAATGTCAACATCATGCTATGTAAACAAACATTCTCAAAATTGATTTTCTAGCAAAAGATCCTCCATAACACTATATGTATACAATAAGCATAGTTTCAAAGGGAAAAATTAGAATAAATATGCCATAGCACAATTTAAAAAGGTCAAATCCACAAAATGAGGCAATCCCCTTTAGCACTCTAGGTAATTATGATTCTAATGATGAACAATACGCAGATTATTACTATAACAACATTCAACTAAACATAAAAATCACATTTCATGAGATATTACCATTCCTATTTTTGACATAATCCATAGTGATATTGAGTCTCTAATGAAACTTAATGGGTAGTATGGTTCATACCCTCTTGTACATACTTCCTTCTCTCTCACACTTCTTTTACATAGTTTATTTTCATTTACTCGTACATAGCTTATATTGAAAAAATACCAAAATAAGATAGCATGTTAAAATATAAAAGCATTCAAATATTACTCAAAAAACACAAAATTTATAGATCGTATGCATTGTTATGTTTACATCTCTACTACTTGACAAATATTACATATGTTATCTATCTTATTATAGTCATTTTTTACCATACACATATGCTTCACTTGTTCTTGTCGAGGGCTTGTAGATTATATATAGGACTCCAATCCACTACACTGATCCAAAATTACTATCATCTACCCACTATGGGTATATACACTAGTATAGGTTTATTGATTTCATACATCCACCCATTCAATGGAATTTCCTACATATTTACTACTATTAGGTTCTATCTTTACATTTTATACATTCCAACTTACACATTGATTTATCTTGATATTGATCATTGCTACTCATTACTCAAATTTTTTACCAACTATCACTAGTTATACTCAACATATGTACATTCTTGCATTTACATAGATTTTAATACATAATTATACATTTTCTAGCACTCCTAGTTTAGACTCGATTGTGTTTCCTATGCTTCTTCATCTCAAGGGCATTTGAATATGCCATTGTTTTTTGGCTCTACACCACTTCTATGTTTTTATGCCTTGGACATGTGCCCATGTCCCTTGTGTGTGATTTTATACTTGTATATGTATAAATTTGAACATGTCCTTCCATGTGGCTCTAAGTCAAATTGCTTTTTACTTGTGTATGTGGAAATTTGAACATGTCCTTATATGTCTTCATTGTCAAAATTAGTGACATGTCCATATCCCTTGTATTGTGGCCCCTTAGATTAATTTTGCATGCCTTGTGTGATTTTATGTATGCTTCCTTATATAATTATTCATCATGACACTTGTCTTTACTTGTTACACCCACACACACACTCACACACACAAGTTTTTGATGCCATGAGGGACCTCATGCATCTACCCTTCCTACTTGGGTGTTGTGATGGACATCATGATCCATCCTCATAGGTAATTACTTAGATTTTATTATATACACATTGATTACATCTATCTTAACACCTTTGTGAAATGCTAGATTACAACATACATCTTACATTACCTGCTTATGCTTATATACTTTTACATTTTGATGTTATGTTTGTAATTTGTATTGAAATATCATATATATTCTCTAAATAACACATTTTATAGAGATACTTCTTTTAAGGATAGATATTACATAGGTTTCACAACTACCCTCAAAAGAGGGGGAATTCACATGGGTTTGTCATAGATATCAGGATCCTACATTGTTATTCACATATAAATTTTAGCACATAGGCTCAATTTCAAAAATCAGACATAGGATAGACACACAAAAAAATAGTGACTCAAAAAGTAATTTAGATCACCCAAATTTTAGACCAGATAGGCATTATCACCCAGATTGAGACACTAGCACCATAGGGTGCTAATGTCCACTATAAGGTGATACTATCTAGTAGTCCCAACTTCAGGGTAATCTAGATTATCTAGACTAGTACACTAGGTATAGTACATATTTGCATAGATACAATCATAGATTTGATAATTATGTTCAGATTTTACTCAGATACATTCATTTCATCTTAGATTAATATTGGTTTCTCAAATTTTTGGGCATCATGTATGGCACAATCACTCCCACATTTAGTTTAGATACATAGATTAAATTATTATATACTCAGTCTAGAATTAGTTTACTTAGATATCAGATTGGGGGCATGTGTGTAACATATAGTTTATATATGCTCAATTACACATAGGTTGATCAGATGGAATGTAAAACTCCATGTTGTTATCTATACTATATACATTTGATATCACATTCTAGGTTATCACCAAATTCATGCCTTATTCCATTTGTAGTGGTTGGCATTATTGAGTGGCCCAGAACCACCTAATATACTTGAGTAGACATAGATCCAACATACATAATTAGATATACCCAATTAGATACTTTCAACACTTTGAATAGTTAATTATAGATGCATCTACTTCACATAGGTGGGTAATGATGGAGTCATAGCTTACTTGACTTCTTTTGCCACCCACATGAGAGGGTTTGACACACTTATAGTCTTATTTAAGCTATTCACAGATCAAGATCCATTGAGTAAGGGTGGGTAATGATGGAGTCAAAATTATATTGAGTTCGTGAGCTACCCATATGAGGATTGAGAAAGATATCATCTTAGTCCAAGATATTTAATAATATGATCACTATTTACACTCACACACATAGGTTATCACTAGGTTCATGCATTGGTTTGTGTACCCAATGAGGTATATTCATTCATTTCTTCTTTTTTTACTCATCTTTACTTAGTTACTTTATTCAACATAGTCTTTTTATTTTGATCATCTCTTAAATAAGGATTGATTTTTGCATGTTTCATTGTAAGTCATTACTTTAGATCATGTTTAACATACTCAGACATAGATTTGTATACTCTAACTCAATTATATAGGTTTCACTTCTAAGGTAAGTCCATGCACACTTATTTTTCCTTTATACTAATCATTTTGATTTGCTACATGTATAACATAAAAGGGAGGTAAATTTAATCATCTAAAAGAGGTATTTGGATGCTAAGAGTGTTACTTGAGTTATCTTATTCCTAGTGTAATCTTAGACCTATCCTAGATATAGCTACAGTTATCTAGTCATTGTGCAGACCACAAATAGATACAGTTAGTTTAATCATAGTCCCAAGATATCATTTCTAGATCCCAACATAGTTGGCCCAACAATCTATCAGGTGGACATTAACACCACATTTTGGACACTATAGCCATATGATTCTAGTGTCCCCAATTGGGTTCTATTATCCTTTACCCTAACTCTCTCAAACATATACTTTTCCAAATGTGTTCCCCTCCTAAGGTTGGCCTAAGTATATCTTATTATTCACACAAGCTAATATCTCTATAAATACAAGTCTATTTGACCTATATTGACTAAATGCAAAATAGATGCAAAAGCCTAATCAAACAAAAGACAAGTTGACCAAAATTAAAGTATTTGATCCTTATTCGACCCTACTTCTACATACTACCATATATAATATCCCTAAGCGTAGATATCAAATCTCAATCACACTCAAAGTATTCAAGACCACTCTCATCCTAACATTCACTTGGACCAAACACTAGGTGGGAGAACTACATCAGACTTGATCCCTCCTTAGAGTATTGGTATGTAGGAAACTCTCTTCATAATAGGGTGTTGAGGGTGTCCAACCTATTCTAATAATGAACTCACATTTATTACTCATGTCATGCTTTCAAAGAAGATTAGGGTTTGCATAGTCAATCATGTTTTTTAGGCACCACATAAAGTTCTATATTTCATGCACACAGGAATAGGACCCAAAAACATAGGCGTAAGTGCTCCCAAAAAATAGGAATAGTCTTTTAAAGAGGAAACTAGTCACTTTAAGGGCACTACAACAATATGGCACTACTGTCTAGGTGTGGTTCTATTGTTCATTAATAAAATAGATCCTAGGACCTTGTTGATGAACTTGAACCTTTCTAGAACCTAGTTTTCAAAACCTAGATCATCCATAAAATTCACTTTCTAGATAAGTCTTTATTTAAGCATATTTATTACTATTTTTAGAAAGTAAAAGAAGGTCAAAATACATAAAAAATTAGTGCTTAATTATTGTATATAATTTAATTGATTTAGACATCTTATCCTTTTAATCTAACTTAGGTATTTACATAGTTAAACCCTAAAAGGTTGAATCAAGGTATAATATATTTAACACAAATATCATTGAATTACCTAGGATTACCTTCTAGAGCCACATAATTACATAATTTGGAATTATTTCCTAGCATGACATTTTTTTATTGAAAAACACATTTTTATTAATATAAAAATATATGCATCACATTGTGTTTCGATATAAACCTCAAGAAAGAGATATTTTCACCTTTATTTATAGGATAAGGAGGAGGATTGTGACATTGAATTTTAAGAGAGGATAAATAATCATCACATTCATGTGTATCATTTAGCATTTCTAGATAATAATGATAAATATTACATTATTTTATAGCATTTACCATTTATAGATAAAGAAAAAATATCACATTCTTTTGCATTAATAAATATATATGGCCTAGGCGGCTTTTTGCATTAGTCCAGCTAAAGGGGCTTCAGGGGGGATTGTCACTATGTGGAATAGTGATAAAATCCAGGGTTCTCTTATGGCTTAAAATAAGCACTTCTTGATTACCAATTTCTCTATGAAATCTTTGACCTGGTCGTTGATTAATGTCTATGGACCGAATAACAGAGCTTTGAGACAAAAATTATGGATAGACTTGAGCAGTTTCAGGAATAATCCCTAGAACATTAGATGGATGTTAGCTAGATATTTTAACACTCCTTTATACCCTTCTAAAAAATAGGGTGGGATTATGGATTACTTAGACAACATGTTCAACTTTGCCGAGTTCATCAATGATTGGGGATTATTGGACATAGAGTTGCAAAACCAAAATTCTACCTGGACCAATAGAAAAAGAGGAGATCAAATGAATCAGGTTAAATTAGAAAAATTTATTATATCAAACAATTGTAAGGATTATCATAATATGTAGGCATAGGATTTCCCTAGAACAATGTCTGACCACTACCCGATCTTCCTCAGTTGGAGAGAACAGGGACAATATGGACCTTCCCCATTCTATTTTAAAGCTATGTGGATCAAACACAAAGACTTTAGACAAATGGTGGCCCAATTGTGGAAAATTCCCATTCAAGGTACTCCTATGTTTATAATAGTCAAGAAACTTTAGCACATTAAACAATAAGTTTATGGATGGAATAGATACAACTTTGGGCAGGTCTTCCAATAGAAGAAAAATATAGTGGGAAAACTCAATGATATATAGCAATTGATAGATCAAGGGGATGACTCTGAAGACACTTTAGAAGAAGAGAATGCCCTATCTTCTAAATAGACTAATCTTATGGAAAGAGAAGAGGTTTTTTGGAAATAGAAATCCTGTGTTTAGTGGCTTAAAGAGGGAGATAGGAACACTGCCTTTTTTCATCTCTCAGCTATGAAACATAGAAAGCCAACTCAATAACTAAGCTTGTCCTAGATAATGACAACATTATTACCAAGGATAATGAAATAGGGGAACAAGCCAGGGCTTTCTTTTAGAATCTGCTCACGAAAGAAAATAATAATGATAGAATTGATAGACCTATGAATCAATTCATTGATAAAATCCCCTATTTAATAACGGAAGAAGATAATCTAGAGATGTTAAAGCCTATATCTGAGGAAGGAGTCCATGCTATTTTATTCTCCATGGGTGCTTTGAAAGCCCTGGGTCTTGATGGCTTTCCTTCTATATTCTTTCAAGAATATTGGGAGATAATAGGAGCAGATCTCACGACTATTGTTCATGATTTTTTTAGATCAGGTAAATTTTTGAAACAAGTTAATAATACCTTCATAGTACTTGTTCCTAAAAAATCACAACCTTCACACCTTACTGATTTCAAGCCCATTAGTCTATGCAACACTATTTATAAGTTATGTATTAAAATGTTGGTTATGAGGATTCAACCTTTGCTAGACAAAATTATTTCTCTTGTTCAAAAATATTTCATCCCAGGCAGGCAGATTCTTGATGCTATGATCACCACACATGAGACTATTCACTCCATGGATAAGAGTAGAATCCTTGATATGGATCTCAAGCTAGATATTTCTAAAGCTTATGATAGAGTCTCATGGACTTTTCTGTTCCAAGTGATCAAAAAATTTGGGTTTAATGATAAAATGTCTCACTTGATATGGAACGCGATCTCTTCTGCAAAATTCTTAGTGCTAGTTAATGGTGTTCCTAGAGGGTTTTTCTCATCCTCAAGAGGAATTAATTAGGGAGACTCTCTCTCCTCATACTTATTCATCATTATGGTAGAGGCACTGGGAAGATACATACAAGTAGATATAGCCTCAAAAAAGCTAGTGGACATCAAACCTGCATCCTCCCTTCATCCTATGGTGGTACAATAGTTTGTGGATGATACCATCTTATTTGGCATCTCATCAGTGATTGAAGCTAGAAGATGGAATAATATCTTAAATAATTATGCCAAAGAGTTGGGACAAAGGATAAATTTCCAAAAAAGCAATGTGTATTTCTTCAACACTCCTAATGAACTTAGACATATAATCATTGATATATTAGAATGTGTTGAAGCTGCCCTACCAGCTACCTACTTAGGTCTCCCACTCTCAATTAAAGAGGTATCTCCTAGTTTTTGGAGTGTAATTGTGGAGAGAATGCAGAGGAAACTTCTTGGTTGGAAGGGGAAACTACTTAGCAGTGTTGGTAAACTGCAACTTCTTCAGGCTTCACTGCAAGGTATTCCTACATACTTCATGTCTCTTTTTAAAATTCCTACGTATATTGTTGAGAAACTAGAATAGATCCAAAGAAAAATTTTATGGATGAGAGTGGAAGACAAACAGAGAATGTCTTTAGTCAGATGGGAAAAAGTGTCTTTCAAAATCTCATGGTGGACTCAATATTAGGTCTATTAGGAACATGAACAAAGCCCTTCTCTCAAAACTTAGTTAGAACCTAATCCATAAAAAAAATGATTGGGGGGAAATAATGTATGCTAAATACATGCATAGCATTGATGATTCCAACTTTCTTCAACAGATGGGATTACCCCAGGGATCTATGATATGGAATAAAATGCTAAAAAGTAGAAGCCTTCTTAAATAGGGAACTAGATGGAAACTTGGAAATGGATGGCATATTAAATTTTGGGATGATATCTGGTTAAAGGACAAGGCTCTCATCACACAGGGAAACTATGGAGAGATTGTTGACTTGGCCACCAAATTTTTTGGAGATAGGGTCAGTGATTATATGGAAAATAACAATGGGATGAGGAGCTGTAAAAATCCATTAGATTGTTGTGATCACCAACCTAAGCTTTTCCCTAGAGTTTAGGAGATCCAATAGTGTGTTCAAGAGATTAAAATCCCTCTCTTCCCTTGTTAGGATGAACAATACTAGTGGCCAGATAAAAATGGATCATTCTCTGTCAAATCTGCTTACCATCTGCTCATGCCTGAAGCTCAAAATAAAGATGTATGGAAAAAGGTTTGGAATCATAAACTTCTTCCAAAAATTAACATGTTTTGGTGGGCTGCTACTCATAACAAAATCCTTACTCAAGATAACCTTCAAAAGAGAGGGTTTACTCTAGTTAACAGATGTTTCTTGTGTGGTTCAAAAGAGGAATTAGTTTCACACCTCTTTATCCACTGTGATTTTGCCCAAGAATTATGGGACACAATACTTAACAACATTGGTATTGAATGGGTCTACAATTCTAACCTTAAAGAAGTAATTCTCAGCTAGAATCCAACTTTCACACATCCCTGGCTTATGGAATTATGGAAGCAAGCTGCCATGTTTGAGCTAAATTTTATGGAAAGAGTGCAACCACATAATTTTTAGGGACACTGCTAGAAATGCTTCTCAGGTGTTTAACTCCTTTGCTAAGACCATTATGGAAAGTGTTACAAAATCTCATATACATGTTGCAAAGAAACCCCTATCTCAAATTGAAAACCAAATTATAGCCAAATAGAAGATTTTAAACTAGATCCCTGAGTATAATAACTCCAAAATGCTATAAAGACTAAATACTAAATGGATCCCCCCTAAACCTAACTGGATGAAACTCAACTTTGATGGGGCATCCAAGTTGGATGGTAAAGCTAGTGGAGGAGGAATTATAAGGAATGATAAAGGATGGATGTCTACTGTCTATGCTGGTGGAATTGGATGCCAGAGCAACAACTATGTTGAAGCAATGGCTTTACTATGGGGATTAAAGTTAGTTATATCCCTAAGAATAAGGAACTTGAATATACAAGGAGACTCTAAGATGGACATAGATGTTGTTAATAAAGCATCAAATGTAGGAATAAAGCTAAAAGACATCATTATTGATATCCAATTTCTTTTGCAAAAGTTTTCTAAAGTTGAGATTTCCCATACCTACAGAGAAGGAAATAGGGTCGTTGATGCTTGTGCCAACCTTGGCCAGCAATTTTTAGGTTGGAGGGTGTGGCAACAAGGTGTTCATATTCCCTTAAACATTAGGGAGATCATTCAAAAGGAGATGACTTGTCAATAATGAGGCACATTGATGACAAGGATAGCTCTCGAAGGTGGTCCACATGGAGAGGGCCATTGGGGATCTCAGAACTTGATAACATTAGTACTTTTTTGGTAATCATTCCTAATTCATTTTATCATGAGGTGGAGGCATGCGGGTCTCATCATGAAAATCAAGGGAAAATAATTTTCAAGCATGGGAGTAGACAACATCATCTTTGTAGGGTATTTCATAAAATGAGCTATCACATCTGCATTCTACATAAATGGAAGCAAGGGTTAGCAACTAATTCAAAGCTGAAGGCAGAACTTAGGAACTCCACTATTTGGGTCTAAAAATATAGAATGGGTGGAGATCGTATTTGAATTGAGCCTATCTCTTGCTGTGAATTTAAAGATAATCCACTGGTTTGGCATTATTGTAAAGAAGGGGGTATCAGCCCATATCCGAAAAGGCTGAATGGTTATGATGAAAACTTGTCTAGGCAGTTTGTGAGATCCTGGTTAAATAGGTGGGTCACAGTGGGTGAAATTAGTTTTGAAATCTCTAAAAGGGTGATTTCTATGGCCATAAGAATGACCATGCAGGGTATAAAACTTCAAAGGAAAACCAAAATCATGGATATGGCTAGCCATAAACTGTTTCTAGGTGAGGGAGAAGAACTCATCCCGTATCAAGGAGGGTTCGAGCACGCTAAAATCCTAGAGCCATGGGATGGAGTGTGATTCATTCTCATGAAGTAATTCACACTTGAAGGGTGATTTACCAGGTTCTACAATTACCACCTTCCTTTGTTAAATCATTTTAGGTGTAATGTTATTATTAGTTTTCATTTTTACCTGCTCTCCTCTTTGGAATACTCTGTCCTAAGGGTGAGAGCTAAAATGGCTAAGAAGCTAGATATAAACCCTATTCCCCTACACCAGGGGCTAATTTTTTTTTTAAACAAATTTCACCATGCCCTTGAGCCAACCAAGAATATTAGAATTGATAATGGAGACATTCCTTCCAACTCGGTGTCTGACAATGCTATTGATGAGTCCTGGGTTTCCCCTACTTCTACCAAAACAAAAGATGTCTCCTTCTCCACCCCTAAAAATACCCCTATTGATACCCTCAACTCCTTTGCGAATAAGAAATGTAAGAAGAGAAAGGTTGATGAAGAGGATGAAAATATTAAAGAGACCACGGAGGGGACCCACAAGAATCTGGGCAGGGCCATGGGGGGCCAAGGTGGTAAATCTCACAAGCCTTCCAAAATTAATAAGGAAGGATTCTCCTCTGGAGTGCAAAAGTTGAGGAAGATTGTTGGTAAACCCAACCCAAAGGCCAAACTGATTGATTACTCAGAAAGTGATTCAGAAGAAGCAACCCAGGAGGAAGAGTCTATGGAGCTAGAAATCTAGGAAATTTTAGAGGACACGAGAGGGAAGCAGGCTACTAGGGATTTTGAGGTTACTGAGGAGCATGGTGCTGACACTATGGGAACTACTGACAATAAGGGGAAAATGTATGTTGAGGAAGCTGGTGAGGGTACTGAGAATGAGACTGATTGGAAAGCTAAAATTGGGGCCCTAAAGGACCATATTCAAAAGTTGGAGAAGATTTTTGCCAAAGGACTTCAGAATACAATTCTGCTAAACATGTCTATGCTGGAAGTGGTGGGTAATACTGGGCATGCTGAAAATGTGGAGTATGAGAAACTTGATGATCTTATCAAATCAATAGTTATGTAAGGGGAATCCTCTCTGACTCTGGTCTTTCTCTTTCTTATGTTTTGTTTCTGTCTATTGTTCTCGGCTAGTGCCATTGTCTCTCTGAAGGCATATTTTATTTGTTTTCCTTCTTGTATTTTTTTCTTATAAAGGGTTCAGCCCCTAGTTTTCCACCTTACCTTATCAAAAACATTATCTGGCATACCACTGATATGAACATGGAGGATGAATAGAACTAATGGAAAGATTTATGGATAAAACACCTAAAACCTAAGGTAAAAGTTTTTTTTGGTTAGTAGCTCAAGATAAGATCCTAACTATGGAAAACATGTCAAAAAGAGAACTCATTGTCCCTAGGTGATGCCCACTATGTAGGAAAATTGACGACTCGGTTCAACATTTTGTTTTTACTTGTCCATTCAGATTGAGTTTATTTGATTGGATATTAAACAAATTCAATATCTCATGGGTTAAACTAGATAGTGTTCTTGACCTCATTGGGCAATGAAAACCTCCTTGGAGTCTTTTTCCCCTGGCCTTCCTATGGAATCTTTCCCTCCCACACTAGTTTTGATGTGTTTGGAAAGTACATAATGATAGTCTATTCTCAAACATAAGACATCAGCCAAAAGTAGTTTTTCTCTACCTCTTCCATGCCATCACTGATAATTGGAAAGCCTTTCTTCCCATAGATATAAGATATGCATCCACATAGATAATTTTCATAAATTATGAGGTGGTACAAAAAATAAGGCCCCCTTCCAAAGATTTAATATGTAAACACATTAGGTAGAATACTCCACTTGAAGGCTAAGTCAAACTCAACTTTGATAGAACCTCAAAAGGATACTTGGGCCTTATGGATGGGGGAGGAGCCATAAGGAATTTGAAGGGAAATTTGATTGCCTCTTACATAGGCCCCATGAGAATATAAAAAAACCATGTGGTTGAAGCCAAGATGGTACTCTAAGGAATTCAACTTGCCTCCAACCTTAAGATGGAAATATTATTGTTGAAGGGGATTCACTCAATATCCTTAATTCTTTAGAAGGAAAAATAACCCCCTCTCACACAATAAAATCCATAATTGATGATGCTAAGTAGAGTTTGAGGGAGATGACATAATTATCCATTATTCACACTTATCATGAAGGGACTGGGGTGGTATATCTACTTTCTAATAGAGGAGTAGGTCTCCCTCTTTTAACTAGCTATCATGTTGGATGCCACATCCTTAAAAGTGTCTTATCAACCATTAAAAATGAATTTAGCTCAGGATAGGATGATGATATGGAAACTACACATGTGAAATATACTCCTCAAGTAAAGACTTTTAAAAATAATGACATGTCATCATTCCAAATCAAGGATAATTAATTACAAAAAGTGGGAGGAAGCATGTACTACAAGTCTTTTTTGAACTATTAGCTCTAAGCTTCATCAGGACTTACCAAACTCCATCTTCAAATCTCTAGTTATTATTGAGATGGGTGGAGGTAGGGACCACCTTGAACTAAATTCCTACTCAAAATTTATAAGCATGAAGGTGTGGAAGAAGCTTCATAGAGGAGGCCTCACAAAATTTATGTTGAGGGTAATTAAACATGATATGGGTTTGGTGAAAGAATTCATGGTAGTGTGGAACAAGAGGATCATGGAGATAACAAGGATCAAAATATTGATAATAGAGGAGATGATTGGATAATCCATAGGTATGTCATTCAAAGTAAAAAATGCATATAAATACCAATAGAAAAAATAGGAGCTACTACAAAGGTTTTTTCACACCAATGAATTCATCAAGATAGACAAAAAGGGGTTTCCTAATTCAAACCTTTCATACTAATGGCCCAAGGTATGCCTGTAAGTAATGAAGTATTTTATGCTTGAAATTAAGTAAACCTTAATATTTTTACATCACTTTCTCTTTCTAAATCATTTATAGGGGTACAAAATCAGCCTCCCCTATTATCTCCGCAAATCCTTGGAGAGCACTACTCTCATGCATCAAATTAATGAAGTTAATCCCATCCTATAACAATGCCTTATTATTTTACTATTAAATCATGGAGAGACCTTTAAAGTTAGGGAGGTTACTTTGGATGGGTCCTCTATTGAGGATGAATCCCTTGAGGAAGACCCTACCTCAGAGTCCCACTGTTTGATAACTAGTATCTCCCATGATATCCCTATCTCCAAAATATCAGCTAAAGATCCTCCCATGAAAATCTTTATCCTTAATCCTAAACCACTTTTTATATATGAAGGAACCCCTAAGGAAGTGGTAGGGAAAAGAAAGACCTCCCTAATATAGGATATCAAAACTAATAAAGAAAAACTAGAAAAGTTTAATAATAAGCTCTATGAGGTCAAGATGTGTCTAGTAGGCCTTAAATAGGACTAGAATTTCATGAACAAAGAGGTTGATAACATGATCCAATCCTTCAATCATACTATTAAGATAGAAATGACCCCCCTAAAGTAACACATGGTGGTAGCAGATACCTCTTCCCCCAAGATCTCCCTTACAACCCCCACCAAGAAGACCCTAATAAAGGAACAAGTATAGAAGAAACCTAGAATGATCCTACCTAAGGAAGATGATAAAAGGCCTAGAAAAAAAACAAGGGACATAATTACAAAGAGAAAACATGACACATAGGAGAAGGTGACTAAGGACACAAAGGAAACTACAAATGGATCTCCCCTCTTGGAATAGTTTACTATGTATTTCCTTGTCATTTTTCCTTCTACATGGATAGTTAGTTATTAGTACTATTATTGTTTTTGTTTTTCAGCCCATGGGGTTTTCTACTTTATTCTACACTTTTTAACTATGGTTTTTGATTCCTATAAAACTAGGTTATTTACCTTATGAAATAAAAAACATTATATGGCATACATGCTCCATGATTTTACATTTTGAGGATCTTATGAGATATATAGTTTTATAAAACTATTATGGAAAACTATGTGCTAATTAGATATTATTTACAAAAAAAAAATCTACATTGTCTATGTTATTAGAAGTATAATCACATGTATACATATTATAGCAAGGTAAAACATCATGAGCATATGAATATACATCATCTACACATGGTGATATTATATTTTCTTCTTGAAGTGCAACCCTAAAAACATGAGATAATGCACCATTGTTTTCCTCTTGTTCTAATATGTGATTAAGAGAAGAGTGTAAAGAAATAGGGGAACGGGATTATTATATTTCAACATTAGCTTGTTTATGTCATTCTTTGATATATACATCACTATTCTACCACACCACTCCTCCTCCTAGTAATAATCATAATCATTACCCTCATAATCATGTTCATCATATACATAATTTATATCATTAATCACATAATTTTGATTATTTTTCCATTCATTATCATAACATAAAGCATGCCGTGGATAGATAGTGTTTTACCCTATTTTTGATAAAATACTAAAATGAAATAATGTTGATTATAGGTATAAAAATAAAAATATAAAAATGCTAAATATATACAAAATGATCAACTATTTTGATTTTGATAAGATGCTAAATATGCAAAATTAATATTTTTGGAAAATACTAGGGAAAATACTTAGCTCACACACTGGTCTCTATTGATTTTTCTAACTATTTTCCTCGAAAATTAGAAGAAGAGATGACTATACAGGCTCAATGTCAAAATTAGGAATAGAAATAGGATCTAGACAAGAGCACAATAGGAAGACAATGACTAGTGCACATGAGTTTGTTGGCCATGTAATTTTCCCAATTGACTATAGAAGACAAGAAAAGATAAATAAAATGATAATATGGAAATGAAATCCTAGAGGAAGAATAATAAGATGAATTTGGATAGAAGCGAAGTAGGTAGACAATAAAACAATGTGCCCTAGTGAATTGACCATAAAATTATTTGATTTTATTATGCATCTGAACTAATTATTTCACATGTTATACCTATGAGTTAAGATAAATCTGATATATCACACTTAAGATTTTTCCATGTATAAATCATCGATTTACATGTCTTGTCTTCAAATCTTTAGGGTAATTAAATATATTTAAAATATGGAATAAAAATAGGGGAGTGTAATGGGTTGAGATAACCTGAATTACAACCTTGATCATTGACTACTGCTTACATATCTAATACTCTAAGGATGGAAATCAAGCCCACGTAGTTCTCCCACCTAGAGTGAATGTAAAATTATGCTCCTTTGATTATGTATATATGATTATAAGATGGATTTAATACTTGAAAATGATAGATATTACCTTGATTTATAGGGCTCTTAGATTGGCTCATGACTGCTCTTTAAAAATAATGTATAATTTGGTAAAATATGGAAGATTTGTTCAATGTGTAGAGGTATGTATGTTTGTACCAAGTTAATATAAAGTCCATTAATGAGTGAATTTTGACATGTATTTATAGATGAATATTTTGAAAAATTCCTTTATCCAACCTTATGAAAGGTGTGGGAATATCCAAAAGGATAACTTTAAATTTAAAAACTATCCATTATTTGGTGTGGGACATGACCAACCTAAGTAGACAAGGGCATACTAAACACTTATATTTTTAGGGTGGACCTATCTAGGGAGATAAAAGATAGATGTAATTTTAATGAAATAATATAAAGGTGGTTTTTAATATTTTTATCATTTGACATTGATAGTTATGTGTAATGATAACAACAAACAAAGGGTTGAGCCCCATATAGATAAATAGCCTAGAGGAATGGTAAATAAGAGTCAAATAATTGGGTTCAATTTATGTGGTTAAGAATATATCAACAATTATCATTGTCAAGTATTGATGACCAAATTTATGTGTCTAAATATGCCCCCCATTCAGTCTTGTAATGAAATTTATAGAGTAAAGAAGAAATAATTTGAACATGAATGTGTACAACACACTTTGTCTTTGAGTAGATAATTCAATTATGCAAGGAACCTTACTTTAACAAATCCTATAATCACTCATGAAGTATTCATTTTATTTCTTTGAATTTTTTGAAAAAAATTAACTTTGAAATTTTGAAAAAATTGAAATGAGAGTAAAGAAGTACATTGTATGTAGGTGAAACTACATTACCTTGTAACCTGTAACTAAAAATGGGGAACCATATCCCCTTGTTGCAGATTCTGGATATTTTAAACCATAGAAATTTGAGAGTGATCAAGTCCCAATTTGATCAACTAATCAATATATTGAGTTGGAAAGATGCATTATCCCAACTCACATGAAGGGGAATAACACACAATGTACTAACCCAAGAAGGTGGAACCATGATAGGTTAACTAGAAGTGATTCTAAGGCCATTGAGTGTCACTAAACTTGAACGTAAATTACCACACAAATTTGAATAAAACCACTACAAAAAAATATAGATTATAATTTTCATGATTGAAAAGGAATGAATGAAATCCAACCCCCCATCATGACCAAATTACTCATAGAATTTGATTTAAAATTTAAATTTTTAAAACTTTGAAATTTTGATCTTTTAAAAAGATTAAGCATGGATATCATTCCCTCTTTGAATATGTGATAATTATATATAAAACTATGAATCCAAATGTTCAATTTGTAATTATATTTACATCTTGTAATTTTGATTTTGTTATTTTTTTTCATATGCCCATGCATGCATTCAATTATGAACAATTATGTACTTTTAGTCTTTGAAAATTGAGTGCATATGCATGTCATATGCCCCCAAAATATATATGAATATACTAATATTTTTCATGTTTTTTATTTATGAATCACTTTGAACATTTTTAAACATATATTTTACTTTTAAAAATATGATTTTGACTTAATTTGAATCTTTGAAAATTTGTACTTCATATTTTTCAATTTATATTGTATATTAGATTTATTCATGGAGGTGTGAATCTCTAAGACAATGTCATTGTGATGCCCCCATTTTGAGATTAAGAATGTAGTTTACAAGTCACTCATATTAAAATAATATTTAACTATATCATGTGATAAATATATGATCATATAGTATTATTTCAACATGTTGGAGAGCATGTCATCATATAATTAAAATTTATAAATGAAGAATTTATGTAACATATTGAATACAAAGGCATAAAAGTGTCATGTGTAGTAAATATATTATTAATACATGAAATAAAGTAAATAAATTTGAATTAGACTATGCCCTAGGAGTGCATGATAAAGATCATGCCACCACTAATCAATCTTAATGTTATGTTAAAAAAGTTTATTAAATGGTGAAATAAACCCAATTAAGATAAATTGAATAAAATAAGAATTAATGTTATAAATTTACATGCAACAAGGAGAATGAAACTATATGATTAAATTTAATAAGGTTATAAATGATTGTAAGTGAAATAACTATGAATTGAAAATAAAAATTTAGTTGTTTCTACCCTAAATATGACTATGTTGACTAACATAAGGTGGAAACATTAAAACAAGTACAAATTCTAAAAGTGCCTAGAAACTAGAATTGAAATAGAAGTAGGACATGATCAAAAAACCAGGGACAAGATCGATTCCCTCTATTGTCTTACTTGTGTGATCTTATATTTTATAAAAAATAGAAAATCAGATCATGATCATATGTGAAAACTTAAATTGGGTATGCATTCACAATTTAACCTGTGAAAGTGTGTAAAAGACATAAAAATATTTTCTCCAAAGTTGAAACCCTAATATGGATAGCAATGATTGAAATACCTACAAATAGAAAAATGTGCAACTTAATTGATCAAGTTGACCCTAATCACATGGTGACTAAACATTTTACATATCCCATACTCCAATGAGGGAATCAAGTTTGTGTAGCTATCTAACTTATAGTGCTTTATGTAATTGTGCTTCTTTAACTCTATGAATGCATCTATAACTAGCTTAAATACTTGATCATACTTTACTTAGGGATAGATAAAACATGATTTTGACTTGGTAGAGGAATGATTATAATTATTATAATTATAATTTAGAAGAATATGGATTTTTTTATAAGTGTACAATAGTGTAAATATGCCTTTGTATTGAAATTTCCAAGTGGAGTAATAAGTGACTTGAGTGTACCTTTATATAAATCCAAAAGGGGAAACCACACGCTAAGAAGTTAAAAAACATGGAATAAAAGATAATGGAGGGTTTAATTTCAAAAGTGACAATTAGAAGGCTAAAGAAAGAAATGTCTCTTAGGGACACGAAGGCCTCCCATTATTATACCTATTGGGCATTATTGTCCTTTAGGGAAACATACTAAATTTTGGATATGGGTTTATCCATAAAAATGCTTAAAGCTATTTTTAGCAATCAAAACACTTATGTAAGTGACATATACAAATTTATGAAAGAAATAGGTCCTCATGTACTTAGGATAGGGTGAGGTGAAAAACAAAAGTACTGATTAAGTGAAAAATATAATTAAAATTAAAAGCACCAAAACTAACATGACTAAGTATTCATGACAATATTTAGGTTATTATCAGGGTGAATTCCAGGATCTCTAGATCAAGAAAATGCATGGGTTTGTGATAGGAAATATTCAAGAAATTACAAAACACAATAGTTTCAAGCAAATGAAATCACATACATGAGAATATTTCATAAACAAGATAAGATCCAAAACCAATCTTCTATTGAATAATAGATCACTAAGAGAGGGGTAAAAATTGGAGTGCATGAGTAATTCCTCCAAGAAAGGTAATCAAAGATAAAATAATAGAAGATTAACTCCCATACTCAAAATAATCAATCAAGGAAGTTAATTATTATTCATCTAGTCAAAATGTAACTCCAAGTACACCTAAGCAAGTTTATTTATGAAAGTAGGAAAACTCCAAGTGAGGGGGAAAAAGTCCATAATAAATAAATATATTTTAAAAAATCTAAAAATTTATATAGTTTCCCCCATTTAGTATATAAATTAAATTATTAAATTAAATGAATGATATATCCTAGTGTGTAAGATAAACTTTGTATTTGAATCAGTACTCCAATCATGCAGGGCATTGTAGTTTTTAGAATACCTTGCAAAACAAATGAAGTGGTTACTTTATTCTTTTGAAAAATGAAATTTAAAAAAGCTTGAAATTTGAAATTTGCTTGAATCTTGAAATTTGAAAATGCTTGAATTCAAAATGATAGAAAGGGAAAAATATAGCTTGTATGTGTGATACCAATTTTTATATATTTTAACTTTGTTTGGAGATGATGTTTCCTTGAAGCATTAAAGAGATTTATTTCTTAACTAAACCAATGAATAATTTGAGGGTGATCAAGCCCCAAATTAAATTTTCACTTGTATGTAATAAATAAAACCCATTTAGGAACAAAAAAATATAAATTTAACTCAACTGATCTTTGTAACACCAAAATGTGAAATAGGTTGAAATATAAAATGGATTCACATACATAATGTTAAAGGGCCCTAAAGCTCTAAGTTATGCACTATGCACTTAAATTGAATCAACCATTGCAAATGGATTTTAGATTTGATTAAAACTTTGTTTCCAAATGCATGATCAAAAGATAATGTAGTACATACATGATCCTACCATGTCCATATCTAGTAAATATTATTGAAAAACATGGCATGAATTAGTATTATGCTTCCCATTGATAAATGTAGAATATATAACTATATGTAGATTATAATTATAAATTATATTTAAAATTTGTGCATAAACCTATATCATGCACTCAAAACCATGTGATTTTGTAATTTTATCCTAAAATGCAAGTGCATATGCCCCCATAATCTATGCCAATAACTAAATTTTGAGCTATTTTGTAACTTTTGAAATTTATTTTGTTCTTGAAAATACTTATCTTATGTATAAAAATCCCACTAAAATACCCCCTTTTAAGATGAGGGAATTAATCCTGAAAGTCGCTCACCTCAAAAATAAAATTTAACTCTAGCATGCATAGTAAGATATAATAATTGATTAATGTAGTATATGTGACAAGTATGTTAGCAGAGTAATATTTACATAATTTGAATTTTGTATGTGACATAGGAGGCAATGCCTATATAAATGTATCAATAAATTTTTATCACTTGGATTTTTCACCATTTTAGGATATGAAAAGGCTCTCCTCATCCAAGTGGCATAATGGAATCACCTCTAGTCTTGTGGGTAGCCTAAGGAACAATGTGAGTCTCTAGATAGGGCTAGTTCCCTTGATGTAACACTTAGGATTGAACCTAAAAATAACTTTTAGGGTAAAAAGGGAGAGATATAACTAAAATAAAATTTAAAATAAGGAGTTGATACACCAAATAAATATGATGACTTCCAACCAATTACATTCTACACTTGAGACCAAGAAACTAACCAAAACATAATTTCCAATCCATGTCTTCTTACATCAATATTACATTATGAGGTTATGGAAGAATTTATTATGCTAGGAGGATTAGACAAGAGGCATTAAATATTATTGATGAAAATACAAACTCACTTAACACATGGACATCTCCTAGGACACTTCACATGCCCTACAAGAAGAGGCTATAAATAGGTGAAATAATGTGACAACTTGCTAAGGAATCCATAGTATTCACTAAGCAAACCCAAAATTCAAGTAAAACACACTAAGTATAGTCATGAAAGAGGTAACACTTAGTCATTTTATTAATAAAAGGGTATAAAATGATCAATTCTTTGCCATACCTAGGTGGAACATATAATAAAATGGTCAAAATGGCTAATTCTTATAAAGTTTGAGAGAGAGAGAGAGAGAGAGAGGGTCACAAGGACACTTATCAAGCTAATCCAAGGATTTAATTTTGAATGTGAGAATTAAATGGGATGAAACATGAAGTTAAATATAAAAAAGTGTCAATCCAAGCCACAAACTTGAAGCAAAGTGGCAAGAAACTCCCTTTTTGGCATAGAAAAATTACCTTCATGATTACCTCTATTTGGATGTCCCATAACTAATGAGGACCATTTATAATGATTTTAATTCAATTTATTGACATCATACATACCTCTCCATGCATTTTTTACATTTTTGGTCTTCTAGAATCAACTAAAAATTAGCCATCATCTAATGTCCTAAAAACTACCCTTCCATGTACCCTACACACTTGGCCTCAAAATTGGCATTAGTTGTCCATTAAAATACATGGGAGTAGGTTTATGATACCTTTAAATACCATTCATGTCCTTATATTCATTATTCACATCTTAAAATGAGTCCACATGAAGTTTTCCAGCTTCTTCACTAGCTTGCTTGATATGCCACATTTGATTGGATGAGTTGAATCACCTAGTTTGGGAGCTTATAATATGTTTCATGTAATTAAATAAATATTAATAGATATTATGATTTTCAATATTTATCCCAAAGTTTTTTTCATTTCTTAACTCCTTTTGTATCTTGCATAACACATAAAATAGTGAGAAAAATCATGTTTCTACCCCCATATGTACAATTATGTATAAATCATCATGGTGTGAAGTATAATTTTGGAGTTTTATACAACATAAAATCCTCATTATGTACAAAATATTTCATTTTGGTAGCTATCCAACTCCATTTTCCAAGACTAGTCCTTAGCAAGGGTTTAATAGGGCTTTAGGCCTATTTTTGGTCTTAAGGTTGGTTCATAAATATAAAACATCTACATTTCCAAATAATTAAAAAAATTTGGCCTTAAATACCCCTAATAACCTCCCATAACTCTTATATCTCCCATGCAGATCCTCATGAAAGATATGAGCTTTAAAAGATGGCCTATCGAGCTTGTCTTTCTCCTTCTTGCAAGCTTGAGTTGGTTTCAAGGTTGAAAATGTCTTACCTAATGTTTTATTTTTGATTTAAGGTGTTTAAAACCTCTATTTATGCCCCAAAAATATGATTCAACAAGCTTAAAATCATATCCAAATCTAGAAATGAAGATGACCCCTCCTTTAGACACTAAGACTCAACTTGCTCAGTAGAGTTGATTGCACTCTAAAGCTTAAAGTGGATTCTAATGGTTTTCCTTGGTCTAAAATAGCTTATAAACATCATATATGACCCTTTAATCATTTTTCAAATCATTTATATTTTTGATTTATGCTATAAATGGAGGTGACTACTTATTTGGGGTATAGGTTTTAACCATTACTTTTTGTGTCATGACTGTAACCTTTGGTGTCTGGACCACCCTACCATGTTACATAATACTATTTTTGGTTTATCATGATTTTTATAGTTTAATCCAACTTTACACATATTCCTACAAGGTCAAGACAACCTTAAGCTCATCCCATTACACCCTTTCCTTAAATTTGCATTTTTATGCACAAGGGGAAGTACCCCCTATCTAAACAAAATAGGGGTTAAATCCCCTATTTTATCAAAAAATATACATATTTTAAAGTTTTATTTATTTCATGAGGATTATCTACTCAAAAATTCATCTCTTGACTTCAATCATAGACCCTTCAACTAATCAAAACCTCCAAAACAAACTAGTAAAGGCATTGTTTGCAGGGTTTGTGCTTTAGACTATGTTTTGATGATTGGAGGACCTAAATTTACCTTATTTTAGACCTCAAGATAATATATAGGTTTTAATAATAATTATTAATGTGTTATATTCTATTTTCCCTACTTTTACCTCTTGTGGCTCACTCAAACCCTTGGATCTCTCCCTGCTCAGTCATAGTTGATTGTGACTATGTTTTACCTAGAAATGGACCCCTGTAGGTTGTTTTATCATGAATAAATATTTAAATAATGTTTAAAAACTCATATATAGTCCTTTTTGGACACTTTTTTCCTTTTATATGCCAAAACTCACCAAACATAGTCTCTTTTATCACCAAGAATACCATATTCCTAACTTATTGCATATATCTCTATACACAGGGATGTAGGTGAGTATTACATGATTTAGGCTTAATAATAGTGTGAAAATAATATATTTTAAGTTTTATATGTTTATCTATCTATCATGAAAATTTCCCATCATTATTTTTCCCTTTGATTTATTTAGCCTCAAGACTGAGCCTATCCCTGCTGACTGAGACAACCTTGCTTGTTGATCCTTGTTGTAGGTTTGTATTGGGATTATTGAAACCTATTCATGATTATGAAAATAATTTATTATAATATTGATATTCACACTTCATATTCATTCACCTTAGGCTTATCATGGATGGGAAGGGGTGTATTTTAATCATTCTAAAGCTCTTGCTCTCTACCCTGCTTACCTAACCATAGGTGTGCTTTTTCATAGTGTACAGACTATGAGTGTGCACAAGGGTTGAAGTTAAACATGTCACCTTATTATAATTATTATTCACATCATATTGTGTTCCAATAAACCTATGACACCTCCCAATCATATAAAAAAATTTCAATTTGCAACTTTGGTGGAAAAGGCCTCTTTTGGTGTAAACCTGTAGACAAGATTACAAGAATTTAGTGCTTTTTGGGAAACTTTGAGGCCTTTAACCTATGATTTGTATTGAATTTATAACCCCCAATCTTGATACAAGTCTTCTCCATGATATAAATTATCAAACCAGCCTATTTAGATAATTTGGGGATGTTTTTAAACATGTTATAAGGTGTCAACCAAAACTTTACAGACCTTTATTTCCACTTTTTAGGGACCAAGGGCTTGAACACTCACCTCATACCAAAAATCTCTGTATAATTTCACCTTGATAAAATATTCTCCAAATATATCTACCATGTATCACATAAAAATCTATGTCCTCAAGTGAGGTCCAAATGCTTATCCCACCATTTCAAGAATACCTCATACTTTCTATCAAGACTACTTGTAGGTGGTTATTAAGGTGTGAAAGCAGTAAGTTGGATGTGAGTAGGGATGTGTTAAGGGGAAAGGATTATAAAACCATTAAATTTAAATTTAAATTTTAAAATAGATGTTCTCCATCAATAAAACCTTGGAACCAACTTCAAACACCCTTTACAACATGAAAATCACTTGCTTATGTGTGAAAAGAGTAGAAAGAGATATCAAGTGACCATTTGGTGTGATCAAGACATGAGTGTTAAATAAAAACATGGATAAATGATACCTAAACATGTATGAGGTTTCCCATATGATATTTAAACATGTTAAACATAATTTACCATTCATATGAAACCTTTGTATGCAATCCAAACCTTTGTAAGTGGAGAATTGACTAAAACTGTTCATGGTGGTTCCTTCTTGTAAAGTGAGATGCTAAGCACATAAAAACCTCATGAAACATGAAACCAAGTGTGTCAATAATAATTATACATTTCCAAAATCCTCTATATAAAATATGAGCAATTGTTTTGTACGTATTTATCCAAGATGAAGGAAAACCTGAAGGGTACACCAAATAGCTAGCAAATTGGCATAATCCACTTTAAATAAATGGCTCATGAATAATAATTGACCATTTATCAAAATAATCATATGTATTTTAATGTTTATTAGTTTATAATAACCTCCCAAAATCATTTTTCCTTAAACTACCTGTGTTACTCATATTGAGAAAACCCTTAGTGTCACTTCAGTCTGTCTAGAAAAGCAAAAGATGAGCAGAATGGTTTTGGCTTCAAATTGGCACTTCCAAATTAACCAAATCATGTATATGATATTTATGAATATTTATAGATATTTCATGGCCCTACCCATGTGGAACACTTCCCAAGGAGATGTATAAGTGTAATTTGCTTCCTTTTCTTTAAAAAAATGACCTTTCTCTAGATGAACATATAATTTTTCCATTTTTTCAATTACCTACGACTTATAGGGACACATTGGACATGAAATAATGTTTTTAAACTTGAAAATTTTGCAATAAACCCATACAAATCATTAAATACATTATTTTTTACCCTTAAAATGACCCAAAATGATAAATAGACCTAGAAACTAATTGACCAAAGCTAGTACAACATTAATTAACATTAAATGACCTATAAAACACCTCATGACAATATATTATGCCCCCTTATAGACTTAAAAATAATTTTTTTACTATGGGTTACCCAATTTGACCTAAAAGTCAAATTTGGTCAACATAAATCTCATAATAATAGAATGTAAATTTAGTATCTAATGTGTTAGTGAGTGCATGATATTGATCATGGCACTTATTGAAATTAACAAGATCAACAATAAGACAAACAAAATAATAGTAAAGTAAAACAATAAGGCAAAGGTTCTCATATAATAGACATGCTTAAATATCACAAAGTAAATGATTATATGCATAATATACATGAATAATGTTTCAAACAATGGACATGTTCAAATGTCACACACAACATAGGGCCAAGGACAAAATTTAAATGGACATGTTCAAATGTCACACATACCAAATAGGATATCATAGAGATATTCAATAAATTACACACAAGAGCCAAGGGTCACATACAATAGATAAGAAAGAGTTTAATATACTATATACAAGTAATAACATATGGAACATATAACTAAAAATGTAGTTTAAACCATGAATATGTAATGTGATCATATCATAACAAATAACATATTCATGTACACAATGTAAGATAGAGTTGTTATCAAGACATTTTAAAATGATATAGAACTCAACAATATAGGGGTCATGGAATGATAACACATGTACATACTATCACTTATGGATAAGATGCCCCCAATTTAGTAAGGCTACTAAGTAGAGGCAAGTCCAACATATTAATCCCTATAAAAGTTTGTATTTCCTGCATAACACTCATGAATACCAGTTAAATACATGTGCGATACAAAAATAAGATTTTATCTATTATTCATGAGATAAATAACATATTGTAAAAATATAATTAAATTGATAATCATCCTAATTTTAGATTTTTTAGAATATTATGAATGTTTTTTTTAATTTTGGAATATATATATATATGCAACTCAAAACAATGGAAAATAGTGATAAATAAGGTGTTTAAAGTAGAAGTGATAAATATATGAACCATATATAACATGTGTCAATGTGAAATATGCACTAAAAGTTATTATATGACTATGTATGAGCAAGGTGTCCCCATTGTATGTGAATTTTAACTTTGAAAACCATATAAGAACATAAATCATATGTAGATGATTGATTGTAAATTCTTATTTCATCAAATGTACACTTGTCAAAGTATGTTTCCCTATCTCTTTTATGTAAATCCTATTGAAAATTTCCCTTTTGAGGTAAGATAATTGATCTTAAAAGTCACTTGTCTCAAAATAAAAGTTAACTCTATCATGTGTATCAAGATGTAAGTAGTGAATATGTAGCATATGTGAAAATTATTTTAACATGGTAGGATTTGCATTATTTGAATTTCATATGTAACATATAAGGTAAGGCCTATAAAAATGTATCAATGAAGCTCATATTAATAGAATGTAAATATAGTATGTAATATGTTAGTGAGTGAATGATATTGATCATGAAATTTATCAAACTTATCAATCTTAATAAACACATAAGCACAATAAAATTAATGTAAAAAGTTAAGGCTAAGGGACACATACAAGGGACATGCTCAAATGTCACAAAGTAAAATATTGCACACATAATAGATATGAATAATGTATCAAGCAAGAGATATGTTTAAATATTAAAAAAAGCATAGGGTGGAGGGCCAAAATCAAATGGACATGTTTAAATGTTGCACATACCAGACAAGATCTCATTGAGATGTTCAAGTAACTGCATATAAGATCCAAGGGTCACAAATAATAGATATATATTTTTTTTAAATCTACTATGTACAAATAATAACATCAATGGAACATAAAATTATAAATGTATTCTAAACTATGTATATGTAATGTGATCATATCCTGTAAAATAACATATTCATGTATAAATTGTAAGATAGAGATGTTAGTTGGATAGTGTAAATAGTATAGATCTCAACAGTATATAAGATTCATGGAATGATAACACATATACATACTATCACCTATGGATAAGATACCCCCAATTTATCAAGGCTAATAGGAATTTAATAAACCCACTAAGTTTTATTAGAATATTGTAGAAAAAAATAAATTAAATACACATATTCAACATACAGATTTCACCATGAGAAACCTAACTAGTGATATTTAACTAACTATATTAATTTAGTTAACCAAAAAGATTGTAACTAATCCACTTAGATAAGGATCACCATGAATAGATATAAAAATCATGACCAATACTAAAAAACCATAAATACTACATTATATCAGAAGAACTAATCAACCAATATCCATTCAACCCAATATGTCAATACCATCTCTATAGAAATCCTATGCCCATTATATTTTAAACCTTTATATTTTAATTTTAAAACCCATATATTTACAAAAATAATAGTGTGTGTGTGTGTGTGTGTGTGTGTGTGTGTGTGTGTGTGTGTGTGTGTGTGTGTGTGTGTGTGTGGGTGTGTGTGTGTGTATATACTATATTGATTCCATTTGAGCATATACATGTGTGTGTGTGTGTGTGTGTGTGTGTGTGTGTGTGTGTGTGTGTGTGTGTGTGTGTTTTGTGTGTGTAAACCTATTCAGATTTTAATGGGTATAAATATAAGGGTTTACTATATATAAAAAATTTGAATTGTGTAGTATATAAATATACTACACAATTCAATTTTTTTATATATAGTAAACCCTTATATTTATACCCATTAAAATCTGAATAGGTTTACACTGTCAAAGACACATACCATCCCAAGTTTTTCCATATATCTATATATGAATATATAACAACTAGTTTGAATATATTAACATCAATATATATATATATATATACATATATATATATATATAACAGAGTTATCTTCCAAGAATGAGTAATGCTTTTCAAATTTAAAAGAGAATTTTAAGACAAAGTATACAAAATCTTATAGCAACTAAGGCCAAAACCCATAACTCTATCCCAACCTTCTTAGGTCACCCTAGGTGGATATAGGATTCTGTAGAGGCCAAGCCTTCTATAGGGACCTATAAATAGTCCATTTTATTTCTATGATTAAAATAATGAATACCAAGAAATTAAACCAATTCAAAAAACATTCAATATAGTCCACATAGGAATTGAAATACATAACCAACCTGGTAAATATGCCAAGGAGTTGAAAATATTCCTTCCTCTTTTCTTCCACTACCACCTTCTTCTCTTCTATATATTTCCTCTATGTGCAATGTCATGTCCCCCATAGCCTTCTATCTTTTCTTTTTATTTTTTGCCATCAAACTACTCACCATTTCCTTCTCCTCTATACATGGTTAATCAAACTGACTGCATAGATGCATGCTAAGATAGTTTAATAGAACCATCCATTTATCTCCATTCACCACCATGCAGACACATAATAAACACTTTTTTTTTCCAAAATGATGCTTAACCAAAGTTAATGGATTATTTTTAACCCTAATCATCTCGATGTTTATCTAGAATACCTATATAAATCATTTTATATTCTTTATAAATTTTGCATGACAATGACTTTAGAAACAATCATCAACCAACTAAAACTTAAATCATATAGTCTCCAATGTTTATTCCATGCAAAGTCTATAAACTAGTTGATGACTAATGTATTCCCATGCAACGAACCTTGACCAAATACAATAAAACAATGATAATATTTCATGACAATACCCTTAGTTTATAGTTCCACATTACTATGTTATCCACTAAAATATATAAGAAATACAATGATTTATTAAAATTATTTAATAATTAAAAACAATGTATTCATATATATTAAAATCAAACCTTGGGTCAACAAGTAATTGAATACAAAGACATTCAAAAGTAATATTATTTATATCCTTCATATAGATTTAGCATATATAATAATAATCTTTAAATATTATTATGTAAATCATGTAGATAAATAACAATATAATTAATCTATTATTTTTAATGATTTTAACATCAAAATGTTATTCTACACAACCATTTTAGATAAGGTAATAAGGTAAGCAAAACATATATAAATTTACTCATTTTAGTCAAACTATTATGTCAAACAATTGCATTATATAAGATAAGCTAGAACATTCACTAAACTAATGAAATCACTCAATGAAATAACATGATCATTATTAGCAAACATGATCATAATAGAAAACATATTAACAATCACCTAAAATAAAAGTACACAAAACATACTATGCTATCTATTTCAAATAATTAGTTTACAAAATATAATATACTAAGTGGTGTGTGCAAGGGTTTTGTATTCATTCTCTATTATCCCTCAATGTCTCTATTTAGACCACCCTCTCTGATGATACTCTCCCTCAATCACACTCTAAGGGAAGAATTTTTCCTACATCCACCTCATGATAATGAAGGTAGTTAACTCGAATCATCATTATATCCATAAAATATTGTTGTATAATAATCAAACATGATCATAATATACTGAGTATAAAAGTACTACTAACTCATAACAAACTAATCATGTAAATTAAGCAACACAAAGTGTCCCATGATCAGCATATGTCACTAAGATTAATCAAATATTAGTTAATCAACCATAATTATCCATGGATAAAATAGGCTAATCAACTTAGAGATAAATTATGATGTGATATCCTTCCCCCTAAATTTGGTCATCATCCTAATGACATTTATTCAAACATATGTTATGAATTAAAAACATTATTTAGCAAAAAAATAATATAATATGCAGTAAAAAATCAAGCAAACAAATGTGGAAGAAACTTTTAAAACTCATAATATCCCTCCTAAGTGGCACTATCCTCATATTATTAGTCCCACAAGATCTTGCACTATGATACTTCTCTATTATGTAAATAGAATTTGTGAGTGTCAATTACTCTAATTGGTTCTACCATGGCCACCCCGAGATCTAGAACCTGTAAAGCATTCCAATCCAAAACATGTGAAGGATCAACTATGTAATTTTTAAGATAAGACACATGGAATACATTATGCGAAATAACTAGAGTTGGTGGTAATGCAAATCTATACACTAAAAGGTTGACAACTTCTAAAACCTTGGCGGGTCTTATTATCACCAAATTTTACACCCTAAGAGAAAGTTGTTCAGACTTCTCCAATTTGGTGAAACATGGGATTACCCCTAGATCTATGGGATATCTATATAAATGGTAAACCTCTAGATTTAAGGGCAAGCTCCCCTTGATGAATCACTTAAGATCACTTTCACTACTTGTTTTGAAAATGGGGAGAAAGAACTAAAATAAACTTGACTACAGTGGTGATGCTCTATGTGATGCTAGGAATTTGATGATGGATGGGAGGTTATATCAAGTGTTAGTTTCATAATGAAATCAAAATGATAAAAACACACTAATAAATATTAACACCTTCATTCCTAGATCAGAGGGGAGCTTGGTGAATAAACAACAAATGACAAAGCTCAACTAAAATGAAAAGAAACTTATAAATTTTTCTTACCTTCCTTGAATGCTCCAAATGATGTGTCTATTGGCTTGCTCATATTGTTTCATAAAGTCTTCATCAATGGGGTTTGGATATTTCCATCTCCTCTTAGCACCATGGTTAGATTGGCTTTGGCTTGATGTTGCTTGAAAATGGTTTGGCTTGGCTCAATTTTAGCATTATAACACTATGCATTTGCTTCATCAATCAAATTTTGCATTATAACTCTACTATGTTCCAATATCTCTAAATGAAGAGATCTAAAATTATATTTATAGGCTTTGAAATAACTTTAAATGGATTAAATCCTAATTTTGGTTGGCTTATTTAAACCTAGTAGGGTTAAAAGATGTCAAATGGTCATGATTAACATGGAATAAGCATGGGTGGGATATTTTTCAAAAATGACAACTCACAAAAAGTTAATGATGAAAACTTGAGATATTCATTGATTTTTGAATTTCCTTTTTTGATAATTGTTTTTATTTCTCATGGATGAATTCAATTAGGATTTGATTAGGATTTACATGTTAATTAATCTCTTTTAGGCATTTCAACATTTGTTCAAGTTTTGATTTCTATTGATTTAGGTATCTATTTTATTTAATTGATTTTTGAGCCAAATTTATTTAATTGATTGTGATGAAGCCAATTTTGAGACTTTTAGATATTATTAGGATAGATATGCAAAGGTTAGTAATAATTGTTCTAAAGTTAAGTGTAAATCCATTGGTGGCCAATTTTAGATGTCTACAGTTTGCTCCTGTTTGGGAAGGTATTGCAAGCTATAAGCACATTAAAAGGTGTCAAATGGTCATGATTAACATGGAATAAGCATGGGTGGGATATTTTTTTTAAATGACAACTCACAAAAAGCTAATGATGAAAACATGAGATATTCATTGATTTTTGAATTTCCTTTTTTGATAATTACTTTTGTTACTCATGGATGAATTCAATTAGGATTTGATTAGGATTTACATGTTAATTAATCTCTTTTAGGCATTTCAACATTTGTGAAAGTTTTGATTTCTATTGATTTAGGTATTTATTTTATTTAATTGATTTTTGGGCCAAATTTATTTAATTGATTGTGATGAAGCCAATTTTGAGAATTTTAGAGATTATTAGGATAGATGTGCAAAGGTTAGTAATAATTATTCTAAAGTTAGGTGTAAATCCATTGGTGGCCAATTTTAGATGTCTATAGTTTGCTCTTGTTTGGGAAGGTATTGCAAGCTATAAACACATTAATGTCTATTCAAAGAATAAAATAGTTTTATGTGCTTACGAATTCAATGGAAATGAATGAACTGTAAGGGTACCCCCTCAAGGGATCAATTGGAAAATATGTTAGAAAATGGTCCTCAAAATAAGGAATTAATGGACCAAAGAAATAAAAATGATGGGGTGATAACATAATGATTTGCCCAAAAGTGATAAAAATCACTAAAAATACAAGCGGGATGGTGTACAATGGTTTGCCAAAAAGAAGTTATAAGCATTGTACCCCAATAATGTCAACCATGGTATGATAACATAATGATTTACCCAAAGATAGTTATAATCATTTAGAATATGGAGCTTCCCCAGTTAGGATAGACAAACATGAAAAAAACATGCCCTAATTGGGTAGAAGAAAGTCAATAATTTTCCCAAATGTGGTTATAATAATTAACACTCAAAATGGTGATAACACAATGATTTTCCCAAAGGCAGTTAGAATTATTGAGAATATAGGTGGGATAGTGTACACTGGTTTGACCAAAGGTGGTTAGAAGCATTATACCCTGATTATGGAAAATAAGATTGATGGTTGATGATTTGAAAACATGATGATGACAACTTGATACAGAGGATAAAGATGAATTGGGACAACCTATTACTAGGGAAATGTTCATCTAAACTAATAAAGGTTGAAATTATTTAATTATTTAATTAATCTTTTTAGGATATGATTGAGATTAGATCAAGAATATTGCTGATGTCAATGTCAAGGAGATGTCATTGTTGCCATTGTTGTGTAGCCTTATCGAAGCTTTTTTTTATAGCACATAACAATAAACATCATGATAGAACACCATGAGGACTTGGATGAAATATGCATAAGGATTAACTCCCATGATCCAATACTCAAGGGAAATAATGCATTAATGATAAAACCATGATGATAATGTTGACGTATGAATATGGATGGATTATAGAATAAGTGTGCAAGGAATCACCCAATAAACATAGTATAGTGAATCAAGGCAACAATACTAAAAGAAAATCAACATGCACACAAACAAACAAATAAACAAATAATAGTTAGTCCCAATGTTAATACAAATAACATGACACAAACAAGATGATAATCATTTCCCCTAAAAATAGATGATAACTTTTTAAACAAACATGATGGGGGAACCAAGATGTCTCTCTATGCACTAATTAAGTGGACACTGCCTACATAGTTCCATGAATGATATATCCAACAAAACTTCAATCCAAATGTAATTCTCCTAGGAAATGGGATATAAGAAAAAATGATGATGATCAAAAAACAAACATGATGGATGTGAAAGAAGAATAGAAATGAGCTCACAAAATGGCAAGAGTGTGGGATAAAAGGCCAAAAAGGATGGAGAAACTAAGTGGTCAATGTTTCTAGTTTTTCTAAATGGTTTTACAAATGTTTTTATAATTTTGAAGTATCTCAACTCAATCGAGAATGATGAGATATGAAATTGTCCAAGCTCACAAAATGGAGAGAGAATTCAAACTTGAGATGAATGCTCATAAAATGGTGAGAGTGTAATGGAAAGAGGGACTGATCTAACCTCAAAAATTATTGATCACAACCCACCTAGTGCCAAAATGGCCCTAATTCACAGTAGTTTCACCTTATAGTAGAGGAATCTAAATAGTGTAGTAGCTAATTCAAATAAAATAGGCATAGTTCATATGATGGCATAGTATGACTAAGAAATGGCAAGTTGATATGTCAAGGCACAATAAAAAAATATTTCCCCTAGTTTTCCCATAGGTATTTATAACTAGGATATAACTAATCAAATCAATGATAATAATTTCTCATAGGTGTTTATAATTAGTATCAAGACTTGTGAGACACTGATTTACCCCTATAGGCAAATATAATCAAGCTCACATAAATAAACTTGATATAAGAATGGAAAAGAAACAAAGAATGCAACTACCAAAACTTTTGTCTTACTACTCCAAAATACTACCTCTATCTAGAATTCTTGAAAAAACTACTAAAACTAATCTAATTCATCATGTTGAACATGAAACCAATGGATGAACTAATGTCAAATGGGCTAGGATAAGATAGATCAAAACATGCTTTGGTTGATAGAATAGAATGGTAGAATGGATAAGTGATAAGGAAAGTGATAGGATGGTAGGATGATAGATGATAGAAAGTTATTGTAGAAATAATAATGTTGATAATATGGTACAACTTGAAATGGTACTCACAGATAATACACCAAGTCACTCAAGCATAGTGTTGATAATAGTGTATAATGTTCATAGGCTCATCAAGTTCATCCCCATTTGGTGTGGTGACCCTATATGCTCTTATGCCATAGTCTATAATAATGATGAAAGGACTAACCTATTTGGGTTTGAACTTGCCTTTATGATTCTTTTCAGCCATGGTATTCTTTTGGTTTTCTTTGAGGACAAGATCACTAAGTTTGAATTGTCTATGTTTCATGAACCAATTATAGTGGCTATAAAGTCAATTCTAATATGCTTGAAGTTTTTTGACTATATCCATGTATTTCTCAACAAGTAACTCCACCTCTTATAGGTGAGCTACTTGATAGTCTTCATTATCCAAGACATGTTTGAAAGAGATGCATAATGAAGGTAACTCGACCTCAATGGGAAGAATGGCTACAGTGTCATAAACAAGTGAGTATGGATTGGCTCTTGTTGGGGTGCAGTGATTGGTATGGTATGCCTAGAGGGTGTGGAATATCTGAAGGTAACAATCATGATCGGCATCATTAACAATATTTTTGAGAGTGTTAACAATGGTTTTGTTTGATGTTTTGGCCTGGCTATTACCTTGAGGGTAATATGTTATGTAAAAATGTTGTTTGATTTTTTAATTGACACATAATGATTCAACATCCTTGTTATTAAATGATTTTCCATTATTAAATATAATCTCTAAAGGGATACTATAGTAATAGATAATATGGTTGAAGATAAATTTGGAAATTTGCTTTCTAGTCATGTAAGTGAGGGGTATAGCTTCAACCCACTTAGTGAAATATTATGAGGAATTGAGGATGTGTTTATGGCAATTTGATGAGGTAGTGTTTATCTTCCCAATGAGATCAAGGCCTTATATATTTAATGGCCATAATTTCAATAATGGTTTCAAAGTCTTGGTTAGGGCATGAATCAGATTAACATACCATTGACACTTATATCATCTTGTTACATATGCAGTTGCATCTGCATCCATAATTGGCCAATAATAACTAGTATATAAGAGTATTTGGATATGACTACCCCATTGGTTTGGGTTCCACATATTCCTTCATGAAGTTCCCATAACACTAGTATCAATTTTGTTGAAAGTAAACAATGAAGTAGAGTTCCATAAAAACTATGGTGGTATAGGGTTGGTCCAAGTAAGGTATAATATTGGGCATTATAGATGAAGGATTTGGTTTTTTTTCATGATTATTTTGGTGGTAAAACATGGTCATGTAAACAAGCATATAGGTTTGAATACCAAGTAGAGCTAGGACCAAAAATATCATAGATCATTGCATGGTTGATGGTTCATGAGTTGACATTAGTAGATTTTCAATGAGAAATTGGTATTATTTGGTTGTAAATGTTTGTTGAATGAAATATTTAATGGTATCCATGGGATATCTTTTTTTGTTACTTTCCTTTGGTATATTCTCAAATAATATGTCGATAATCTATTGCTTAAGAGTGTCGACCATGGCCTTATATGGAACCAATCATCTTTAATTTTAAAGTGGTTTGTGACCTGATTGATGATTAATTTTGAATCACCATAAACCTTTAGATGATGTATATTAAATTACAATTGTTTTCAAATCTTTGATACAATTGCTTCATATTCAACCATGTTATTGGTACAAGGAAAACTAATTCTAAATAACTTAGGGATTAGATCCCCCTATGGTATTATAAACAAAAGGCCTGCCCCCGATCCATGTGTTATGAATGAACCATAAAAATATATTTTCCAATGCTACTCCTCAGGAGGTTATTTAATGATGGTCATGATGGATTCATTGGGAAATTGGAATGTGAGTGGTTCTATATCTATAAGGGTTGCTTCAACAAGCTAATATGTAAGAACTTGCCCCTTGATGGATTTTTGGTTCACATACTCTATCTCAAAATCACTAAGAAGCATGATCCATTTGGCCATGTAGGCTTCTATCACTATTTTGGATAGTAAATACTTGATCATATCTACTTTTACAATGACCATGGTTTTATTATTCAACATGTAATGTCATAGTTTTTGAGTTGTGAAGACCATGGCTAGACAAGCTTTTTTAAAGAGAATATAACTGTGTTCATACATGACCAGTGTATGGCTTAGATATTACACTACATACTCTTTTCCATTATCATCATGTTGGGATAGATGTGCCCCTAGGTAATTATTGATAGCTAGCAGATATAATAAGAATGGTTTTCCTAGTGTGGGAGGCAATTAAACTGGTGGATTTGTAAGATAGTCCTGTAGCTATTAAAAAGCTTTCTGACAATCATCATCCCAAAGAAATGTTACACCCTTCTTCAATAGGTGTGTAAATAAGTGGAAATTATTGGCTAATTAAGATATGAAACATCAAATAGATTGGATTTTACCCTGAAAATTGTAGAGCTAGTTTAAATTGGTTGATGGTGGCATTTATGTTATGTCTTGTACTTTGGCTAGATCAACTTTTATGCCACTGCGAGACATAATGAAGCCAAGAAATTTAACAAAAGTAACTCTAAAAAAACATTTCTTAGGGTTTATCCTAACTTTGTATTCATGTATTCACTCAAATATCCTTCTCAATGCTATTGGATGATCAGCACTAGTCTTTGATTTGCCTAGTATGTCATCGACATAGTCTTCAATAATATCATGCATAATATCATGAAATATTATTGTCATGACTCTTTGATAGGTTCCCCTAAATTATTAAGACCAAATGAAATAACTTGATAATATAATATTCCCCATGGAGTGGAGAATGTCATTTTATGTTGGTCTTTTGGTGTGATTCAAATTTAATTATAGCCTAAGAAACTATCCATCAGTGAAATCATCTCATAACCTATTGTGATGTTAACTATCATGTCAATGTTTGGAAATGGAAAATCATCCTTAGGGAAATATTTGTTAATGTCTCAAAAATAAATATAGATTCTAATTCCTCATGACTTTTTGTTGACCAGTACAACATTGAAAATCTATTCAGAATAGTCTATTGGATTGATACATCTCACTTCCAAGAGCTTATCCAACTCTTTATTTACCAATAAAATAATATGAAGATGAATTTTTCATATATTTTGTTTTAGTGATTTTGTATTAGGGTGTACCAAAAGGTGATGAAAAACCAAGGTGGGGTCCAAACTAAGCATGTCAAAATATATCCATGCACATATATCTACAAATTCCTTCAATAAGGTTGTAAGGACTTCACACTCCTCTTTAATGAGGGACATGTCTAATTTAATCCACTTTGGGTCATATGGACAACCTATGTTTACCTATGTTATGTATTCCACTAGAAGGGTCAAACTATCTTCAAGAATAGTGGGCAGAGATTTGAATTGGTTTGAAATAGTAGAGTCTTCTATTAGGACTAGGTCTTCAAGTTCTCCTAGACATGATGAATCAAAATCCCCCAATGTGAGGGAGGGCCATGTAACAAAATTTGTTGGAAACTTCTAAATGATGTAATAAAATGCCAATTATTCTTCAAGATTGAATTTAGATCCATATACAAGTTCATCAACATTAGTCTCCTGAATGATTTGATCAAAATCTTGTTGCTCTTCAATACTAAACTTGGACCCTTAGACAAATTCATAATTGGTGGTATCTTGGTATAAATTTGAAAAATTTTAAACACCCCTATCTAGTGGGATCTGAAATAGGTTTTCACCACTAGACTATCCTTTATATTTACTTTTTCCCTAGTCCAAAAATGCCTCAAAGAGGTTTTCACTTTGGGACCTCAATGTTTTTTTGTTTGTTTTTGGCTAAGGGTCTTCATCCACTCTCCAAAATAGGCTTCAAGATCTAACTTGATTGAGAACCCTTTTTTGTGATATCACAATAAAACATTATCCCTAAGGCCTAAAAAATTGTAGAAGGCCTCATCATTCTAGAACTCATCAACTAGTACATTGGATTCTTGTTGGCCCTAGTATATTAGTTGGGGATAATACAATGGTAATAGATTATGATGAATGGATAGTTGAAGGGTACAAATGGAATTATCTTCAAATAGATTGGTTTGGGATAAGTCATCAAATTGGCTATGATTGGACTCTGCTTCACTGTCAACATCATCATCACTAGTCATTGGTGATATAACTTAAATAAAATACATGAGGTCACCCCCAAGCAGTTTAAATCTAAGTCCATAGGTTCCTTTGTACTTAGTCATAGAAATGAGCTCAAGTTTTCCCTATTGATATGGTCCAAGACCTCCTACTTCATAGTTTTGGTTCTCCATGATCTGATTAGGAATGGTATACTTAGAGTTTTTATAACAATCATCCAATTTGTCATTATATAACCATAATTCATTTTTTTCAAGAGGATCTTATTCTTGGCTAGAGGCTGGTATGAAAGTTATAGGTGTAAGATTATGTAGATGGCATTTTCCCTTTCTTTTCCATTACATGAGAGGTTTGGCTTTTGGTCTTCCAAAGGACTTGGGGTTCTATGGAAGCTTTCCAATATGAAAGGTGTCATGGGTAAAGTATTTTATTGGACCATTATCTAAAATAGTATAATGATTAGACATCTCAGGAGGTAGCATGTGGGAAAGGGAATCAAGGGTATCAAGGTCAATGCAATTGGCCTCTAGTAAATCAATAAGTATTACTTTCCCTTTATCCTACTTGGTGATTAGATTCATACCAAAATGGTAATTGTAACTCTTAAACTTGGCCTCTAAATGTTTTCAATGCTCATATGGATGCAAATTTATTGAAATACTAATCTCCATCCTTGAATGGGAGAACTTAATACACTAGTGCGATGTTGATGGGATTACACAAATATCATGTAACCAATGTCTACCCAAAAGCATATTATATGACAGGTCAAGATCTAACACATGAATAAGTGTATCATGGGTCAAAGGCCTAATGATAACTGGTAAGTTGATGGTGCCTTGTGATTCTCATTATTCATTATTGTAGGCTTTGATAGTGATTATTTCTACTTGGAGATATATCATTATGTACCCAATAAGCTTGATGAGCTTTAGATATACTATGTTTAGACCTGATCCATTATCTATGAGGACATGTTTTACTTTGTGTCTCATTATGTAGACTTCAATGTATAATGTATTATTATGTATTGGGATAAGGGATGACATATCACTTTAGTTGAAGGTTACTTATTGGGTTGGAGTAAGGTGTCTAACCAAATCTTGAAATTTGTTAGGGGATATGTCATTTGGAATTGTGTATTAACCAAAGAACTCTATCAATATGTTTTATGGATGGTTAATGTACACAAAAAATCTAAAATGGATATTTGTGCTAGTTTATTTTTCAAATATTATATAATGTCAAACATATTTTCTTGGATAGTGTTAAATGGCTTGTTCAAAGATATAATAGCTGGTTAGATGATGGGTGAAGTGGTAGATGGTTTTGGACCTAGTATGGTAATCTTTGATTGTTGAGTTATGATTACATAATTAAGATTAGATATAGGACCATTATTGATAACAAATGATGGTGGAGAGGGACCAAATAGGATAAGTCTCAATTATTGATGTATTTATGCATGGTCATGGGTTAACAATGAGTTATTAGTATAAGGTCCTAACATGGGAATCCCTACTTACTGATTCACCTATATGGGATTCCAAATCAAGGAAGGATTACCAGAATGGTTGGTTGATTTGGTATGATTAGAAATTATCTTGTCTAATTGGTACTTGGTCTAGGAGTAATGGAAATGGTGTTAATATGACCTCTTATAATATGGCCTACAACTACATTGTATTCATGTGCAACTGCATGATAGGTATGTTGGTTGTTTTTACCATTCTAGCCTTGGTTCTATCCATTGTTTTGACATTGTTGGTTCTATGGGTTATACTAGTTTATCCTTGGTTGTTGATACTATTTTTTTGATGGTACACTAGCCTCTGTTATTATTGTTCTTGATTATTATATTAGGTAAAAGGATTTTGATAAATGCCAAGGATTTAAATGGAGCTATAAGCTCCACAATCTAATATGATATCTTTATTTTCCAATGTATTCTATATTACATGTCTAATTTGTGCAAAACACTACAAATTATGTCCATTGATCCTTTTAAAATAATAGAATTGTTATAGCCTATACTAATCTAACATGTCAGTACCCTCACAAACTTTCTCTTTCTAAATAGGCCATTTATTCAAGTTAGCTACTATGAACTTGTGAAAAACTAATTCTATAGGCTCTCCAAGGTCATTTAAAGTGCAATAATTAGGCATGTTTTTCCTTGAAGGAGGAGAGTTTTAGAAAGGCATAGGCATTTGATGTGTTTGTTTTATTTATGGTGTTGGTCTAAGTTATGCTTACTACACGTGTTATGGATATTGAAAAGGTTATTGGTTAGGAGTAAGTTGGAAAGGCAACAGAGGTTAATCAGATGGTGATTACACCATTTGGACATGTTGTAACTCTATTACTCCATTTCCTAGAACATTCTTATCATGATTGAATTGCTTGGATCTGTCATTGTTATTGGCATGTGCCAATTGTGATGCTTGTGATTGAATTAGATGTAGATTTTGGCCACTATTCTAATTTTGATTCTAGCCATTGTTATGAATTCACAAGGTTAGTTTAATGATCCATTTGTTAATAAGGGCTTGTTTGATCACTAAGCCTTTGTTAATGATTTATTTTAACATATGTACACACTGCAACTTTAGATAGGAAGATATCTTGTTGTGTATATTTTTGGTAAACATAGGGGCTAGTTGTTTGTTTGTTAGACTATGGGTAAATCAGCTTGCAAGGTCTCTCCATCACTAAAGATAGATTGTGAAGCTTTCTCCTAGTTTTTTTTTTACTTACATTATATCTACCAATGAAATCTCATGCTTGAGATTGTAAGAGAAGTGTTGCACAAACTTGTCCAAAAGATCATTGAAATTAGAAACTAAATTCTTTGGTAACTTTAGGAACCATTCAAATGCTTGTCTAACTATATTTCTTGTAAACAATAAGTATATGTCGCTATAGGTCATTGATTGGCATGTGATAAAGAATTATATCAAATAGGCCTTGGGGTCACCTTTCCCATTATGTTTTTCAAACTTTGGTGGCTCATACCTAGAGGAAATGGTATCTATAAGTACTCCATGCTAAAAGGTTAAGAACACACATCATTTAACTTAAAATTTGACTTCTTTCCTAGCTTGGATTGCAGTAATTATATCCTTCATTTGTTATAACTCTCATTTGAATAAACTTGTGGGAACATTGGCCTAAGGTGATGTTTGAGTGGTCACAAGTGGATTACTTTGATCAAGGTATGATGGAGGTATTTTTTGGGGTATGTTGGATTGGCTAAGAAATGGACCAAGAATATGCATGCACAGATTATGGTGTGATTGTTGAAATTATATGTATCACAGTGTGATATTCTGGTTAGGATTAGGTATTTAGGCCTAATGTTGGGAATATTAAGGCTAGGATGGTGGTATATGACCATAATGTGCATGTTGAGGTTGAATAGGGATATGTTATTGATTAGTCATTCTTGGTTGATTGAGAGGGACTTATGTTCCAAAACCCTATCTTTGAATTTGTGGCATGTTTAGCACAAAAGGCAAATGTTGTCTATTAGGTCCTTAAGGAACATTTAAACCTCTTTTTACATGAATCCCAGTTGGGAAGTTGTATTTATTGGAGATTCAACATATATCACTAACTAATATTTACATGTTTTTGGTTAGATATCATTTGGTTTTAGATCAACATGTTAGGCTGTGATTGAAGAGGTATGTTCACTACTACTTGGCAAGGTAGAACATTGGTTTCCACTTGTTGAGGTGGAAATATGTTTTTCCTTTACTATGTGTGTATATTAGACTATGTCTATTCTTATGGAATATTACTAGTCACCTATTGGGTTGGAGTAAGATTCATCACATTTTATTGTGGCACAACACTAGTCATTGGCTAACTATTTAATCTTTGCTTTTGGGTGCTAGATGAAGTAGTTAGTGGAGGATTATAGGTAGTGGGTTGAGGTTGGGACATATAAACTCCTACTCCCTAATTTTTTGAACCACTATGGTGCTAGTTAAAGGCACATTTTATTGTTGGCTAGTTGTTTGTGCATTAACACCACTTTAGTCTAAATTAGGTATTGCTTGCACATTATCCACTATATTTTGATCATTATTCTACATAGAAATAGAAGACACTTATTTGATATTTGGGGTGTTGAACATGTTCTCTACCAAAGTGTTTTGTGTAAATGGGTCTAAACCCTATTTTCTTGACCAATCAATTCCATTAAAACTCCTATTAAAGGAGCTAAATCAATAAGAGGCTTATTCAAAATGGTCATCTAATTCAAGTTACATGCTAGGTCTCAATATGTTTGGTATTCTATCTGCATTTGAAGTGGTCCTCTATAAGGCCTCTTTGAGTGACAATCATACATAGATCTTCATATGACATTGGTACTATAACATTAGGGTTGCTAGAAGAGGCATGATCATTATTTTGATTGCAAGACATGTTATAAGGCCCTCTTGGTAGATTTAGCAAATTATCATTCCCTACTTCATAGTTTTATGGAATTGTACCATAGTAAGGTTGTTGAATGTTTTTTGTAATCGTATGTACACTATTCAAATATTGATTTATCTATTTTTGGTTTGCTCCATGTAGGTAGGTATCCTACCCAAATAATTAGCCAAAGGATCTTGACTTTATTCCCATGTTTGAGTGTTTTATGGTGGATAAGAATGTATCTCCCAAATAAAATCATCTCCATAAGGGTCTTGAACAAAGTCTTCCTATGTACTAACATTTCCATATCCTAGATTTTACATAGTTCCAATACATATATAGTGATCCATGGTATAATTAAATGGCAAAGGTTTCACAAAAGGATGGGATTATAGTTATTCAAACTTTGAAAAGATACGTCTAAAAATACAAAGGGTTTAAATGATATCTAACTTGGTTGAGGGTGGAGCTGAATCTCCAAAAATTCTATGTAAAGACTTGGTAAAAATAGTATAACTTCAAGTGTCTAACTTTAAATGTTTTACACAAACAAGGTCAAGTAGAATGACTTAAAAATAAGATGCCAAACTGTAATGTCCAAATGTGTTCCAACTATGTCTAAACTAGGAAAGGGAAATGTTTCTAGGTCTTTTGTCCAAATGTGGAGTCAAAATCTAGGCTCAAATAGGTTGTGCTAGGAATTTTGGCTAAGCATGGTGTCAAAAGATAGGATCAAAATAAAGAGATTATGATTAATCTAAAAAGCTTCGAACAATCTGACAAAGACTAGGCACTTGATTCTAGACATAAACATGATCTAATTGGTAGAAAACACTAAACAAAAGGAATTTTGAAGATGGATTGATTCTATCAAACAAAGGCACAAACAATAAAGTTTCCAAATTTGAGTAATGGATTAACCCAAGTTACATAACCCAAAAGAGAAATATTTGTATATCAAACCCTATGAGTCGAGGCCTAAATAGAAATCAATCAATGTTTGAATCTAAAATTGTAAAAGTTAAAAATACTCAACTAAGGTAAACTAGGGTTTGATGACAACAAGCTAGGTTAATTTTAATAATATGCTATGATAAATAAAGATCCAATAAGGCTCAAATGATTGGTTTCAAACAATGATAATTGAGACATAAGACAAGACAAGTCTTTTGAAACAATTTGGGTAGCATAATGATGTTATCATTCCCAAAAGATGTGACAATATTCATGTTTCAAAGACTTCTAAGGCATAATACTTGAAATTATTTGGGTAGCATAAATTTACCCATCTCAATCAAATACCACACTCAACATTTTAACACACATGTTTTTTAAGTTAAATCAAGGTGTCAAATGGATAACATAATACCTCCTCAAATAATGGAGTAATTTTGGACACAAGACCCAATCATGACGTGGTTTAAAAAACAAAAGCCTTAGTTATGATACATCAAACAATAAAGAATAGATGAAAAAAATTGAGTATATCATCTTAGATCCTATCAAGGTGTGGTAAAGTGAATTGACTAAAACCTACAAGTTATGACCATATATATTGATCCCATATGTACAAACTTTCATGTTTGCACAAAATATAAGTAGCACATCAATTAGATCCACATCAATTGGCTTGTTGTGAAAATGTCTTATCATTTTCACAACCACTACATCCATAAATTGCTCAATGTAGTGTGATGTCCCAATTGAACATGCATTCTAGGTTGGGTTGCCACTAATGGAGATGGTTTAATTACTCAAACCACCATCTTAGTGGGGTGATCCCAATTTATATACCCCCCATGGATAGGGGTTGAAACACTATCAGGATATGAATCCCTAGGCCAATTCTTCCCTAAATAACTCATGAGAGGCAATGACACCCCCTTCATGATCCAAAATGCATGAAAATAAAAGATGAGTAAAAAGACTTTAGGGTTGCTTTTAGATCACCCAATACTATGCGATTTTAGGGAGATCCTAGGAAACTTTATTTCTATGCCTTATACTAGGCACCAAATGTAAAGGAAAGTCACTTTTGATCTCACAAATTCCCTATAGGGGATAGGGGGAAAGCATACACACATTATCTTTTTTTCAAAACAAATAATTAACAAACAAGTTGGAAAATAATTCAAGTTAAGTTTGATTTTAAAGTATCAGATTAAATTGATGATGTTATTTACTATCCCCTTAGCTTAAGTGTGAAAAATTGAAATAATATTTGCACAAAAGACAAAATTAAGACCATTTAGCTCATTTTAATCCCAAAGTCCAAATCTACAAGTTGTATCCCAAGTTTGTTTTAAAACACTAATTTGAAACGTTCAAGATTTAAACATGTGTTTTAGTCACCAAATTTGAAATGTTTCTAAGAGTTAGCATGTTAGATTTGTTTTAGGCACCAAATACCAAATGTGTAAGATCTAATATGTTTATTTTAGACTAAAATTAAAATGTGCAAGATTTGACTAATTCCTTTAAAAATCCCAAAACAAAATGTTTGGTTAGTCATGATAAGCAAATTTGGTGTTCAAATTGATCTTTCAACCTAAAATTATTAGATAATAACACTATACTTTGAAGCACTTTATTTATTTGGAAAATGATGTTTGATTTTTAGCTCTCGAGTTTTTAAGTTAGTTCACACAATGACCGTGGATGGTCACAAATGACCATTTCTAGTTTTAAGGTAATCATGGTAGTTAGTTAATAGGTAACCATCACCAGTCTATAATAATCAATGTTGGTCAATTAAGACCATTTTTGATCACCTATGAACTCAAAATCAAAACCATAAAATATAAATGCATTAATTTAGGCCTTGGTTAGCATAAAAATCAAGAAAACTTTCAAGGTTAAACCAAGTTAATGAATTTAAATGCCTTTGAAACCTATAAATAACAAATTTGAATGATGAAAAGAATCAAAATTCAATCTTTATGAACATTTCCCCCCTACAACCCAACTATCAATGGTTTACACAGAATGGTGGTCAGTTTATCAAAACCATGGTCAGTCTACCCAACCATCACTGATCTTTGTGTAAATCCAAGAAATAAACCAAAATCAAATATGAGGAAAACAAGGTTAGAAAATCAATTTTAGAGAGCTTCAAGCATCCAAATGAAGATTTAAAAGCTACATATTGATTTCCTTGGTATGTTGGATGCATTGGGTCCCATTGAGCATGCCATTTGTGATGCTAGGAATTTGATGATAGAGGGGAGGTTAGATCAAGTGTTATTCTCATAATGAAATCAAAATGACAAAAACACACTAACAAAGCATAACACCTCTATGCCTAGATCATCAGGGGTGTTTGGTGAACAAACAAAAAATGACAAAGCTTAACCAAAATTTAAAGAAACTTACAAATTTTCCTTACCTTCCTTGAATGTTCCAAATGATGTGTTCTTTGGCTTGCTTAGATTGTGCTTAAGAAGTCTTCATCAATGGGGTTTGGTTGTCTCCATCTCCTCTTAGCATCATGGTTATCTTGGCTTTGGATTGATTTTTCTTGAAAATGGCTTGGCTTGGATAAATTTTGGCATTATAACACTATACATTTGTTCATGAATCAAATCATACATTATAACTCTACTATGTTCCAAGCTCTCTAAATGAAGAGCTCTAGGCTTGTATTTATAGGCTTTGAAATGAATTGGAATGGGTTAAATCCTAATCTTGGTTGGCTTAGTTAACCCCAATAGGTTTAAAAGGTTTTAAATCGTCATGATTAACATGGAATAAGCAAGGTGGAATATTTTACAAAAATGACAACTCACAAACAGTTAATGATGAAAACCTAGGATATTAATTCATTTTTTAATTTCCCTTTTTGATAATTACTTTAATTGCTCATGGATGAACTCAATTATTATTTGATTAGGATTTACATGTTAATTAATCTCTTTTATGTATTTAAACATTTTTAAAAGTTTTGATTTAATTGATTTAGGTATTTTTTCTATTTAATTGATTTTTGGGCCAAATTGATTTAATTGCTTATGATGAAGCCAATTTTGAGACTTTTAGAGATTCTTAGGCTAGTTGTGTAAAAATTAGTAATATTTTTTCTAAATTTGGGTGTAAATCCACTGGTGGCCAATTTTATATGTCTACAGATAAAAAATTTTACACTACTACCACACATTGCATAATGCACTAAGACCTACAAGACAACATGAACATACACATATCCTAGACTGAACCTATTGCATCAATGTTTTGTAGAAGGGTAAGGTAGTGTAAGGCTAAGAGGGAAGAATATTTACACTTAAAAACCTATAAGAGACCCCTAATGACACCAAATATAACCTATAATACAGAAACAAGCACATGAGGTAAGATAAATAGGACTCAAACAAGATGGCATACATCTACACTTGAAAAGATCAACCATCTAGAGATTTATCACTGCATGTAGTCATATAATGAGGTAAAATATCATATTTTTTAATGATAAAAGGTAGAAAAATTTGGTAGGGCTTTTCCATACCCAGGTAGAGGATACAAACTGAACCAAAAATGGCTCAATATATAGAGAATATGAGAGAGAAGAGAGAGAGAGGTATGGTAAAAGATGTTTGAAAAGTATCCCTAATATTTACAAGTATAAAATGAGTTATGAGATATTAAAATAGACTTATAATGCCATGTGTCTCACTCTTGAATTATTTCTAACCTTCCAAGTGGCATAGGAGTTACAAACTTGTTTGACACCTTGATTAGCTCCTTAGAAACTATCCTTATTTACATGAAATAAGTGAAAAATGGACCTTCAAACCAAGAATTCACCTTTAAATGATCTGAAACAAATTATTTAAAATTTTAAATTCCTTAATAAACTCATTTGACATGTCATTTCATCATTCAAGTGCATAGGTGTCTTGAAATTCTCCATTTCCTATACCTAGTTTGGTCCAAGTGGCCTAAAACTAAAGTGAATATTATTAAACTCATAAAAACAATATTAATGGTCTTAAAATATGTTATAAATTATGAAACAAACCATTTTTGTTCTTGTACCAACTCTTAAGAACACATTTTACTCCTAAAGCCTTCAATCGACCTAGTTTTCTTGTAGCCCTTTATCCTATAAACTTCATTGTGTAGGGAGTTTTAAAGATAATATTGAAAAAATAATGGAATTTTATCTGACCCTATATGTCATTATTGATCCATTTCAAATTTAAGCTTTAGACTCTAAATGAAAACCCATTTTTTTTGCCTTTTTCTCTCTTGAATTAGGCTTCCTTGCTTTGGACCCTATTATCTTGATCTAGACTTCTTCCACACATGTTAAATCACAAAAAATCAAGTGATTAAATTTATATATGCCATAAATAACCTCAATGTTAATTTTTGGGTCATGAGACATTGTGGAGGTATGCAAACCAAGAAATGGCTTTACCACCTAGTCACATTTAGAACTTGTTTGAAACTGCCTTGAAACATTGCCCTATTTAAATCATATCTATAAGCTATTTTTAATTTTTTTGGATTTTAATATCTATTAAAATTCCAAAATGACTTCATCCCATGATTGGAAGATATCCCCTTCTCAAAACACCTAAAACATGAAAAACATGCAAAAATAGGGTATTTTGGGTAGTCGATACAAGTGAAGTATATGTGAATAAACTCCTCAGATTCATAAAAAACATAAAAGATATTTTAGGATTAAAATATGTCATTAGATATTCATTTTAACTCTTTTTCCATGACTGGTCACTATTAGAGTTTAAGAGAGGTTTAAGATCTATTTGGGGTCTTAATAATTATTCATAAAGAAAAGATCATTAAATGAAATCCTTCCACTTATAAAACCTTATTAGTAGACCCATTAAAATATTAAAAAAGGATAATAATCTAATTCAAATTTTTTTTAATGGTATGATCATCTAAAGTTGTTCCTTAGGTGGCGTGCTTAGCATTTCTCAAGCCCAAGAGAGGTCTACTTTGAGTTCTTGATCTCAAAACTCCTTCCCACTACTATGAGAGGATCATACACCTATAAAACATCCTTATCCATTATTTTACATTCCTTTTATGTATGTATTACCATTATGTATTCTCAGGGGACATTGCTCATGTGGTTGGGGTTTTAGAGCTATCTCCTTCTTGCTAGCTCTTAAACCTTTTAGATGGAAACCTAAGTGTGTTTCTACCTAAGAAGTGTATTTAAACCTTTTATATTGTTTTTCATGCCATTAGGGTCCATAAATTATGTTTATAATATTTTATTCATGCTTTGAGTCGAAGAATACCTCGTAGGTCTCATAGATGCCCTTTGCCCAAGGAGTGGGCAAGGTCTGAGACAAAACAATGATTACTTCCACTATTTTCTAAGCTTGAAATGATCATGGACATCTTGTATACATCATAAAATAATTTTTTACCAAATTTAAAAGCATGATCATGCTTATATGACCCACAAAACTTCAATTTCCTTCATGACTTAGATTGTTTGCTAGTGTGACTGCAGGGTTTTAGGCTTAGACTAAGTTTTGATATTTTTCCTCTTTTTATCAAACTTGAGTGGATATATTAAGGTGTTTATAAATTATGAAAACACTCACCAAATATCCTTCATCTTCTTGTACATGTTATATAATCTTCACTCTCCTTAAAAAAATAAAAGACTTTAAAGAACAAGTAGACCTATAACATGTGTTTGAATGTGTGTGGGGAGTGACAAACAATTTGGTCAACTTCCTCAATTATATTTTGGCTTAATAATAACCTATTTGACCAATTTTAAAACTTTTGATATGCCTTATAACTCTCTTATATCACGTTTGGTTTCTCACTTAGACTATAAGACCAACCTGCCTTATGATACAATCACATGTAGATGATGTTTAGATTGTTGATTATATTCTTGTGTGTTTAGGATTTCATCACTATTATTAAAAACTTCTCCAAAAAAAATTTCATGATTTTTCTCTCTAAATTGTTTCAATAACCCCCTTCAAAAATCTCCTCCAACTCTCATTATACACACCTTATACTAGTATGTGTTATGCAGATTAAAGGTGTTCTTAAAAACCCTAACTGCCTTCTCTTGTGAGTTTGGACCTTATCTCCACATACCTGAATTTAATATTGTCCATGAATCTTATTTTTAGGTGATTTATTTCAAATTATCTTCAAACACCCATGTCTATCTTCCCTTTAAGATTAACACCAATTGTTTATCTATCCATTTGTAGGTGTTTCTCTTAGGGTCATTGACTGTGTGTTGGGGTTATTTGGAGTTTGAGACTTCTCTTTCAACACCATTAGAGCTTTAAATGATATTTAAATTTTTATTTATTCTTCCAATTAAGTTTCAAACACCTTTTAAATACCCCCTTTCTCTTTACTGCACTTTTAGGCTTAGCACTAGCCTATTCTTGGAGTAGAAAGTAGGCCACCTTTCATTGTTTGTATTATCATTATTAATTTTGTGAACCTATCACAATTATTATATCAATTCATACATATTATAATTATTTTAATGGCCTACATAGGCTTATGATAATATATTCTCATCTTCAACCTACTTAACTAGTCCATACAAACCCATAGATGTAGTCATGAGGATATCAAGACTGTGTGTTAGGGGTTTGAAACAAACTCTTATCCATGTATGCCTATAGATATTTTTGAAAACTTCTAGACCAAGGATTATTCATTTTTACTTCTCAATATTCTTACAAGGTCTTTAAAAAATACCTTTATCACCTTCAACCTACCCTATAGGTTTGTATAGACCTATAGGTGTCCTAAGATTATCAACTCAATCTCTTGTCCATCCTAACTGCTAGTGACTCATGATATATTTAAGGGTTAATGTCCTATGTCATGTGGGATTTATCTTTTTCTAGTTATGAGTTGAATTTTATTTGGTATGAAATGAATACCTATAGGCTTAGGGCCAATAGATTGATTTTGAAGTGATTAGGCTACAAAGAGCCATTTCATGAATTCTTGAACTTCTCAATTATATCAACCACTATTCATCACGTATTCATGTTTCATATAAATCAAGAGAAGCATTCTTATCTTCAACTTACCCTATTGTTCTATATAGACTTCATACATAGTCCACTAATGCATAAGCTTGTGAGTTGTGAATTACAACATTCCAGTCAATTACAAGTAACTTGGTGGTTGAAAAATAAATACTAATGGATATATGAAGGTGTGAGGATATGTATCAAGTTCCTTTCAGATTTATGAGCATACTTGAACTTCGCTATAGTTCATACAACTATATATGAAATATATAGTTGAAACTTCTCATTAGAAAGTGTATTATGGGCTCTTTTATTGATTTTTTCATTCTTTCAATATCACAATATGATCTCAAAACTATGCACCATTATGTATCATTGGGTCTTAATCCAAAATTGATAATAAAACTCCAGTAGACTTGTTCAAACATTGATAAGGCTCCTAAAAAACATCACATTTGAAGAAGATGGACCAAACCACATATTAGACAAGTAAAACATGAATCCATAAAAATGAGGGAGTTTTCATGAATAATGAAGAACTATACACCTCTGGGAATCACTACCATGAAGATTAAATAGAGATTTACAATATAATTAAATGAAATAGCCTGTACACCAAGACATTCTCTCTCCAAATTAATGCACCTCATAGAGATTAGTTAGATGATGAAACCACCATGGAAAGGATATCCAAGACTTCTACAAACCCCCCTCAAAATAATTCCTCTTCATTGATTTATGAGCTATAAAAATAGGTGTAATAATATACCCCTCTTGGGTGCATGAGCCATAATGATCTACTATCACTCTTATCAATTGTTCATTAATAATAATTCATAATTATTGTTCATTAATGATCTACCATCCACTTCAATTTTACCTTTGAGTTTATGAAGGTAGTGATGAAGGAGAAAAGGTGTTTGGAGTACTATTTCAACTTTCAACATGGTTCAAAGATAGAAAATGATGTTAGGGAACCTAAGAGATACTTATAAACCCTTTCTAATTGATAAATGATTCTCCAAGGCTATATAAGTGCCCAAAAATGCTTAAAAGTGTCATTTTTCCTATTTGGGAGGTTGACACTACAAGTTTGTCAGTACCTAACTAACACTAAACATTATTTGACCTATCTATGACACCAAGGTCATTTTTAATCTTATTTAAATATTCTCTTCTTGAAGTGGTAATCCCATTCCTCTATATGGGCCAAAATGAGGCCAAATTAACATTTTTTGCATTTGTGGGTCAAATAAAGGTTAGATCATAATAAATGACATTAATGACATTGAAATAACATTTTTTAATAAATTTGAAATATATTAAACCTTTGACCAATTTTGACATAATAAGACCTTGTAATTAACCTCTTAGACTAGACAAGTGTTCATAAGACTAGAATTTGGATAAGGCTTAGGAAGGGAAAACATGACCATATGGGACTCTTTAGGACCATTATAAACCATGATAAAGCCATTTGACCACCCGATGAAATTTTTAAATTTATATGGGTTGACTTATTTTGACTTGGGGTCAATAGAGGCCACATATCTTAGTGAAAGTTTTGTTGACTTCCTAAATTTAATTGATCTTTTCTAAGGCTTAACCTGCATAAACACTTTATCATCAACATAAAACTATCTATTATTTTTAGATTAGCATAAATGTTTTGTCTATCATTGGCCTTGGACAACCTTTGGTTGATTTTCTTGACTTGTTCTTCCATTTATGAAAGCATCTCAGGTCTAAAGACTACCCTGTCTTCTAACCTATCCCAACTGATTGGTGTTTTACACCTCCTTCCATATAATTCCTCAAATAGAACCATCTTTGATGTTGATTGGTATGATTTTTTATAAGAAAAATCAGCTAATAGAAGGTACTTTTCCCATTTGTATTTCTTATCCATGTAATACATATGAATGAGATCTTCCAAAACTTGGTTAATTCACTCTATTTATACATCAATTTGTGGGTGATATTCAGTGTTAAAGTTCAATTGAGTACCTTAAAATCTATAAGTAATTATCATATCTCAATTTGAAATGATATTCTCTATAAAACCATGTAATCGACATACATCTCTTCACAAGCGTAGGTGCATCATCAGTCAAGTTTCTTGGTATAAAGTGAGCTACCTTGGTTAGTTTGTCAACTACAACCAAGATCATGTCATGCCTATTCCATTATAATGGAAACCCTTGGACAAATTCCATATGAATCACTTGTGACTTCCATTATGGCATGTCATGTAGATACAACAATTCAGCTAGATATACATGTTCAACTTTCATAAGCTAACATTATATACAATGAGACACAAATTTTTTTGCATTTATCTTGATTCCTTTTTAGAAATAGAGTGGTCTAAGCTTAGCCGTGAACTTGGTTACTCCTAGATGTCCTGAATATGAGGCATTGTAAAATTCCTTTATCATTTTACTCCTTATATTCTCTCTATCTAGTACATACATCCTACCTTTGTACTACAAACTACCATCATTATCTATTATAAATCCCTTAAACTTAGGAACTTAAGCATTCTCAGATAATGCTTTCCTGAACTAATCATAAAATTAATCTTTTGGTGATAATTTAATCACTTGATCTCTAAAATTACTCTTAATAGTAGCCATGGCTATTATGTACCTTTTATGGATTACAACATTAGCTACTCTATTATCCTTGCCTTTGATATAGTTAATATAAAAATCATAGTTAGACAAGAACTCTAACCATCATCTTTGATGAACATTTAGATTTAGCTAGGTGAAGATATACTTGAGTCCTAAGTTATAAGTATTGAGATCAAATAGTTTTCCCAATAGATAATGCCTTCAAAATTACAAAGCATGCACAATTACCATAAGTTCTAGGTCATGAGGGGCATAATTAACCTCATAAGGATTCAATTTCCTAAACTCATAGGCTATCACTGAACCATCATACATAATAAATCCTCTAATTCCATTCCCAGATGCATTTTTGATTATTGAGAATTGACCATTAAGATCTAAAATGCTTAGCACTGGTGTTGAAGTAAGCCTCATTTTTAGTTCTTGAAAGGTTACCTCACTCTTATCTAACTAAATAAAACTTTGATTATTCCACTGAAGAGAGGTAATTCGATTATCTATCTTAGAAAAATTCATAACAAATTTCTTGTAATAACCCAGTAATCCCATGAAACTTCTTACCTCATGCACATTTTTTGGTGCTAGCCACTCCATAATGGCTCTTATCTTTGATGGATCTACTGAAATACCATATGTTAAGATAATATGTCCTAGATACTATACTGTATTTTAGAAAAATTCACACTTAGACAACTTTCCATACAAATTATGCTTCCACAAATGTTACAAAACCACTTCAAGATGCTGCAAGTGTTTATCCTCATCCTTGAAACAAATTAAGATGTCATCAAGAAAGACCAACACAAAATGATCTAGTTAATCTCTAAACACATTGTTTATAAGATTCATAAGTGATACTAGAGCATTTATTACACCAAATGGTAACACTGTGAATTCATAATGCCCATATTGAGTCTTGAATATTGTTTTTTGGATATCCTCATTGTAAATCCTCTATTAGTGGTACCCTACTCTAAGATCAATCTTAGAAAAGTCTATTTATCCTCACAATTGATCAAAGAGATCATCAATATGTGGTAATGGATATCCATTCTTGATCATTGATTATTTAACATCATGTATTATATGTATAAGCATAGAGTGCCATCTTTATTTTTGATAAAGACAACTGGAGCATCCTTTGGTAACACACTCAGTTGAATCAGACATTTTGACAACAAATCCTAAAGTTTTGCCTTTAACTCAACTAATTCAGTGGTTGTCATTTTATATGGTGCCTTAGAATGTGGTTTCAATTTAAGTATGATATAAATTGAGAAATCAAACTCATGCTTAGGTGGCAATCCTAGTTATTCCTCCAAAAACACATCATGGAAGTTTCTTAGAAAAGGATAATCTTTGATAGATGGTTCCTTAGATTCTTCCATCTCAATTATCTTAACAATGAATGTTTAGCATCCCTTATTTTTATCTCTCTTAAGTTGAATTATATAAATAAGCCTTAATTTCAACTCCCTTCTCTCTCCTTGAAGTTATGTCTAATTTTCTAAATCATTTTGACATTTAACCTTCTTTATAAAATAGTCAATATTGGATTTATGCTTTATAATCTAATTGACTCCTAGGATCACATCATATGATCCTAGTAATGCTACTTAAAGATATACTATTGTAGTGAACTGAGGAAACTTAATCTCTACTTTAAATAGACACTTATCAAATTTTACCTTTGACTCATTCCAATATTATACCACCCATTCATTTGTCATTACTTCAGCCTTTCTAGATAATTTACTAAGCATTCTAGGAGTAATGAAACATTTTGTAGATCCTATATCAATTAAAATAGAAATTGGATTATTGAATAAAATACTTGATATTTTTATGGATGAATCTTGATACTCATCCTATTGATTATCAATAATTACATAAATCCTCTACTAAAATGTACCTTGTTGAGAAGCTAAACCCTTATTCTTTAATTTGTCATAAGGACATTCTTGATCAAAGTGGTCACCTCCACAAATGAAGCAACATCCAACTTGATGTAGGGGCATCAAGTAGTGGTGTCAAATTAGTCATGATTAGGTGTCTTGAGTCTTATATCATGCTCAACTTTCTTCTCACTAACTCCTCACAAGTACATTTCTAAATTTGTCTCCTGCTAGCCCTGTTTATGGGATTAATTTGCTTAGTACTAATCCATACTATGGTATATCAAAAAAAAATCACTTCAATAAATACCCTCTACTCAATTCTTGTTTTTCACCAACTTTTATCCCCTAATTGCTCCTTTGGATCACCTTTTTTAGCTCTTTATAGGCTCAAATTAGGTCTATTAGGTCTCTGTGTATGGTTTTGAACACACAATCATTAGTTATAGTATGGATACACCCTCTAATATCAAAATAACTTCAAAATGTGTTAACATACCTCATTTCCTAGTTAATAACCAATTTTTAGAATTTTATACTAGTTATTTTTCTTTCTATCTATATTTTTGTTCCTAAACCCTAGATAGGGTTTCCTACAAATATGGACTACCTGAGAATGGGTATGATATTTTTGAAGGAATTTTAAATAGTTTAAAATCAAATTTTAGATGGATTAGGATCTGCCCAAGCCAAACACATCTTGTGAACTCTTTACCCATGTTTTTCACTATCTTTTTAGGTGATTTCTTACCAAAGCTTTAATTGACTAAGTACATAGTCAAAGAAATTCTATAAGGTTTGTAGGCTTTGCTTAATGAATACACTTAAAAGTTACTTTAAATCATCTAGTAGTCTTAGCATGTATGGAAACAAATTCTTACCAATCCTTCACATGTGACAAACTACCTTCCAATCAAGATCTTTCCCAACCAATGCTTACATAGTCCTTTTTATCAAAACAACTCAAAAAATAGGGTAAACCAAGTTTTTCTTATTATTTCAACTCTCTATTACTCTTTATATTACCATAGGTTTATATCCATCTACAATGACCATTATAATTTACTCCAACCTCTTTTGCATCCAAACCAACTACTATGCAAAGAAGACAATACATATATTTTCCTAAACTTTAAGGACTCTTTATTTCAATAGATAAATACTATGATTAGATGAGAACTTACCATCTCTTTATCAATTTTAAATCATAATAAAGATTACTATTATTCTTCCTTATATGTTTCATTATAACCATTCATATACTTCAATAAGAAAAGCAATCAAATACTCAGTATGTTACTTAAAACTAGACTGTATAATGCATTCATCGTTTGACAGATTAGACTGTCTCCAAAAAATACTTCTATCAAGATAATTTACAATACCTATAGTAAATAAATAATATTCCATGATAAAAATAAGACCAATATTCATTCAACATAAATCTCTTACCATTTGGATTATCCAAGCACACTCAAGGTGCTTTGTCTCAGTCATGTTAATTCAGTGTAAACAAAAAATGGATATCTCAGTCCTACTTAATTCAATAAGATTTTTCATGTAAATTTCCATTCCTAATCATCATATAATGGGATTATAGGTATCCACATCCAAAACCTTGCTCTCAGACACTATAAAACTCATATAAATATCAAAAACTCCTAAAACAAGGCTCATAACTAATTCTTGATCAAGATCCTACACGCAACTTCCTAGTCTAATGTAGGGTAGTGGATATCCACCTCACACTTACATGACATATGTATTCAAAACTAATATTATGACCTTTTAAGAGACCAATAAGGTTATTTACAACATTTCTTTATCAATTACACATCCTTCATATTCAATTAGGCCCACTAAAACACTATGAAAATTTGAAATTCCCTTTTGGTGGGAAAACCCATTTTGAACTCAAATTCAAGTTTTTAACTTCTTAAGACACATTATATATCATTTGTGAGAATTCTAGGATGCCCCTACATCAATTGTTCTATAGAGCACATTGAATAAATTATAGACTGTAGCAAGAGGTTTGATAAAGTAACATTAAAGAATCTCTTAAAGAGTCCACATGTAATGATAATGAATCCCAAGGAATGTTAATTCCATAACTATTTCATGTTGGTTATCAATACAAGATAATGTTCAAAATTAGAAATCTATAAGTGCCTTGATTCCCTAAATCTATGAGTACCATGTTTTAATAATGAAAATAATTAGAACCCTATAAGTGTCCTATTGATTAGCACAAACAAAAACTAGTTTGGATAATGGATTAATGTCTTGTTAAGAGTTATTATGGTTTGAATATGAATTTGAAGGTGGAAGTATATGTAACCTTGGTAAGTTGTCAATAAGGAGTAGGTCTCTAACTACCTATCTATGTATACCTGTCTCTAATACAGTCAAGAAAAATAGTGTCAAAACTACACAAGGTTTATAGAGTGAGGAAGGAGGGTATTAAAAAATGAATAAGATGAATATTTACATCATAGTGAATTTATCTTTTGAATAAATGTTACAATGTGACTGATAAAGAAAATTGTGTCAACCTTGTGTTAGTTACACACACTCAATCTAAAGGTACAAAAAATAATGTTGCAATGATTGATCAACAAGTAAAAAGAAGTTGTTGTGGTGTAAATTCCAAGAAAGAGAGACAATATAAGGTTAAGGAATGTGGGGGATAGGTTTCATATCTCCAGGTAAGAGTATATATATTATGAACCTTGTGTTTGTTCAAATATAGGTAGCTTGAGTCATGAATGACTATAAAACCCATGTTTAGAAGGTGATAGAGAGCCCTTTATGAGAATTTAAGGCATTATGAGGTTTTAGATAGGTCATAAAAAACTTATTAATACTTTATAAGTTTTTTAAAGCACAATAAACTCTATAAAACTATTTTCATAGCCTCTCAGGCTTGTGAAAGAGCCCAAAAACCCTAGTTAGGGAAAATCATGATATATCAAAATTTAACTATTAAAAATGGACACAAATTTGTATTAAATAGGATTTTTACATGTTAAATAAGATTTTTATGTTTTTTATCCTTTATTAATCTATATGTATGATAGAAAAGGGATTGATTCATTGATAGAATAAAGAAGACACAAACATAGCTAATTAGAAGGAATAAATGACAAGAATAGGTAACTAGAAAGAACTTGATGATTATGGGAGAGTTTGAAGTGAATGATAATAGGTGTATTAAACCTAAAATATACTATATATGATCAAGAATTTTCACATAAAACCCTACTTAAGAATCTAAGTATCTTGGCTTGAAGAAGCCTACAAGCTAGTGTGAAGGATTGATGTGTAGATAAGAGAGAAAGTAAATGGAATGAGAAAGGAAATAAAAAGAGAAGATGAATTAATTATTTATAGAGGTATAAATATTCCATATGTAGACATAAATTAATTCAAGATAATAATACTATATGACCATTGCATGAGAACCATATCCAGATGTTGACATTGAAAAGAAATTGTGCAAATTGAGTGTATGAGTTTGATTTTGCATGTATAAGAGAAAGGTATAGTAGAGTAAGAGAATGATTATCTACATAATTTTATATCAAATCCATATAATTTAATGGGAAGAGATAAGGATATCAGCAAAGGATAGCCAACAAGCATGACAAGGTACTTGTTGATTTTATTTTCATTTGTGTTTTGATTTGATGTGTTGAATTATGAGTGCAAGTTGTGAAGTGATAGAAGACATATAGCCAAGTGTGGATTATTTATTAAGAGAGAGATCAATATTGATATTATCAATAAAGAGCTCATAGGTGAGCTTTATATATTCCTATAAGTAGGACAAGAGGAGAAGTCTCAAGTGAGGACAAGAAGAGAGACCCAGTTGAGGTCAAGAGAGAGATAAACCAAGTGAATGGTCAATATGTGGCAAGTGAGTGAAGGATTTTCAAAAATAGGTATAGGTCCAGATGAGGCCAAGGAATTTTTATACATCTTCAAGGAGATGAGGAAAGAGAGAGGTAAGAAGAAACAGGGTAGATTTGATGAGAGAAGCCACCACAAGAAGAAGATGGTGAAAGATGACACCAAGAAGACAATAGAGATGGAGAAGGAGATGCATGATATGAGGCAATAGATGGATAAGTTTCTGGTTATGATAGATTATATAATAGAAATGGGAAACCTATCATGCATATGGGTGATGAGAAAGAAGCCACTCAAGTGGCCAATCAAGCAATAGGTAAAGAAAAAAAGAATGCAAGCTATGAGAGAGGAAAAGAAGTAGAATAATTTGCTTTGAAAGAAACTCAAGAGTGAAATGAAGAAATACAAGATGAGGATGAAATAAAATTAATAAAAACACCATGAGATGGGTGAGATGGATTTGAGTGAGTAGAATAAAGATAGTTGCAACAAACTGGGTGAAGAGAATACTAAAGAAGGAGTTCAGTTTGTAGACCTTAATGGAGGCATAGGGAGAGAGGTGAAATTCAATGAAGGAGATGAGAAATATAAATTTAAATTTTTATATTAAAGTTTTGATCATCTAGATATGGAGATATAAACACTTTAACAATCATTTCATGATGACAAGATTGGAAATAAAGATGAAATGTAGATTGCAGCAATTGAACAGCTTGAAAAAGTAGACAAAGAGCATGAAGAAGCAAAGATGGAAATAGTAAAGTAGCATGTTAAATTGTTTATGCATGAAATAGTCATTGTTATTGTTGAAAATTTGGTAATTATATCATTAAAATATGTAAGTATAGGTGTAATAGTGTTTGAGGGCATGATCAACCCATATGTCAGAGATAAAGAGCAAGGAATGGGTGCACACCAAGTGATAAATGATGCAAGCAAGTGTTTCAAGAAAAGATTTAGGGTATTTTATGACAAAGGGAATCATGAGAGTGAAGAGGAGAAAATATAAGTATGATGGATTAGTATAATACAAAGATGATTTAAGGAACCTAAACTATAAGATAATAAAGGAGCATGTAGCAGTGCATTAGAGTTTCATTTCTCCTTTCCCTGGAGTATGATGTAGGGGAATGAAGAAGTGGTATTAATTTAGTCATTATTAAGTGTCTTGAGTCTTATATCATGCCTTAGAAGGAATGAGAGTCATTAAACTAGTCTCTTTGTGTGTCTAGATAGTCCTTTGGCATTTTCCCACCAATTTGGGCATTTAAAATTTTAAAATTGTGTATATAAGATTTAGAATGTATTTTGTGGTGTTTGGTAGATCTAATGATTATGTAGGGTCATGAAATAAGTATAGGTGAGTTAGAAAAGATATTATTTACAAAATTTCAAGTAAACTAAGAAGTGGAGTGGAGTGACTGTACAAGGTAGTTACCAAGAAGAATTAGTTTTGGAAAAGAGAGTAGTTACTTGTTTTATAACAATTTTGGTTTTGATATAGAGTCAGTCTTGTAGAAGAGGTGATTAGTTAGTAGTCTTTTATTAGTAATTTATAATGTTTGAGGATGTAGAGGTATGGAGAGGGTGATGACTAGAAATAACAAGGACCTCTATACTCTATTAAAAAGAGATTATGCTATATATATAAAAGAATTGAGTCAATGAAGTTGAATGTTTTTGAAGTTGAATCTATTGTGTGTTTATATTGATGTGGTTTATGATTTATTGCAATATTTAAGTCTATGGATATGATTTTTTTGTAAAGCACATTGAAAATATTCCAGAACATAGCAAGAGGTCTAAGAAAGTAACATTCAAAAATATCTTAAAGAGTCCACATGTAATGATAATGAAGCCTAAGGAAGTTAATTCCATAACTATTTCATGTTGGTTTTAAATATAAGATAATGTTCAAAATCATAAGTTTGTAAGTGCCTTGATTCCTTAAATCTATGACTACCATGTTTTAATACTAAAAATAATCAAAACCTTGTAAGTGTCCTGTTAATTAGCATAGACAAGAAATGGTTTAGATAATGGATTAATTTCTTGTTGAGAGTTATTATGGTTTAAATATGAATGCGAAGGTGGAAGTATAGGTAACCTTGGTATGTTTCCAATAAGGAGTAGGTCTCCAACTACCTATTTGTGTATACCATATCTCTAATACAGTTAAGAAAATTAGTGTCAAACCTACACAAGGTTTCTAGAGCAAGGAAGGAGGTTATTCAAACATGAATACAATGAATATTGACATTATAGTGAATTTATATTTTGAAGTAATGTTACAATGTGACTAGTAAAGAAAATTGTATCAACCCTGTGTTAGTTACACACATTCAATCTGGAGGTACAAAAAATAATGTTGAAATGATTGATCAACAAGTAAAAATAAGTTTATGTTGTGTAAATTATGAGAGAGTAAATATGAGGTTAAGGAATGTGGGGGATAGGTTTCATATCTCTGAGTAAGAGTATATGTATTATGAACCCTATGTTTATTTAAATATATGTAGCATGAGTCATGAATGACTATAAAACCCATGTTTAGAAGGTGAAAAAGAGACCTTTATGATAAGTTAAGGCATTGTGAGGTTTTAGAAAGGTCATATATAGCTTATTAAGCCTTTGGAAGTTTTTGAAGTCACCAAAAACTTTGTAAAATTGTTTTCATAGCCTCTCAGGCTTGTGAAAGAGCCCAAAAACACTAGTTAGGGAAAAACATGATATCTCAAGATTTAACTAGTAAAAATAGACAAAATTTTGTATTAAATAGGATTTTGACATGTTAAACAAGATTTTTAGGGATTTGAGCCTATAAGAATCCATACATATGGTATAAAAAGGGACTAAGTAATTGATAGAACAAAAAAGACAAACAAAGCTAATTAGAAGGAATAAATGGCAAGAATAGGTAACTATAAGGAACTTGATGATTTTGGGAGAGTTTGAAGTGAATAGGAATAGGTGTATTCAACATAAATAGACTATATATGATCATAATTATTCACATAAAACCCTACTCAAGAATCTAAGTGTCTTGGCTTGAAAAAGCCTACAAGTTAGTGTGAGGGATTGATGTGCAGATAAGAGAAAAAGTAAATGGAATGAGAAAGGAAATAGAAAGAGAAGATGAATTGATGATTGATAGGTATAAATATTCCATAGGTAGATAGAATTGAATTCAAGATAACAAGACAATAGGACCATTGCATGAGAACCATATCTAGATGTTGACATTGAAAAAAATTATGTAAATTGAGCATATGAGTTTGATTTTGAAAGTATAAGAGAGAGGTATATCATATTAAGATAATGATGATATACATCATAATTGGTTCTTTCATCTTAGTATATTGGTTTCCCTTGAATCCACCCTTGAAACCATTACTAGGTTTCTTGTTCCCTAAATCATTATTGAACTTGGCATTCTGATTCTTGAACTAACCCTTGGAATCTCCACTCCTCTGCTTCCAATTTTTTTAATTGGAAGTTGGTTTAGAACTTCAAAATTTACTTTTGAACTTATATCTAACTTGGGAAAGAGATTTCAATTTTGTTCCTACTTGACCACCTTCTCAAACACCTAATCCATGGTAGATGGACCATGCACATCTACTTCACTGCTTATTTGGGGTTTCAATCCCAGGATGAATTTCCTAATTTTGAACCTCTCAGGTACCTGATACTGAAGTACATTCTTAATAATCTTGGTAAATTTCTCCCAATATTGATTCACTGACAAATCTCCTCACTTAAAATTCTAAAAATTCATAAGCTTTTGATCAAATTATATCTATGGAAGCCATCGTGACCTAAAGAATGTCATAAATTATTCCCAAGTGGTGGTGGTTGTGTCGAGGTTCATCTCGATCTTCTTATTTTCCCACTAAGTTGTTGCTTCACTAGCAAGATGATAAGCTCCCTAGACTACTTTTTTGACTTCATAATAATTCTAAATCTCAAAATACGTATCCATTTCTATCAACCATGCATTAGTTCCATCCCGTAATACAGTTCCATCGAACTTGGGTGGATTCACCTTTTTCATGTTACATGTTACTCTTTAGCTACTTGAACTGTCACATCATATGGCACCTCCTCATGCCTCTACTCTTGAATATGTTCCTAATTGTTTGGATGTTATTCAGGTTCTTCTTGAGCATTATCCTCTTCATTTCCATGCACTTCTTATTCTAGGTCTACGATTCAATCCCTAGTCTCTTGCATGGTTATGAGGAGTTGGTCCAATTTCGTAGCTTGCTCAATGGCAAATTGATTTGGATCAATAAGGGTTTTGGTATTCTAAGTACCCTCACCCTTTGGTCTATCATGCACTATTGTTCTTCTTGGTTATTAGGAGAATAAATTTATATTAGTAGACACTTTAAGTCCTAAATTTTGAGCCTTAGCTCTGATATCACAATGTAACAACCCCACTAGGTTTTATCATAATATTTTAATATATTTTTTAAATTAAATACATGTATTCAACATATAGATTTGACCACATGAAACCTAGCTAGTGATCATTAACTAATTATATTAATTTAATTAACCAAAAAAATTTTAGTTAATCTACTTAGCTAAGTATCACCATGAACAAATATAGAAATCATGAAAAATATTGAAAAACATAAATACTACATTACATCATAATGAAATAGTAAAAATTCAACCATGACTGATACAAAATTACATCCACTTTTGTAGAAGTATGATAAATAAAAGTTATAGTTTTCATCAATACATATAATATCTCAAATGATTAAAACATGATACATAACTACTCTGAGCAAAGTTTCCATGACTCAAGGGTATCCATGATTCAAGTGTCAATATGTAATCTCAAGTTTAGTCTCAAGTATAATACTCCATCTAGGAGGGAGAGCATCATTCAAGTGATTTTTCACACCAACCACAGACCATAGATCCCCTGTAATATCTCCCAAAGAAGGGGATGTCCCTCCCTTCATGGATGGATAGATAATGACGATGCGAGAATCTAGATTAACAAATCAAAACCCATGTGTAGAAGATATCTAATACATAATGTATAACATAAAGAAATTCATTCTAATATGATATCACATAAATATGAAAATTATATCAACATATGAAATGGTAATGTTTATCAAACATTACTTTGGCCAAAGTTTTCAATAATAAATAATCTTTAGGATTAGTCAAATTCATACACACCACTTGATCAGATTACTCCTTATCTTGCATTGATGGCACTAATTAAGCCATTGGAATTTATTTACTGCTTAATTAGGGTCATGAATGTAATATTTGGTAAAATAAATAATAATATTAGAAACCAATAGATTCATTCATAATATTTTGCTTTATCAAATCAAAATTATGCTAAGTACATAAATATCACATTCATTCATTTAGTCCATCAAATTAAGTGAATTGAATCCATATATCTAGTTTATTACAATTAATAAGCATAATCCAAAAAATATTCAAAATACCATCCAAGTAATGATTATCTAGACTGCCAGTTTTTTTAACGATTAAGTAACTTATATTATTACTTTTCCACTAAATAATATTATAACCCTAGCTAAATAATTTGTTCATATTCCACATATAACAACATCTAGTCTATAACATCATAAATTTTTTATATTTAAACTCTTAAATACAATATTCTAATGCTTTTTTCAAATATAATCAAGCATCAATTACTCAGTGTTATGATAAAAACATTTATAATAATCATTCATTCACCACATGGTAATTATGCACAACACAACTTGAGTATATAAAATACATGTATATATAATTGGTATAATCAAATCTAATTTAATATAGTCTAAGTTGTTTATATATATATATATATATATATATATATATATATATATATATATATATATACTTGATTTTATGAAAAATACAATATTTAATAATCAATAGCATTTACCAAATTAATTTTAAATCAAGGTATTAACATAATCGATTCAAAATTAACACTTATATAAATTCAAACACTTAGCCAACTATACCCAATTAGTTTCACACTCATCATAAAGTTTAGTTTATGTATATAATCTTCATACATCATCATCCATTTATAAAAAACAAAAACATAGACAAATATATAGTTACTCATACTTAGTCAAATAAAACAATTAAAAATAGATAATTGGATCCCATATACCAAGTCTCTCTACAAACTAAGCAAACTTCTTACATAGTTCATACAAATCCAAATAATCAACAATACACAGTTATACATTTATATAAGAATAGTTCATATACATATTAAACCTTGTTAAGAACTTAACTCTTCCATTTGAGTTAAATATATATATATGAGTATGTTTATATGCACAATGCCAAGTATACTCTACAGTCATACATTTATATACCTGAACCCTGGTAATCATATGTTATGGCTGAACCTATATTTTAATTATAACCTAAACAAGAATTAAAATAAATGTTTTGGCCTCTACACAGAGTATTGAAAAACACAATATCAAAAATAGGTGGAATTGTTTAAAGAACTAATCAACCAATTTCCATTCAACCCATTATGTCAATACAATCTATACAGACATCCTATGGCCAATATATTTTAAACCTTATTATTTTCTTTTGAAAACCATTGTATTTCCAAAAATATTAGTGTATACACACACATTAACATACACACACACACACACACACACACACACACACACACACACACACACACACACACACACACACACACACACACACACACACACACACACACACACACACACACACACACACACACACACACACACACACACACACACACACACACACACACATGTATGTATGTATATGTATGTGTGTATATATATGTGTGTGTATGTATATATACTCTATCCATTCCATTTAAGTGTGTGTGTGTGTGTGTGTATATATATATATATAATACATAGTCCAATTGTTTTATATATAGCAAAACCTTATATTTATACCCAATAAAAGATGAATAGGTTTACACATATCATCCCAATTTTTTCCATATATATATATATAAACTAGTTTGAATCTATTGACATTGCGCCATATTGTATATATATATACATATATATATATATATATACATATATATATATATATATATATATATATACATATATATATATATATATATATATATATATAATAGAGTTATCTTCCAAGACTAAGTAATGTTTTTTTATTTACAAGATAAGTTTAGGACATAGTTTATAAAATCCTATATAAACTAAGGCCAAAATCCACAACTCTATCCTGACCTTCTCAAGTCACCCTAGGTGGATACAGGGTTTTATGGAGTCTAATCCTTCCACAGGGCCCTATATATAGTCCATGTTATTTATATGATTAAAATAAAGAATAAATAGTAATCATACCAATTCCAAAAAAATTAAATATAGTCCACACAGGAATTGAAATACAAAACCAACCTGGTAAATATGCTAAGGAGCCAAAAATATTCCTTCCTCTTTTCTTCCACTACCACCTTCTTCTCTTCTATATATTTCCTCTGTGTGCAATGTCATGTTCCACATAGCCTTCTATCTTTTATTTTTATTTATTTCCATCAACCTAATCACCATTTCCTTCTCCTACATGCACAATCAATCAATCTAATTGCATAAATGCATTTCCAAACAACTCAACAGAACCAACCATTTATTTCCATTTGCCACCATGTAGACACATAATAAACTCCATGTTTTTCCCAAAATTATGCTTAACCAAAGTCAATAGATGATTACTAACCCTAATCATCTTGATGCTTCTTCTAGAATCCCTAAATAAATCATTTTATATTCTTTATAAAATCCACATGATAATGACTTTACAAACAATCATCAACCAACTAAACCTTACATCATACAGTATCCAATGTTTATTCCATGCAAAATCTATAAACTAGTTAATGACTAATGTATTCCTATGCAATGAACCTCAACCAAATATAATAAAATAATGATTATATTGCATGACAATACCCTTAGGTTATAGTTTCACGTTACTATGTTATCCACTAACATATATAACATATACAATGATTATTAAAATCATTCAAAAATAAATAACAATGTATTCATATATATTAAAATCAAACCTTGGGTCAACAGTTAATTGAATACAAAGATATTTAAAAAAATTATTATTATTATTATTATTATTATTATTATTATTATTATTATTATTATTATTATTTAAGTCATGTAGATAAATAATAATAGAATCCATCTATTCTTTTTAATGCTTTTAACATCAAAATGTTATTCCACATAGCCATTTCAGATTAGGCAATAAGGTAAGCACAACATATACAAATTTACTCATTTTAGTCAAACTATTATGTCAAACAATTGCATTATATAAGATAAGCTAGTGTGTTCACTAAACTAATGAAATCACTCAATGAAATAACATGATCATTATCAACAAACAAGATCATACTAGAAAACATATTAAAATTCACCTAAAAGAAAAGTACACAAAACATACTATTCTATCTATTTCAAACAATTAATTTAAGAAACATAATATACTAAGTGGTGTGTGCAAAAGTTTTTGAATTTTTTCTCTTTTTTCCTCCAATGTCTCCATCTAGACCACCCTATCCAATGATACTCTCCCTCCATCACACTCTAAGGGAAGAATTTTTTCTACATCCACCTCATGAAAATGAAGGTATTTATCCCAAAACATCATTATATCCCTAAAATAATATAGTATAATAGTCAAACATGATCACAATATACTCAGTATAAAATTAATACTAACTCATAATAAAATAATCATGTAAATTAAGCAACACAAACTATCCCATAGTCAACATATGTCATTGAGAATAGTCAAATATTAGTTAATCAACCATAATAATCCACATATCAAACAGGTTATTCAACTTAGAGATAAATTGGGATGTGATAAGGAAAAGGCAAGTCCAGCATCATAGTCCTTGTAAGAGTTTATATGTCCCACATAACAATCATGAATACCATGGAAATACATGTGTGATAGAAAAATAATATGTTGTATACTATTCATGAGATAAATAACATATTACAAAGATGTAAACTAAATTGTTAATCATGTCCATGTCCTAATTTTATAGTTTTAGCATATTTTGAATGTTTTTATATTTTAGAATATATGATTTTTTTTGTATTTTTTTTAAATTCACAATTAGAAACTAGTGATAAGTAAGGTGTTGAAATTAGAAGAAATGATAAAGATATAAACAATCTATAACATGCATCAATGTGAAATATGCACTAGAAGTGATTGTATGACTGTGTATGAGTAAGATTGACCCACTATATGTGAATTGTAACTTTGAAAAACATAAGGGAACATAACTAGTATGTAGAGGATTGATTGTGCATCTTTGTTTCAGAAAATGTACATTTTTCAAAGTATGTTTCATGTATGAAATATATATCTATGAAAAATAAATAATTTTCTTAAAAAATAGTGATTTACATACTAAAACTAGGTGAAATATATGAAAATTAAAATTATTAAGGCTTTCTATGCTCAAACTATGATTTCTAGGTAAAAACTAACACAAGATAGGATCAACCAACTAGGACAAGTGTGAATTCCTATCCCTATTTGGTTGATTTTGTCATTGACAAAAAATAACATTTTATTAGTATAGAGTGTGAAAAAAGAGAGATAAATAGTATAATATGGAAAATTTGATAATTGTTTTGGACTGTTTGGATCTATAAAGTGAAAAAGAAAAGATGAGAGGCCAATCAAGGCAATAAGAGCTAAGGAATTAGAATAATTGAATAATTTATTGCATGTAAAATTAATGGAAAAACATGATGCAATAATCAAAAAGCTATGTACATTTAGATTTCTACTTTGTTGAATTATTTGAAATGCTTTTGAATTATATTAAGTATAATACTTGTGAAAGTGCATCATGTTCATAGGATTTTTTATAGGATTTACTTCTTTTTTAGCTAACTGATAAGCTCATGTATCCACCTTTTCTATAATCACAAACAAACCTAACCAATTTGGTTTGAGTTTTCCCTTATTTTCCTTACCTTCATTCATTTTTTTTTGGTTTTCCTTTAACACTAGATCTCCCACTTGAAATTATGGATTGAAAAACTTTTTACCATATGCCCTCTAAATTTAGTCTTGATATACTTGAATATGTTAAATATATTTAATGTGCTTTCTATCAAACATTTCCAATTCATGTAATCACCATTCTTGATATTCATTATCTTTGATTATATGTTTAACAAAAAATCATGAGGATGGAATTTATATTTCAAGTGATAAAAATGATTCTAAACCATAAAAAAGAGAGTAAGGGACTGATTTTTAATGTACAAACACTTTTACAATATGCATTTAGTGCATAAATAATCTGAATGTGTTACTTTGTTCCATATGGTACAACTATTTTGCTTAAAATATTAACAATGCCCGACTACACAATCTAAACACCAAAATACCCACTCTAGATGTTATATTACATGTTATAAACACCTAAATACATAGTCTAAGCATAAAAATGCATATTATATATGCCCAGATAAACAATCTATACACCCATCTAGACTATACATTGTAGATGCTAGACTACACACTTTGGATGCTAGACTGCATGATCTAAATGTTCATTTTATATATGTGTGTGTGTGTGTGTGTGTGTGTGTGTGTGTGTGTGTGTGTGTGTGTGTGTGTGTGTGTGTGTATATGTATATATATATATATGTATATATATATATATGTATATATATATGTATATATATATATATATGTATATATATATGTATATATATATATATGTATGTATGTATATATGTATGTATGTATGTATGTATGTATATATATACATATATATATATATATATATACATATGTATGTATATATATATACATACATACATACATACATACATACATACATACATATATATATATATATATAATCCTCAAATTGATTACATATTTGGATTCCTCTTTAAAAATTAAACAAGTTCAAAAAATAATCATCTTGATCCTAATCTATATGCAAAATTTATGCTCAATTGAAGTTGGTTCTAGAGACTACGTGCTCTAGATGGCTAACCACAAGATATCGATGATGAATAGAGGGTTTGAATAGTAAACATATTCTTTGGACAATGACTAAAGGCTCTATACAATTATTAGATGCTTTGAGCAATGACTAAAGGCTCTAGGTGGTGACCAAAGGCTCTAAACAACTTACTGTAAGCTCTAGACAACCAAAAATAAGCTTTGGATGGTGACTACATGCTTTAGATGGTAACCACATGATTTATATGGTGAATAGAGGATGTGGATAATGACTAGAGGCTCTAAAAATTTACCAAAGTCTCTAGACACTGAACTAAAAGCTATAGACAACCAACTACAAACTCTAGATGATGACTACATGCTCTAGATAGTGACTACAAGTTCTAATTGATAACTATAGGCTCTAGATGACTGAAAACAAGATATAGATGGTAAATATAGGCTATAGATTGTTAAATACAAGCTATAGATGGTGACTATAGGCTTTGGACAATTGAATGCAAGCTCTAGATGATACCTACTATAGATTAAGATTTAAAAATGTGTTAGTTTATGTGTTAGTCAAGAAAATATATATAAAAAGCATATAGACAATAAAAGATCAAGCCCACTCCCTCATGGCATGCTGATAATAAATTCTAAGAGATTTTTAAAGAAGGAATACTACCAAACCTTCCAAATAATCTCCCTCTTTCTAAGAGTGGCCAAAAATCATGTTTTTCCTTGAATTTAGTGCTCCAAGTCTACATCAATGATGAGTAGCATGCTCCTTCATTACTTCCTAGTGTACCAATGGCTTAAGCTCAATAGATTTGTGTAAATATGTGAAGCTTTTATATATTAATTTATGCATAGTAAGCTTGTATATCTCAAGTTTAAAAATGGTGGTCCTAGCTCACTTATTTATAGCTTTCTAAAAATCTTTAGAATCAACCATGACCATCATCTTAAGATCAAGATGTGTAGCCATGGATGAATTCAATTTTGGAGAGATAAGCTATAAATATTCCCATTAATATTTGGGATAATGGGGCATTGATGAGGCATGGGAGAGCTTAATCCTGATATTTGTTCCATTAATGGCCTATGGATGCCACCACATTGATGATGTCATGGGATGATGTAGATTTGATGAATGAATTTCTAATAAATATATTTTCAATAACTTCCATATATTTTTCACTTAGGCTCTTAATTTTATTTAATTTGATTAAGTTGATTTTATTAATTTTCTACAATTCTTTGTAAATCTATTGCACACTTAATCAATCTAGTCATAAATATCATTTTATTGAGTCATAATTTGACTAGATTATAATCAAAAGAAGGTGTCAGTTGTGTATAAAATAAGACCCCAATTAGGCATTATGGATGTAAAATAACACATGCACATAATATGTGCTACCAAATTAGAAGAATTCAGTGGTCCAGAGTGTTGGTTGAATAATTTATCGATCAGCGTAGTGATAAACAAAATAAGTCTGATCATCCAAAGTAGGAAGATTGGTCATCCAAATGTGTAAGTTTACCACATCAAAAGGGGACTAATCTCTCCTCTCATCAAGGGAGGTTCCCTATATATATATATATATATAAATAGAAAATAATACTCAAGGGTAGGATAACCATCCATCTCTCTTTCTTTCGAGATGATGCATGCAAATCAAAGGAAAAATCTCAAAGGAAATGACAGAAAGCACTCCTCTTCTTTAAGAAGTACTATTCATCAAACCATAAGAATATTCCTGGTAGTAATTGTAAAATGTAACCAAGGACGTAGTAACCAACAGATTGAGATGTAGCACAAAGTCTCCACCTCAATTGTGCAAGAGTGAGATATGAAGGACAATGAGGGCACAAAGTCATCTTAAGGTCCTTTACATAGAAACAAAAAGAAAACACACTAAAGGCAATTGTGGGGGCACAAAGTCTCTCCACATTTGGCTTTAGGACACCTTCCTGACTACTTTCACTAATTCTGCTTATTGAATTAAAGGAATAGAAAATATATTAAGAAAAAAGACATAATAATAGTTTCCCCAACAATAAAGATATCACAGCAAAAAGTCTAAAAAGTCACTTGCTTTCTTATTCCAATAACAAAATATGATCAACAATCTGAGCTCAAAGTCTCAATAATGCCTTTCAATTTGGGTAGAGTTTTGTTTCTGATCATCAGAGAGAGAGATATATCCACAATAATAAGAGAGTCCCTTATATAGCCTCTTCAAGAAGGACTTGGGAATAGTAACACATCATGTTGCATTGAATTTTGTTAAGAAGACATGCTAGAATTTAGGGGCATTTACCCATTTGCTTTTATCAATGTAGAGAAATGGGTCATGCTATTGAAAGTTTGCATCTTTCAATATTCACTTGGCAGTCTACTTCTAGAAACATATCTAATGCATAAATGTTTTTGGTCATTCCTGCTCTTTACGCTCCTCTCAATGGTTCTTCATTTTGGCCTTGGCTTTAAAGCCTTTGAATGCATTTAGGCCTCTTGCAACGGTTCACTTCAGCTTCTGAGTGTCCTCCAAAAGGGTTGTTTACCCCTTGGAAATTTGCCTTAGTCAATTTTATGTGAATCTCAAATTGTGACATGTGGCAGCATTCACTGTGTTCTATTGGGTTTTGGTTTCCTTAGTCACTTTTGCCAAAAATTCCCTCCACAAGGGTACTTGTGTCTTTAACATTTGTGGCACTCTTTTGAACTTGTCACTTGAACTGATCGATTAAACCAACTTCAGTTCAATAGTTCAATGGTTCATTCCCTTGTTTCTATTGACTGCTTGAACCAAGATCCTTTGAAACAAGCCTCATTGAACTTGTTGAACCTTGAACCTTGAACTCATTAAACCTTTGAACCAAAGTGGTTCAATGGTTCAATGGTTCAATGGCTCAATGGTTCATTCTCTGGAAATGACTAAGTGTTAGAAACTTGTTCTTTTGATTAAACCTACCTGTAGAAACTTTTGAACCTGATGAACCATTAGTCCATCACTTCCTTGTTCTTTCTAAGCTCTTTGATCTTTATCACACTGGTTGAACCTTTGAACTTGTCACTTGAACTGACTGATTGAACCAACTTTGGTTTAAGGTTCAATGGTTCAATCGGTTCATTCTTTTTATTTGGCTAAGTCCTTTTGATCTTTTTGAACCAAACACATTGTACCATTTGGTCGTTGAACCTGTTGAACCTTGAACCTATTGAACCTTTGAACCAAAGTGGTTCAATGGTTCAACAGTTCAATGGTTCAAGCCTTCTTCTCTTTGATAAGTGTTTTGAAGTTGTTAAACCTTGAAGTTATTGAACTTTGAAGTGGTTGAACTTTGAACCTTAACGAATGTGCTTAACTCTTGCTAATGATGTTGAACCTTTAAACCCATTGAACCCATTGAACCAAAATGGTTCAAGGTTCAATGGTTCAATGGTTAAATCCTTGCTTAGAAGCTCACCGATGAACTCTTTTGGTTGAGCCTTGTCATTGAACCAACTTTGAAACTGCCTAAGTGTTGAAAGCTTGCTTCTTTCCTATACAGTTCATAGAAATCAACCTGTGAAGCCCATTGAACTTGGCCTGTAGAGTCTGCAGATTTTCTTCCTACAGAGTCCATAGATTCAAGCCTGTAGAGTCCATAGATTTACACCTATAGAGTCTATATATTTACACCTACAAAGTTTGTATATTTTTGATAAGCTTGAAAAATGAGGAATTTTAATGCTCAAAACAAATTTCAAGAAAGGAAGAGATTATTTTGGTCTGAGGAACCAAAATAGTTCACATGTTGTCCCAAAAAATGAGAACTCTATTTTTGAGGACAACATCTGGCTCTACTTGGGGAACTTCTATCAATCATAAAAAAGAATTGAAGGGAGTAGAATCTAGAATCTCCAGTGACTTCATGTGTACCATTAGCTACGGAGTCATGTTACCCAAAAATGGAAACAAATAAAACAAAATAGAATTAAAAACTATACAAATATACATATGTACAGATGCAATGATATGATACTTCAAGAGTTGAAGTGTTTCAGATGCTGCTTCCTGAGAGGTAGTGAAAGTATTGCTCTATCCTAATAAACTAGCAAGAAGACATTTTGTCCCCAAAAATGGTGATGGGAAAATGGAACTCTCCACTAGGAAACCAATTTTTTGCATCTTCCTCTTGGTTTTTTCTTCTTCTTGCCCCATGGTAGGATGTGGTCTTCAATTTGAAAGCCATAACTCCTTGCTTTCTTAGTGAAGGGTTTCTTTGCTTGATTTTGATTTGTAGTAGCATGGTCCATTACCATAATTGGTTGTTCTTCTGGTTCAGTCTAGCACATGATTGGATTGTCCACATCAAACTCCTAAAAAACTATTAGCTTAGCATCTCCTTTGATGTGAAGGAGTTTGATCTCTTCATCTTGAACAATCTTCAATCTGAGTAATAGAGATTTGCATCCAGCTATGTTGTTGGTGTTGCTAAATTACAAATTTCATGAAGGAAGAATATCTCCTTGAGGAGATATCAACACAGTCCTAACTCCATCATTGGTGGAAGAATTGCTGCCATCAAATTCCAGGATCCAGGCATCATCAGAAGTTGATCTCCTATCAGATTTCTCTTCATTAGAGATGGAAGATCCTTCCTTATTTATATTGTGCCTTACTAATTCTCCTAACATCTTGTTTGGATCAATTCCTAGATTGTCAGCTATAGGACTTTCATCTATAGAAACATGAACATTCTCTATGGTCAAGAAATAATTACCCCTGCCTGAAGACTCAACAAAATTTGTGTTGCAGGGGCCGATGTTTGTGTGACCATGTATTTTGCCTCTTTTTTAGGGAGCAATCTCTTCATTACGCCTTGGACAGGGATCCTTGCCTCAAACAAGTCCATTCTTAGTTCTCCTCCTACATCTTTATAGAAATTTTGTCCAAGTAGGATACCATAAGATGCTGAAACGTCAGCCACCAAGACAATCATCTTGATTCTCTTGTCTAGAAAGGTTGCAAATGAAAATTGGGCATCTTTGATTTGCCCTAGTAGTGGTACTTACTTATTCTCCATGGAGAAACAACTCCCAAAGGTTTTGGTCAATGTGAGACCCAGAGACTCAGCTACTTTAGCAAGCATGACATTGTGAGATGCCCTGGAATCAATGATGCAATTGTTGAGTTGATAACCATTTATCAATAAGGAAACATAGAAAGGTTCTATTTTCCTAGGGGCAATTGGAGGAGTAATGACAAGATTATTTGGAATGGGCATGTTCTTTGGGGAATCAAAAATTATTTTATTAACCTCTTGTTTTGTAGGGATGGTTTGGTTCTTGACACATTGGACCAACTTATCCAATTGATCAGGATTGGACTATAAATATTCAAATTTAGACATTTAAATTTTGGTCTTCTTGACATGATCAATTATGTCAAATGGCTGAATTGGACTAGGAATAGAGGAAAGTATTTCAACCTTTTGGGTTTTAGGAGGGATGGGAGGAGGGCTAGTTTGTGAAATTAAAGTAGAAGGTGAAGGTGAAATTGATGTACTTACCTTTTGGGTGATCACCAAATCCTTTGACTAGAAAGGTAGAGTGGTTCCACACTTAGCAATTATAATTACTGGTTGAGGTTGCTCCTCTATCTTTTTTTTATTAGCTTGCTAAACTGATTGGTTCTTGGACCTAGTAAACACTACATATGATCCATCAAAAGCTTCTCTTTTGCTTTTGGGTTCATCTTGGTAGTTCAGGAAACTAATGTGGGATTCACCAACTAATTCTTCTTGATCCTCCATGAAGAGATCAATGTCATTTTCTTGCTCAAACTCAGGTTGGAAAGAGAAAGCATGTTCTGTTTCCAAATATCCAACTGCTGAGTTAGTTGGAGGAGCTTCAAGGGAAAGTTTCCCTTATGGGGGAGGAAGATGATCTAGCTGCCCTTAATTCTTAGCAGCATTGCCTTGATATGACTGATTTGGAAATGTCCTTCTTGGCATATCTTTATATGGATTAGAAGACATACCTTGTGCCATTTGTCTTTTTAAGGCTAACAGTTCATTTGCTAGCTTTTGCACCATTGGATCAGTGGTGCTTGTAGATGAATATTTAGAAGATGATGAGGGTCTATTTTTGTTTGGATCTCTTCTTATCTTCCCTGCTAAGATGAGATCATCTTCTACCTTAGTGGCCAAAAGTTGAGCTGCAATAAGATCTATTTGACCATCGTGTCTCAAAAGAAAACTCACTTCAGGTAACTAAGAATTAATGAAGAAGCATTTGAGATTCTTAGATTTAGGTCAAGCAATTATAGGAATTCTATTCCTTAGTTTGTCAAATTTGGCTATGAAGTCTCTCATTGGTTCATGAGGCTCTTTCTTCATCTATGTGAGTTGAGCCAGAAGGGCATGTGCATCTTCTGTAGGTTTGAATCTGGCTTCAAACTTAGCTTTGAGGGTATTCTAATCAGTTACTGACTGAGCTTGTAGATGATAAAACCAATCTACAGTAACACCTTATAATGTTTCTACAAACAGCCTGACTACTACATCTTCAAATTCTACTCCAATTATGCCACAAACTATGCTGAAGGCTGCAATGTGTTCATTAGGATGAACTTTCCCATCACCATAGAATTTGGGGAAATTCTTCTTTGAACTATGTGGAAGCTCATGTATAGGTGGAGTAAGATTGAGAGGACCAAAATAATTACCCCAAGGGCTTTGAACTGCCATTATATGACTATGAAAAGGAGAAATAACAAATCTTAAAGGGGTAATTATTGGCAAAGCTTTATCAATAGTAGAATTGGATACTTCGTTTGGCAATGGAGATCTGACTTTAGTAGGAAGAAAGCTCTTGGTTCGTTGGAGGTGAGATGGCGAAGGAAATAGATCAAAATTACTTTTTTGTACCAACTCAAATATAGGGTCAACAATACCTTTATCCGTTTGGCTTCGTGTATACCTTGAATCTACTAGATTGTGAAACAAAAAATGGAAAAGAATTGACGTTGCTTTAGTTTGAAGCTTGAGGCTTTAAATTGTGCGTTCTTTTTTAGTTAGTGTGGAGGTGAATGGTAAGGTTATAATAATAATGGGCAAAACATAGAAATGAAATAGAATCTATAATGGATAATGGTAGAGACTGATTTCATCTAAAACTTGAGGTTTCAGAATGCACATAACTATATCCCCAATAGAGTCACCAAAAATTATTGGTTGAATATTTTGTTGATCAACATACTGATAAACAAAATAGGTTTGATCATCCAAAGTAGGAAGATTGGTCATCCAAATGTGTAGGTTTACCACATCAAAAAGGGGACTAATCTCTCCTCTCATCAAGGGGAGGTTCCTTATAGATATGATATATATATATATATATATATATAAAATAATACTCAAGGGTAGGATAAACCATCCATCTCTCTTTCTTCAGAGATGATGCATGCATATCAAAAGAAATATCTCAAAGGAAATGACAAAAATCACTCCTCTTCTTTCAGAAGTACTATTTAGCAAACCACAAGAATATTCTTGGTAGTAATTACAAAATGTAACCAAGGATGTAGTAATTAGCAGATTGAGATGTAGCACAAAGTCTCCACCTCAATTATGTAAGAGTGAGATATGAAGGACAATGAGGGCACAAAGTCATCCCAAGGTCCTTTACATAAAAACAAAAATAAGACACACTAAAGGCAATTGTGGGGGCACAAAGTCTCTCCACAGTTGGCTTCAGGACACCTTCCTGACTACTTTCATTAATTCCACTTATTGAATTAAAGGAACAAAAAATATATTAAGGAAAAATACATAAGAACAGTTTCCCCAACAACAAAGATATCATAGCACAAAGTCTGAAAAGTCACTTGATTTCTTATTCTAATAACAAAATATGATCAACAATCTGAGCTCAAAGTCTTAGTAATGCCTTTCAATTTGGGCAGAGTTTTGTTTCTAATCATCAGAGAGAGAGATATCCACAATAACAAGAGATTCCCTTATATAGCCTCTTCAAGAAGGACTTGGGAATAGTAACACATCATGTTGCATTGAATTTTTTTAAGAAGACATGCTAGAATTTAAGGGCATTTACCCATTTGCTTTTCTCAATGTAGAGAAATGGGTCACACTATTAAAATTTTGCATCTTTCAATATCCACCTGGTGGTCTACTTCTAGAAACATATCTAATGCACAAATGTTTCTAGTCATTCCTGCTCTTTATGCTCCTCTCAGCAATTCTTCCTTTTGGTCTTGGCCTTAAAGCCTTTGAATGCATTTGGGTTTTTTTCAATGGTTCACTTCAGCTTTTGAGTGTCCTTCGAAAGGGTTGTTTGCCCCTTGAAAATTTTCCTTAGTCAATTTTATGTGAATCTCAAATTGTGACATGTGGCAACATCTGCTGCGTTTTGTTGGGTTTTTGTTTCCTTAGTCACTTTTGCCAAAAATTCCCTCCACAAGGGCACTTGTGTCTTTGATGTTTGGGGCACTCTTTTGAACTTGTCGCTTGAATTGACTGATTGAACCAACTTTGGTTCAATGGTTCAATGGTTCATTCCCTTGTTTCTATTGACTGCTTGAACCAAGATCCTTTGAAACAAGCCTCGTTGAACCCATTAAACCTTGAACCTGTTGAACCTTTGAACTAAAGTGGTTCAATGGTTCAACAGTTCAATAGTTCAATGGTTCATTCCCTAAAAATGACTAAGTGTCAGAAACTTGTTCTTTTGATTGAACCTACTTGTAGAAACCTTTGAACCTACTGAACCATTAGTCCATCACTTCCTTGTTCTTTCTAAGCTCTTTGATCTTTATCACACTGGTTGAACCTTTGAACCTATCACTTGAACCGACTGATTGAACCAACTTTGGTTCAAGTTTTAATGGTTTAATCAGTTCATTCTTTTTATTTGGCTAAGTCCTTTTGATCTTTTTGAACCAAATGCATTGAACCATATCGTCGTTGAACTTGTTGAACCTTGAACCCATTGAACCTTTGAACCAATGTGGTTCAATGGTTTAATAGTTCAATGGTTCAAGCCTTCTTCTCTTTGATAAGTGTTTTGAAGTCATTGAACCTTGAAGCGATTGAAATTTAAAGCGGTTGAACTTTGAACCTTGACAAATGCACTTAACTCTTGCTGCTGATGTTGAACCTTTAAACCCATTAAACCTGTTGAACCAAAATGGTTCAAGGTTCAATGGTTTAATGGTTCAATCCTTGCTTAGAAGATCATTGATGAACTCTTTTGGTTGAGCCTTGTCATTGAACCAACTTTGAAATTGCCTAAGTGTTGAGAGCTTGCTTCTTTCCTGCATAATCTATAGAAATCAACCTGTGAAGCCCGTTGAACTTGGCCTATAAAGTCCGTAGATTTTCTTCCTGCAGAGTCCATATATTCAAGCCTACAGAGTCCATATATTTTTGAGAAGCTTGAAAAATGAGGAATTTGAATGCTTAGAACAAATTTCAAGAAAGGAAGAGATTATTTTGGTCTGAGGAACCAAAATAGTTCACATGTTGTCCCAAAAAATGAGAAGTCTATTTTTGGGGACAACATAGAGTATCATTTTACATGGTCATAATTTAACTTGAAGTGTTTTAATAAAAGATAATAATCACATAAAATGCATTACCCCATTCAGAGATACATTAGCCTAAATTGACACCTATACATCATAAGTTCAAACCATTTAATGTGTTTTAGTGATTTTGGTCTAGATTGTATGTTATCATAGAATGTTGTTTAGATTAACAATTATAGGATAATAGTGATAGGAATTGGATGTATGTAATTTAACCCTATTTGATAAGGTATGGAAAGACATTTAGTCAAAGTGATGTCGTTTAAAAGAATGAAAAGGCTACTATAATTAGAAGAAATAAATTTCATTTCCACTTTCAATTTGCATGAATTATAGATAAAAAGGTTTATGAAATGCCCTAAACATTATTTGAGAAACCCATGATGCCCCATCAAGGGGTAGACAGAAAATATGAAAATATTTGATAGGTGGGCCATCGATTGGAATAAATTACAATATCATTAATTTTAGTAAAAAAGGTTCAAAAATAGAGAAATTAGAAGAAAGTGGGAGGAAAAATAGATCAATAGGGATAAAATAGTAACCAAATAAAGATAAAATGCAAGTATAGCCCTAGGGGTGAAAATTTTGAAAAAAATACTATATTTTAATCCTTGGGGGTAAAAACTATTCTTTTACACCCCTAACTATAGTAATTTTTGAGCTCTGAGATTTTCATGTGAGAGAGCTGAGCAAAATGGCTAATATCCCACACCACCATCATCTTGGAGAGTGTGTGAGAGAGTATCAGTGACCACTGGGGAGAAGAGAATTGGTAGGTACTCTTTTTTGCATTTAATTTTGGCATTTATTACATTTATTACATGTAATAAGTGGTATATTGGGTGATCCTGCCATTTTCTCAATTTGGAAAATTATGAGTTCACCTACAAAAAATGGTGGGGATGCCATGAAATTATCAATCTACCAATATTTTGATGGGATCATTAGTAAAAATTTTAAGTTCACTAAGACAATGGATAACTCTCATTTTAAAGTAAATTTTACATAGTCAAATGGTGATTTTTCCAAGATCAGTGGGATTATCCTGATAATTAGTAGGGATGACCTACTAAATAGTAGGATTGTGATAATCAATGGGATCACCCTATAGAATAGTGAGAACAACCTATGAAATGGTGGGATCACTAGAACAATAGTGAGAACACTAGAATAAAGTATAATGGGGCATATAAGAGATTAGCCCAGGTTAAAAATTAGAAGAAGAGAGATATAAATACATATAGGATTAGTCTGGGCCTCAAAATTAGAAGAATATGATAGAAATATAATTGACATGATGTCATGTGTTCAATTTTCAAGAGTGAGTAATGGTCATCACATCACAAGAGTGATGTTCTTGATATTGTGATGGTAGGGGCTGATGATAGATGATCTCATGGGCATCCTAGTAATATTGGACCTTTATCACCTAATAGGCCTGCCAATGATCTTTACAAATAGAGCATACTTGTCAACACTAGCAAAGAGGTGGCATTTAGATACTTACACTTTTAATCTACTAACTAGGGAGGCTATAGTGACATTAGACGATGTGCATCATATTTGGTAGGTGCCTATACAAGGACCAAGGATTACTTGGATGGGAGTGAGATGACAAGCTATGCTAGATGACCTACTGGGGGTAGTGGAGTAAGATATTGTATACAAATGCATAGATGTGGATGCACTGGAAGATTTGGTTTGGGCCCTAGAGGGTAGAGAAACATAGGGGATAGTTCCTCTAAAGGTGGTGGTTTTGATATCTATTACCAACATCCTTCTGATGCTTAATAAGAGTGGGTGGTTCTTTACCTTGGGATTGATTGGTGTGGTACAATATATGTTTGATCACCTAAAATAGTTTACTTTGGGACCAATCATTGTAGCACATCTGTATAAAGAATTCCATATGATTACCTATAGGGGAGGGCACAACATAGGCTACAACACACTACTAAATAAATGGGCCTGGGAGCATATAACAATTGTATGGCCAATAAGACTAAGATATTAGAGGGGACCAAAGGATCCCATGTCTTAGGGATGGTACCTGACAAGACAAAGCATGTAATAACACTTGGGGGACCTTCCTTACTGTAGGTGAGCCATCAATGAGATAGAGGATGGGGATTTCATTTGTCATCCCTACTTGGGGACAAAATTTTAAAGGGTGGAGAACTTATTTGTGATCGGGTTTATGATCACCCTATGATACATTATAGGGCACCATAATTATGTGGTGGAGAGTTATATGCCATATCAAGTCTATCAATAGTTTAGTATTCAATAAGATGTCCCAAAAGGTCCACATTAATTTGCACATGTGACCAGGGAGATCAAGGAGTGGGGGCCACTAGTGCCCAAAGCAAATGTAATGATACATTATGATAAGGTTGTGTATTTTCTATGGGACTATGTTAGAAGAGAGCTAGATTTAGGGGTTACTAATTCATATGCCACATGGTGGTTAAACGTGAGACTAATCTGATTAATTAGGCCATTAACCTAGTAGCCAGTATTATGACAAAGATGGGTATGGATGAGGAGGGACTAAGGATAGGCCCTAATATAGTGATAAGGTTAGGTTCTAGTATATCTAAACATTCCATTATATGTGGTGCAACCTCTAGGATAATAAGGTCCCACATAGGATGTAGATATGGCTAAGTTGGACATAAAGGATGTCCCAAGTGGTGATGGAGGCCATAAGATAGGATCAAGAGAGGTAGGGACCTCTAATACAAGTATAGTTTTGGGATCAAAATTAGGAGGGATAAGGCCCTTAGGCATAAGGAGGTCCATGGAGGACTAGGCTTTAATTGATAGTCTCTATAGGGAGATTACTACATGCCTCTCAAATAATGTTGTGTTATAGAGCATTATGGTTGGGTTATAGGTGTAATTAACTACAAATTAGAGAGACCACTAGGTTATGAGGTCTCATTATAGCCAAGGATGCATAGATTTCTAGTCTAGAGGATAGGTGGCATAGTTAGTAGGGTTTTAAGTCTAGTTAGCCACATAAGATGTGGAGTTTGTGATAGTTATTGGTGAGTGGTACTTTGCTTATATAGAGATAGATATGTTGATACATGAGAGATATGAGGCTTAGAGAGATATGATAGCTATAAGGAGTGGATTAGTGAGAGCCTTGGCTGATGTGATTATAGCCAAGGATGATGCCTTGCACACAAAATATGATGTCCTACATGCCAAGGATGAGATAACCTATTATAAATGAGTTTATGAGGCAATAGTTCTTGTGGAGTGAAGATTGGCTTCCTATAGGGAGAATATAAGGTCACAACATACTAACTAGACCTTCAGGTCCAAAGAGGGGATAGAGTTAGAGTGGTTGATGATGAATCAAACTATACAACATGTTGTTATGGGGCCTCCACCACCACATCCATAAACACTACCCACATCTAGGATGGGTCAAAGTTTCTAGCAGAGTCCTCCCAAGGATAAGTATGATGAGAGTTGATTGTGCTAGCTCTTCTTTTTTTACACTTATGATATGTATAGATATTATTGTGATGTATAGAAACATGATGTTGATGTGTGTGTGTGTGTGTGTGTGTGTGTGTGTGTGTGTGTGTGTGTGTGTGTGTGTGTGTGTGTGTGTGTGTGTGTGTGTGTGTGTGTGTGTGCGTGTGTGTGTGTGTGTGTTTGTGTGTGTGTGACATTCATTTTTGGTGTACTACTATCTATACATGAACTCTTAATATTATTTTATTGTCACATGATATTTTCATTGATATTGCTCTTGTTATGATATGTTTTGATATGTTAGTTTCAGGATATATATGTCCTTAGTTAGCATATAGATGTTGAGGTATTTTTATTATTCTGATTCATATATGACTAGATGTTATAATATAATTTAGGAGATGCGCATCCCAAACTAATCATATAAATAGTCAATTAGACTCACAGTGTATGCCAAGATATGCATGTCTTGTATAGAGTCTTATTTATTTCCTAAGTTAGCCTAGAATATATCTTATGTTAGGCATTGGGTATGGTGTGTTAAAAAATGATATTCATAGCTTCATTGACTTTTGTATTTGGATAACTTAGTGTTTACTATATAATAGTGAAATTATGCATCATAAGTATGGGTAACTTATAATAACATTCTACTTTTTTTCAATTGGCTGGTTCAAATGTGAATACTTATAAATAAATATAGTGATAAAAATTAACACACCCAAAGTTACAACTATTTATGTTTAAAAAAAACAAGGAGAAAATAACAATACACAAATGTAACCAAACTTAAAATCAAGATATGAACAATCAAGATTTAAGTAGAAACAAGAAGTTATAAACTCAATGAAAGAACAAATTAGTTAAACAACATGAAATTCAAGATATGAATAATAAATATCCACATTTATTAACAAGATGTTTTTAACAAACAAATAAATAATAAAACAACGGAAATACAAATGTAAACAAATCAAGCCTCAATGAAAACTAGACTACAAATGTTTATAGAATGTATTTAAACACAAGAGAACAAAATAATATAATACACAAAACAAAATAGTAAAACAAAAGATAAAAAGAAAGGCACAACAAAACACCAATAAATAAAGAACAAAAGCTAATGAAAATGAATGAATAATTAAAAAAATAAAGAAACTATCAATTCAACAATACAATAATGAAGACACAATAAAACACCAACAAAAATAGATAGAGAGATAATAAAGCACAATAAAACAAAAATAAAAATTAAAAAAACACATATGAATAAGGGTTAATCATAATGTTAGTGAAAACAAAAAAATAATTTGATCATGCATTTGTAATAGTGTCATTACATGTTGTGATAGGATGACCCCTAATCTAAGAAATCAAAATACTTGTACAATGATAAATGAAAAATGGATACAAATTTTCCCCCAAGTGATAGGGAAACAAAAACACAAAGCAAAATAGGGGAAAATAGAAGAAAAAGAAGGGGTGGTCGAGCTGACTCTAGATGCATAAGGCAATTGGACATTGTCTACATAGTTCCATGGATACAAGATCCAACATAAACTTCAATCTAAACATAGTTATCTTAAGAGATGGGATAAAATAAAAGTGATGATAATAAAACATGATTGTATTGTAGAGGAATAATGTGATGGGATCACAAAGTGGTGAGTGTGTAAGAGATAATTGGAAAATGTTTTTTGAAATTTTTTGAGAATCTCAACTTGATTGAGGATTATGAGATACTAAATGGCTTAACTCATAAAATAGTGATAGTATGGGATTAGCATAAATAAAGGTTCAAATCAATGTTTTTTATTTTTGTTTGTTATTTTTTAATGTTTTTTTTGTTTTTTGGGATAAGCAATAAAAAATGTATTATCAAAAGGCCCAGGGAACTACTTAACTAAGGAGATGCACTTCCAAAGGTAAGTAAATAACTAAACTAGTTGAAACAGTACCTAAGAATATAAATAATGGTACAAGGAACTAACTAATCGAGGAGATGCACATTCAAGAGTAGGAGTTCCAATAATAGCTAAAATCAGCTGCAATAACCTTTGTTATTCTATCAACGCAATAATGCCTACCAAAAAATAGAAAAATAATAATAGAAGAGTATATAATATCAAATAAATTTAAGGAACCTTTCAGCAAGCAAAAACTATGTGGTTACATATCTTCGTACACTTGTCTATAAAATAAATCTATGAAATACTATTTAGGATAAATTTCTTTGTGAAAATGACACTAAGTGTGTCCAAAATGCCTATGAGTCATAATCAAGATCATAATTGGTTATAGAATATAACTATCCAGGCTACAACGGTCTAGGGTTACAACGGTTTAGGGTATTAAAAGAATATTTTGCTAGGTAGAATAGTCCAGGTTATAATAGTCTAGAATGAATGAAAATGAGTCTAGGAGAATATAAATGATCTAAAGTGTCAATGGTCCAAGGGTATAATAGTACATATTTACAATGGTCCAAATTAGTAAAAGAATATTGTTCAATTTAGAATGGTTTAGAGTTACAATAGTCCAAGGTAGTAATAGAATATTATTCATAGTAGAACGGTCCAGGATAAAATGAGTCAAAATAATAATGGTCTAGAATTATATGTTCTAGAGTATAATAGTGGGATAAATGACTTCAGCATAGGTTTCCCCTAAGTAAGGGGTATTTTTGATAATGGTCTAAAGGGTTGTCAAGCGTAGAACCGCTTGAGATGTATAATATTCATGGGTTATAAGAGTTATTCACCTTTTAGAGTAAATAATTAGTATGCCCCCAATCCATAATTTGTTGTGATAATATATGGGCCTAGCTAAATAGGTTGAAACTTACCCTTCTTCTTGTATTCAACATTAGTGTTCTTTTGGTTCTCCTTCAAGACCAAATCACCAATTTAAAACTCTCTAGGGAGAATGCATTTGTTATAGCTTTTACATAATCTAATATGATATGCTTTCAAGTTATCCAGGGCATCTAAATGCTTACCATTAAGGAGATTATTCTCTTGTAACCTAGAAAATATACAATATTCATCATCTTCAATGTTCTCTAAGGATACCTACAGTGATAGCAACTCGATCTTAATTAGGATAATATCCTCCATGCCATAAACAAGGGAGTATGGATTGGCTCCTATGGGGGTTTGATGACTAGTGTGATAGGCCCGAAGGGCAGGACAAATTTTCAAGTGATAATTATGGCCAACATTATTGACAATCTTCTTTAGGATTATAAAAATGGTTTTTTTAGATGTCTCAAATTGACCGTTGCCTTCTAGGTTATATGGTGTGGATTCTTTGTATTTTATTTTGAATTTGGCAGAAAGAGCTTTAACATATCAATTCACAAATGATCCACCATTATCAAATATAATACAAGTTTATATACCATACAATAGATGATATGGTAATGGATAAAATTAAAAATATGCTTCTTGGTATCGTAAGTGAGAGGAATGACCTCAATTCACTTAGTAAAATATTTAGTAGTAGTAAGAATATGCTTGTGTCCATTAGAAGAGGTTGAGTTTATTTTCTCAATGAGATTGAGGCCCTATGTAGAGAATGGCCATGGTGTAGTGATCAGTTGGAGTGGCAAGGAAGGTATGTGTATAAAATTACCATGTTATTGGCAAGTAACACACTTTTTGACATGAGTATAAGCATCTATTTCCATCTTGGGCTAGTAGTAACCTATTTTAAGGAGTTTCTTGGCTAAGAACACACCATTGTTATGGGCCCCACACATACCTTCATGAACCTCCTTAAGTGCTAAGTTGGATTCTCCCAAAGATAAATAATGAAGAAGAATTCCATCATAGCCGTTATGATAAAGAATGTTTGCAAGGAGGGTATAATGGGCTATGTGATGAAGGAAGATTTTTTGGAAATTATGTGAAAGGTCAAGTCAAAATACTTAGTCATGGAAATAATTATAATTATCTTGAAACCAAGTTAGTTTAGGTAGGGGATTGGGACCAATAATGGTATATATCCTCTCTGAATCTAGAAATACATGAGTAGGTTGTAGAATATTTTTAATGAGAAACTGATACTCTTTTGTACTGCTGGGTGTCTATATCATGGATCCAATTATCACCATTACATCAAAAAATCTATTATTTTCCCATGGTACCTTCTCAAATTATATGGATTTAAAATGAGTCTTGAGATTATCCTTAATGTTCTTGTAGGGTACAAACTTGCCATTTCGAGTCTGATATTGATCTATGGTTTGATTAATAATCAACTGTGAATCCCCATAGACCATAAACCATTAGATATCTGATTATACTAAAAAATGACGTCTTGTAATAAGGGCTTCATACTCAGCCATATTATTGGTAAAATGATATTTAATATGAAACACTTTGGGAATTAGATCCCCTTATGATGTAATCAACAAAATTCCAACCCCATGTCCATAAGATGCGAAGGAGCCATCATAGTATAACTTCCACTGCTCAGGTTCAAGCAACCCTTCTTCTATTGTCACAATAGAATCATCTAAAAAATTAAATTTGAGTGTTTGAGTATCTATGATAGGACCTTATGTAAGTTGATCTACAATAACCTGCCCCTTGATAGCCTTTTGATTCTTGTACTCAACCTGCCCCTTGATAGCCTTTTAATTATGGTACTCAACATCAAATTCACTTAAAAGCATGATTAATTTGGCCATGCGACCTATGATCTTTGGATAATAACTATTTTAGAGGGTCCACTTTAGTAATAACAATTTTATTATTTAGCATATAGTGTCACAATTTTTAGGAAGTGAACACCATTACTAAACACACTTCTACATAAGTGTATAATTATGTTCATAAGCCAAAAGTGTGTGGCTTAAATAATAGACCTAATTTTATTTTCCATGTTCATTAGTTAGGGCTGAGAGTGCCCCTGATGCATGTTTTGTTATTGAAATATAAAGAATCAATGGTTTTTTAGGTGTTTGTAGTCTCAAAACTAGAGGGCTAGCCAAGTATGTTATGAGATTCAAAAAATTTACTTGACATTCATCATCCCATTGAAAAGTGACCCCTTTTTTCAAGAGGTGTGTAAATGGGTGGCACTTATCTACCAGTTGTGAGATGAACCTATGGATAAATTGAATCTTTCCCTTCAGGCTATAGAGATATTTGGGATTAGAAGGTGGAGGCATTTCTACAATGGCCTTGACCCTATTAGGATCTAATTCAATCCATATTTGTGACATAATGAACCTTATAATTTTTCCCAAAGTGACACCAAAGATACACTTCTTAGGATTCAAATGAACATTACACTCACAAAGTCTCTCAAAGATCCTTTATAGAACATTAGGATGTTTGGCATGTGTTTTTGATTTAGATAGGATGTCATCAACATAGTCCTCAACAATATCATGCATCATGTCATAGAATATGATAGTCATAACATGATGATAGGTGGCCCTAACATTATTCAATCCAAAAGGCATGACTTGATAATAGAGTGCTCCCCATGACATGGCAAACACATTTTTTTACTAATCTGATAGAGCTACCTTGATCTGATTATATCCTAAGAATCCATATATGAGGGATAACATATCATAACTGGTAGTAGAATCAACAATCATGTCAATATTGGGCATAATAAAATCATCTTTGGGACTCACCTTATTGATGTATCTAAAATTAGTACAAATACATATACCCTATGACTTTTTGCTTACTAGAACTATGTTTGATATCCATTCAGAATAGTCTAGTGGTTTGATGATTCCAACTCCTAATAGTTTATCTAGTTATAATTTCACCAAAGAATGATGTGTGGATGCATCTTTCTTAACTTCTATTTTACCAGCTTAGCATTTGGATGAACAATTTAAATTGATACACAACCAAGTTAGGGTCTAGGCCTGGCATGTTGGAATAAGACCATGCAAAGATATCAATGAATTCCCTTAGAATGGTGATAATATAGTCACACTCTTCATAATTGAGGGAAGATCCAAGATAAAACAAAATTTGGATTATCATAAGTTATCAGGTTCACTTCAGTGGTATTTTCTATGAGGGGCATAAAACCATCTTGTAGAATAATGGGTAGCATCTAATCCTAATCCTCTTCTTCTACTTCAACTTCTGGTTGTCCTTCCCAAAGCTCTTGATAGTGAGACAAATATAAATCTACCAAATCAGGTAGTGACCAACTAAAAAATATCTCAAGACAGTCAAGAGCAAGATACTCAAAGACTTTATGTTATTCTGATGTGATACTGGAACTAGTTATAGAGCTAGGACTTGGTGGATACTGTGCATCCTTCAAAGATGAGTAAACTTTTCTATCCAAGAGCACCTAAAATAGGTTTTCACTCAAGGGCTTGTCTTTTTATTTACTATTTCCAAAATCAACAAGTGCCTCAAAGAGGTTTTCACCCAAAGATCTTGATGTTTTATATTTTACATGACTAAAAAATTCTATCTGCTCTCCAAAGTAGGTGGAAACATCCAAAGAGAATTCAAATCCTTGATTATGATCACCAATTATCAATTTGTCTCTGAGGCCCATGTTCTCAAAACTAGATTCCTAATTCTGAACTTTATTGAGGGGGATAATAGACTCTTGTTGGTCTCAATCATGAGGTTAAGATGGCAAAGGCAAAAGAGACAATGGGATGTGATAGTCATAATGGATTTGGAGTCAAATTGGTCCATGTGAGCAAGCTCATTATAAATGTTATGATGGGATATTTCATCACTTCCAAGAATCTCATTGGTAGTAAATTTAGAAGAATCACTATTAAAATATATGAGGTCACCCTCATGTGATATAAATCTGAGACCTTGACTCATATTAGGCTTACCTACTGATAATGGTTCCAAGATTCCTTGTTCTCATGGTACAAGGACTTTACCCATAGAATAAAAGTTATAAATAATATAATTAGGGAAAGGATACTTAGGATTATGAAAACAATTAGTAATGCCATTAGAATATAACTAGTTTCCTTTAACAAAAGCTTCTCGATCTTGATTTGGTGAAGTAAGTAAAAATACCATTTTTAGTTTTTATGTATCTTTCTTATTTTTCCAAATCATGTTGGGCCTGCAATGGATTTAGGATGGCTTGGGTTTGTTGAAAGACTTAGGAGACTTGGGTAACCTAGCAATTTGAAAGGTATTTTTTAGATGGTATGTGAAAATTCCTACATTCTCAATAGTGACCTTTTGTGTAAGTGTTATGGGGAATGGATCAGCTAAAGTGAAATTAAGGTCACTTGGGTTGATATAATTGGACTTAAGTGGTTGTGAAACTATTTCTTTTTTTATTTTTTGCAAAAAATTCATAACCAGGGCAATAGTTATAATTATGAAATTTAGCCTCTAGGTGTTTGCAATATTAGTAGGGCTATATATTGGTAGGAATGGTGACTTCAATCCCATCATGGGGAACTTAAGGCACTGGTGAAAAGTGGATGGGATCGATTTCACTTCATGGATCCAAGGACAACCAAAAAGTATATTATACATCAATTCAATATCCAAAATATGGCACAAAGTATGATAGGATACATACCCAATAATAATTGGAAAAAAAATAGTTCTAGAAGATTCCCTTTCAGTGTTGTATGCCTTAATCATGATTATTTTTGGTTGGATGTCCATAGTAGTATAACCCAATCATTTTACTAACTTGAGAAACACTATGTTCAGCCTTGAACAATTATCTATAAGAACCCACTTGATCTTATGATTTTCAATAATGACCTCAATGTATAATGGGTTATTATGGCTAGGACCAAGACTAGACATATCTCTCTGATTGAATGTAACTTATTGGAAAGGAGATAAATTCCCTACAAGTTTTTGAAATTGTTTAGGTTTAATGTTCTATGGAATAGTGGACTATTGAAGGATGTCATTAAAAATAATTTTATGGACATATGATGTATACAAAAGATCTAAGATATAAATTTATGCAAGGGTTTTACTTAGTTGGTCTGAGATACTATACAACTTTTCAACAAAAGTATGAGAGGGTTTAGCGTTGACTGGTACAATGTTCAATTTTGGATCTAACAACATGGTGTTCACATTTGGTCTAGTGTTGGAAGAGGGAAAATGGCCCTGGAGAGTGACTCATGAGCATCTAGTTGTGATTGTGTAATCTAGAGTTAGCAAAGAGTCATTATAATTAGAAGAAGGCAAAGGGCCTTGGATGGTGAATCAAAAGTGTCTATTTGTATTGGCACAATTTTAAGTTATCAAGGAGTCATTATAATTAGATGAAGGGGTTTCAGAGATGGTAACCCATAAAAACTGAGGTGCATTGGAATTGCTTAAACCTAGTGCAGTGTTACTCAAGGAAGAGGGTGTTGACCCTATAATGGAGGGTCTAGTACTTTGAAGAGCATAGGATGGTTCACATTTTTTTATGGTGATATTGGTAGCATGATTTGCATAAATACATCCCATAGTGATATTATAATCGTATGACATGTATTATAACCTAGATTATTAGCATGGGTATTATGATCCTAATTATGATCATATTGATTATGAATCTGGCCTTGTGCTTGTTGACTTTGGTTTTTCCCTTGATTCTAATTGTTTCTTGTTGGTTGTTGATTGTGTTTAGGAAGGGGTTTTTTTAAATGCCCATGTCTTGATTAGTGTTTCATACTATGTATTTTGCTTTAATTTCACTACTTTCAATCAAGTCCTCAATAATATGCCTCAATTGAACTCATCAATAAATGCCATGGCTGATAACATAATGGAAATTATAAAACTCATCCTCTTGATAGTAGTTGAATTTGGATTGATCTTCAAGGAATGGCCATGGTATATGACACATAATCAGATTAGATGCTATGATATTTTGGAACATGGCCTCAATAGGCTCTCCCAATTTGTTGAATACTCTATATTTAATGAATGAACTTCATGGAGGAGCCCTTTGTAAAGTGGTTGATGGGTTAGGTGGGGCTAGATGCACATTTGGAGTTGGTAGTGCCTACACCATTTGCACATGTCTAGACTATGTTACTCCATTTCCCACCATGTTTTTATTTTTGTTGAACCCTTTAGGTTATTATTTAGAAAACCTTAAATAGGTGATTAGGTTTGATTAGATGTTTGACCCTATGAATAAATCTTAACAAGGCTTTTAGCAATAAGCACCTTCTCAATTTGCACACCCTTGTCTATGATTTCTTTGAACGTGTTTACACAAGTGAGTCATATATTATGAGCACATCATGGTGTAGATTTTATGAAAAAATATCAACTATATATTTATCTAGAAAATTGTGTTAGAAGAATCCAATTAATGCTTTCCATCACTGTAGATATGCTGCGAAGCTTTCCCCATCCTATTATTTTTCCTTGCATAAGTTGACCAATGTCAACTCATGTTCAATGTGGTAAGAGAAATGGTTGAATTTTTTTTAGATAAATCATTTGAATCTACCACCAATATTTTAAGTAATTTGAGGAGCCAATATGAAGCTTGTCTAGCCAAATTATGTGGAAATAAGAAAATCAAATAAACATTGCTATAGGCTACCCTTAGCACAGTACATAAAAGTCTAGGATATGTTCTCAAATGTCACCCTTCCTTTTGTATTTATTAAATTTAGGTTCCTATAAATGAGGTGGGAAAGTGAATTTGAGAATACTTAAGTCAAATAGATATGGACGTATCTCATTGAACTTATATTTCTTGACTCAGTTTCCTGTCTCTAGTCTTGACACTATTTCCTTCATTGAATTCCACTCCTATATGTTTGGTGGGTGGAATATAATTTTTTTGGGGTGGTATGTGCCCTATTACATTATTTTTTAGGGATATAAACCCTATGATCTGAGACTTTTTTGATTTACTTCTTGAGTCAAGTAGGTTAGCCATTGATTCCTAGGCATTTTATGGACATTTTCTAGAATATGCCATTGTGAACTATAAGTATGTTATTGGTTTTTAAGGGTCTATGGTTAGTTAATAAAAGGACATGATGGTTGGGAGGAAATTTACAAAGTGTTTTGAATAATACCCCCAATGTGTGTTTATTTATTCATCCCTTAGTTTTGTGAAATAATAAGAGCCTATTGATAATTGAAGAATGTATACTCCATGTCTAGTGAAACATGTTGTGAAGCATCTCTAGGTTTATTTTGTTCAATTTAAATGGCAAGATATATCATGGACTTAGTCTTAACTAGGATATGATGAATTTGACTTATCACATTCTCTTTTTATTTATAAGCTTTATTATTGATCAAAGTTACAACTAAAGAGTTTGTTAAGTCTACAATAAGCTCTTTTACATATCATTGACTAATTTTATTGATCTTGGTATCAAGATCCAAATAGTTGGGAATAGACTCTATGAGTGTTTCTTTTCCCTTACTAGAATAAGCAACATTATATTTTACAATATAAGAGATTGCTCTTGATATTTCTCTTCTACCCTAATAAGTGTGTGAAATTATTCTATCAAGAAACCTGGTGGTAACCTAGCACCTAATTATATAAACCTTAAAAGGATTAATCTTTGTCTTCTAAGGGTTGATTTTAATAATAATCTTATTTATACCCTACATTTTTTGGGATATCCTCAAACATGATGGATTTCTCCTATCTATCATAAAAATGATCCTCCTCATAACTAGGGTCATAAGAAACCCCAATATAGAAAATAGCTTTGCATCATGCTTGAAAGATGGTTTTTCTACATTTGATAAGATGTGAAATGTATTTTGTAAATGTTTAAAAAAGGTGTTTGTATTTATTCAAACAAATTACAAGGTAAGATGAAACTATAATAAAATAAGTGGCATAGTACCACACAATTAGAAGAAAGTGGTTATGAATTTACTCAACCTTGGTGGGTTGAAATTGTCAAATCAAAAAAGGGAAAGATAAATTTGGAACATAAAGTGCATGCTAGCACAATAAACTTAGGTCAAAGATACATTAATACCATAAAAACTATATAAAACTATGATGAGTCATGACTAGAAAATTAAAAGGTCTTTCTGATTAAGAAGATAACAATGAGAATTAAGAAGCTCAAAATGTGAATTAACAAAAGAATGCCTAAACCAAATGGGAGGCAAAATGGTGCCACATTAAGACAAGATATAAAATGATATAGGAACTTAGAGCGTGAGTGAATGCAAGATAATAAAATTCCACAATAAAAATAAAATGGTGACGAGTCTAGGTAATGACCTTTAATCCAAATGGGAAATCATACCAAGTTATTTAAGCCAAGTGCTAGAGGTAAACCAATATCACCTTGGATTATAACTTATAAAGGTGATATTTTTAATTTAGACAAAAATTAAGGACTTTGATATATTTTTTAATTGGATGAATGGTCTATACTCAAATAGACAACATAACAATGTTGTTTGGAAAATACAAACACAATGTTGTGAATTAAGATTTAAACAAGGAAAAAAGTGATTTTAATTTGGTAAGTGTAATGCCTCTTTATTCAAATAGAATGGTGCATGACAAAGTTTTTGATTTTTTTATGTGTTTTTAATTTCACACAAATAGTTTTAGACTCAAAAAAACCAAGCAATTAAAGGATAAAATTACAAACACACCTAAATGTAACATCCTGAATCCTAAAACTAACAAGGTTGCATGATACTGTCAAATTCTATATATATAAGTGATCTTGAGAGGATTTTTAAATGTTAATAAAAAAATAAAAGAACATGAAAATTAGGGTTTTTACACCCCCTCTTCTCTCAAAATTTTGTATGGTGATATGGAAATTTAGGCTACTCACCCTATATCAACAATATGTCCACGATAAGTGGGGCTTAACTAAAACTAAATTTTTGTGAATCTAGATGGTCCCAAGTGTCAATAACACTAGAGATGTTCACATAAATTGGATTCAAATAAATCAAATTATTGTGAAAATTTCTTGTCCTTTTCACAACCACTACATTCATCAATTTTTCAGTATAGTGTGATGTCCATGTTACCCCTATGGTCTAAAGCTGATAACCACTAACAGAACTTATTTTAAATGCTCAAAATAAGCATATTAGTGTATCAACCTTAATATATATACCCAAAAATTGATTTAAGTTGAAATTATGTGGGGAGATGAATTCCTAATTCAACACTTCCTTAGATAACCCATGAGAAGGTGATGAACTCCCACTCACAAGCCAAAGTGCATAAAAATAAAGACAAGTGAAAAGACTTTAAGGTCATTTTACGATCACCTAAACCATATGGATTTGAGGAGGGCCCTAGTGAATTTATTTTGATGCCTTTAGACAAGGCACTAAATGTAAATAATGAAAAATTTTGGTCACCCACGTTCCCTAAAGGAGATGGGGGAGAGCATGCATTCAACACTCAATTTGCTAAAATCAAACACTTCAATAAACAAACATACAAATATAACACTTAAGAATATTTATATAATTGTGAGAGTTCATTTTAATCACTAAAATTAAGTGTGTAATTAATTTTGCCTTTACTTTATTAGTAAATGGAGACTAAATGACTTAAATCTTGCAAACAAGATGTTAGAAGTTTTAAATCAGGGTGTACAATTGTTAGAAAAACTTCTAGATTATTGTTTTAAGTATCTATTTTATTGTGTAGTTTTATCTCACCATTACATAGAGTGATTTAATCATTTCACATTGTGTTCCTACCATTTTATAGATTGATCTTGGTGAAATATAGAGCAAAGGAAACACTAGTTTGTGATCTCACCAATTGACAGGGTGATATCACTGATTAGTGGGGTGATCCTACCAAAGTATAGGGTGTTTCTATCAAAATGATAAAAAGAAACAATATCAACCTATTATTTTCTATTCTAAAGTGATCTCTCCATTTTACAGGTCGATTTCATCATTACATAGTGTGTTCCTACCATTCTACAAAGTAATCTCACTAATTCACATCATGATCTCACCAATCCTGTAAAACACATAGGTAGATAGAGAGTGAATAATATTAATTTCACCATTCATGTAAGTATTCCCTCTATTTCATAGGGTGATCTTGATAATGTTCAGGTTGATCTTGTTGACTTCCAGAGTGATCCCAGTGTTTTATAGGTCGATCCCACCATTTGTCTCAGAAGCCATAGAAACATAAAATGAGAGAAAAAGAAGCAAAAAATAGCCTCCAAAGAGGGTATAAATGCAAAATTATAAGGTATAAAGACTTTTGTGAGGTGTGGGTCCCACCAATCATGCCAAAATGTAGAGTAGGATTATAATATGCATTAGTCCATGTGTTAGTCAAGAAAAACTCTATAAAAAAGAATATAGATAATAAAACATCAAGCCCACTCCCTCATGGGGTGTTTCTAATGAATTATAATATCTATTTAAAAAATGAATACTACCAAACCTTCAAAATAATCTCCCTCCTTCCAAGAGTAGTAAAAAAATGTGTTTTTCCCTAGATTTGGTGCTCTAAATCTATGTTAATGATGAGTAGCCTAGTCCTCCATCACTTCCTAGTGCACCAATAGCTTAGGCTCCCAATAGTTATTTCATTTGTGAAAATATCTAAAGCTTTTCTATATAAATTTTTAAATAGTAAGTTTTTATATCTCAAGATTAAAAATGGTGGTCTTGGATCACTTATTTATAGCTTTCTAAAAATGTTCAGAATCAACCATGACCATCCATCTTGAGATCAATATGTATGGTCATGGATTAATTTAATTTTGGAGGGAGAAACCATAAATATTCCCATTAATAGTTATAATAATGGGGCATTGATGAGGCATAGGAGATCTTAATTCTAATATGTGTTCCATTAATGGCCTATGGATGCCACCCCATTGATGATGTCATGGGATGATGTAGATTTGAGGAATGAATTTTAAATAGATAGATTTTCAATAACTTCCATATAATTTTCACTTAGGCTCTTGATTTGATTTAATTTTCTTAAGTGGTTTTTATTAATGTTTTGTAATTCTTTGGAAATCTATTACATGATTAATCAAATTGGTTAAAAATGTCATTTTACTGAGTTGTAATTTGATTGGAGTATAATAATAAGAAGGTGTTATTTACATATGGAAAAAACCCCAGTTAGGGTATTATAGACATAAAATAACACATGCACATAACATTTTCTACCAAATTAGAATAATTCAGTGGTCTAGAGTGTCATTTTGTGTGGTCATAATTTGAATCAAAGTGATTTAAGAAAAGATAATAATCACATAAAATGAATTGCCCCATTCAAGGATACATTGTCCTAAATTTGCACTTCTACGTGACAATTTCAAACCATTTAGTGTGTTTTAGTGATTTTGTCTTAGATTGTGCATTATTGCATAACGTTGCTTAGATTTATAATTACAACACAATAGTGATAGGAATTGGATGTCTACACCTACAAGATCTATATGGCACTTACAAGCTTTAGATAGTGACTCCAAGTTATATATGATTACTACAAGCTCTAGATAGTGGCTACATGCTATAAATGATGACTACAATCTCTCAACAATGACTACAAGTTCTAGATAGTACCAAGTAGTATGCATACTCTAGACAATGTTTGTAGCCTCTAGGAAATAGTCATTGTACTTTTAAAAAAGGCATCTAAATGTTGTGGTTGAGTGACACCTAGGGTTATCCTTCATGATGAAATTACTTTTCCTTCAATTCACCATGATTTCAAAATGTATTTTTCAATATTCAATTTAATTTTACAAAGTGATTTTTCTAGGGGCCCTTAAAAAAAACTCTAGTTTTATCTTATTGTCTAATGTGATTTATTAATTATTTATTAAATTATGTTACATGTTTTATAAAAATATTTTCATCTTATTTACATTTACTATGTCTTACATTTGTTTATTACATAACTTTTTTTAATCTACTTAATATGTCATTTTTACATTTTAATTTTTAATTTTTGGCCATGTATTTTATCACATTTTATAGGAAAAAATTAAAAATAACATGATAACATCCTCATATATTGATACTATAACCATAACACATGGTAGATTCACAATTTTGAAATCCCATATAGAAAAAAGGATTCAAAACTAATGATATATATACAAATGTCAAAAAAAATATGCATAAAAAATTTACAGCATGTACATGTATAGTTGTGGATTACATTCATCCATTTCTATATGAGAAGCCATAATATATAGAAGCTATGGATGTATCCACACTTATATACCTCTCTAGTGTATCATTATAATACCATAATCCTACAACCTCCCTTTATGTTATGGCTAGCTCTGTCTCTATCTCATGGATCCTACATTCTAAGTCCCTATCACATTATGTGCTAGTTATATAAGTAGATATCTATATATCCATATTTATGGCTAATACTGAATATGCCATCACCACTTGATTTTATGATGTATCATATCCTCTTTTTATGATTACAATGTTATCTCATTGCTATAACTCCTACATAACCTCTCATACCAACTTAAACTAGATAGCATGCTCACCAAAATTAGGTACTGTGAGATCTACCATGACTATGGTGTCATTCTTAATCAACACATAATCCAAGATCTCATAGTGTGAAGCCTTGATAATGTTTCCACATTATGCAATCTCAAGCATAAAATCTAAATAATAAAATAAATCAACATTAGATCTCTCTCTCTCTCTCTCTCTCTCTCTCTATATATATATATATATATATATATATATATATATATATATATGTATGTATGTATATATATATATATATATATATGTATATATATATATATATATATATATATATCAAAATCTCCAAGGTAAATATATCTCTAATCTCTAGCATGTACATAACTATAACTAAAAAAAGTGATGGTAAAAAAATAATTAATTTATACCTTTCTTATGAGTATCTCCATAACAGTCTCCCCATCTTCTCTACCTTTATGGACAAACCCTTCATCTTAGCTCTAACATGATTGATCTCCCACCAACCACTCTTGCTAGACTATTATTACTTGATGCCCATGGTCTCACATTATCTATAAACTAATATGTTAGGTCTAGGTATATCATCCTCTATCATAGGTACATTCAAATCAGTTCTAACATGTTTATATGCCCTCCCCTTTAATAACTATTTCTACCATTATTTCCCCCCTTATGGATCACAATAAAGTCTCAATACCAATTTATAATTTGGTACCCCCAATCCTTGCCACTCTTTATAATGCCTCACGCATTGGGGTGGGACATATATATATATATATATATATATATATATATATATATATATATATATATATATATATATATATATATATATATATATATATATATATATATTCACCCTTAAAATTGGGTATATATAGTCCCTAAACCTAGGTGGAAAATTAAATCTCAAACCACCATATGTAGTGACATGTGATCCTTAGCCTCACCTTTTCCCATTAGTGTATGGAAATGTGTTACATGTAACCATGATCCCTCGATACAACATCCATATGATATTATATTGCCTCATGTTCTCTAGTGCTAAATATAATGGGATCCATAATAAACTTTAATCCTCTTTCCACCTCATCACCTGAAGAAAGTGGTCATCAGTCTAGCATAGTATTATTGCTAGCTTCTACATAAGAAATTACTTGTATATATAGAATACCAATAGTGTGATGGGACCCGTAGTAAATTAGCCATAACTAATCATGTCATATAAATCATGTAAAAGTCATACCTAGATCATATCTATGATATCACACATTTTGTTATGTTATAATGCATGCTAGAACAAGGCTATAATATACAATGGATTTTTTCATCTAACTTGTGACATAACACACACATAGTTACCAAGCTATTGATAATATGGAATTCTAGACACATAGAATTTGAAGACTCTCATGATCATCTTATGTTTATCATACCAATCTAACTATGTGGCCCATCAAGCTAGACCCTAATTCTCTAAAATTTGTTTTAGTGCATCATAAATCATATGAGTGTCCTCTATTAAGAATCCAAATATCAAATGTACATCTTCTAATGTGATAGACACATATATTATTTACACATCCACCTCCCACCTAATTTTTTTTTGTGATCCTTTCCCAGTGCCCTAGGAACATTGCTATTTTTTCCACATTAATATGGAATTGACACATCTCCATGATACCTTTGAATCCTAGGATAATCAAACATGCTCTCTCCAAGTCTGTAATATTAGACAATAGATCTGGAATCTATTTCACATGTACACTTATCCACTGTCATTGACACCTTTGTAATTATAAATAACTACACCTAATTTAGTGTTTATCAATTTTTTAAAATCAAATTAAAAAATTCATTGAAAATGAAATATAACTAAAATTGGTCTTTATTTTTAATGTATCAACCATTTTATTTCTTATCTACTACATCGACCATACTAGTATGATATCAACCATCCAGTTCATTCCTATAAAATATAATTAATACATATTTTACCATCTATGTTATTTATTTTCCTATTTTATTAGTAATACATATATAGTATTATAAATATAATTTTCCTTTCACAGTACTAACCATCTTTTTACATTATCAGACATTTTTATCACCTATACTACTATATTAAATACCAAATAAAAAATGGAGAATACATATATTTTTGACATCATATATATATTGGCCATCCCATATGGTATCAAAAAGGGTTACGATTTAAAATCACTCAACTACATTAGCTTGGCTGTTAAAATTTCTAGTTGGCATCAATTTAATCCTTTTTTTCCTAATAAATACCCATGGCCCTAAATTTTAGACTTTTTTTCGTACCTTTCACCAATTATAACCATTGAGTATTATGATTTCACATCCCATCCTATTTCCATCACCAAGTGATTTCCATAAGAACCCTTGAGCCTAGTAACTCCATATATTAAAATATATTACACCAAATATTCATGTAAATTTATATAATATGAAAATAGGTGGTTATTAGCTAGGCTACACACTCAACTAGGAATAACTAGGTATCTCAACTATGCTCTATTGTATCATGAGGATTAAAAGTTCACCAAAATCATAAAATAAAATACATTAATACTCAAATGTAAATATGATATTTATAAATAAATAATCTAGCCACAATAAAACAAAAGTATCAAGACTCCACACTGACTTATTATGGATGATCATTTCCACTTGCCACACCATGCAGGTGGAAGAAGGAGGACCTTGGAGTCATTAATTTTCTTAAAAAATTCTCCCTTTCCATGGAAATACCTTCAAAACATAATGGTTTCCTATTTTCCAAATCCCACACTTAGGATCTTTGTAGGATGACTTAGAACTTCGTTCCTTTTCCAAAACTTTACATACAAATGCACAAATTATGAAAATAATTTAAGCCCATTTGGGTAGCATAAATTTTACATTTTAGATCTCAAAAATGGATATAATAATATACAACAAATAAAAATTAGGATTTTTCATCTTCAAGCAAAAATGGGTAATATAACAAACATGGTGTCTACATACATAATCCATTAAAATCACCAAAGAAATAGGGCATGCCAAATGGCCTTACACCTCTTGAAAAATCCAGAACATGAGAATGAAGAAAGATAATTATTAAAATACATAAAATAGGTGACAAGGAAGTTTACCTTGGCTCCACCTCTTAGATATACAAAACAAAATATCCTAAAAGTAATATAAACTAGATTTATTCATCATTATATAATCTCGTCATCTTTTGTTTCTAGCTCTCCTCCAATCTAAAATTCAAAATGAGGAAAAAATCCACCTATCAAGTGACTTTCCATGCTCTTATAGATAAAATAATATAACCTACTAGATAATGGGAAGGTGACATTTTTCTCTTCCTATTCTTTGGCACCTATCAAAAAATTATTCTCTAGCATTAACTCTCCTTACACACTCATGTAGGAAACCAAGACCTAAACATACCTCTTTATTATCTCACTTCCCATATCATAAATGGCCACATGGTTTGTCCTATGACTTAAACACCACTCCACAAGTCTTTATCGATACTTTACATCCACTTGAAAACATGGGTCCAAGTTCCCATTCTAATTTTGGTTAATGAGGCCCCTTAAGTGGCATACATATTTGAATTTATCAAAGATAAAAATGTTAAGGTGAATTCTAACACCTTTTATAAGGGTAACGAATAGTGTCAAGGGATGTGAATCATGCTAAGAAGGCCAAAGAGGTTCAAACTCACAAACTATATTAGATGGCATAAGGGTTATATTTTAATCTAAGTAGGTAAAGAGTCTCTACTCCATTAAAACCAACACTTTAATTATTCTCAACATAGTCACAATTCCCTTGGCCTCCCCTTTTTCTTTTAAATCATTGCACACAAAATTTATCTAAGGATAGCCAAATAATTTAAATTTGAAAAAAACTTATTTAATATGTACAAGCATACATTATATGCATAAAATTATTTCAATAATAATATTATATCCATAGTAATCATGGGGTAACATACATATTTCAATCATACAAGCATCAATATAATCAATCATAAACTTAAAAAGCACTAGTTCTATAAGTATGACATATAATGTGCATTTTAATAAGAAATTGAAATCATCTATCACCAATATTTGAATCAAATTCAAGTAAAAAAATAAAAAAAACATCAATTATATAACCCACTATCTCTTAGTAATTTAATAATCATATAATCAACATAACATCAAGTGTCTCATGTCTCAATAATATAAGAAACATATCTAAATGGATAATACCAAAATTCTAACAAAACTAGCACTGTGAAAAATTTGGCCTCACATACCCCATCCCCTTATGCTTAATTCCTCCTCTAAGTCACTTAGAGTAAAAATTCTAGATTTAAGGATGTTATAACTATCTCAAGGAATCATACTGACTCAACACAATAGTCTCTCTAAGTCAATGATCTCATATCTCTACTATCAGATCAAAGAGTGCAATGAAATACACTAAAATATCCATGGCCAATCATTAGTCAACTCCATCATACAGTGAGTCATTATTCAAATTATAATTTTAAGTGTTGTTGATTATTATTTAATTTCCATGTTATGGGAAGACAAAGTTAAAGATGATTTAATTCCAATCTATAACTAAATATTTAAATAATGTATTACAATGTTTCAAGTGTCATGTTTGTAAAGATTTATTTTATTTTAATTAATTTTTATCTTAGGGGTTGAATAAAATTTTAATTTCCCTCTTATCTCATTTATTAAATTCCAAAAAATTAAGATAAAATTCTTTAAGTACATGAAAAACACAAGCTTAACCACATGACATCATATCAATATAAGGGCCTTAACCAACCAAATGAAAAATAATTATGGTTTCCAATCCATGAAATAAATGGAAGTATTTTTAAAATTACTTGTCATTGTTTCCAAACCCTTCACTTAGGTATAATAGGACTTGGGATAAATATATATATATCACCTTTTCCCAAACCCTATTTCATTAATATATTGAGAGGACTTTGGATGGAATCCTGATGTTTAAACCTAATCAAGGAGACTATTAGGAGGATTTTGGACATTAGTTTCAATTACCAACCTATTTGGATAAGCATCCAAATCCAAACCCCCAATCATACACAACATTTGGATGACTTTGGAAACTCATCCTAATTCCCAAGCCCTAATCACATAATTCATTGAGAGAACTTTGGACACACATATTTATACACAAAACCAAAACACATAACACATCAAAGTGTGTCCAATATCAAAACATAATTTATCTCCATCACTCTTAGATTTAGGAGTAAAAAAAGTTAATATCATCATAGAAATAATGTTAAGGATCACATAATCATTGCATCCTCTCTATAAGGACATGCAAGAAAATGTATCCTAACTTGATCAAAAATATATTCTAATAGTTATTATCTCATATTTTAATTCTAGAAAGACACTTCTAACCTAATAATTTCACACTTGCATAGGGAAAAAGGTACTCATAATGATTTATCAAAATAATATACTTTAATAAATTTAAATTTACTAATCGAATCAATGAGTAAAATTAAATTGTCTATGTATCCTAGCTCAATCCACAAAAAGAGAAAAAAATAAAAAGGTTAAGCAACCCAATATAATCCAAATAATAATTAAGGTGAAAATGGTTATACATCCCAATTCAATCCAATTCGAAGATAATAAATAAAATTATGATATCTAACATTTAGTAAAGGTTGGAAATAATAAATGGTTAAATAACACCAAAATCCATACCAAGGAAAGCCATAAAAAGATGATTCCAATGAATTTATAAATCCCAATCAATAACTAAGATAATTTCAAGGTATACCACATCATGTGATAAAATTTCACAAGTTTAGCTACAACTGTATTGAATAGTGTGGTTCTATAAGTCCATAAGTGGGGAGTAGGGAGATAACATATCAGCAATTAGAAATACAACTCTTTAGTACACTCATGTAGTGTGAAGTTATAATTACAACTCCAAGTTTCTAAGATCACCACACACTTACCAACATGTAAGTGGAAAGGCTCACAACATGCTTCAAAAAATAGGAGGAAATGTTGAATCACATGGATGCATCAAGTTGTTCTATTTATCAAACTTTTATAGCCATCATGAATCAACATACACCATTTTGCCAAGGCTAAGTAATGTAACCAAATAAACACTAAAGATACAAGTATTTGATCATAAAAAAAGACTTACTTATCATAATGTAAGATATAAATCCACTTAGTGGAATTATGATGATTTCACTTGATGGTGAGAGGGTGTAAAATCATCTTGATTATATTTAAGTGTTAAATAAAATAAAAATTCTTCCAAAACCAAGAGATCATATGGAATATCAATCCATAGATAAAGTCCTAATATATATATATATAAATCCACTAACATAACATACTACACTCATCTAATATGAGTATAATTCCCACCACTCAAGGATGGTACTAGTATCTTAGGGCTATTCCAATATCCCCTCTCATATAATTTATGTTCTCAAGGCACAAAACCACATCAAACATGTGGAAATTTGATTAGGTTAGCAACATTGCATATTCACATAACACCCACTAAACATAACACAAATAGTCCATAGTGAATTTGATTATCAATAAAAATGTGTGACCATCACCGAGGATGCTTGTTCTAAATTGGTTGAGAAGGTTCTAGGAACCCTTGTTCATGAAACTCATGAACTATGATATGTACTCACCTACTCAATATGGTACACAATAAACACTCACAAATCTTGGGGGAACTAACTATTTAAGAATGCTATGAAGGTACATGTTCTCCCTAAAGACACATATTCATTCAACCTTTCCCTTATCAAAAGGGTCTTGAAAAAACATCTTAATTTATAAGACTCATGTGTGTTTATCTCCCCAAAATCTTTGTTTGGAAACACTCATGAGATTGAGTTTTCTAGAGAGAAGAGTGGGTGAAAATTCATGGGTCAAAGATATCTCTCATTTATTTTAGGATTGATGTTAATTCAATCAAAATACTAAGTAGTTTAACTAAATTTAATCTAATAACATGAACTGCTACCACTATAAGTTCATTTATTGTGAGTATTTCTACTGATAGCATGTCTAGTTCTTATTGTATACTTGATTCAACTAATAAAAAAATTAAAAATTATTGACTACTATTAATATCAATATCTATACCAAGGGATGGTGTCATTAAAAACAAAAGAGAGGAAAGGGTGCATTAAAAAATAGAGGGTTGTCTTTGATCTAAATGAGCCTCTTGATTCCATGAGATAAGAGCATACTTAACCATAATTATACTATAGTGTGCCTGATTTAGTTGCTACACAAATAGGAGCCATTGAGTGGGTGATATTTTAAGGATAATATGAAAACCATTTAATTATTTAACCCTTTTTAAAGGTATCCTAACTAACAATCTACAACTACTGCACACAATGACTGAGAAAAGACTAAAGTAAAGAGTGAACAAATCCAATAGACCATTTAAAATGGATACTACACATCCTAATTGAGACAATAGTATATAAATATGAATGCTCAACTTGAAAATAATCCACCAAATCTAAACACCCAAATATTAATTATATATTTCACACAAATATTTTGAAACACTTTATAGTTGAAAATACATAAAGCATAAAATGTTCTAAAGAAAATCAAAAAGCTTACAAGGAACTAGAATAGCATAAGGATAATATAATTTACAAATTCAAGACTATAATAAATTAAAATATCAATCCAATTACTAATAAATATACTGAACCAAATAATACAGACATCATATGAGCAAAACATAATCAAATTTATATTCAAAATTCTCAATGTGTCCTATTACAATTGTTATCTAGGCAAACAATCAAGGCAAAAACAAAATAAGAAATAAGTATTGAAACTAATGGCATGATTTTTTTAGTTTTTTAGCATAAAAAAATGTCAATCCCACTACAATAATAATTAATTCTCCTTTTATAGGAAATTTGGATGAGTTCATGGTGTTTACTCAAGCTCACCCACTAATGGGGTATTTATAAAACATTCATTATAGATTGGGGAAATGCAGTTGATATTTTTGATCTTATAATAGATTTTAAGGCATGCACATACTTTTTCCATTGAGAACCACACTTATTTAAGGTTTAATTTTTTGTTTAGCTCTTTTATGTATTCCTTGCAAACCCTTTGCCATTGTCATTATGGAATTCTTTGGCTTACTCTAGCCATGCCTTAGATCAATGTCTCAAGCTATCACTCAATTAAAAACATAGTATAATCATAGATTTGATTCCCTTGATGGATAGATGTGTCATAAAATTTAGCTATCAATCCCCCTTGATGAGTAGGTCAGCCCATTTATCCATTCAAATCTATTTATATCCTAGGGCTTATCAGAACAAGCCATATGCCCCTCATTGGTTTCTTAGCTTTAGGTTTTGATTAGATGTTGATCTATCTAATTTGATTCATGGTTGTCAATCCATGTTTTATACCTCCCATCTATGTGATTTATTATTGATCATGACCCTGGGCTCATGAGATAATTCTACTTGACATCATCTCGATAGTCAGGTCTTCAGAGGTTTCCCATAAATCCATTGGATTTACTTTGGATTTAGTCCAACATAATAATTCCATAAAACATGATTACATTTAATTGGATTCCCATATCCCTTGATCTCATATATTATATTAGCTTCCCCCTCATAGCTCCAAAATGCATGGGATGTCACTATGTGGTGACATCCTAGATGTTCAAGGCTTAGAGGTCCTGGTGGTGACTTAGCACCCCCCATAGGTATGAGTCTCCATGATGTTTCCATGTGGTAACATCATAGATCTCTAAGATCATATGGATTTCTTAGGACTCAATTCACCCTTGAAAGCTCCAAATCACCATGATCACACCATGTGACATGATCACAAGGACTCAAGGTCTATAGGACTTCTAATTTGATCAACTAGGCTTCACTACTTTGGACCACCATGATGTGCCACATGGATTCATTTTGGGGATCTAAAGGATGAAATATAACTAATTTACTAATTTTTTGATAGGAAAAGACCAAACCAATGAATGTGGGTTTTCTAATGGAATATCAGATGGTATCGGGGGAGCTCAATGATCAGGTAAAGACTTAGACTTAGCTAATTACTAAGGGATAATGATGAATGCTAGTTATTTGATGGAAGATTAGATGGTTTGGAAATGACTAGACAAATAACTTGACCTTTGAAGGATCTCTAAAAATATGAACATTTAGGATATTGCCATTTGTCGATCAAGAAGAGGATCTTAGTCATGGGAGAAACATTTCAATATGCAGGATAAGCCACAATGACTAAGTCTAAGATTTGAATAGAGAAAAATAATAATCAAAAGAAACATGCATAAATTTAAAAAATGGATTACATTTTAACAAAGATCTTTACTATTTTCATTTGAAAGCCCCGACAAAAGGGTATTTAAAATAGACTATTTTTTTATAATAAGGAATTATAAATACTTAGTCATTAAATCAAAATAAACCATTTAAAGGCCTAACTAGGCTTGAAATTTAGACATAAATCTTAGGAAATTTCATGAACAAATTATAAGATTGATAATTAACTAAAATTTTAAAGGTAGACATCATAAACATTTAATCATGAAATACATAATTTATAGACCAAATTAGCTAAGGAAAAGACTGTTAAGAATTCCAGAACAATTAGATCATTTGTATAAAAACTCCTAGTAAAATTCAAGTATTTCATATCAACGAATAATGACTTGAGTAAGAGCAGATAAAAGAAGTAAATCATACTAAACCTAGAGGGTCCCCATCTACATAAATGAGGATGGGGCATGTTGGACCCAACAAATGGTGACTTCCACAGGGAGAATGTTGAACAACATTTAGAATCTAGACTGAAAATATATGGTTAAATCACTCCAAAAGTTAGACCATAAACATTCACACCTGAACACAAGAATAAACTATAAGTAATTCCTTATATAAAATCATAAAACTATGAAGGTGTTGAAGTCTACTTCAACCTATAGCATACAAATTTTCAATTCAACCTAAGACCATCAATGTGTGTGTTGGGAATTTAGTATTCACATGTTTATTTTTAAGTTACCATATGGTAAATAGTTAATATGGTTATTTGGTTGGTTAGTCATATATATTGTTATAATAAGAATATATCATGAATAAATTATAGGTTTGGGTTGGTGAGATATATGAGGGATATGATTCTACCTATTTATAGGAAAGACATGAATAGATTATATTTGTATGTCCTAAATGATTTTGTAATAGTGTTTGGAGTATAATATAATTATCATGTGATTAAATATTATAATCTATGTTCTAATTTTTTTCTATTAGCTTGTCTTCATGTGATAAATATTTAGATAAGATACACTAATCCCTAAAAGTGGTACAGAGTAATATTTGATCTCTCTATGATGGATAAATAGATTAAGAGGAGGCAACATCATAACTTGAGTTGATGCCTTAAATGTATGAGTTCATTATTTTTTATTAAAATGATTGTAGAATAATTTTATAGGTAATTTTTTTGTTCCTTTATTTATTATGTGTTTGTTCTATTCTAATCATAATACACTTATCGTATCTCTACGCAAAGCCATATTTGTCATGTTTGACAATTCTACCAAGTTTAGTATATAACGTGTTCATTATCTAGAGTGTTGAAGCCTCCAAACATAGTTTTTTTTATCTCAGCCTACTTTTCTAAGTTGATGCCATTTCAAGTAACTTCTATGTCAAAGTTAAGATATCTCATGGCTTGCTTGAAGTCAAATCATCTATTTCCAAGGTGCACTATTGCTCATTTTTTATCACTATAAGGTGGGGCACCTTTCATCACTACAACTATAGTCCTACGTTCATCAAAGATTCATAATTTATAATGATCCTCAAATACAAATGTATCTAAAAAATTCTAGTATTCTCCACTATACACTACCTAATCATCTTTCCAAGGTAATCTATCTTGCTCAACTCACAAGACCATGTCTTGTTTGGTGAAGTGGCGTTCAAATTAATGATATCCTCTTATATTAATTCTTCCAAGATATTTTTGATGATTCACTCTCAAGCTAAGACATATTTTTCCCTTTAAAGATAACTCAAGCCCTAATCAACATAAATTTGTTTTGATGATTGGTGAATCCACTTTGTAACTTGGTAAAACTAATTTACTTATCTAAGATTACATTTTTTGGTTTTGGTATTAGCTTAGGTTATGAATCAAATATTTGAAGTTGAGTTTTTAGTTTGGTAATGTATTTTTTATGTTTTATTATATGGTATAGGTCTCACATTGTTATTACTTAACGATGTTATTATAAATTTAGTTTTGGAAAGAGTTGCATAAAATCTAATGGTCATAGGTATTTATCAACCTGTTAAGTCAATAATACCATTGTATATTAAGAGTCATTTTTATGTCAAAATTATCAATATATAAATATCCCTTTATTTGTATGGATTATTTTTTGATGGAAACCAACACCCAATTTATTTCACATTATAGGGGGTAAGTTATAAAAATAAACCTAATGTTGAAACTATTGAGCTTTACCACCATATTTGCTAAGTATTAGATGAAGGAGGTCGAAGGTAAAGGAGGAAGGAGATCAAATAATGACCTCTCATTATTCATCAATGATGGGGATGCACTTTTGATATGATGACTTATTTTTTAGTTGTGTGGTGTGATGCATTTCTTTTTGAGTGGTGTGAAAAATAAGAATAGATTTGGTATGTTTCTATTCACTTGTAAATGTAAGTTATTCCTATGTAATCCCCTGATATAAAAGCATATTAGAGTACTAATAAAAAATTACTATAGCACTCATATAACTTGAAAAAGTTAGTGGTGATCTAAAAAACTATATGAGGTGAATAGGTTGAAGGGCCTCCATTCATGTCTAGGTTTGTGGTAAATCTGTTGAAAACCATGGAAGTTTGATGAGGAGTGATTTTTATTTTGGATCAAGATCATGAGGTAAATTCCTTTGGTGGCACATTAAAATTTGAGAATGAGATGTGTTCTACCATGTGTGTGTTAGGAATTTAGTATTCACATGGTTATTTATAAGTTACCATATGGTAAACAATTAATATGGTAAAATGGCTATTTGATTATCTAGTCATATATATTGTTATGAAAACAATATATTACATGGAATACATTTCTTATATATTTGTATGTCCCAAATTATTTTTTAATAGTATGTAGAGTATAATATAATTATCATGTGATTAAATATTATACCTTGTGATCTAAATATGTGTGTGTTATTTGGTCTTTATGAGATAAATATTTGCATAAGATCCACTAATCCCTAATAGTGTATAAAGTGATTAATTCCTCATAGCTCTTGAGTTCACACAAAATAATTTAGACCTACTTAGAAAACCATAACTTATAAGGGGGAAAATATTTAGTAATTTGGATTCAGGGGAATGGAATGAGCATTTCTATGTTGCTAGCTAGGCATTTATAGCCCCAATAAAGATGTTTTTTTTTCCCACTCAAGGACTTGATCCACTATCTGCTAGGCCAGAAAGCCTAGGATGGAGATTTCATGAATCACCCCTTTGAGTATGGCTTTAGATTTCACATTTTTATTTTATTTTCTTTGATCTTTTCTTTCTTACAAAGACATTTTTTAGTTCTGTCCATTGAGGGTTGGGGACCAAACCATTGGTAAAATGTTAGACTCAAAAATTCTAGATTACTAAGACAAGATCAAACTAAATTAGTGATTCTATTCTATTTAGATGTTCATTTAAGTTTAATTGATGGTTTAAACAATAAAAATGAACTATTATAAATCCAAAAGTTTAGTTTTGAATCACTAGCCTCCAAAATTTATAAAATACACAAAATAAAAATGAAAAAACCTATGTAATTATTCAATTATGACTTTTCATTTTATAAATTTTGAGGTTTAAACCATGTTTTAATGTTTTACATCCACCATTTGAGGTCCCTTATCCCACAAACAAAAAGAAAGGGGAATCCACAAGGTTCAACTCTTCTACTCAATTCTTTCATTTTCAGAACAAGTCTCATTGATGCAATGGGATGTTAAGGACAAGGATAGGATAGAATTCTAAAATAAAACAAAACCAAAACAAAATAAAGTACCAAATCAAACCCATTCCAAAATAATAATATGTACAAAAGGAAAACTACTATAAAAAAATAAAGAAACTAATATAACATAATAAAATTCAGAAAGTAGGACCTAACTAAAGCAACTAAAAGTAGAAAAAAGAAATTATATACACTAAATGGCAATCCAAACTTTAGAAAATAAGAATTTATATACACTAAATGACAATCCAAACTAAGTTGAAAGGGTGGGCACAACATGTCTTTCACTTTTGGGTAGTATCAATGCTTTTCCAGTCAAATTTCTTAGAAAAACATGGACATCCTTGTATTCACTAAAAAATACTATGAGTTTCTTCCAAATGGAGTCAAAAAAATTAGTAAGAATGCATTAAAAATAATTGTGTTTCTTAGTCCCAAAATCAAAAAAAGAATTATAAATAAATGTAATTACCTCAAAGTCTTGATAAACAAAAATGATAGATTCAGTTACTTGGAGCTCAGTAGTCATGAAAGTTTGAGAAAGATGTTTAAGGCATACCAACTCTTTGGAACATGGATAATCTATCAAATGAACACCTTCTTCATCATCCTTTTAGATAGGCTAAGTGGGCTCTTTTAATTTTGAAATATGAATGACTTCATCATCATTAGAGATGTCATCCTCTTTAGCAAACAAAGGTTGTGTATTATTTTATGAGTATAAAATCTCCTTTCACTCATTATCATCAAAAAACTCACCCTCATCTTCAATCATATCATACTTAATGAGACAAATAGTTATAGGATAGGATTCCTCACACAATATGGTTCTATTATAATAATATAATAATCTTGGACATTTAGATGATTGGGTGCAACACTCTAGAAAAGGAATACATCTTTCACTTGGATTTTGTTTGGGCATATAATTGATTGGTAATTTGAAAAAATTATGTGAAAGACATGGAAAAGCTATTTGATACAGACTTATTTATAAATGTGGTAGTCTTGGGGTCTAAAGCATGAAAATAAAGATCTAAAATAGTTGTTTCAAGAAGTCTAAGGTTGATAGGGACAATGTTATGACTCTTTTGAAACCTATAATTTAAATCTATAATCAGATCAAGAGGTTCTTTTTTTATCATAATGAATTATTTCAATAAAGCATGAGGGTCAATCCCTAGACCAAACTAAATAAAAAAATTAATGTTTAAATTCAATCCAGCTACTAATATAGTTAGGTTTCAAACACAAAAACTAGTCAGATGCTTCTTCCTCTAAATTAAAATGAAATAACCTATAAGTAGCATTTTCAAATTTTACATTTAAAACATGTATAAATAACTTATAGGAAATGAGGTGTTCTTCTGTAGTCTTTATGCCTTCACTTCAAAATTTATGAATAAAGTCAAAGGGATTATTAGGAAATTCATGTTGAATACCCAAAATGTTTATGGTTGAATCACCTAGCCAATATTGTTGGAAACATTTTCATTAATGTCAAATTAGCATTTAATGTCTAAAGGTGTTTTTAATGTTTATATCTTGGCTTAAAGTGTGTTAATATTAATCAAATATTAATGAATATATTTTTGGTTACATAAAGACAAAAGAGGGCCCATGAGGAAGTCAAAGAGTCATCACTAAAGACAAACAAGGAAAAGGACACATTTCTCCATGAAGGGTCACCTTGAGGAATCCAAAGAGTCATCACTAAAGACAAAAGAGGAAAATGATGCATTTCTCCATGAAGGGTCACCTTAAGGAATTAGAAGAGTCACTAGGTAAAGATAGAAATAATTCAAAGTTTCATACAAGGGTGAATGACCTTTGCTATAAATGGAGGCTTGGGAAGCCATTTTATATTATTGAAGTGAATGATTTTATCTAGCTAAGAAGTGCGAGGAAATCATTAAAAAGAGAAGAGATATAGTAGTGTGTTATCATTTGTTGAGAAATCAACATTGAAAGATAGTTGGTGTTTTATACACAAGAGGGGTTAGTGCTCCTATGGGTGGGTGCTCATGAATCATTATTATGTTGGTGCTCAGCAAAGGGGTTGGTTCTCTTGCATGGTGCTTGCAAACTTTGTAACTTGAGTTGGTGCTCATTTATATACTTGAGATTGTTCTCTATGGTTTTTCCCACTTTGGGTTTCCACGTAAAATTTGTTGTCTCTCTCTCTCTCTTATGAGGTGCATGTTATTGCTTTCAATTTTATTATATATCTTTAATGTATGATTAAGTGGTTAAAAAAAGTAATTTGATTAAGTAAAAGGTATATCGCATGCTTAAAAAATACATGGGTGTAGGTAATTAGGGATAATTTGAAAAATGGGAGTAAAAATTAAAAAAAATCCTATCTTTGATGGTTCTAACTCTCCTAAATTTAAACAAAGTGAAATAAGGAGAAAAAACTAAGATCTAGACCTTGTGATCCTTGTAGTGGGGTCTAGGTTGATCTCAAATAAACAATAATTAAAATATAACTAACAATAAAAAGTGTAAGAAAAATTAGTAAATTTAAATCAAAATATTCTCAACACAACCCTCATTCTAGTGTTAGTTGTTTCTTCCCCAAAATCCTTGTTAAAAAACTCATGAGACTGAGTGTTGTAGAGAGAAGAACAGGGGGAAATGCATGGGATAAATATATCCCCTCAATAATTTTGGATTGATGTTGGTTTAATCCAAGGACTGAATAGTTTAATGAAATTTAATCTAAGAGCATTAACTATTACCACTGAAGGTTCACTTGATGTGAGTATTGAAACTCTCTTGTTGATACCATGTCTAATTTTTATTATCTACTTGATTCAATTGATAAACAAATTAAATATTATTCACTTTTATTCATATCAATATCTAGATTGAGATATGGTGTCATCAAAAACAAAAGAGAATAAAGGGTAAGGTAAAAAATAGAGGTTTGTATTTAATCTAAATGAACCTCTTGATGCCAAGGAGTTAAGAGCATGCCTGACCAGAGTTATACAATTGTGTGCCTAGTATAGCTAATACATAAACATGAGCTACTTAGTGGCTAAGATTCTAACAATATGAAATAAATTTATCTCTTGAACCCATTCTAAAGGTATCCTAATTGATAGTCTACATTTTTGCACACAATGACTAAGAAAAGACTAAAGTAAATCATGAACAAATCTAATAAACTAGTTAAAATTCCTACTACACATCCTATCTGAGATAATCATATATAAATATGAATTCTAAACTTTTAAATCATTTTCCAAATGTAAACACTCAAAAATTAATACCATATTTCACACAAATATTTTGAAACACTTTATAGTTGAAAGCACATAAAGCATAAAATGTTCTAAAGAAAATCAAAGAGATTACAAGGAACTAGACTATCATAAGGATAATCTAATTACCACATTCATGTTTGAAATCAAGCATAATATCAATCCAAGTATCAATAAATTGACTAAACCAAAGATTAGAAACATCAGATGAGTAAAACATAATCAAATATATATTTAACATTTTCAAAGTGCCATATTATAGTTAGTTCTTAGGAAAGCAATTAAGGAAAAAACAAATCAAGAAATAAACAAGTTCACTCTTAGAATGATTTTTATAGTGTTTTTTCATAAGAAAATGTTGACCCCCTTATAATAATAATTTAGTGTCCTTTTATAATCAATTTAGATGAGTTCATGGTCTTTACTCAGGCTCACCCACTAATGGGGTAGTTATAAAAAATTCATTATTGATTGGGGAAGTCCAATTGAGATTTTTGATCTTTTAACTTATTTCAAGGTGTGTCCATGATTTTAAATGAATCACCATGCCTATTTAAGGATGAATTTTTTGTTTTGCTCTTTCGTGTCTTCCTCATAGACCCTTTGCCATTGACATTATGGAATTATTTGTCTTATGTTCCACCCATGCCTTGGATCAATGTCTCAAGCCATCACTTAATTTAAATCATAGTATACTCAAAGATATGATAGCCTTGATGGATAAATGACCCATAACATTTAACTCTCAGTCCCCCTTGATGATTAGGCTAACCCATTTTTCCATTGGTCTCCATTTATGTCCTAGGGCTTATCATAATAAGCCATGTGTCCATCACTTATTAATTATTTAGTTTTGAGTTATTTTTGTTCACTGATCTACCAAATTTTCCTCTTGATCATTGATCCACATTTTCTACCTCTTAGCCATGCAATGTATGTTTGGTCATGACCTTGGGCTTATGGGATGATACCACATGGAATCATATCTATATTCATGTCTTCAAAGGTGTCTTCTAGCTCCATTGGCTTTGATTTAGCTTTAGTTTAACATGATAATGACACATGGCATGATTTCATTAAACTAGAGCCTCCTAGCCAATGATTCCATATATTCTATTGGTTTCCCCCTTCAGGCTCCTAAATGCATGAAATGTCACCATGTGGTAGCATCCCATATGCTTGGGACTTGGAGGTCCTGACAATGACTAAGCACCCCTTACGAGCATGAGTCTTCATGATGTTTCCACATTCAAACATCATTAAGATTTAGGATTGTGTAGATTTGGTGGGACTTAATGCACCCATATGGGCTCCAAGTAACCATGATCATGCCATGTGGTGTAATCATAAGGACTTAAGGTTCACAAGACTTATATTTGATCAATTGAGCTATAGTAATCCACATTGTCATTATTATGCCACATGGCTTCATCATGGGATGTGGAGGGTGAAATACTTAGCTAATTTAATGATTTTTTTGATACCTAAAGACCAAACTAATGAATACACATCATTTGATAGAAGATCAAAAAACTTTAGGGGAGCTAAATGATCAAGTAAATACTTAGAATTATCTAATTTATGAGGGCCATCAGTAAATTCCAACCATCTTATAGAATATCAAATAGATGGGAAAGGCATGGATAAGTAGCTTGACTATTGAAGGATCTTCAAAGATGTAAACATTTAGGATACTACCGCGTGTCGACTAGGCAAAGGATATGAGTCACAAGAGAAGCATTTCAATTTATAGTATTAGACATAATGACTATGTCTAATATTTAAACAAATTAAAGCTTTAATCAATTTTAACAGAGCTCTCAACTATTTTCATTCAAAAGACCTAAAAATGGCATATAAAATTATCTAAGTATTTATGATAAGGGATTATAAAGACTTAGTCATTAAATCAAAAGAATCCATTTAAATGCCTAATTAGGCTTGAAATTTAGACATGAAGCTCTGACAACTACATGAACAATTTGTAACATTGAAAATTGACTAAACTTTTAAAGGCAAACATCATAAACATTTAATCATGAAATACACGAATTATAAACTAAATTAGCTAAGTGAAAGATTGTTAAAAACTCTAGAGCAATTATATCATTTGCATAATAAGTCATAAAAAAATTCAATAATTTTGTATCAAAGACCAATAACTTGATCAAGAGCAGAGAAAGGAATCAAGTCATGCTAAACTAAGAGGGTCCCCATCTACAGAAATAATGATGGGGTGTGTTGGACCCAACAGTGTGTTGTAACCATTACTGTGACTTGAAACTCATCCCCTCTAGATATAAATTAAAATCATATGCTCATGAGTATTCAATGAAAAACATATAGAAATTTATGGAAAAAATTAAAATAAGGGTAAAAACATATCATATAATGAGTCAAATTAAAAGTGTCACTCTAATGATGAATATGAAAATAACTCCACTAAAGAATGCATCATCTTAGGAAAATAATTCCCAATAATCATATATGTGAAGTGCATTCACTCCTCATCAATCCATACATAAGGATGGACTAAACCAAAACATATAAAAAAGTATGTTGTGTGGTTATGTAAACAAGGCACTACAAGCCCCAAAAACCTACACACACATCTAACATGGTAATTCCACTAGATTTTGCATGCACTTGTACAATATGTACAATCAAAATGATATGATGGCCAACATGAAAAGATAAGGGTCAACTCATAATGTCAATAGCCATAAATTTTTTGACATTACAATCCATGATAAACTAGATTCTCTATGCAAGTAGAGCGCAAACTAAAAAAATAATAAGATACTCTCATCATGAACATGTTTAACTAGAAAAGGAGGTACAGTCACTTGGGGTTAGTGCTACCTCTCAATCTAAAATAAACTTATATTTCATCAATGCTATAAAAACTCATAAGAAACCCACTAAATTAGGTTCCAACACCAATAAGAATGAACTTCTTTATGAGGAATTTTTTTGACTAATATCTAATAACTCAAACTATCATTGATATAGTGATCAATTCAAGATGCTACAAAACCTAAAAGGTACACTATAACCTTATTAATAATGAGTAAAAACATACCACATTCCTTTTAAAGGTCCCTATCTAAAATATCTCCTTCAAATAACCATTGGTTCAACAAAAGGGTGTTCTCTATATAGATACTCCAATAAATCAGGTCATAATTCAAAGGGGTTATTTACCAAAACATTTGGTATCAACATCTAAACTAGATTTGTATACCTTGGGTATCAATAAAAATTGAAAAAGAGGTAATAATACCATTCTATCATAATAATCACTTGATTAATTTTATTATTACACCATCTTGGTGCTAAGATGCCACATAAGGTCTACATGTATCTCTATAAACATCAACAACGTCTTACTCCAATAGATAGTGTATGCAATCAGAAATACATCATGTCTATAAATCAATCCTAACTTAGAAAAGACAGGTCATACCATACACTTCATATTGACAACACATTTGTTAAGTGAGAACATGACCAATATGGGGATCCTCTAGACCTAATTAGGGGATCTCTTACCATAATACATGGTACTAGGGAGGGTTCCAAAGCCTCCAGTCAAGCACAATCATGCTATATCCCTAAGGGAGTCCTATGTTTTGATATTTCACCTAAATTTATAACAAGTAAAGTAAATCTAATCTAGTGCTCACCAAAGCTTGTGGCACAACATGAGGGGTTAGCAAATAATCAAAACATGTATAAGAGAATCTCAATTAAGATATGTATGAGTAAGACCCTAATACATGGAATATGAAGAGTAATATTATTCAAAGCCAATATTTATGCTACTTCTATCTACTAAAGAGAGAACAAATTTAGATAATACTTACCTGAAAAATGAACCCATCGAGACTCAATATATCCCTTGGCCAAAGGGGCTTGGAAAGAGGTTATTGTGGTTTGTAAGGATCACTAAGAAATGCCAAAGCATATAAGACTTATCCACAAGACTATATTATCTAAGTAGAAACCCTAAGCTAAGACTCCTCAAGTAGAATGGTGGAAGAGTAGATTATAAAGAAGTGTGCACAAATAATAACTCTTGATTTCATATTGAAATAATGACTAAATGATCTTATATATATAGGAAAATTTAAATCTAAACCCTTCCAAAAGTTTTGGCCAATAGGGTTGACCTAGTTAACCTAGCACAATTTTGGATAATTATTCACTAGGTTATGAGCTAGGTCAGCCAAAGGCCAAACTAGTTCCTAAGTGAAAATCACTCAAAATTATACATGGTTGACCTAGTTGACCTAGCACAACTAACTAAAAAGGGGGGCTTAAGGTGAGGAAAAGAGGGATGAAAAGTGGGGAAATACTATAGGAGTGTTTAATAGAGGAGTAATAGATTAGGGAATGGTTTTTAGGATTTGGTTGGATTGGTAATAAGTGGCAATAAGGGACAATAATCCTACGAAGCACCAATGGTCTATCCACCCATTTTCTGATGCACCCCTTAGGGTGTGTACTCAAAGAGATTGAGTCTTAATAGGTTCTTACAATATGTTAATCATCAATATTTGATAAAATTTAAAAATATTATGTATATACATATGCCCCACTTGAAACTCACCATGTGTCTCTAAGGTGAAATAGGGGATGGTGCTTCAAGAAAGAACATAAGAACACATAATGTTGATGCTAAAAAAAGTTTCAATATTTTAAAGCATAAAATAATTGAAAGTAAATGATAAAAATGGAATTAACTAAAAAGTAAATGTGATGCATACCTTAAATTACCTTTATGGCTAGATGGTTGACTATTGTGTTTGTAGTTTTGATTATGTAGGGTGCAAATACCACTTTTGACAAACCCAAGAATATAAAACTAAAAATCAAAAATAAAGAAATCCAAGATAACTTGTTCTATGTGGATGGGATGTACTTATAAATTTGGCAAACTAAAGTGAAAATTGATATGTTAGACCAAATGACCAAGTCAAAAACAAGAGTAAATTGGATAACCAAAAATCTAAGGCTATTAAAGACTAAAAAACTCAAACAAGTAAACCTTAAGTAAGAAAGGCAAACTCTCCAATTAAAACCAAGGATGTATGTAAAAAAAAGATGGTTCTCAAAACATAAAATGTAAAAGTAGTGAAAATATTTACTTAAACAAAGATAGACAAGCAAAAAATAAAATGGTAAAACAACATTGATGAGTGAGAAGTAACAATTCTTATCTCACTCAACAATGGAAACAGGTACGAATTCAGGTGCCCATAATATAAGGGTAGTAAAATATTGAAAAATGATAAAAGGAAAGCAAAATAAGTCTAAGAATGTAAATATATGGTGTAAAAAAAGTAATCCATAGTCACTCAAGCATAATTTTGTTGGTCTAAGGATAGATAAAATGGAAAAAAGTAGTGCTAGCATGTTTTTAAAAGATGAAGAAGAAGAAAGAAGTAGAGAAGAAGGGAAAATAGATGTGGAATCATAATTTTCCTATCAAGGGGGAAATGAAATGAGTAGAGGGGAGAATGAAGGAAAAAACAAGGTAGAGGAACTCTTTATCAAAGTCAAGACACTCAAATTAGGTTTTTCAAACTAAGAGGACTATTGACCTTAATGACTCTGAAAAACTACTCTTATCCACACAAATCTTATGTCAAAAAAGGAAGTATATAAATTATCCCATGAAGGCTATATGCATGAAAATTAAAATGGACCTACCATTTCACAACATGTTCCCCATTATTCAAGACCCCTTATAGAGTCGTTAATCTACTATGAATGTTGGGTGCTTGCATGAGAAAGTAGGTAGTACCATAGAGTTTGTTGAATTTTCCTATTCCAATCTATTGGCCTGTCGCACCCCAATGGGCCTTGGCTCTATGTGAGTCCAACTGTGGGAGTTTGAGCTTTGATTAGAGATAGGATATGTGCTTGAAATCACATATTTTGGTGTGATTTTTACTTTTGAGATTTGTGTGTTGCCTTTTGTATATCATTTCCTTTTGTTTTAAATGATTTGGCTTTTAACTTTCTTGATAGATTTTTCTATTCCTCCTCCATATGTATTTGGAAAACCAAACATGGGTACTAAATATGACTTTCATTTGGATCTTAGGACTTGGTTTCTAAGAGAGATAAATTTAGAGAGCATGGGGTTTAAGATTCTCATAAATTTAGTGAAATAAAATTGTTATCTTGACTTTGACCTTGTTTTATCTAATGTGGAGTTAAAGGAAAAGAAATCAAGAGGAATGATACATGGAACAATTTGAATTATGTTAAATTGAAAAAACTATGACAAAGGGATAAAAAGGGATATAAGTATAGTAAAGTGTGATTCCTTATCATAATAATGAGGGAAAGGGAGTAAAACATGCTCACATTGATTTTTGTGCAAATTCCATCTACCAAAAGAATCAAAATCTAATTCTAAGAACAAGGATCAAAAACACATTTTTAGAAAAAGAATAATACGATGGTAATTTAATGAGGAAGGCTAGGTCTTATCCATGCTCTTACACTACAACTCATAAAATAGAAACCCATGAGGGTACCACAAAGCATTGGAAAACTAAATGAGATAATAAAAATATGGCATTTGTGAGGAAGATCGGGTCATATCTATGGTTTTACAATGCAACTCATGAGAGAAAGGTCAAACCAAAAGACCAAAAAGGAAGGACTAAAGGTTTGTAATAAGAGAAAACTACTACAAAGGGAGAGACCCATATAAGTAAACTACAAAATGTGTTAGATAGATGTGGATAGAAAGCATGAAAAGAAGGAAATGTTTAAGAAAAGTACTTTTTAAGGAATTGTACATTGGTAGGCTTTTTGAAAACATGGCCTTCATCGATTTGAAAGTGGTAGGTGCTTGGACCAAGAATATCTTTGATTAAATAGGGGCCCCGCCATTTTTGGGCATATTTAACTTATTTATCATTGGTGTGGTCTAATTTAAAGACAAGATCACTAACATTAAATGTGCAAATTTTTACACATTTGTTATGTTGTTTGGCAATATGGGCCTTATATTGGCAATTGTGTTGCAAGGCAAAAAGATGATGTTCATGAAGGAGATCAAGAACATGAAATTGATAATTACATAATTCTTCATCAGGAATGATACCATGAAGAGATATATGGAGAGAGGGAAGCTCAACTTCCAATGGGAGGATTGACTCAGAACCATAAAATAGAGAGAATGGTGTTGCCCCAGTAGCAATACATATGCTAGTTAGATAAGCCCATAGAACATGATAGAGTTCAAGGTGCCAATACATATGCATTTCATGAATTATTTTTTGAATAATTTTATTAAGAATTTTTTTAGTATCTTTAGCTTGGCAATTTCATTGTAGATGATAAGGTGTATAAAAGTTGTGGTTGATCTTAAATTTATCACAAAGCCTCACCAAAGACTCATTAGGTCTGTATAGCTCTATGGTCCTACTAAAAATCTTATATAATCTATCGTGAAGGCTCTTATGGGCTCATTTACATCTCTTTTCACTGTGGTGAATTATTGGTATAGGACACAAGGATTAATTATTTTACCAAATTGATCAATGAAAACATTGTTAAAATCAACCCAACTAGTAAATAGTTTTCAGGAAGGTTGAGAAACCATTCATATGAAGCATCTTTAAAATTGAAATGGAATATTCTACATGATACATCTTCATGAGTCACATTTATCAATCTTAAAGTATCTTTAAAACTCTTAATGTGTTCTTCAGTGGTTATAATGCCACTAGGACTAAATGTTGGTAAATACTTTTTGGGATTATGAGAAAGGTCATGTACCACACCTATCACATTTATTAATAACCACCTAGCCAAGCCATATCTTGATAGGGATAAAACACAAGAGTGCCCTAAATTGGTGACATAGGTAAAGGCTTTTAAATTATGCGCTTACCTTTATCTTGCCTATCTCTCCTATGAAATTCTAATGAAAACAGAGGTTCTTTAGTCTCTAAACATAACATTGTCTTGATTCTTGGTAATTCTATCTTGTGGTATTTGAATCCTATTTGAAATATGATGTGTCAATCTTATCTTTGTAGGAAATAATGATCAAACCTGAAAATTAATTAAAGTTTACAAATATTTATATAAAGGATGACAAAGGATAATAATCTTTAACTAAGTTATCTCAAAGATGTATCTAAACATGTAAGCATGATTGATCTTTACATGTTTAAGCTTAAATAAACTCAAATTTTCAAAGTATCTATCAGTATTTGATCAAAACAACTATTACTAACCTTAAATTTATTGAATTAACAAAGCTTAAGTTATATTTACCAAAGTTAAGCATATACCTTCAAAGAATGTTGAGCTTTGTCTAAAAGAAGGAAAAATATTGGTCTAAGACCATAAAAATCAATGATCTTTACACAATTAAACAAATAATGACATAATTGTGCAAAGGCTACACCAATATTTTAACATAATTCATAAGAATGAGCAAAAATATTTCAAATCTACAAAGATCTAACTAGGCACTCCTTTTAGTGCCAGTGAAGCCCCTCCTATTGGCGTATAAATATGTATCACAGGTGCATAGAGTGTTTAAGAAACACTTCTCGTTTTTTAATTTTTAATAATTCAATACATGAGTTTTAGGTTGTGATGATCTTGTTATCTATTGATGGAATATAGATAAAGCAAGTGGACTATTTCACAATATTTATAATATTTGGTGGTTGGGAGCCATCATGGCCAAATAGTTAATATATGTAAAATATGAAGTATGTCATGATAATAATGATGAATTATGATCAATAACTAATCTAAGATGTATATTTATAGTGAAAATTTAAGCTAGAGTGATCTAGTTAAAAAAGGTCAAAATAAAAGGTAAGGTAGAGAAGAAATATGTTGTTGATCTTCATTCCAAACATAATGACAAAGTTCAAATTTCATCTAGACATGCACTTAACCAATGTATGACATGAAGTATCATAATCTCAAATCCTATCACACATAAGGCAAACATCTAAGGATAGTGTGAAATAATGCAAATAAGAACTAGATCCACTTAAAAGTTTTACTCTTACAAGCAAAAAACATTAGGCCAAATGCAAGAAGGGTAAAGAAAATGAAATAAACATAAGAAATTTTAATTAACCTTGCATTGACACAAGTTAACAACTATGCATTCAAAGGTGCACATCAAGAATTCATAAGAACAATTCAAATATGGAAATTAAACCAAGCAAGTGAGAGAGAAGTCATGATAGCAAACATATAGATAAATATTTGACAAACTTTGAAAAAAAAAATTATTTGTACTACTTGATCCAAGTTTACAAAGTAATTTTAACTCTAATAACTCCCTCCCTTCTAAAATTAAAAATACTCCTTTTATATAATGCAAGGAAGTATGTCAGTCAATCATATCCAATTATAAAATTACAAGTGTTAGGTTAATTATCCCTTCTACAAAGGTTCTAGAATACACTAAACTCTTCCTAATGAACTGACCTATAGGAAATGTGTTTTATAAGTTGTACATGCCTTTACAAAAGAATATTCCTTATAAAAGTGTTCCAATGCTTAGTTATAAAAAGAATATCCTTTATCCAACTAACCTTGAGGCCCCTTGTGCTACTGAATTCCCCTATTATTGTTATAAGATATTCATTACTCTCTGATGTTATTGATTAATTAGCTTCAAATTAATAATAGGTTCCCATGAATAATTCATCTTCTTGGTCTACCAGGCTTCTAATATCTCTATCATTTATTTCTAAATCATGTTTGATGCTCCTATCTTTAGTAGTCTTTTCTTCTATTGTTAGGATCATGTCCATGAACCTACTATTGTCCATCATATATTTCCCTTGGTTCTTGATCCTCACTTCCTACATGACCAGGGTAGATCTATGCTTAAACTCCTCATCAGTGATGAGGCTTATGGAGCTGGTGCAATTGGCTTAGTGATCATGGTCCCAAATAATTATTCCATCCTATTTTGTAGTTGCTTTTCATCCTCAAGGATACTTTCCAAGTTCTTGTACCATGTGTTCAAGCTTTTGATTTTGTCTACAAGTATTCCCATGACTGTGTTTCAAATGATCCAAACTAATGGTTTTGAAATCAAGGATTTGATTTTCCATCAAGATATTGGTCAACTCTCTCAATTTATCCCTTAAATTCTACCATTGGGTGAATAAGCTCTTTGTTTCTATATTCTATTTGGTAAAGTTCCACATCTTTCTTGGGAAGTATTTTACAAGATGTCATGGCTATGAATTTATTTATATTTCTCACTAGAGGCTTGCACTTTAGGTCTGGATTTAATTCTCTTATCATAGGTGATAATTCAACTCTCCTAGGCTTTATTGTAGTGAGTTAAGGGTCAAACTATGGCTTATGTACATGCTTAGGGGTTTTTGAAGGTTTTATCAAAGATTTAATAGTAGCAAATTATTGATTTTATATGAACTTTGGGACTTTATATTTATACCTTTGCTTTCTTAAACCCACAATATCTTTAAATTTGTTATTTTTTGCCTATGTGGCATCACCATGGTGTCTTTATGGCATTTTTATGGTAATTTTCTCAGTAATATTCAAAAAGTGACCATTACCTTTTAAAAATCCTTCTTTCATCTCATAACATTTGATTATCCCTACCTGGGTCATCATAGACCATTGATCTATATCTAAAGTATCAAATTCTATTGGCTATCTTGCAATATTTCCTATAGTTATGACACTTATCACCATCATGTTCATCCTAGCTTTATTAAAAAGTCCACATTGATCTCACACCATCAGATCAATTTCCTCCAGATGAATGCACACCATTAATCCTAATCACTGGATTGTGCCCTTACTCTATGGATCATCAATCAAAATGTGTATGCATGAACATGTACCATCAATCTTTGAAAGATGCTTAAGATTTAATTTATGGCATGCCACTGTGGCATTTATCATTTCTACATTTGTCCATAGGGTCCTTGACTTTTCAAACTTTGATTCACATCATCGAATCTTCTCCATCCAATCAAATGCATGTTGTAGATTTTGATTCGGGTAGTTGAATGAGATTGGTTCTTATGGATAATGAAAATACTTAAGTCAGATCTCAAAGAACATAAAGCTTAAGCTAAATTATTATACTAATGTTTTTATTCATATTAATAAATATTTAGGCTAAAGTCTTAAGCTAAGTTAGAAACATAATAAAAGGGACCCCATATTTAGTTAAACCACACTAAGATAAAAGGGGGAAAATGGGGCTTTAGATGTGAAGAACTAAGGATAAATATTTTAGACTGAGGTTTTGGTCATGTTAATAAACATGACGAGGACCTTAGGATAAAATATAAACTAAGTCAAATTAAAGTGTTCCCATAAAAATTTAAATGAAATTCCCTACCAAATTTGAATTCAAAAGGAGTACTTAGACTAAATTTAGATTAAGGGTTTTAGAAATTCAAATATGAATTCAATTAATCAATTATATATAAATGACTATTAAAAGGGGAAATTTAACATTTAACACAAAACTTTGAGTATCGCTCATTTCAAATGAACTCTATTAAACCTATAACCTGAAACACATATATCCAATGTTAGCAATTTTAGACAAGATCAAACTAGATCCATGAATAAATAAGCCAACCAGACCATGGTGTGGATGATCTTCAAATAAATATAATGTGAAAACATGCTAATAACACTCTGATCAAGTGAATTTTCAATTTTAAGGTAAATTTTTTTCATAATTTAACACAAGTGTCCCCATTTTTCAGGAATGGGAGTATGTTGACCTCAATAACCCCTTCACCCTAACATCAAGCTAAACAAAGTTTATATTCATGTTAATAAATAATAAAATATAACATTACACAACTTAATATTGTGTCTCAGGTTGGAGGTTGGACCCATTGGTTACAATGGTCCACTCTCCTATAAGGGAATTTTACATTGTAATATTCTATCACATCACCCCCAAATATTTTAATACACAAGCTTATGATCATTCAAATATTCAATGGTTATGTGAATAATATTATTAATAAAAAGTGAGGAGAAGGATTTATTGCTTTCTCAAATAAATGAATAATTGTTGTGGGTGTTTTTACCTTCATGTGAGGTTTTCCCATCTATATATAAGCTCTCTATGTCATGTCTTTTGTTATCAACTTCATATCTATATAAACTATGTATACATCAATTTAACATGGTTTCAAATATATTTTGATATGGATTGAATAGAAATACTGGTGGAATTATTTTATGTGGCTTGTGGAAACATTCAATTACCCTTGTGCAAATAAATTCATTTCATTTTCAGCCTTGTACAGTCTGGTGGACAACATAGGAGGTGCAATAAATTCAATTAAATTACTTAGCATCCATGTGGAGCATGTGGTATTCTTTCTCAATTTTTGGGGGATCAAATAAATTTTCAAACCTCAAATCCAAGTAACAAACAACAAATATGCAAGCAAAAATTCCTTTTTAGCTTCATGGTATGACCTGATATGGCCTAAACAAGTGGAAAATTTAGTAAAAAATGTTTTATTGCTTGGCAACCTGAAACTCATTTTTTAAATTTTAAATCTTCAATTATGGCATCCTCAAAACCTTTATGTGAATCATAAATCTTAGGCAAAATTTCTTCCACCTGAGTGTCCCTATACAACCTAGTACAACCTGTGTGGGTAGAAAATAACCAAAAATCAGATATTTGGTTTTTAAAAATTGTGGTTATTTACATGTAGATCTTAGTTAGATGTTGTACAACCTATTTAATTGACTATTTTAGCTTCTTGAAACTCACTTCTATACCCTACCTCCTCCTGGACCATGGTTGTACAGGAAGTGTTGAAATGTAGGTAATAGTTTTTAAAAGTTTATTTATTAAATAATTTATTTTTATAAACTCAAAATTACATGAAATCACCAAGGGGATCCCACCTTTTACAAATTAGTTCTTTTGTATAAAATAAAAAAATTAGTAAATATTTTTTACATGCACCTGATTATTATTATTATTATTATTATTATTATTATCATCATCATCATCATCATCATCATCATCATCATCATCATCATCATCATCATCATCATCATCATCATCATTATTATTATTATTATTATTATTATTATTTATTTTTATTTTTAAATTAAAATCAATTACGTAAGATTTAAATAAAATATTATGCAAATATCAAGTTGTGTTGTAGAGGATTTTATTGTTGTAATTTTGTAAGACTCATAAAAATGAGGTCAAGAGTTCAAAAGCCCTCCAAAACCCTTATTTTTCGTTAAAATATTTTTTAAAAATATAATTAATTAAAAAAATTATTGTTTTACAAAACTCACAACACTTTTGACATGTTTAAACTCTAGAAACTCTTCTTGTGACTTTTGTCTAATTAATTTTTTGTACAAAGGTGGTCATGTGACCAATCAATCTCTAGTTTTTTTTTTGCATGTTCTAGACACATTGCAATGATAAATTTTATGATTTAAAAATTACTTATATTTTTTTTTAAACAATTATATTGAAAATAGTTTTACATTATTCTTTTGTGACACTTATAACACTTGCTTTATGTTGTGTCCCAACACACCCCATATTCAAATTTTAATTGGGGACCCTCTTGTTCTAGTTTATTAGTTTCTAGATATGAAATTCTACCTTTTAAATGTTTCTTGATATTGACCAAGTCAAAATTCAAGTCTCTTTGAACATGAGAAGTTCCATGTCTGATCTGTTAGTCTAATTATACCTCTAAAATGTTTTATTTCAATTTGAAAGTGACCAAGTCTTTATAATTTCCCATTATAAAGACTCAATCAATATTCAATTTTATACTTGGATATTCAAGAAGTATTCAATATTTGAAAATGATGTGAATTCATTATTGTGAGCTAATGAATTATATTATGGGTCCAAACTTAGAAATTGGTCTTTATTTTATGCCTTAGTCAATTTTATTTTTCAAATTGACTAACGTATTAATATTCTCTATTTTGGCTTATATTTGTTTCCTTATCTTTTTTGTAAGTTTTTCTCCTTGAGACCTCTAGATAAATGGTATCATGCGATGTGGCATGATCTTATTCACCCAAGCACCCAAGGGACTTCATACTTAAATTTTTTTATTAGAAATTTCCCAAGCCCTAGGGGTCTAAGATCATGCCACATGGCATGATCCCCAGGACTCAAAAGTTGAGATAGAAACCAATGGCCTCAAGCCTCTAAAGCATCAAGATGATGTTTTTGACACCATCCCAATGACCCAAAAACTTAGGAGGGTAAATAGATCCAGGCCTTTATATTAGTAAGATTATGACACATGATGGTATTCTGCTAGCCCATAGTCCTAAAAGGGTTCGTGCAACTCTACGCCTCTAGCTTAGAAGGAATATGACACATGGTGACATCATAATACCCCATAATCCCAAGATGGTTCATGCATTTCCAAGCTTCTAGTTAGTAGGATATGTGGTGACATCCTACTACCCCTTAGTCATAGGGTGGTCCACGTAGCTCTGACCCTCTAGGTTAGTGAAATTACACCATGTGGTGACATCCCATAACCCACTAACCTAGGGATATAAGAGTGAGGATAAAATATCTCAAGAAGAAAAAATGGCTATCAAGTGGACTCAAGGATTCAAGGGGAATCTAAATGTGGTTGAAGAGTATGTATGGGAGATTGTGTATGAGTACCAAGTGGCAAAGAGATCCTAAAGACATGGAACGAAGATGGAACTAAACCATATCAACTAGCCAAGTCATCATAAAATCCACAGGCCTAGATTTGATGACCCATCAAAATATTAAAATGGCCCAAATTGGAGAAGGCAATAGAATGATCAATCAGGATGTATTTTAAGGGGTCTAACTAGTCAAGGGAGATATGTGGAGTGATCTAAAAAAATTATTAACTTGAATATTCTCCCAAGTAGCTGAATAAAAAAATCATTCAAAATAATTGGCTGAAAAGGGAGACGTGGGGGATTTTTTTAGTTAGATAGGTGTCATAAACATGGAGAAAAGACAAAATAGAATTTAATTTCCTTCGAGAATGGAGGAAATATTCTAATCAAATATAGTTATAACTACTTGGAGTGGAAATCATGACAAAGGGTGGGAACCATGTGTTGAGTAGGTCAAGTCCCTTTCCCCTTATATATAAGCTAGTCTATATTATTGTTTTAAAGGAGGAGATGTTATGCACCAAAACTCTACAAAAATTGTGATAGGCATAGTAATCTCTTTTCTTATTTTGTTTTGGATTGTGATTATCTGCTTGGAGGGCACACTCAAATAATTTTGTAAAAAAATTGAATTAGATACTATGATGATTTGAATTTCATGTTATTATTTAGTAATGTCCTTCATTTATTGATGAAACAAAATTAATTAATGTTAAGAAGAGATTGCAATACCTATTAACTAATGAATATGCACTTAGATTATGTAATATCTTGTCTAATTGGTTCTAAATTTTCATTATATCTAACTTAAAGATATGTCAAGCCATTGTTTGCAATAGCTACATGCATTTCATATGCATTTATTTAATATAATTTCAAAGTAATATGTTTAGTTAATCCTTCAAAATAATTCTCATTGAGTTGCTTCAATTTGTGTTGTAGTTAGACCTAGTACACAATGGTATAATTATGATCAGGCATGATTTTAACTCTTAGCATTAACAATTTTATTTAAGTCAATGACCACTTACTTTCCTACCCTACTCTTTCTCTCTTTTTATCCTTTTTATGATAAATATTCTTTCCATTGTATTATAGTGTGATCCCAATGTAAATAAGGAAGTATAAGTACTTAAGCAAATATCGATAATAATTTTTAGGCAATACATAGTTGGTTGAATTTATGGTGGTTAATTACCATTTTTCACCTAGCTAAATGATTGGAAAATTCTTGGTCCTTGGATTTAATATCTAAATCATAAAAACTATTAAGCATTTCATCCCATGTGTTGTTATCTCCCTTTTTCCCATCAGATCAGTTATCCTAATAATTATTTCTATTGTGGGTCACAGATTAACACCAATAGAAACTAGTGTTAGAAGGAGGGCCATGAACCTCGTAATTACCTATTGGACCTTAACTTGACACTCGTTCCTTCTGTTTTTCCCAATTTCTATTATTTTCTTATTGTTATAAGGAGGGCCATGAACCTCTTAATGACTTATTGGGCCTTAACTTGATGCTTGCTCTTTTTGCTTATCCCAATTTATATTATTTGTTTCATGTAACCACTAATAACTATCACTAGAAGGAAGGATTTAAACCTCTTAATTACTTATTAGACCTTAACTTGATGCTCATTCCTTATGGTTCTCCTAATTTCTATTATTTTCTTAACATAACCAATAGTAATTAGCACTATAAGGAGGGCCATGAACCTCTTAATTACTTATTGGCCCATAAATTGATGCTTGTTCCTTCTACTTCTCCAAATTTATATTATTTTCTTAATGCAACCAATATAAATTGGCATTAAAAAATACACAATAAAAATTAGTGTTTGGAGAAGACCTGAATACTTTCTATCTATTTTGAAATTATATTTACCTTGTGTTGCATTGATTTATTATCTAATGTGAGATTCCAAATTATGTATATTTCATGTTTTTTTTGTTTAAGTATATTGGTTTGAACATATATAACTCATATTTGATATCTTAAATAATCTGGAGCATGTTGGGTGAAACACTAGATCCCTATCAATCATAGGTAGATTGATTTTATCCCAATTGTAAATCTTTTGGAGAACATAAACTACTAGAGGGAGACTAATAAATTTATCCACCCCTAATAATTCATCCTCTAAACCTACCCAAGATATACCCCACCCATTTTTACACCCATGGCTTGGTTAGCATGGCCTATAATTAATATTATAGGAGAGGTGCATAATCTACCTAGGAAACCTAAGAGATACCTTCCAAGGTTCAATTAAGTACTAAGAGAACTAATGAAGAGCATGTCACATCCTAAAAAACCACCCCCAGGTTACTTAATATTTATCATGAAGATGTAGCTTGAAGGTTATTTCCTTTCAAATTACTTGATGCAACATATGACCAGTTCCTTAACTTGCTTGAAAATTTAATTAGAAATCAGAATCAATTAAGTAACATGTTCATAGCCTATTTTGGTTAGTGGTAGACCCCAGTATTCTATATCAATAATTTTATTTCATGAGAATGGATCCCTAATGAACCTATACATAATTTTAATGCCCACTTTCAAAATATGTATAGTAGGGTGACAACCCTATATAGACCAGATGATCAATTAGCATTTTAAATGTTTAAGAATGACTTAGACCCATGGAAAACCATATTCTTAAGGAAGGATCCAACTATCACTGATCTACCCCTCACCTATACAAAGTTAATAAAAGTGGATAGGCATCTCAATCCACAAGGACAAATGTTAACCCATATTCATAACATCCTCCCAAACATGATAGCATTGAATCCAATCTCACCTATAAATTATAATGTCATAATGGTATAACCTCTCCCAATCATGAATCATCTCCCTCTACTCCATGCCTCTCCAAATTAGAATTTGTGATTTCTAAATTTTATTGGTAATGAATCTATAACACAGGCTTATAACCAAGATATAGTCTTAGTCATGACCAATTTTACTCCTCCTGACCTAAAATATAGGAATGATCCACCTCTACCAAAATTAGGTGACAATCAACCCACTACTAACAATATAAGATACAAAATAGTCAAGGATATAAAAAGGATAAAATACAATATATCCCTCCATAAATTGGCATAAACTATTGAACATAGGTATTTACCCCTTAATTCTCTTATAAACAAGAGTACTCAACCCAAAAATAAGGTTGTGGCTAATACCAATGTTGTGATACACAAATCCAAGATTGAGGTTCCACCCTTATTACTCACAATCTAAATATTTGGCAAGAATTTGCATAATTTCTTGTTTGATTCAAGCACCTCAACAAATGTCATGCCTATTAGAATTTATATTAAGTTAGGGCTAGTCCTTATAAAATCGGATAAGGTAATGGTCTGTTTATATAAGTCCAAAGTCAAGGTTGCATGAGAATTATTAAATGTTCATATAGAATTGTAGGTTTAACTAAGAATGAATGATTCATGGACATATAAGAGGTTGAAATCAAAGAGGCATATGGCATGCTTCTAAGTAGAGATTTGTCTAAATATTTGAATGATTATATGGAAACAACTTCTCCCATATGCAGATATCATGGAGAGGAATGGAAATCAAATAAGGATTGATAAGGATTAATGCATGAATTTGATGTTTATAAAATACAATGTAGTCAATAAACAAGTCAATTTCACCTCCATATATTTAGGTGTCTATACTCTAAATACCAAAACAAAAAATAAATAAAAATTCAGCCAAGACCAGAATTCAGGTATGTGGTCTTTTCATTTTGATGGAGCATGATCTAAGCAAGGATCAGGAGTAGGTATTGTACTTATTGATCCCAATGGTAAAAAACATGTAGTTGCATATATATTACAATTCTAATATACTAATAACATAGTAAAATATGAGGGACTAATTTTGAGATTACAATTTATAGCTAGGTATGATGTTTATCAATTAAAGGTATATGGCGATTCTAAATTAATCATCAATCAAATAAGGAATAAATTCCAATGTAAGATTTCTCATTTAAAGAAGTATAAGCACCATGCTTGTGATTTTATGGAATCCTTTAATGTATTTAACATTTTTTTCATTTATAGAATTGACAATGCCATGGTAGATTTAGTGATTATTTTTGTTGTTAACCTTACACCTTTGGATAATATGGATTTATATGATTTTCTATTTAATTGGTTTCATGTCCATTTATCTCTAACAATGTGAAGAACTTTCAAGTAATTTATGAAAATAGGCACATTCTAAATTTCCTTTCTAATTCCAATGCTTTTGACATGTAGGTGGTTGATGAGGATGAGAGAAGTGATCTGAATGAAGAACATTTTAATGTTGATGGAATTTTGAACATTAAGGACAATCAAATTTCAAAGGGAATTATATAATTATAAAAGTTATTTTAATTAAAAATACCTATATATAGGCTTGAAAGATCTATTTTCCTCAATTAGAGGTCATGAGTTACTAACATGGAGAGCCTAATCATTTTCAAAACATCATTTTACGGCTAGTTTGCAGTGATGAAGAAATGCATAGTTTACAAAGGATGCTACTCCATTACTATGAAATCATTGATTAGACTTATGGTGACCTAAATATGTTTAATTATAGTGTCATCATGCATAATATTCCCTTTAAACTTGATAATAATCATTTCATATAGTTCGAAATCCAATTAATCATGTTCATGAGCCATTCATCTTAAAGGAAGTTCAAAATTTCTATCAATTGGTTTAATTTTTATAGTAACACATTAAACCTAGGTAGCCAATTTAGTCTTAATCAAAAATAAAAATGGATAAATTCACTTCTGTGTTGACTTCAAAAATTTAAATCAAACTTCGAAAAAAAAAATTATCCACTATCATCCCTAGATAAAATCATCCAAAAGGTATGCATATTTGAGATTATGTCTTTCCTAGATGAGTTCTCAGGCTAAAATCAAGTTTTTGTTGACAAGGAAGACTGATCTAAGACAACCTTCACCATAAATTGGGGTACATTCACTTACAATAAAATGCCCTTTAGTTTGATCAATGTTGGTGCCACTTTCTAAAGATCCATGGACATGGCATTTGAAAGGTTAGTTTGTAAGTGCATTATTTTGTATATGGATGAACTAATAGTTTTTTTTTAATGTATATAAAACCATTTAAAACAATTACATAATATATTTGAATGTTTTTTTTAAGTTTGGTATTTCATTGAACCCAAAAAAATGTATTTTTCATGTAATGGAAGGTAAGGTCCTTGGTCACATAATCATGAAATAAGGTATGTTAATTGATCCTAATAGAGTTGATGACATTTCTAAAATTCAATTACCAAATAGTAAGAAGGAACTAAAATACTTTTTTAGTAAAATTAATTTTGTGTATAAATTAATTTTAGATTTTTTTGAGATAACTAAACCACTAAATGATATGTCAAAATAGGGAGCTAAATTCAAGTGTATGTCTACCTCAAATAAATCCTTTCAAGAAAATAAAGATGCCATAATGCAAGCCCCCATTTTGGTCAACCCAAATTACACAAAATATTTATACTTGTATTAATTTGCATCTGATCATGCCATTGTTGTTATCCTTATTTAGAAACTGGAAGATGGAGAGCATCTCATATATTTCATGAGCACCAATTTCAAGAAATCTGAATTGAAATACCTCATTCTAGTCAAATAAGCTTACACACTAGTAAAGGTATAAAATAAATTCATATATTACATTCTAAGGAACAAATTTTATGACATGGTCTTGGATCTTGATATCAAAATGATATTTGGGTAGAATGAACTTGGAGAAAGAAGAGGATGTTGGTCTCAAAACTTCAAGAATATGACATTGAAATTAGGTTCATGAATTTGGTTTGAGGTCAAGGTATATCATAATTGATCTCTAAAATTGACCCTAGCATTGTTATTTTATAATTTAATTATTCTAAATTAAAGCACAACCCATGATACGATTTTATCATTCATTAATTATTATATGATGCTCCACTAGCTAACCTAGATAGGACATAGAAAAGAGCATTAAGGTTGAAGGATTTTCATTTCATGCTTAATAAAAATATCTTATATCATATAAATCATGAAGGTATTTTTCTAAGATGCTTAAGAAAAGAGGAAACACTATATGTCTTTACTTCTTTCCATGGTAAATTAGCCATTAGTCATCCTTATTGTAGTGTAACAACCCAAAACATCTTAAGGGTTGGTTATTATTGGCCAACATTATTCAAGGATGCTCATACTCATATGAGATATTTTCATCGCTATCAAACATTTACAAAAATTGATATTTATGATGATATGCCACTTTAACCATTAATTGAGGAGCATTCCTTTTCTCAATGAGGCCTAGACTTCATTGGAGTCACAAATCCAAACTCTTCAATTGGCCATAGATTCATTATTATAGTGACTGACTATTGCACAAGATGGGATGAAGCAAAATCAATGAATAACAACACTATTGAGGAGGTGAGTATATTCCTTAAAGAGCACATTACAACTAGGTATAGCACCCCTATAAAACTTATTTACAATAATGGGTCTACCTTCTAATCAGCTAAGTTGACTGAGTGGGCATATCAAAATAAAAATACATTGAAGTTTTCTTCAAACTATTACCTACAAGGAAATAGCTTAGTTGAATCCACAAATACGAACATGTTGAATGTCATTGAGAAATCAGTAAAGGAGATCTCATGTAATTGGCATCTTCTAGTCATGTATGCTTTATGGTTTGATCATAAAATTCACAAGAAAAGCCTCAAAAGTTTACCTTTTATGTTGGTCTATGATACAGAGCCAATATTTCCAATGAAATTCAAGAGACCCACATATTAACTCATCAATTACTATGTGGACACAAATGAAATGGGTCAATCCAAATTGTTGGACCTAATTCATATGGATGATATGAGATATGAAGCCTTGTAGAATTTTAATAAGCACCAGGTAGACATGAAAATCTGGTTTGATAGAAAAGCATAAGTGAAATGTTTTTTCATTTTAGACTTGGTTTCATTATGGGACAAAGACCATGATAAGAAAGGTTAGAATTATAAGCTAAGTCCCCTTTGGATTGGTCCCTATTAATTTGCATAATTGTTAGGATAGAATGTTTTTATATTGAAAGATATACAAGGAAATGACCTATAGTTTTCAATCAAGAGACAATTTTTTAAGCATTAATTCTCAACTGCTCTATCCAACACCATTTTAGCATGAGAATAATGAGGTTTGTTGCATGTATATAATGTAAAATATTTCATGCTTAGTTTAGATTTTATTTCTATTCTATGTTCTTTTTTTTTTGTTTTAATTTTTTTTTGTTTCTTTCCCCCTAACTCATTTGAGTTGGTTTGTTTAGTTCGAGCCTTTGGTGTGTTTTTTTATAATAAAACTTATTGAGGTTAATTTATTTCCATATTATGAGAAATCAATATTGTTGGAGGTGGTCTCTTGGCATTGTTATTTTAGATCTTCCCTTGCAGCCCATTGACTATAATTATGTCTGGAAAATATAACCCACTCATGACCAAAATTGCATCAAAACCAGGTCCAAAAAGAAATAGAAAACATAACAACATTATGTTGAAATTGAGGTGTTCTTGGGTTGTTTTGGGCTAGTCACTTCAAATGGTGAGTAAGTTCATGAGAGTCATTCACATTTTAAAAGTTATATATTAAGTAGTCGTTATTAAAAAACTCCATAAACATAAAGTAGTTATTTTGTACATTATCATAATTTTGAAGTTCAATGATTTGAAATAGAACTTGTGGATTTAGAATAGTTGATTTTCTTATCTAAAACATCAATTACACTTAATTGAACATCTGAAGCAAATATAAACACTAATTTAGTTTAAATTTTTCTTAGTAATCTAAATTTCTTGAGTTTATCATTATACCCATGGCTTAGTTCCCAACCCTCAATGGAGAGAATTACAAAATATATTCATAATAAAATATCAAAGGAAACTCAATCTAAATGATAAATCTAAGTCTTTATCAAAAATTTGATTCAAACAACTACATCATAGGGATTTTAGCCAGGTTGGTAGTGTAATAAGGCCTTGAGTGAGACTAGATTATCTCTATTAGGGGATATATATGCATGGCTAGGAACAGAGCAATTATCATTCCATTCCCCCAAGATGAATAACCAATGTTTTCTCTCTCATAAGTTTTGGTTGCTTATATAGGTTTAAATTATCTCATGTAAATTTAAGGGCTATAACAAAATCAACCAATTTTACACATATTGATGGTTTAAGGTTAAATTAAAACTCGGTATGTCACATGTTGAAGTAGACTTTAGTGCCTTCACCTTTATGATTATATCTAATGAATTATTTGTATTTTATGATTGTTGACCAAGTACGAAGATTTAAAGTCTAGGTTTTGAATACTAAAATAGTATTCTCCCCATAGAGGCCACCATTTGTTATTTCAAATGAGGACCTGCTTGTTCTAGTTTGGTCTTTAGTTTGTAGGTTTATAGATATGAAGTTACACCTTCTAAATGCTTCTTAATATTAACCAGGTTTGAGTTTAAGTCTTTTGAACATGAGAAGTTCCATGTATGATCTACTAAGTCTAATTATACCTCTAAAATGTTTTATTTTGACTTGAAAATGACCAAGTCTTTATAGTTTCCCATTATAAGACTCGATTGATATTCAATTTTAGACTTGGCTATTAAAGAATTTTTTGAGCTTTAAAAATGATGTGAATTCATTTTTATGGACTGACATATTATATTGTGTCTAAACTTAGAAATGAGCCTTTATTTATGCCTTAGTCAATTTTCTTATTTCAATTGACTAACTTATTAATATTTTTTTTTTGCCTTATGTTTGTTACCTTGTATTTTCCACATGTTTTTCACATTGATCCCTCCAGATAAATAGGATCAATTGATCCAAGCACTAGGGGGAATTCATACTTAGTTTTTTTATTAAAATTTTCCCAAGCCTTGAGAATCTTGAGACCATGCCACATGGCATGAACCCATGGACCCAGAAGCTGAGATAGAAGACAATGGATATGGGCCTTTGTAATATTAGGATGTTTACATGTGGCACCATCCAGGTGACCTATGGACGTAGGAGAGTAAGCAACTCCAAGCCTCTGAGTTAGTAGGATTATGCCACATGGTGACATCTAGCTACTGCATAGTCTCAAAAGGGTCCATGTATCTTTAGGCCTCTGAGTTAGTGAAATTACACCATATGGTGACATCCTACTACCTCATAATCCTGGGGTGGTCCATGAAGCTATAGGCTTCTAGGTTAGTAGGATTGTACCATGTGGTAACGTCCCACTACCTTATAGTCTTAAGGTAGTATGTATAGCTCTAAGCCTCCAAGTTATTAGGATTGTACCACGTGAAGACATCCTAATATGTTTCTCACCTAGGGCCAATAAAACAAGGATAAAATATCTTGGTAAGAACAAATGGACACTAAGTAGACTCAGGGACCCAAGAGAAAGCTAAACATGGTCAAAGAGTATTTATGGGACACTATAGATGAGTACCAAGTGGTAAAAACAAAGACATGGATCAAATATGGACCTAAACCACATCAAGTAGCTGAGTCATCATAAAATGTGTAGTAATAAGTTTTAAAACTCATCAAAATGTCAAAATGGCCTAGATTTAGGAAGACAATAGAATGATCAATCAATCTAGATTTTAAGGGGTGTGACTGGTCAAAGGAGATATATGGAGTGAGCTAGTGACTTTTTGACCTGAATATTCTTCTAGGTGGGCTGAATAGAAAAAGTATTCTAAATAATTGGTCTAAATGGGATAAGTGGAGGATAATTTTAGTTATATAGGGGTTGCAACCATGGATAAAAGACAAAATAAAATTTGAATTTCTTTTGAGAATGGAGGGAATATTCTAACCAAATGTAGTTGTAATACCATGGAGGGTAAATCATGACAAAGGATGGGAACCTTGGGTTGAGTGGGTTGAGTCCCATTACCCTTATATATAAGCTGGCATTTATTATTATTTTAGAGGAGGAGATGTTATGTACCAAAACTCTATAGAAATTATGATAGGCTTTGTCCTCTCTTTTTCTTGTTTTATTTTGGCTTGTGAATGTTTGCTTGGAGGGTACAGTCAAATGATTTTGTAATGACACTGAATTAGATACCAAATTCATTTTAAGTTCATGTTTTTATTTAGTAATATCTTTCATTTATTGATGAATCAGAATTAATTAATTTTAAGAAGACGTTACAATGCATGTTTACTAATGAATATGCAGTTAGGTTGTGCAATAGCTAAGTCTAATTGGTTATAAATTTATATTCTATCTAACTTGAATTTATGTCCAACCATTATGTGTGGTAGCTATAGGAATTTCATATTATTTTAATTAATATAATTTTAGGTTAATATGTTCAATTGAACTTTTAGAATCCTTCCCATTGAGTTGTTTCAATTTGTTATAGCTAGACTTAGTACACAATGGTATATATATGATTGGGCATGTTTTTAACTCTTAGCATTAATAATTTTGTTTCATTCAAGGAAAAAATTAATTTCCTACCGTAATATTTCTCTCCTTTTATACTTTTTAAGATTAATAATATATCCATTATATTATAGTGTGATTCTAAAGTAACAAAGAAGTAGGACTTAATCAAATATTGATAATGATTCTTAGGCAATATGGAGTTGGTTGAATTTTATATGGTTTGTTATCATTACTCACCTAGATAAATGATTAAAAAATTATTATCCCTTAGATTTAACTAGTTGAATCCTTAAAATGAGGGTACATTTAGTCCCATGTGTTTTTATCTCCCTTTATCCCATCAGATCAGTTACACTAATAATTGTTTCTGTTATGGGTTACAAATTACTACCAATACCATATAATCAATACTAGTTTATTATAAGAAATAAAGAAGAATATTTCATTGCTATTTTGGTTAATTTTTCATGATTCAAGATGAGTGACCTTGTCATGCACAAAATTATGTAGTGTATATACATTCAAACTTATTTATGAGGGGCAAACAAATACCCTAAAATACTATGTCAATGAAAACTAGAGACACATATCATACAATATATATGTTTGTACTTGAAGTGGAGGAATCATATCATTTGATTTGTTTTATCTATGCATATATTTTGATTCACATTGAGGATTATCTTTTTAAGCTAAATTGAAATTATTTTTAGATTTTGAACTCTCTCTCCTACTAACTTACTTTTTATCTAACTAACTTGGTCGCACATTACAACTGAACCATGAGGAGTAGAGATGAGCCGTCAACTCCTAAATTCTTACAAGCAAGTATTTTAGGTACCCTTTTGAGGATTATCCCTAGCTCATGATGAGTGAGACATGATGATGAGTTTTCTCTCACAGCTAAATGTCTCTAAGGAACCAAAGTTTAGTCAGTGAGAGGTATATCTTATGACTCACTAACCCAATCAATGAACCATATACATGAATGCATCTAGATGGTCATATAAATGGTAGAATGGACATTATTTGCTCTTTTTCAAGATTCTAGACTAAAATTTATAGTTGGCCAAATGCATCCCTTAAGATAAACTTTTCATTCCTGAGTAGGAAAATAGAGTGAACTTCCACCACACATTGTAAGAGAACCATAGGGGTAGAGATGAGTCATTTATTATTAAAGTTGCATGAGTGAGTCCTTTGAACACTCCTTGGATAATTATCTACAACTCAAGATGATAAATACATGGTGGCAAGTTTTATTTTAGAGCCAAATGTCTCTTAAGAGACCAAAAGTGAGTCTGTGGTAGGTGTATCTTGTGAGTCACTAGACCAGTAAACAAACTATCTATGCAAACACATCTATATAAATGTATAAATGGTGGAAATTCCACCCTCTACTCTCTATCAAGCCTTAGGATTGAATGTTATAGTTAGATAGACACATATATTAAGATAAGATTCTCATCCCAAAGTAATAAAATGGAGTGAAATTTAGTTGTAGATTTCAAGATAATCATGAGAATTAGAGATGAGTTGTCAGATCCTAAAGTTTCATAGGTGAGTCCTATAATAACCCCTAGATGATTTTCCCTAGATCAAGATGAAAGAGACACTACAATGAGTTCTCTCTCACCTAAATGTCTCGTAAAGGACCAAAATTTGGTTAGTCAGAGGTATATCATGTGACTCACTATCCCAATTTATGAAAAATCAATTTGGATGCATTTGGATGGGTGTATGAATAGTGGAATGGCCACCCTCCACTCTCCATCAAGCTCCTAGACTTAAATTTATAGTTTATTAGACACATCCCTTAAGAAAAGTTTCTCATCTTTGAGTAATAAAATAGAGTGAACTTACACTGCATGTTGTAGGAGAACTGTGAGGGGTAGAGACATTCCATTAGCACCTAAAGTTATATGTGTGAGTCTTATGATTTACCCCTAAATGATTCTCCCTAACTCAAGATGAGTGATACATGATAGTGAGTTCTTTTGCAATTAAATATCTCTTAAGGGACCAAAATTTGGTCAGGGAGAGGTGTATCTTGTGACTCACTAGCCAAATCAATGAACCATATATGAAGATGCATCTAAATGGACATATAAATGATGGAATGCCCACCCTCCACTCTTTTTCAAGCTTCAATATTAAAATTTACAATTGTTTAGAAGCATCTCTTAAGAGAATCTTCTTGTCCCTAAGTAAGAAAATAGAGTGAATTTATGTTGCATGTTACAAAATAATTATGAGGGGTAGAGATGATATTGTAGATCCTAAAGTTGCATGGGTGAGTTATCTAATCACCCATAAGGATTCTCCCTAGTTGATTGGTGTCAAGTTATCTCTTGTAGCCAAATGTCTCTTAAGGGACCAAAATTTGGTTAATGAGAGGTGTATCTTTTAATTCACTAGACCAATCAATGAATTATCTATGTGGATGCATCTGAATGGGTATACAAATAGTGGAATGACTACCCTATATTCTCTATCAGGCTATGGGGTTGAAAGTAGTAATTGTTTGGAGGCATCCCTAAAGAGAAGCTTATCATTCCTGAGTAGGAAAATAGATTGAACATCCATCATGTATTTTAGGAGAATCATGAGCGGTAGGGATGAGATTTCAACCAGTAAAGTTACATGTTTGAGTCCTCTAAGCACCCCTTATAATATTCTCCCCATCTTGGGCTAAGCAAGACATAACATTGAGTTCTTTAACAACCAAATATCTCTTAAGGGACCAAAATTTTATCAATGAGGTGTAACTTGTGACTCATTAGCCCAATCAATGAATTTTCTATGTAAATGCATCTAAATGGGTGTATAATTGGTGGAATGGACACCCTACACTCTTCATCAGTCCCCAAGACTAAATTTTTTAGTTGGTTGGATGCATCCCTTAAGATAAGCTTCTCATCTATGAGTGTAAAAGAATGGAGATAACTTATGTCATGCATTATAGGAGATTTATGAGGGGTCAAGATGAGTTGTCAACACCTATAATTGCATGAACAAGTCCTCTAAGTCCCCCTAGAGTATTTTGTGCCACTTTTTATGATTGATACATGGAAACAAGTTTTCTCTCATATCTAAATGTCTTTGAAGAGACAAAAAGTTGGTTAGTGGGTTGTGTATCTTTTGAATCACTAGCTAAATTGATAAATAATCTTCACCAACACATTTAGATGAGAATATAAATGTTAGAATGTTCACCTTCTACTCTCCATCAATCCCCAAGGTTTAACTTTGTAGTCATTTGGAAGCATCCTTGAAGAAAAGCTTTATGTTCCTAAGTGGGAAAATAAATTGAATACTATGAGGGGTAGTGATGAGCCATCAATGCCTATAATTTCATGAATGAGTCCTCTAAGCACTCCTTAGAGGATTCCATGCCACTTTGGATGAGTAAGATATGTCTTCATGTTTTTTCTCATGGACAAATGTCTCTTAAGAGATCAAAAATTGGTTAGTGGGTGGAATATCTTATGATTCACTAACCCAATTAATAAATTTTCTATGCAGATGCATATGTATGGGCTTATAAATGTTGGAATGACCACCCTATACTCTTTATTAGGCACCAAGATCAAAATATATAGTTATTTGGAGGCATCCCTGAAAAGAAGCTTTTTGTTCTTAAATAGGAAAATAGACCAAACTTTTGTTGTGCATTACAAGAGAACCGTGAGGGGTAGAGATGAGCCATTAGTTCATATAGTTATATAGATGAGTGATATAATCACTCCCCAAAGTAATTTGTGCCACTTGGGATGAGAAATACATGGCTAAATATTTTCTCTCATGGCCAAATATCTCTTAAGAAACCCAAAATTGGATAGTGAGTGGCATATCTTGTGACTATCTAGCCCATTTGTTGAACCATCTATGCAGACACATCTACATAGGTGTATAAATTATAGAATGACCACCTTCTACTCTCCATCAGGCCCCAAGGCTAAAATTTTTAGTCATTTAGAGGTATCCTTGAAGATAATATTCTCATTTTTTAGTGGGAAAATAAACCAAACTTTTTATGTGCCTTGTAAGAGAATTGTGAGGGGTAGATACAAGATTTTATTACTTATAATTGCATAGATTAGTCTTATAATCACTCATTAGATGATTTTGTGCCACTCAAGATGATTAAGAAATGAAAATGAATTTTCTCTCATGGATAAATGTCTTTTTTTAAATAAAAGGCAACAAATATATTAAAACAACAGCATATTACAAAGGGGTCAACCAGTCTCAAAGAGAAACCTAGTAAACCAAATCAAAGAAAATAAGAGGATCAAAGAGGACTCAAGAATGACACTCAATATAGGAAAAATAACCTCCCATGCCTATACAAAAGGTGTAATCACTTAATTTTCTACCAAAATTACGTAGATAAATGTCAAAGAACAACAAATGTGGATCAAGAGTCTATAGAAATAGTTAAGTCATCATTCATAAATTCAGTAAAAGCTCTATTTAGATCCAAAAAAGGTTATTATTGATTAAATATAGTATCTATCTCAATTTTATGCTAATTAAAGGATGATTTGGCCAAAAATTCAACAACTAGATTCCATTCCCTTCTAGTATGGTTCTATTGAACACCCTTAAAACCTTGAATGACGATGTTGATGTCTTTCTTACACTCATTCAACAGTGACTTCTAGAATTGAGGGGAAGACTTTTTGTTGAATTATCAACAAATTTTAATAATAAAATTCCAAAATAATATCAATAAGGTACTTTGAATCATCTATTAGAATATCTTGGTGAATGTCCATAGCCTCGACGTAGTTATTAGAAGTAACAACAAGATTAGCAGCAAACTAAAACTTAAAATTGCCACGATGATCATGTCAAACACCTACCATACTAAAATTTATAGGATTGTCTTTTAAAGATCCATTAACATTAATTTGATCCCAACCAAGAGGAGGATAAACCCATTTAATGGGTGGATGATGCTAAGGACTGTTAAAATATATAGAAGAGAGAGATGCCCCAAAGATACCAAGTCTCATTAAGACTCTAAATTTCCACTAAAAACTCATTTGAAATTTTTAAACCCAAAATTTGGGAGTTTATTTTAATTTTTCCATTATTATACTCCAAATTTGACTTATATGTCTATTACTATTTAAAATCCTTTGATTGTGTTCCCACCAAATATTCCAATAGATTAAACTAGGTACAATATCATGTAACAAATTGAGGGTTTAACTTTGAAGAAGGCCATATCTGATTCACAATGAAGTCTTGGATAAATTCATATTTTTCCAAGAATTTACCATCAAATCACACCATAAAAAATCAAAGGGAAGTATCAAAGGGGAAATCTATAAGAAGATGTCATCCAAACTCCTCATCTTGAAAGCACATGATGCATCTATTTAGACCAAAAACCCTTATTTTTTGAAGATTATCTTGATGAATAAATTTTTATAGATTTGTAAACCACATGAAATCATTCACCTTAGGCCAATATGTTATATGCCAAACTCAATTCTAAAGATTAAAATTCTTAACTTTTAATTTTTAAACCAAAAGAGTTTTATAACCAGTTTGCACTATGTAACATCCAAAACCATGTAAACCCCATCCAAGGAAATTTGAATGTTCATCCAATGAGACTTTAAAGGAAAAAATAATATTATCTAATTGTTAAATGAGATTATGGAACTGTTGACTAGGCTAAGATATTTGGGTTTCTATTTCCAAATTTCTACTCCATCCTAACTGACTGTATACTAAAAATTAAATACATGAATCTAACCTAATTCAACGCATTTATATTTTAATTTTAGGAGATCAATAAATTTCACACAAAGAGGTATATGTTGATCCCAAATATCTTCCCCAAAAATAGTTAGGTCACCCTTTCCTACTATCCATAAAAGGCCAACTTTGATAATACTAGTTCCTAATTTCATTATTCTCCATATCTAAGGCCCCTTACTAAGGGTTGGCATCCTAGGGATAAAAGAATGATTCTCTCTATGCAAGTACTTAAACTTAATAATTTCCTATTCTCCACACACCACCTCCCATTAATTTATCTTCAAGCACTATATTATTAAGGAGGGAGGATCAGAAATCTAAATCACCATGGTCTTTAGGTTGACATATTTTATCCCAATTAACCAAATGTCATTTCCTTTTCTCTAAATTTCCTTCCCATAAAAAATCTCTCATCTTATAGTCCAGATCATGAATAATGTCTTTTGGGGAAATGAGAGGCATAATTTTTTAAATAGGGAGAGCTTGAATCATAGCTTTAATAATCCCTATATGACCCACCAGAAAAAGGTATCTATGACTCCAATGATTAATATAACACTGAATAAATTACAACATAATCTTCTAGTCTTTTTTTCCAATAAAATAGGGGAAATGGGGATTCCCAAATATTTGAAAGGAGGAGAGGAAATATTTAAATGAATAATATTAGTAATTTGATCTTGAATATGAGGGTTGGTATGGAAAAAAGAAAACCTATGATTTTTTATCATTTAAAATCTAACCCAAAGCAATGATATAAATGTCAAGAGCTTGCCTAATATTAAAATCTTTGACTAAAGTGGAATTCCCCATCAAATAAGTGTCATCCATAAACTAAATATGAGAAAGTGGATCCATTATGTGAAATATAGAAAGAAAACTAGAACACTTGATATTTTGTAAAAACCTACACAATACTTCTACTAGAATGAGAAAGAGATACAAGGAAAGAGGATCACCCAATGAAGACTTCACTCAAAATGAAAAATAGTTGAGGGATAACCATATATAATCACTAAAAAAGAAGGAGAGGAACAATAATCCATGACCCATTGGATCCAATTATCATCAAAACTAAAGGATTTTAAGATATCATCTAGAAAATTCTAATAAACTCTATCATAGCCCTTAAAAAGATCAAGCTTAGTAAACATATAACTTTAATTATTAACATGCATAGAGTGAATGGATTCTTTTAAAATCACAATACCATCAATTATTTGGCATCATTGAATAAAACCCCCTTGTTTATTAGAAATGATGGAAGGAATTTTTTAAGTCTCTCAACAATAATTTTTAAAAAAATATTGTAGATAGTATTACAAAGAGCTATGGGTTAGACATTATAAAAATAAAAAAATTGATCATTATTAGGAATTTGAGAAATAAAATTATTATTAAGCGACTTTATCATTTTTTTGTAAGTACGTAGTTCCTCAAATGTCTCTTTAGAGACCAAAATTTGGTGAGTGGGTCGTATATATTTTGACTCACTAAGTCTAATTGATGAACTATATTCACTAACGTGTCCATATAGATGTATAAATACTAGAATGGTCACCTTCCATTCTTCATCAGGCCCTAGGATCAAAAATTTTAGTCATTTGGTCTTGAAAAGAAGCTTCTCATCCATGGGTGGGACAATAGACCAACGTTATACCACTTATTGTAAGAGAATCATGAGGGGTAGATACAAGCCATCAGTTCCTACATTTTCATATACAAGTTATTTGAGCACCCCTTAGAGGATTATATGCCACTAAATATGAGTGAGACATGATAATGAGTTTTCTCTCATGACCAAATGTCTCTTAAGAGACCAAAATTTGGTCAGTGGATCATGTATCTTTTGACTCTCTAGCATAATCAATGAACCATCTTTGCCAACATGTCTAGATGGGTGTATAAATATTATAATGGTCACCCTCCACTCTCTATTGGGTACCAGGGTTAATTTTTAGTTGTTTGTAGGTATCCCTAAATATAATCTTCTCATCCCTGAGTGGGAAAATGGACTGAACTTCTGGCACACATTGTGGGAGAACTGTGAGGGGTAGAGATGAGTCATTAGTGCATATAGTTATATCAGTGAGTATTTTTAGCACCCCCTATAGGATTGTATTCCACTCTAAATGAACATGACATGGAATAATTTTTCTCTTTTAACTAAATGTCTCTTAAGAGACTAAAATTTGGTTAGTGGTTTGTGTATCTTTTGACTCACTAGCCCAATCAATGAACCATCTTCACTAATACATTTGGATGGGCATATAAATATTGCAATGGCCACCCTATAGTCTATGTTTGGCACTGAGGTTTAAATTTTTAGTCATTTTGAAGCATCCATGAAAATCTTCTCATACTTGAGTGGGAAATAAACCAAACTTTTGTCATGCATTACAGGAGAACTTTTAGGAGTAGAGATGAATTGTCAACACCTAAAGTTACATGAATGAGTCCTTTGAGAACCTCCTAAAGTATTATATTCCACTCATAATGAGTGAGACACAACAAAAAAAATTATCTCATAGCTAAATGTCTCTTAAGAGACCAAAATTTGGTCAGTGGGTCATGTATCTTTTGACTCACTATCTCAATTGACAAACTATCTTCTCCAACACATCTGTATGGGTATATAAATGTTAGAATGGGCATCCTACACTCTCTATAAATCTTCAAGATCAAAAAAATTAGTCATTTCAAGGTATCTCTAAAGTTAATATTCTCATCCTTGAGTGGTAAAATAGATTGAACTTCTAACAAGCATTATAGGAGAAATGTGAGGGACAAAGATGAGATGTTAGTGCCTAAAATTATATGAACGAGTCCTTTAAAGAACCCCAAAATATTTTATGCCACTCAAGATGAAAGAAACATGGAAATGATTATTCTCTCATGGCTAAATATCTCTTAAGAGACCAAAATTTGGTTAATAGGTCATGTATCTTTTGACTCATTAACATAATCTATAAACCTTCTTTGTCGACACATCTAGATGGGCATATAAACATTAGAATGGACACCTTCCACTCTCTATCGGGCCCTGACATGGAAATTTTCAATTATTTGGAGGCATCCTTGAAGAGAAGCTTCTCATCTTAATTGAAAAACATACCAAACTTCCAATGCACATTGTAGGATAATTATGAGGGGTAGAGATGAGTAGTCAGTGCCTAAAATTACACAAATGAGTCCTCTAATCACCCCCAAAGTATTCTATGAAACTTAAGATGAGTGAGATATGGAAATGAATTTTATCTCACAACTAAATGTCTCTTAAGAGACCAAAATTTGGTTAGTTAGGTCACGTATATTTTGACTTGCTATCCCAATCGACAAACCATCTTCACCAACATATTTTGATGCATAGAAACAAAACATAAACTCTATGTATTGTACAGGTAAGTCTTTTAAGCCCCCTATAGGATTTTTTTCCACTCTAGATGAAGAATAAAAGTATCTACTCAACATGTATTATTTTTTAGGCTTCTCTTTATTTTAAGAAGATAATCTTCTCTACTCATGGTACCAACCACATGAAGGTAGAAGCTCATATGATACCACTAACCTACATTAAAAAAAATAGTAAAAAGTTCAAACAAAAATTAACACAATGATAAAATAATTAAAAATTAAAATATATTAAATAAAATAATTTAACTTTAGTAATATGAAATACCAGATGCATTAGTACTAACTTTACCAAGTCAATCCAATATACATTCAGGATCATATCTACTTTTAAGTGTCTCAAAAATCATTTCATGCTCAAATTCATAAACTTTCCAAAAACTTTAATTGTGAGACTTTCAAAAATATTTGATCATTTGAATAATTTTATTGATAAACAAATTTGAATAATGAAACACCACCCTATGTGTTTTAAATTCCTCAAATAATCATTTTTTTATTCTTTTATGAAATTATATATTAATTTGAGTTTCTATAACCACCATGCAACTAGTGGGATAAACTAGGTCTTCTCCATCTGTGATAGTTGTAGTTAATTTCTTTTTTGCCTCTACACAATGAGACAAGTAGTAGTTTATTCCCTCATCATTATCCTCAAGTGTAATTACTAAAAAGATATTCCATGTATTTAAATTATAATCAATTTTTAAGGATATGTAGGGAAAAAATAAGATATCACTAGTAAAATTAAGGCTACATTTAAATTATAAATAAATTGTACCTAATTACACAAGATCTGAGATGTGGCCAAATTCAATTAATGGTGTCATTTTATGATCCCCTAGTGGTCAAAATTAATATATAGTCTCCATAGGTGTTATGGGTATATAATACCATTTGTCAACTCATTATTTTGACTAACATTCATTCTAATTAAATTTCATATACCATGAATAAATGCATATCATATATTTAGTATAAATAGTCCATGAACTAGAATTTGAGTTTTGAATGGAATGTAAAATACTTGATCTAGGTATTATACTATAATATTCATACATTTTCTTATCTTCTTCATTTATTAACCAAAATAATCTTCTCACATGATAATATTTATCTAATCCATGAGAAAGTTATCATCACACCAAGTCATAATACTTGCAGCATCGATCAAAATAGCACCATCCTTATGATTTCCCTAATATTTTTTAAGGGATCTTTTTACACATGAACCTACATCATCATGTTCACCTTTGCCATGCCCAACCTAAAAAAAGCTCCAAAAATGTTGAGCCTCATTCTTCTTATGTATCCTACTTAATCAGTAAAAATTTAAAAATTCTTAAATTATCTTATATAATTGTATGATAAAATGTAGTGTGTAGTGAACATTATTTCTCTTTTATCCATATTTTTATAAAATATCTCAAAATAAACTTGGACAAAATCTAGATAATGTGATGTGTCATCACTCATATAAAAGTGGTACTCCTCAAAAAAATTATGTTGTCCTATGTGCTATCAGGTGCATGTCTAAATGTAATATGCACAAAATTTTCATCTTGAATTGAATTAGAGTATTAGAATTTAACCTCATTATATGGTTATAATGTGTATTTCTCAGTAAAGTCCACAACTAAAATAATGGTCCCAACTAGGAAGTTGTCCTTTTATAACTTGAATTAAATATTTAACTATTTTGTCTTATGTGTGTGTCTTATATATTGATAGATAATATTATTTTTGAATTAAAACATGAAATTAGATACAAATACTTATATCATAACCAAATCATATTTTGATGAGTCTTTTCTATCTTTTAATACATACTTTACAGATTTTTACTTCTTAAAATCAACTAGTTACTTTCCAAACTTGTGAAATTTTTTCATGTATACAACTAGTGAAATGTGAAAAATCACCACAAGTGTTACATATTATATCTAAAAATTATTATTTTTTAAATCATCCCTTAGGTATATGACATAAAATACTTGAGATTAACTCTCTTGATGTTTTAGGTGGGGAAGCCACCATACATTCCTACATAATCTCATCAGTATGTAAAGTACAATGAATATGACAAAAAATATCAAAATTCATAGCAAATTGAACATAGATTATACAATAATATTTGGTGTGTGTTTGATTGATTTTAACATAGAAAGGTTTGCACATTTCAAATAACCTTTGGCTAATTATCAATTACCCATTAAATTTTTTATTTTTATTTTTATAAAATTATGTTTTGGTCATGTCCAAAAAAAATTTTGTATACGGCTCATAATTTTTTGAACCTTTTATTATTTTAAAAACATATTTTACATTATATGATGCCTTTGTGTTTTCATGTAAAAAAAATTCAATCAAATTTCTTGTTCCTTCAACTAACAACTTATCTTTTCATGGGAGTCTACCACTAAATGCCCAACAATCTTTGAATAAAGGGTCATCAATCCTTGTTCTTATTTTTATGGAATTTATTAGAGTTTTCCTATTCAAATTTAGGGATTTAATTATTTTACTATGAACTCAAGCTCTATATGTTTACTTAATATATATTTTGTTATTACTCATCTTGCCACATTACTATCTCTTTTTCAAGTTTTATTTCCTATTGCAATAAATGCATTAAATAGATTATTTATTATTAAATTATTTATTATCTATGTATTTTTTGTTATTAACCCTAAATTATTCATCACATTGCATATTTTTTACATTTTCAATAACTGAACATATAGTTGACATCATTTTGTATGGATTTTATTCTTAAATACATAGTCTCATACATGTTGAGCATGACATTGAAATTGTCTTTTAGACATTTGACTTTTCATATGTTCTATTATTTTATCATCTATTTCAACCATATACCTTGGTGTTTGTTGTAATATCTTTGGAGGTGTGGGTCTAGGAGCTACATTTTGTATTATATTAGATGGTGCTACCACTTCAACCATAGAAGGTATATTAGAGTGTTGGTTAGGTACATTATACCCTATAGGCAAAGTGAATTTCTCTTCATTAGGAGATAGATGGATTGAGGTCATTACGTGGTGTTAATTATCATGTTAACTTCATTATGAATGGATGTTTCATTATAGTGTGTTTTTCCATGTGTTCCATCACTTAATGCAAATTTATTAGTGAGATGTTCTATATTTTGGATTTCATCATGTAACAAAGATTGATTAAGTTTTCTTATCTCATTTAAAGACATATATAAATTAAATATCATATAATTGGGCATGTTGTTTTCATTTGAAATATTACTTGGTTTGGAGGAAGTACCTTCACCTTATGTAGAAGCTCTTATGGATGCTCTCCTATATGCTTGTCTTTTTCTTTCTTTTTCTCTCTTAACTTCAATTTCCTAAATTTTTATCTCTTTAATTGATCTTTTAATATGATGACCCAACCCCATTATTTATCTTTAAGAAAATAAGTCTAGGTATAAAAAATGAATAATTTATATTAATACAGATAAAGTAAATGGAGAATTTGTATAATTTTTAGAGCGTTGATAGAAAAAACTAGTTTGAATTTGTAAAATATAGAATTAATGAGTGAATTTCTTAGGTAAAATAAATAAATTTATGAACTATGAAGGGTGTATGCCCTTTTACAAAGCACATACGCCTTATTTTGGAGTAGTTCTAATTGAGTAAATTCATTCAATAAGTCTTTAGGGGATTCAAAAGGGCATATGCCCTTTAAATATTTACAAAGGGAATACACCTAATGAACATTTCACTCTTTGATTTCTTCTCTTTCCCTCCAAAAGTACTTTAATATTAGGTTTGGGGAGGTCTGAACCTAGCCTAAAATCAATCATAAATTAGTCCACATGATTTTTAGAAAATTTAGCAGTCTTTTTCATCTTTATCAACACATATGATTGGATAATTTTATTTTATTTTTAAAAATATATATGGGTTTGTATAGGGGAAAGTATAATTTTTGAATGTATAATTTTTTTAATATTAAACTATTGTTTTTAATTATTACTTGATTTATACATAGCATACCTAATTATGGACTATATAGATATCATTACAAACACTTTTATAATTTTTTGTCCATTAATTGAAAGTTTATAAAACTTGTACCTAAATAATCTATGCATCATTGGCTATGCTTTTGAAAAAATGATTTTCATGAAGTTAAGGTCATAGAGTTGTGTTTATGTACTTGCAGTTACAATTTTCTAGTTGTCTTGACTTGTAAAATTATTTTTAAAATATCTTCATTAAAAAATAAAAAAAAATATTTGTACTAATCTTTGACATTTCATCTATCCATAAATAAAATTTAATACAACAATTCATTCATCTAAAAAAAAGTGTATTCATACACATGCGGTCTCCTTATCTTTTCACTAAAAAGTGTCTAACCATTGTAATAAATACATCAATATTATATACTTTTATCATCTTTGTATTAAAATAAATTATATATTTATAAAATTCAATTAGAATGTGACAATTCATATTCTTATTTTATTATAGAATTCTTTTTCCAAGTGTCTTTAAAAATATCTTTAAGTTCAATTATTGTTATATTTAGAAGAAGAAAAAAAGTGTCACTTTAAGCCCCCATTTTGTCCCTCATTATCTTTCATTTACCCTATCATCATTGAGGAATTTCTCTTAGATAAAATTCACATGAACTTCAATATAGTTATTTGGTGTTGCACTATATTTTTTGCCAAAGCTATACAGCTTTGATTATCACTAATAAGGGTGGTATTATGAGAAACATCTAAATGAATTTATTCTAACCTTTGTAGCCACATGACTTTTTTAGTAGCTTCCATAACATTTTTATACTCTACTTATTTATAAGAGATAGAAACAATAGGTCGTTGTTTCTAATCTATGTGATAGCACCTACACCAAACTTAAAAATATATCCAAAAGTAGATTTTTGATCTATAATATCACCAACATGATCAGCATCATAATAACCATATAAATTAGCATTATCAATGGAAGAAGAATATAAATAAAAATTTATAGTTCCTTTGATATACTTAAGTATCTATTTTGTTAATTTTCAATTATATAAATATGGATCTTACATGAATCTAGAAGTAATACCTACAACAAATGAAATATCTAGTCTATTAATAGTTAGATAATTCAAACTACCAATTAGCTATCTATATAGAGAGGGGTTGGCTTTGTCACAAGTAGGTTTTGGATCAAACTTAACACTAACTTCAATAGGGGTAGATTTAAACTTATAGTTAATCATATTAAACTTAACAATGAGGTTATGTGCATACTAAGATTGAGATATAACAATTGAATTTTTATCTTGAAACACAACCATTCTTGCAAAATGATGAATAATGCCTAGATCAGTCATTTCAAAATATTAATTTAATTTATCTTTATATTTAAGAATTAAACTAATTTTATTTATAGTAATAACAAGATCATAAACATATAATACAATTAAGATAAAATAATTATTTTATACTTTTACAAATAAATCATTATTAGAATAACAGTTAGAGAAACCTAATTCTTTAAAATAACTAGTGATATTAGAATACCAAACTCGAGGAGCTTGTTTTAATCCATAAAGAGATTTATTTAAATTACAAACATAATGTTATTTTTTCTTCTATATCACCATTTAGGAAGACATTTTTGATATCCAGTTGGTGTATAATCCACCCATTTTGAGTTGCAAGGGAAACAAATAATTTAACCATGTTCATTTTTACTACATGAGTAAAAGTTTTAACATAGTGAATCCTAGGTTTTTAAATAAAAACATGAGAAACTAATCTAGTTTTAAATTTTTCAATTTTACCAATTCAATTATATTTGATTTTGTAAAGCCATTTAGAACCAATAATATGTCTTTTGGGTAGAGGCTGGACAAGATCGAAAGTCTAGTTTTTAATTAGGGATTTATATTCAGCTTGCATAGAAACTTTCCATCTATCATCTTGAATATATTCCTCAAAATATCGAGGTTTAAATTCATAGAGATTCATAAAATCATGATAGGTATGTTGACTCCTAATTAGTTTATTAATATTATCCATATTAGATGATTAGATTGGGGATTTAGTCCATTTAGGTCTTTTAGATTAAACACAAAATGAAGAGGTTTCCTCTAACTCTAAGTTTTATAAAAATGGATTAACTTCCTCTAGCTCATATGTTTGTTCATAAGGATTAATAAAAGAGTCAGGTTAAAAAAACTTTGAGGTGGTTCCATAGAACACTCACAAAAATATTTCTTAAGGATTACGACATTCATATTCTCAATTATTTATCTTTTAGATGGATCATAAACTTTTAATTCTTTAGTTTTTATTCCATTACCTATGAAAATTCAAGAATAGGAGGTAGAATCAAGTTTATTTATTTTGGCTTTACGAATAAATATGGAATCATGAATACCAAATATCCTAAGGTGAGTAACACTTTATTTATTATTAAACCACATTTATAAAGATGTAAAAAGACGCAATGATTTATTAGGAACTATATTTATAATGTGCATAACACTATTCATGGCTATGACCCACAAGAATTTTTAAACATTCACAGAATATAAATTTTTTTAACCATTTCAAAAATGGTTCAATTTTTTATTTCAAGATTTCCATTTTGCTATAGAAAATAGGGAGTTGTTAACTCTCTTTGTATACTAAAATTAATTATCAAATTATTTACTAATTTATTCACCACAATTATTATTTTTTAATATTTTAATTAAAAAAATTTAATAATTTTCAATTGAAGCTTTAAATTCTTTGAATTCAGATAATACTTCATATTTATTTTTAATATAATAATACTAGATCATTTTAGTGTAATCATAAATGAAAGTAACAACATATAAAGAAAAATTAGTATAAAATAACTTCTATAATTCCTATAACATCACTATGAATAATCCCTAAGAGATGAGAAGAGTTAGCATCAAGATTTTTATGAAAGGATTTAGTGTGTTGTTTACCATGTAAGAAACCTTCACAAATTTTATGACGAGAAAAAATAGAAGGAAGAAAAACATAAGATTATTATGATATATATCATACAAAATTTTAAAATTAATATGACCTAATCTTTTATGCCACAATTGATATTCATTTCTACATTATGATGAAATACAACATGAAAAAAAAATTAAAAAAATGTATAAACCATTATGTTGAATTCATCTAGTAATCACATAACTAAATTGATTCTTAATATACCATTTATATTTAATAAAAATTATTATGAATCTATCAATTTTAATTTAACAATAGAATGATATATTTTTCTTAAGTTTAGGAACTTAGAAAACATCATTTATGACTACATTTATAAATTTAACTTTTCTTTGTTTAATAACTTATAGAAATGAATTATCATCTAAATAAATCCTTTCAGATATATATTTAGATTAGAAAAAAATATTTGATAAACATGCCATTTGATTTGATGCACCACTACCTAAAATTCATTAGTCTTCATTAAAAACAAACAAAGTAGCATATAATGCAAGAACATTAAAATTTTGTTCTTGATTGTTGTTTTGATTTTTTAGTTGATTCTAAGTAGAACATTTATTCTCTTTGTTATTTTTATAGGTTTTATTATTATAAGTATTTTTTTTGTTAATAGTCTTCTCTTCTATGTCTAAATTTACCACAGATTATAATTCTATTACATTTAACTTTATGAATCTTATTACTAGATTTCTTGTTCCTATCTTTGTCATTAATATGTTTAGGTTTAGTTTTCTAGTTTTTAGTGTTTTCAGTAGCAATATTAAACACTATAAGTGAATGAGTGACATTATCTTTAGAATTAAAATTTGACATCACTTGTTCTTCTTGAATAAGAAGAATTGAAAGTGTAGTGAGACCAAGAATGTCCTGTTCTGTTTGGTATTTAGAATTCAAAATATAAATGAATTTATAAAACTTGTCATGAATATTTAACTGAATAATTAAATAAAAAATCTTATCTTGAATAAGATTAAAATCATAACCATCTTATTGAGATTTGATGTTTTTTTTATTTTTATAAGAAAATTAACTACTTTTTCATCACCTTTCATGGGAGCATAAGCAATTCAAGAATAAGTTTAATAATTTTTTAGAGATGAGTGCCCTTATGCATAGATTTAAAGAGTTTATATGAGTCACTATAAGACTCTTTATTATTGATACAAATTATGAAATCATCTTTTACACTCCTAAAATTGATCAATGTGGCTTCATTCATTTTTTTTGAAACATCGGTATGTTGAGTCATGACATGTCTTCATAATGGAGGTTTTTTAGTCCTGACAACAATGTTCCACAATTTTTGAGCCATCAATTTATATTTAATATAGATTTTATAAATTTATTAATTTGACCCATTTAAATTTATGACTTGTCTAGCACAAAATTTGGAGAATCCATAACTTCCTTTTAGTGTTCAATATTTATAAGTTGTGTTTTATATTAAAATGACAATAAAAAGGTTCAAAAAATGAATTTTATAATGTGATTTTAAACTTTATTTTTTTAATAAAACATATATTATAGTGTTTAAATAATAATAACCACTTTTTTAAAAATAATTCAAAAAAATGTAAAAAACTATAATTAAAGTATTGGTCTCAATTTATGACCTGTAACAAAAATAGTTACTGGGCTAACTAATATGATGGAATAAAGGGATATAACAAAACATGGGATAAAATATCATTTTTAGGATTTAGTTGGTTAAATCCAAGGGATAAAATTTTCCAATCATTTATTTGGGTGATAAATGGAAATTAACCACTAGAAATTCAACTAACTCTATATTTCCTAAGAATTATTATCAATATTTGTTTAAGTCCTACTTACTCGTTTACATTGGGATCACACTATAATATAATGGACATAATATTCATCATAAAATGGATAAAAGGAGAGAAAAATTAGGGTATCAAATTAATTGGTTCCTTGACTAAAATTAAAAATTTAATGTTGAGAGTTAAAAGTGTGCCTAATCATAATTATACCATTGTGTACTAGGTCTAGCTATAACACAAACCTAAGTAACTCAATGGAAAATATTCTAAGGGATTAACTACACATATTATTCTAAATTTTTATTAAATAAAATCATATTAAATTTAAATAGCTTCTACATATAATGTCTTGACATAACTTCAAAGTTAGACAAAACAAAAATTTAGAGCCAATTAGACTCATTATTGCACAATCTAATTGCATATTCATTAGTAAATAGGAATTTCAATCTATTCTTAGAATTAATTAATGTTGTTTCATAAATAAATTAAGGATATTACTAAAAAATAACATGAAATTCAAACTAGCCTAGTATCTAATTTAGTTTTATTACAAATACATTTGATTGTACCTTCCAAGAAAATAATCACGAGCCAAAACAAAACAAAAAAGAGGACTAAGCCTATCATAATTTATGTAGAGTTTTGTTGTATAACATCTCCTCCTTAAAATAATAATACAAGATGCATTATATATAAGGGGAATGAGTCTCATCTTACTTAACACAAGGTTCCCATCCTTTGTCATGATTACCACTCTAGGTCATTATAATTGTATTTGGTTAGAATATTCCCTCCATTATTAAAGGATATCCAATTTTATTTTATCTTTTCTCCATGTTTATGACATTTTTCAAACTAAAATTATCCCCCACTTATCCAATTTGGACCAACTATTTTGTATTATTTTTTATTTATCCCACCTGAGAGAATATTTAGGTCAAGAAGTCACCAATGTGTTCCACGTATCTCCCTTGACCAATTAAACCCCTTAAAATACATTTTTATTGATCATTCTTCTACCATCCTCAATTTGGGCCATTTTGATAGGCTATAAAATTTAGGCTTGTGCCTTTTATGATGACTCAATTGGTTGACATGGTTTAGGTCCATCTTCATGCCATGTCCTAGGGATCTCTTTGCCATTTGGTGTTCATCTTTAGTCTCCTAGACATACTCTTGATCCATATTTAGCTTCCTCTTGGGTTTATGGGTCCACTTGGAAGCTATTTGTTCTTCTCAAGATCTTTTCTCCTTACTCTACTAGCCCTAGGCTATCAAGGTAGTAGGATGTCACCTTATGGTAAAATAGTACTAACCTAAAGTCCTAGAGCTACACAAATGACCTGAGATTATGGGGTAGTAGGATTTCATCACATGGTGTAATCTCACTAACCTAAAAGCCTAAAATTACATGGATTACTCAGGGACTACAGGGTAGTAGGATGTCACCACATGGCATAATCTCATTTTCCCATAAACCTAGATTTGCACATAGCCCTCTAAGATTGTGGGGTAGTAAGACATCACCACATGGTGCAATCTCACTAACCTAGAGGCCTGAAGCTACTTATCCTCCTAGGTCTATGAGTCATCAAGATGGTACCATTTGACATCATCTTAACACTCTAAAGGCTTAAGGCCATTAGCTTATATCTCATCTTTTGGGTCTTTAGGTCCCTAATATCTTACCATATGGCATGATCTTGAGACCCCTGATGTGATAGGCTATTATTATACCTCTTATTTAATCAATTGATGGATTAGTGTCATTTTATACTAGGGCCAGTTTCTAATCTATATGCAATAAGACCATTAGATATTTGAGTTTATAATTCACTATTTGGGAGTTTATTGTGATGTCTAAATCCTAAGTATAGTAAATAATAATCTAACTTTATTTTGCATAAAAGTAAATCTAGAAGGTTTGCTAACTAAATATATCCTATGGCATTCCTTGTTAAAAGGATTCTTTAGTTCACACCATCAATATCCATAACTTAAATATCTGGTAGAAAACATTATAGTGTCCTCATTCGACTTTCCCAATTGGGTAGGATAGTGTGATATTCCATAATGTGAGGATGCTATCTACTATCACTTAAATTTCTCTTAACAAATTTTGAATATGGAGATGAGTTAATAAAATTTACTTCCTATGAGATTGAAAGACACAATCTTGCATTAAGAAAACTCACTTGTATTGAATTAAAACAACCTTTGAATTTAATGGAAACACACTTTGCATTAAAATTAAATTCACACTTTGCCTTTTAAAATGAAATCACACTTGCATTTAAAATAAAATTCACACTTTTATTTGAAAGAAAATCATAATTGCATTCAAAATGAAATCATACTTTACAGTAAATGAATTATACCTAGATTAAATAAATACTTCTAAACTATAACTAAAAATACCAATTCATCATGATCTTTGAAGAAAAGTGGGACCTTGCTCCTTCCTCAAAATAGGAAAAACTTTACTTAGTAATGGAAAGGAATGTTGAACTTTATTTCATTATCAAAAGAATATATACATATATGTAAAACTACATTGAAATGCTTCTTTTGATTTTTGATCACTATTGATTGACTAATTCATTGATTAATTAACTTATATAGAATGAGAAGGAGATGTGTATTTAAATCACATCTCAACAACTATTCACAAAATACAAAATCTAGTGATTTAAATGGTCAAATCTACTTATTCAAAATATAGAAGATCTAAGAATCAGATCCCATGCTTATAAGAATGCATTGAAACTAACTCAACTAAAAATATATATAAAATAATTAACTTAGATCCAAAGAGAGTATATATGATTTTACAAAATTTAAATGCAAATATATATGGATCATTTTAAACCATTACTATGAATAATAATGTCTAAAAGAAGATATCTAAATATGTAAAATTTATATATATACAATAGATATCTTTAGAATTACTATCTTGATCTATAAGATCCAGGTAGACATCTTTGAATTACACCTTAGCATCTTTGGATTACTCTATATAAGTCTTCAGAGCACCTTCAGGGCATCTTCTGAGCACCTTCAGAGCATCTTTGGATCATCTTTAGAGTTGCAGATCTTTAGAGCTTGATGTATTCTTTACTGAATCTTCAAAACTTTTTCCAAAAAGGGTTTCCAAAACTATTCGATGTCTTCTCAAAATGATCCTACCATAAGGATGTATTTCTATACACAATATTCTACTCATCTCATATAAGTTAGACACAATAATAAGATAAAGAATCAACAATGTATCACATATAAACAAAGGATAATTACACTCATTTACTATTTAGATAAGACCTTAAAAATAAACAAAAGTCAAAACTTATGAATAATTTGTATTAGATATAATGAGATATATGTAATGCTCATTATTTCTCCCCCACACTTTACCTTTTTCAAGTCTTCTTGCAAACCTAGTAGGAAAACTATTCTTCAATCCCAAAAGTCTGGATTCTAACTAATGACTTAGATCATAAATCTAAAAGTGGTTCCCCCAATCACAATGACCTCTAGGAAAGAATCCATAATGTCTTAATACTATGTGAATCCATGCTTGAAATTCTATCTCTATTTTATTATGCCAATCTTTCTAGGGAGATAGAGGATAAAGAAGAATAGGAGACCTAAATCTCATTCCAATCCACACATCAGATCCTCCTTCATTTAAGATTTGAGTGATAATTTTGTAACTTCCTTTGTTCTCCTAAAACTCCACTTTATGGTGGTTGGACTCATAACTTCCCTACATTTTAAAGCAATAGGCAAAGTCTCCCACCTAGCTATGATTACATTGATAGAGTTGGTGGAATCCTGGCTCATAAAATCTCTAAAAGTTGCTACATTTGCTCTCAATAATGCATGGTATTTATTTTTCATGTACATATGGTACATGGGTTGAAAAGTAGCAATTAGTTTACAGGACTTTGAAAATTGAGGTCTCATACACAAACTTGTATTGTTTTGTAATTCAAAAAATTTATTATGTGTTTGTTATCTATTTTTTCATGGTAGAGAGGAAGGCACGTAATTATGTTTCCCCTATAAATAAGCTCACTAGAAATCCAAATTAGTAACATAATAACATGTCAAAAATATAGAATTCATAGATTTCATCATATCTTTCTATGGTAATCTTTATAAATACATCCATAAACATATGTTCATCCTCAATAACATCAAGAAAGGTAAGATAAATCAACTATATTTACCATTTGTAAAATTATTCTTGAAGAAAAAGAACATAGAAAGATAAAGGTTACCTGCATGATAATAATTTTTATAAATTTCACAAATATTTTGAATGAAAGTCTAAGCTTTATGTAACTGTTGTTGAGACTCCAATTTAATCTTAGCATTTTCTTCTTCCAATTTCTGAATTTGATGTTGCACTTTATTCCAAACTGAAATCATTTCATAGAGTGGAAGAGGGAAGGAAGGAATAGCCCTTGTAGGTCCTTCAATTTGTCTTTTTATTTCTTAATTTTCCCTTAGCATAGCTTGTAAAGAGGCTTCCAACTTAGTAGTCTAAGTGGTTAGCTCTTGTATATGAGTAGTTTGTTGTGCAAGCAATGTTTTTTTACCAAAAATAGACTATTGTAGATTATTAATCTAATTATCTTTATCAACAATAAAATTTTGTAAATTAACAATTTGGGTATCCTCATTAATAAGGGAATTATGTAAAGTACTTAGTTCATGTATTTGAAAAAACATCAAATTGTGTATTCTAGTCTACTCGATATTTACTACTATAATAATTAATTCTTGTACCCTAACTTGAGCAATATATTCTTCATATCTTCATTCTAAAGTGGAATTAGTTTAGCTCTTACCTTGTAGTGTTGATCAAAGAAAATTCAATTCTTCATGTTGCTACTAAATGGTTTCCTCATGTGAGGATAGAGCCATGACATGCTTTAAATTCTCATCTTCATGATCAAGATAGGGAGACTATGGACCTTCTTTTGTAGGTGGAGCTTTATCCTTATCAGATGTAGAAGGTAAAGGTATTTCTACTTCTTGAGTCATAATTTCTTTTGTAAGGGTTTATTATTCAAGTACAATTTCTTATGCATGGGTTTCTTCTTTAGCTATTTGTTCAGCATCTATAACTTTTATGGGAGAGGTTAATCTTCCCAAAATTTTGGTAGCTTGTACATCTCCTTCTTCTTCCTCCTATAGAATTAGTTGATGACTTTGTTAAAGTTTGATTAGAAGAGTAAGGTTTTCTGATGAAAACCCCATTTATATTTTTGATCTTTAGTGAAACATCTTTAGAACTAAGGGTATCAAAGATGGGCCTTCTTCTATTTGTGTTGTTTTAGGAGGAGGAGAAATAAGACATGGTGATTTCTTAGCATAAATTTGAGAGGATTTATACAAAAATTAGGATCAGGCTTTTTCACCCTTAGGTTTTTGCAAAAATTGATGTCAACAAATGAGGTTATCCAAACCATGATGTTTGATGGACCCAATTCCTCTTTTTAATTTTTGATCCACATTAATTATGACATGATGAACCAAGTATGGAATATTTACCTAGTATTCTAGTTTGGTGACTCCTTTCCTTAAATGAATAATAAGCCACATGGCATCTCCATTAACTGTAATGAATAGGTCATCACAGGCAAGATACTTCATGACCCAAAATGTAACATTATACCATGGCTATGGAATATTATCTCACATAATTCTTATGGCCACACCTTGTAGGGATTTGGCCAATATATGATGGATCTTATTTCCTACAATGAACATTTGAATTAAGTTAACAAAAATTAATTTATCTGTGAAAACCACACCCTTCTCAAAAAATCTAGAGAGTGTACTAATCACAGAGGAATCCATTGAAATGTGCTCACATCTAAAAATAGAATGTTCCTCATCAAAATTTTCAAAGAATTCTTACACAATATTTTCCTAAAAACTCTTAAATGTTTTCAAAAAAATCAACCATCCTACTAACTCAAAAATATCCCTAGTTGATTCATTATGTAGTAACACGTCTGATGATTCTAGTTCACTTTTCTTCTTCATGCCTCCCATCTTTGGAACTATCATCATTTTCTTGAAAAATTGATTATGCAATGAAAAATAGAGCATGGAATTACATAGGGTATAGAGGAAGGCAAAAAATTGGGGATATGATGTAATAATGGATATCAGTAATAATGAATAAAAAATAAAGGTGTATCATGAAATTATGGATAAGCACTTTTGATCATGTGAAATTTAATGTGAAAGCACTTTTTTATCATTATCAATGATGTGGTGTAAGGGGTCATAATTGGCAACACTTGGAATAATATCCACAATGATTCCAACTTCACATTAACTTCACTTTTTGAAAATATTTTTTTTTTAAATAACTTCACATCAAATATTTGAATGTAACAATTATACTGGATTCATCACATACACATGGCAACACTAGAACTTGTCCATTTAAAAAAGTGTTCATTGCCTATGATCATACATGCATGACATGAAATAAAAAATGCCTAACCTTTTGAAAAATAAATACAATTATACCTTTATTGTATGGATCCATGCCTATTTCCTAGATTTTCCATGTGTCTTGAAAGGATAAACAAGTTTGAGAAGATAGGTTAATTGACAATAATTCATATTTTATTGTAGAAACTTTTTCTAAAAAGTTTCATTTCTAGTTTTCATCTTTTAATAGTTTTTTATATTTTTATAATTTTTATTTTTTATAACTTTTTTTTATTTTCTCATTTTTTTTTTTTTGAATTTTTAATGGAGGATAACCACAATTTGTTGGTTTTTAGCACTCCTTTATTAGTTATCTTCTACAAAGATCATTTGACCTTATTGGAAGAACTAAGTTCTTCCACAAGGTCAATCTGGTCTTGATTCTGCTCAATAAACTCTTCTTTAGTGAGAGGTCTTTTATACACTTTAAGCATGTGACAATTGATCAAAAATTCCCTTTAGTCACCATCAATTGATTGAATTTGGATAAAGACATTATTAAAAATGGTTTTAATCAGGTATGGCCCCAACCATCTTGTCCTAATTTTACCCTTAAAATTCTATAATTTAGAATCAAATAGAAGTTCCCAATCACCTTCTTGTAACTATCTTTCTCTAATGTGAGTATCATGCCACTACTTTCTCTAATTCTAGATCATGCTAGTTTGAGTGAGTACATCTATTCTTAGTTCATCTAACTCATTTAATTGCATGATTATTTCTTTCTATGCTTCATCAAGATCAATTCCCATATCAATTATTGTCTTCAATTTCTATAATTCAAATTCTATTGGTAACAAAGATTTCTTTCCAAACACAAGTTCATATGAAAAGAATCATGTGGTTGTATTCCATGTTGTATTATATGCCTAAACTACTTTAGGTAGTTTATTTTCCCATTTTTTCCTATTACTATTCACTATTTTGGTTATAATGTTTTCCAACTCTCAGTTGGTGACCTCCACTTTCCCATTAGCTTGGAGATGATATGGTGAGGATTTCTTGTGATTGATCTGGTATATTTTTATAAAATCCTTGATCATTTTAAACATAAAATGGTGTCCTTAATCATAAAAATAAATCTAAGAGATCCAAATATTAAAATGACCTTATGATATAAGAAATTAGTAACCATTTCCTTTCTAGCAAAGGTGAGTGCTTGCACTTCAGCCCACGTAGTAACATAATCAGTACACACTAATAAATATTCTTTTCTTTGAGATGGTGGGTTTATTAGTCCAAAAAAATACAAAGCCAATTTTTTAAATGGTTCTAAACTTATTTGAGGATGGTGAGGCATTTCAAAGGATAGAGTAGACTTACCCATCCTTTGGCAAGGATCACAAGCCATACAAACCTTTTGGCAGTCTTATAAAGAGATTGCCAGTAATAACCTGCACTAAGAATCTTATGAATGGTTCTTTTTGTTGAATAATGTCCTCCTCTTAGTTCACTATAACATGCTCTTATGACATCATACACAAGATCTTCTCTGACACACCTATGAAGTATATGATTAGGTCCATTTTTAAATAACATGCCTTTAAAATATTTCAAATGAGAACTAGCTCTAACTAGCAATTTTTTTATTTAGAAGTAAAATAATGAGGAAACTTATATATTGCCAAGTAATTTTTCATGTTTGCAAACCATGGGGATTATATAGATATAGAAAATAGTTATTCATCTGGAAAAGAATCCTTCACAAGTTTATCTTCACCTATAGTGATCAATCTAGATAAAAAAATAAGTAATAATATTATACTTTCTAGGTTTATCTATAATGGTAATGTCAAATTCTTGCAATAGAAATAGCCATTTAATAATTATCCCACATACTATTGGTTTATTAATTAAGTACTTAACAGTTGAATGATCTATATAGATAAATACCTGATAACTAGTAATATAGTGCCTAAACTTATTTATAACATAAACAACAACAAGAAATTCCTTCTTATTGGTAGTGTAGTTCTTCTCTATGGGAGTAATATTCTTACGGATATAATAAATGGCATACATTTTTCCATCCTCATCTCTTTGTCCTAGAACTGCTCCTAATGTATTACTAGAAGCATCAATATAGATATGAAAAGGCTTTTCTTGATTAAGTCCTTTCAAGACTGGAGTAGTCATGAGTTTATTCTTTAATGTTTCAAAATCTTATTGAAATTTATCATTCCATATAAATTCACTGTCTTTTGTTAGCAAAGAAAACATAGGTGCAGTTATCTTACTGAAGTCTTCAATAAATATTTTATAATATCTTATATGACTGAGAAAACATTTAAAATATAATTATTTTTTTGGAATGGGAAGGTTATAAATTACCTCAATCTTTTTGGGATCTACTTTTATTTCTTGAGAAGAGATATGGTGTCCTAAGACTATCCCTTCATCAACCATTATGATGCACTTCTCATGAATCAAAGATACTTGGTGTTCCTCACATCTGGTAAGTACTTTATCCAAATTTTTCAAATCTTTATCAAATTTAATATCATAGATAGTGAAATCATCCATGTACACTTCTACACAATCATTTATAAGATCATAAAATATGGCTAGCATCACTCTCTAAAAGGTAGCAGGTGTATTGCACAATGTAAAAGGAAGGATTTTATAAGCATATGTTTCCTAGAGGTAGGTAAATGTAATTTTATCTTGATCATTAGGGACTATTTTTATTTGATTGTATTCACTGAATCCATCTAAGAAATAAAAATATTGCTTTCTTGTCAAGTTGTCCAAAAATTGATCTATAAAAGGGAAGGGAAAGTAATCTTTCATAATGGCTTTATTCAATTCTCTGTAGTTTACACAAAGCCTCCATTTTCCATTTTTTTAGGCATAGTGACTAGAGGTGAAACCAATTGACTATCATATATGGGGTAAATAAAACCAACTTCCAATAGTTTTTCTATCTTCTTCTTGACAATTTATTTCAAGGATGAGTTAATTCTTTGTTGTTGTTATCCAATTGGTCTAACATATTTAGTGTAGATGTGATGTGTGTAGACACTAAAATGTATTCCTTTCATGTCATTGTAATCCTAAGAAAAATATTTTGTGTATTATACCAAGACATCAAACACTTTTCTTTCTTATTGGTCAGTTAACCAACTATTGATGTTCAACAATTTAACAAGTTGGATTACAATCTATTTAGTGCCTGGAATAATGGAATTTAACTATTTATATTCACTCATCAAGGCATTCAATGGACATGTGTGTGGTAGTAACATGTGAAGTGTAGCTATATCCTTATAAAAGGTTTTACTTTCAAAAATCATATTGGTTAATGGATAATGAAAATCATGTAAAAATGAATTCTACCTATTTTGAGTCTAGTCAACTATGGCTTGATGAATGTCTTGTGGACTAAAATACATGTTTGGTGATCTTATGACATTATTTTAATTCTTAGTAATAGAGGTAGATTCTTCCCATTCATGATTTTTCATATTTGGAGCATAGTTATCAGTCTTTAGAGCTAAGCTATTAGTCTTCAAAGCTAAGTTATCGATCTTCAGAGAAAAACTATTGGACTTCAAAGCTATACCTTCTTGGTCTAAATCTTCTATTATTTATTTCTCAAACTCTTGGGCATGTTATTTGATAGTAACCATGTCTAAGGAAGACACATTAGTCTAGTTTTTTTCAAGTTGATCCACCCATATTTGTTTAGAAAGACCTATTGAAGGTCTAGCAGCTGGATAGAGAGATATTTGTTTAGCATGAATTTCATTAGAAATAATCATGTTTCTAGATCTTCAATCAATTCATTCTATAACTATAGCTAACCAAGGTCTACCAAGAATGATTAGATATCCTACCCTCTTTAGTTTAGGTTGAAGGATCATGAAATCCATAGGATATTCCAAGGATTCTATGGTGATTGGTACATTCTCTATGGTTATTTCAAGGGCAGTAGTGGATTTATCTATCATTTTCAAGATTATAGTGATACATTAAAGGCTTATGAGAGACAAATACTCTACTATGGTGACAGTCATTATGTTATGAAAATACCTGGATATACAAGAAAATTTACAATATACTTGTTCTCAATTGTCATAGTCATCACAAGACTATCAGGATCTCCATATTTCGGAACAAGTATGTTTCCTTCTAGTAAATTAGCAATTTTGCCAGTTACCTAAATTAATTTAAGATATTATTTCTTTCTTCTTGGTAATTTGATGCACAATACCTTAATGTTTTGATTTAAATTAATAATATATTTAATGGCTCTTAGTAGTGGAATTTTGATCTTCATCTTTTTTAATATATGCATCAAAGCAAAATCTTCCCTAGGTTTTTCTTCCTTAAGTCTCTTATGAAATGGAACAGTAGGGGGATTTTGAATTGTGGTTGGTGTGGTTATGGCCTCTACCTTTTATTAATTTGGTTCTTAGACTACATGTGGCTCAATATTATTTTCATCATTAGGAATTTTAGCTATGGTAATGGGTGAATCTCCTATTACCTTCTTTGATCTTAGTTGAACATTATTACATTTAGTTGAACCACTTACAACATTACTTTCTTGATCAGCTCCATAAATAGGTGTATTTTTCCTATTCTTTAGATTTTCCACTAGTTTGGTAGGTAATTGTGATTGGTTAACATTCTAATAAATTATTGGTGGCTAAGGTTGTGAAGGCATCAAGGCTTGTTATGGAGGAAAACTTCTTTGTGACTAATATTTTTGATTTGACCATTTACGTGGTGACTATTGTACCTAATATGGTTGTTGGTTTTGTTGTTGTGCCCAAGGTTGTGAAGTATTTTGAGGCATTCCCCACATTTTTGGCATCTATTCTTGAGTACCCCATGGTTGTGGTTGTGATGGTACCCACATTGGTGGTGTGACTTGTCCAACCCATGGTGTCATCCATGGATTAGGAAGAAAAGGTTCACTTCCTTGTCTTTGCATAAAGTTCGCTTCCTCAACTATATGTACTACTTATTTTACTTGATTTATCATGGTAGGAAGATGTTTATAATTCTTGGTGTCATGTTCTAGGTCACAAATACCACACATCTCTATTTTGTCTAAAGTAAAATCTTTTACCACATGCTTGAGTTTGCATCTAGGACAATATATTGAAAACTATTTAGTGATGGTAGCATTGGATTTTACTTTGAGGCCATCTAAGGTGGATGTCAATTATACTATAATATATGTTTTGAAGTTATTAAATTTTTACATTAATTGGCCAACTTTAGGTGTTTTTTCTAGCATTTATTTCCTTATGCTAGATCTTGTCCTAGAGTAGTTAGTACACAATGCTAAAATTTTATGAATCGTTAACTTTTCAATGTCACCCTTTCCTATTAGATTTAAAGAATCATGTACATCATCATCTAAACCTTTAATAAATATTTTATTAAAAACTCCTCAGTGAGTTGGTAACCACTCTATTTATGAGTAAATATAAACCTATCAAGATAATCTTCTAAGGTTTCATCTTCATTTTGTTTGATCTTGAAAAAGTCCTTCCATTCTCTAACTCTATAATAATCCTGATATTTGTCCAAAAATATAGTTTTCATTTCATCCCACATGATGATAGAATCACCCTCAAGGCCCATGGACCATCTCATGATTGCATCCTTGATTGTAGATGGGAATAACTTCAACTTTTGATTATCTGTGGCATAGTCATATATTTGGTAGAGAACCTAAAATTCAAAGAGGAAATGATCTATAACATTTGAGGATTTACTTCTAAAGGTAGGTAAAATGCATGGTGAGATATTTTCATGGAGGTTCTATCATCAAGACCTAATCTGATTGGATAAGAAAAAGTTATATCCTATTGATGTTGTCGATCAGGGTTTTCTACATGTGCATGTTCATCTCCCATTTTTTATTCCCAACTTTGGTTATCAATCCAATCTAAATTATCTTCTTGGGTACTCAACCTATGGTCTTCCTCAGGACGGGAATATTTTTGGTGATCGATTCTTCTTCTTATAGAGCTAGTGGATCAAATTCAACTATTTTATAAAGAGGATTTTTAGGATCAATTCTCTTTATAGGATAAAATGTCCTAAATAGGATTTTTCTTATAGGATTTGTTTGTGAGGATGAACCTTGTTTAGGAGAGGAATAAAAATAAGTTGTATATAGATTTTAAATGTCTTTATTTCACTTCCTAATCTTTCTAGTAAGGATAGGATCCTCTCTTTTTCTTATTTTATTTGGGATCCTTTAGAGATAAACCATCATTGAGAATCTCTTAGGTGGTTCATATATCTAAGGAATCTTGTATTTTTTTTGTGTTTTTGAGTTTTATAAATATTTTTGAATTTTATCTATATAAATCTAATGTAAAATCTCACTAATACTTATTGAGTAAAACATTTCCCAAAATGGAACCAAAAATGATAGGTTGTCATTATACCTCTCATTTAACCAATCGATGGATTGGTGTCATTTTCTATCAATGCCAGTGTCCAAGACTATATGCAATGAGACCATTAGATATTTGAGTTTACATTTCATTATTTGAGGGGTTTACTCTATTATGATGTATAAATCCTAAGGATAGGAAATAAGACTCTAACTTTATTTTATATAAAATTAAATTTAGAAGGTTTGCTAACTGAAGGTCTCCTATGGCATTCTTTGTTAAAAGGATTCTTCAGTTCATACTATCAACATCTAGAACATAAACATCTAGCATAAGACATTATGGTGTCCTCACTTGACTTGCCTAGCTAGGTACAATAGTGTGATATTCTATAATTTGAGGATGTTGTCTACTATCACTTAAACTTGTCTTGACAAATTTCGAATATGGATATGAGTTAACAAACTTTACTTCTTATGAAATTAAAATACACACTCTTGTATAAATAAAACTCACTTGAATTGAATTGAAACAACATTTGTATTTAATGAAAACACACTTTGTATTAAAAATAAATTCACACTTTGCCATTGAAAAGGAAATCACACTTGCATTTAAAAATAAATTCGCACTTTGCTTTGAAAGGAAATCACACTTGCATTTAAAATGAAATTAGACTTTACAGTAAATGAATTATACCTAGATTAAATAAATATTTCTAAACTATAACTAAAAATACCAATTTGTCTTAATCTTTGAACAGAAGTGGGCCCTTGCACCTTCTTCGGAATAGGAACATATTTACTCAATAATGAAAAGGAATGTTGAAATTTATTTCATTATCAAAGTAACATATACAGATATGTGCAACTGAACTGGAATGCTTCTTCTGATTTATGATCACTATTGATTGACTAACTCATTGATTAACTGACTTATCTAGAATGAGAAGGAGATATGTGTTTAAAACACATCTCAAAAACTATTCATAAAATACAAAAATTGGTGATTTAAATGGATAAATCTGCTTATTCAAAATATAAAATATCTAGGAATTAAATCCCATGCTTATAGGAAGGTGTTGGAACTGACTCAACTAACAATAGACAAAAAATAACTAACATAGATCTGAAGAGATTATATCTAGTTTTAAAAAATAGAAATACAAATATATCCAGATCATTTTAGACCATTACTATGAGTAGTAATGTTTAAAAGAATATATCTAAATATGGAAAGTCTATATATATATATATATATATATATATATATATATATATATATATATATATATATATATATATATATAATAGATATCTTTATATTTACTATCTTGATCTAAAAGATCCATCTAGACATCTTCTCAGCACATCTGGGCATCTTTAGAGCACGTTGTACATGTCTTCAAAGCATCTTCAGAGCATCTTTAGAGTTTGATGTATTCTTCACCAAATCTTCAAAATTGTTCCCAAAAATAATTTCCAAAACTATTTGATGTCTTCTCAAAATGATCCCACCATAGGGATGTATTTCTATACACAAAATTGTACTCATTTCATCCAAGTTAGACATAATAACAAGATAAAGACTCAACAATGTATCACATATAAATAAAGGATAATTGCACTTATTTCCTACTTATATAAGACTTTAACTGTTAAATGCAATGCAATATATAACTAGAAGGCAACAATTATGGATATCTTGTATTAGATATAATGAGCTATATGTAATTCTCATCATGGGGCTTGGTAAATTTCCAACAAAAAACTAAGTATGAAGTCTTTGAGGCACCCAGGTGAATGGCTTTGTGCCACATAGCATGATCCCATTTATCTAAAGGGATCAAGGAGAAAACCTTGTAGAAAAAATAAAGGAGAAAACACAAGGAAAAATAGAGAAGATTAATAATTTAGTCCATTGAAATAATAAAAGTGACTAAGGAATAAAATTAAGGCCAGTTTTTGAGTTTGGACACATAATAGAATTTATCAGTCTAAAATAATAAATTCATATCATTCTCAAATCTTGAATACTTCGTGTTTGGGTCCTTTATCATTAGTCACACTTAATTAAGTATTATTCATGCACCTAAGAGAAAGAAGAAACCAATGAATTAGTGCATCAGCATATCATGTGAGTAGTGACCTTGAGCACTCACCTAAGGCACATAGCCTAGACTAGTTCCCATCAATTTTTCCACATGATGGTGTATAGACAACTCTATCTATACTTAGGTTCTTGGGTTACCACATTTAGTCATTTTTTCTACAAACATCATTCTAGATTTAACCATTTTATTCATTCACATAGTCCATGTACTTATCTATTGTCAAAAAAATAGATTTAACACTAAAATTTTTGACACATCAAGGTTTAAAAATAAATTAGTGGTTTAATTGATCTCATTTGATAATATTACAAAGATATTTCATTCAGAACACTCTTTATGTCCATTACACATATATCTATATCTCTATCTTGAAAACAATAACTAGTTAATAAGTAAAGCTAAGGGGTATTTATACACAAACTAACCCCTCTCAAGTTACATTGTTAATACATTATATATGACAATCCAACAATTATTTCAAAAAAATAAGTCATAGCTAGCCATTATAATTAAGTCCCTTCTAGTTTGGGCCTAATAACCCCTATATACTCTCTTTATGCTAGACATTTGTGTGCATGCTCCTCCTCCTTCATGAATCGATGTTAGATTCCTGCTTTATTAATCTTTGATTCTTACATGAACTGCTTTGTAACCATATCTACTTATTTCACCCTTATCCTTGTCTTTCACTTTTATGAGTCCTTCATCTTATGTTCTTCATTATTTATTTCTTTATCTTTTACAACTTGATCTTTCATGCCAAGGCTTTATGCATTATTCTTCCTTATCTCTCTCTTATGCATCATTTTATTCTACATTGTTCTCTCCCATGCCAAGGTCCTCTACATTGTTCTTGTACCATTGATTATTCATGATATGGATCCAAAACACTTAGAATATATTACTACAAAATTTGGGGTCTAACATCACCCCTTACTAAATTTATAGTTCATCCCAAACTATGTTGTAGTTTCCTCAGCTAATAAAAATTTAGGACCCACATGTTGTACTTGGCATTTGAACTTGTCCCATTGGTTAAGGGTTGTCTTAATATCAAAAGTAATGAATTCCACTTCATCTCTAAGTATTTTCATCTCTTTGCATTCATCTATAAAATTATCTTCTTGAGTCATCAAAATCTCAAGCTGAGTAGTTGTACTTTGTGTGCATCCTTAAATGACTTGACCTCCACCAAAACATACCCTCTAAGTGATGAGAAGCTAGCATTAAGCTCTTGTCAATGGGTGTTTATTTTTTTTATTTCTTTTATGTCCTAGAATAATTTTGCATTTTGGTCCCTATATTTGATGTTCAATGCATTTTTAACCAATTATTGACGTTTTTATTCCTCAAGTAGTAGTCATGCTTCCAAAATTTTAATCAACTATGCCAATTTTTCAATATCCCCATCAACAATTTGATTATTCAAAAACGCACATCATGCATCTATAGGCTCTATAAACTATTTGATTGCCCATAGCTTCTCCTATTGAAGATTCACCTAATTTTACATTTCTTGAACAAGAGGTCCACGAGCATCTCTAAATTATTAATGACATCACTGGTAATAAGAATATCATTTGTAAGTGTTGGATCACTCCTCAAAATTGTCTGACAAAGGCCCAATGTCCTAAATTGAGATGCCTCAACCACATAATATTATCACTTGATCTGTTTAATTTCTTATTTGAGATTTGCATTATTTCACATGCTCTTCTCTATACATACAAATAACCTCCCAATGTTTGTAGTGAATTTATCCAACATCATGGCTATAGAGAATGTTTTACCTTGAAACCTCTAGGGAAAACTTTATGATGGTTATACCTATTTGAGCTCGAGAGCATTATTAGTAACCCAAGTTTTACCCTATTTAAGTAATTTATTTAGACTTGTGTTAAACTTGGACTAACATGGGAATGGTCTAAAGGATGTGGGTGACCCTAACTTGGACCAAACTTCTAGATTATGGGGCTAGCTCCCTTGGTACCTCGCTTATGGCTCAGTTTACTAAAACCTACTTTGCTTTGGAGGTTAAAAGAGTTAGAAATACAACTTAAAAGGGAAATATATACTAATTATGGTGATGCACCTAATGTAATCATTCATCCACTCAATTTGGACTTCAATAAACACTAATAAGTAATGTAAACCAATAAATATTTTAACTCCAAGGACTCCTATATAAAAGTGTTTCACATAACGGTTTCATTAAATTATCAAAACATGAGGGAAGTGATGGAATTCCTAATTTAAGGAACTAACCAATAAATATATCCACTCTAAGCTCAGTCACTCAACATTCAAACACTATGTGTGACTTGCATAAGATGATATACTAATAACTAGGTGAGATTAGGACTTGCCAAGGGAGAAAACACTACCATGTGTACAAATATCACTAATAAAAACACACTAAACCTATATCAATGAATCTTAAACTAATCATTTTATTCACTTAAGAGGTTACAAAGTGCAATCTTGGTAGAATTTCCTCATGCCCAAGAGAGGGATTTTAAATCAAGGCCTTCAAGCCTCGATAAATAGAAGTAAATAAAGAGAGAAAGAAGGAGAGTGGTGTGCAGGTATGATTAAAAGGTATTTTATGACCATATCACATTCATTATTGTAGTTTCAAATAGTTACTCAACCCTCCAAAATACTTTCCATGCATTAATGCCCTTAGATGAATCCTTATGCATTGAGATGAGGTAGCTGAGGATGTAGTTGATTGATTCAACCTTCCTCAAGGAATTCCACATCCCTACTTAGATAAAATAGCCTCTATTTAAGGCAATTACAACATTAGTGAGATATAGTTAAGCTATCACCAAGTGTAAAATAGCCTGCCCTCCTTTAAAGCATAAGACCAAGTTAAGAGAATGACTCTTTCCTCCATGACCATAGAATAAGAACCTAAATCATTCAAATAAATTAGTTACCAAGTGTAATTACTCTGTATTAACCCATTCATTAGCCTCTTTATGCCATTATTCATTCTTCTTGATTGACCAAGTAGGTTTACTAGGCCAATTAAGCCTAGTAGCCTAACTACTAGTACTTGACAGCCATGAAAACTTGTATTATACTTTTAGAACCTATGAATAAGTGATTTTTAGGCATGAATCAATGCCTTAAATCATAACATATGTCTCCTTGAGTATTTCATACTTGTAAACTTGTCAAACTAAGTGACTAGGTCACCTTATCCTTAACATATAAAAATTGGCTGATTAGAAGAGACTCTTAGAGGCATTTCTAGGTAGATCATTTAGCATCTAATGTCTTTATAATGTGAAAGAAGTGCCAAAAAAACATCTCCAATGATTGGAATATCTTTAAACTTCCTTGTACCTCTCTTTCTACTATTTTTCCTCAAAAAACACTATTTTTTTATAGTTCCATATAATTTCATACAACACAGTACCATGATCAGGACCCTCTTTAAGTGTACTTTATGATTCAATATTTCTAGGGTGATTCAAGGATTTTTGGGTGCAATAATTTTTACTTTTCTCAAAACTAGTATGTAGTAGGGTTTAAGGAGGGTTTTGGAGGTTCACCATCCTAATCATGGTTCATAAAGTACATACCTCCAAACCAAACATTATTTCCATGGATCTTAATTTCATATACTCCTTCAACTTTCTTGAGAATCTTGGGTTCCCATGTAAAAGGTGTGTCAATATATGTATGTAGAGAAATGTATTTGTAGTCTTCTATAGGCAGTCTAGACATACTATCATTCTTAGAAATGATTCATAAAGGTTTTTCCCTCAATAAAACTATTTTATCCATGAATATTAATTGACTATGGATCTTAAAATATTTCTAAGATCATTTACCCCAAGTTTCCTTGTGGTGAGAGATATAAGCATTGAAACAAGCAACTTAAAGTGATTGTGTAGACTGTGTAGCTCAAGCTAGTTATTGAGATCTAAATTGACCCTCATACTTTATTTTCCTTATTAAAACATCTCATTAGGACCTGAAATAATCTCTTACACCTCACTTAAGTGTCAAAATTACTTAGGAGAGTCTGAAGGTGTCTCAAGTGTGGTATGGGCCTTCTAGGCCTAATTAGCCTTGATTAAACTTTGAGGTCTGAGGTGATATGTAAGTGTTTTTGGGGTTTCAAAATTAACATAATATATTTTTCCCACATTTTCTCACCCATGAATTTTATCTAACTATTCAAAACCCCTTATGTCTTCATCACCTCATGAGGTTGCATGTAGGTTACTCTGCCAATCTATGTGTTTGGGGAAGATAGATGTCTAAAAGGTTTTTCCTCTTTCCAAGACATGTTTTATATATTTTTAAATTATAAAAAACATTTCCAAGTTCAAACAAACCCTTTGTTCTAAACTATCCTTAAACTATTTCCTTGCATACTCTATACAATCAGCTTAGGGTTTGGGATTTACTAGGTCTGAGTAGCCCCATGACTACTTTTGGTGTTTTTTACTCCTCCAACTGAGGTTATTATAACTTTAAAACCTTAATACATAATTACTACTTAATTAAATATATTTATTAACCATTTAAATCATTCAAAATTATGTGTATACCTTTAACTTCCACATTTAGGCTTTTTTAGGTCTATCTCCTTACTTAGCCCTTAAAGGAATTTTGACTTGAAACCTAACTATTGTATACTTATATGGCATATCATAACCTTTACCAACATATTTCATTATCTAAAAAACTTTTATGATGTCTCCTCTTCTTGGATTGTCTTCAAACCTTCAATTTACTCACTTGGTCTCCTTAATGACTATCAACAGACTAGGGAAGCTCTATGATAGAATAGTGACTATCTCCACTATTAATATGACCTTTAGGATAACATTAAAATCTTACTGTAGTTAAAATTACTTATTGTACCAAAATTTAAGGCATAATTACACCTATAGATGCCTCAAATTTATAAATTCTCCAAAATTATCTATGGTAATGACTATGTGGTCAAGCTCTTTTAAGCTTCAATAAGTCCCAAATATACTTTTTGATCAGTCCATCTTCATGGCAAGGTATATGAGTGACCTAAATGTGTTAAAAATTTTATTCATCATCGACAAATTTATCTCGTTTATTTCAATATGCCCACAGTCATATTATGTTTAATCCAAACAAGAGCTCTCAAGGATAAGCAAACTGTAGATCACTCCTTTTGATTGTGTTTTATGTTTAAGGACTATGTTTCATTTTTAAGGAACCTTAAATATAGTTTTAATGTGATTTAAATCCTAGATAGGCTTTAATCATCTATTAATGTTCTTTCAAACCCTTCAAACACTTTCTTCTACTCATTGCAAAGTATAGTAGGTAGCCTATAGGTTATCCTAGGAAAGGGTTGACTATGTATTTTAGACTTATAACCAGCTCAACCTCAAAAATGGTCTTGAAATTGGAATACCTAATAGATCAATAATCTCTTTATGTTTCATAACTCACAATTTCAACCTTCACTCCTTGCACAAGACTAAGATTGTACACCTGGTTACATAACTCTATTAAGTTGGCTTTAGCTTCACATTAGTTATCTTTTTAGGGTATAAGACCTTATCATCACATCCTTGAGCTTGTCTTAATCTTGAATTTTCTTAATCCTTAAATTTCTCATGCAACCTCTATCTTCCATTTGTAACAAACTTATTGAACTCTCTAAAATGCTTATAGGTGAAAGTGGGGGTATTGACTATGTGTTATTATTCATGATTGATTACATATAATGCCTCATTGGTTCACCATATAGACCCTTTTTACTTTAATCACAACACCAAAACCATTTTTTATATCATTCCAAAACCTCATAAACATAACCTTCTTGGAAGAGGTAGCCTAATTGTGTCCTAGTATAACTATAGGTAATAATCCACTGTGTCTTATATATACTAGGATGGAATGAGACCTTGAGAAGGTCAAAAAAATTATTGATGAACCTATTCCATTCATTTAAAACAAATAAGAGAGATAGTTTAAATTCCTTCCATTGATATATCCTCTAGCCTCTTCTATACACCACTTCATGAAGCATATTTATGATTGTATTTACCCTCGTTATAGGTGATGATTCACCCCTTTAGTAGTGTTTAAGGCTACATAACTTAATTACATGACCATGATGTTTCCTAAAACCCTTTATTTCTCTAAAATATTGGATCCATGAGGTGAATGTGGATAGGTAGTAGTGATGGTATGTAAATAGGCTAAATGGGAGAATGAAGATGGAATGATAAGCTTACAACATTAATGAATGGCAATGATAAGGTTGTGAAATGGGATGAAAGCATGAGGGAGTGTAATGAAACATTAATCCATTGTTAAAATAGTATTAAAGTATCCTAAAAACCTATTATACCTATTCCTGACTATATATATATCATTTTGGAGGTTCTTTATGAAGCATAGATAGTGAAAAATGAAACCTAGCATTCCCCAAACTACCTTAACATATGCTAAGTTACCTTAACATATTGTAAAATGGGACTATGAGGATGTTGAATACCTATTGATGATTTATAGGTCTTAATACCTTGATGAATTTTGAGGAAATTGAATAAAGGACACTTGCCATGAATGAAACACTACAAACAAAGTCTTAATAAATCTTGATATCCTTGGATCCATCATAAACCATACAGTATCCTTCAAACGACATATAGACTATATATTTGGTAGTAGAAGTATTATTAAAATATACACACTCACACATGTGTATTAAAATGTTGTGTAAGCCATGAAATATCTCTTCAAGACTTGAATAACCAGTAACAAGCACTAGTTTGGTCAAAAGAGTTAGAAACTTCACAAAATCATACTAATTTTCTTGCCTTGTATAAATTTGAATAATGATTATAACCCTTAAGTTCTTATCCTTTATTCATAAAATTTATAATACTAAACCTACAACCAACACCCATTAATGGAAGGTCATAAATTATAGTTTCTCTGATCAAGAGCTCAAATCTCCTTTCTCTCTCTATTATATAGACTGAGCACAAACCTGAGGTGCTCTTACTATCTACAAACTAGACATGAGAAACACATCAATTTTTGTCTTCTAAAGCCCTCAAACACAATAATATATTCACCATGTGCCTATAATAAGACCTCCTTACATCTCCAAGACTCCTCCTAAGCAAATCCATATAGTACAGATTCGTACCATCTAAAAATAATGTCAAAACATATAAATTCTCTTTCATTTCCTCTTATTTCAAATTCAAGCCACCATTTTAGGGAAACATAGAGGAAAATACGAGCAAAAAAAACATCTTTAAATAAAATAACACATTTTGGAGAGCAAAAAGGATGGATATTTCACATGTGGGAGTTCTTTTGGTGGCCAAAGAACCTTCTAAGCTCATAAAAGAGACATTTTCAAAGCATGAAATGTTTGACTAAAGTAATTTCATGACTATGGGGTGATTTAAAGATGTTATGAATTATTTAATATCTTTTTGAAATCATATCTTTCCATTTAAAGACCAAAACCTTCACTTTTAGACCACATACACATAGTCTCAAAAGAAGATTGTTAATGAATATCACAAGAGTACCTTATAACCTTCTTAAAATTTATTCATGAGGATTTTATGTATGTTCATCACCATTTTTAAGGATTATATCCCACCATGATTTAATATATATAATAAACCAAAGAAACTTATAGTGAGTCATCAACTACCATCTTCAATCATCTCCATCAAAAGTGTTTTAGATCATAAGGCCACTTCAAACCATCATCAAGACATCCAAACATACTCAACATCATGGGGATACTTAACATAATCTAAAACTAATACATGACCATCACAAGACATTGAAACTGAATCCCTTGACTTGAAATTCAATGAACACTATGATGATCAAACACATCACCTACGGACTAAGGACATTTAGGACATATGGTGATCACAAATAGACTCAATGATACCTCTAAAAGTGTTGAATTACTTAAATAAGAAAATAGGAGACATCATGACTCAATATATCACCATCTAGAGGATTAATTGGGTGTCATGAAAATTTTTTAGTTATATGGGTTGGCATTTGGCCTTGGGAGGCTAAATTACCAACAAGCATTTTAGGGGATCCACCCAAAACACCTCTAGAACATCTACCATTCTCTACCTTATTTTAGTGATAGCATTTGGGATCTCAAATAGGCCTTCATCATGATATACCTCTATCACAAAATACAACTAGAATTGAGTTTTTTTAGTGGACTCATATTTGGGTAAATACTCCCATAAATATAGTTATTTGTCTGGTATATCATGTTGGAACATGGTATGAGTGGGAGGGTCTTGATTACCCAAATTTGTCTATTTTTGTTACTCTACATCTACATAGGTTCCTTTCCATTTTTTGGGTCATGATATGGATCTATAACTTTAGGACTATTTTCCCATAGTATGCTAGTACTAGAGCTATGATCTTCTATGTTATGGGCTTCCCTTCTTCCTACTTCTTCCTTAAGATTTTGACTTTCAATGTCTATTTATTGCTCAATAGTAGGTTATTATTTGTTAATCTTAGGAATAGGATCCTTTATAGGTTACACTATAGATTATTCACTTGTTTTATAAATTACAACTTGGGGCACTTTAAGCTCAGGCTCTAATTGGGTAGTTATTTTAGATGCAACAATGTCATCCTTTCATTTTTTAGGAAACCCTTGGGCTCTTATTGGTGATGAGGCATGTCATTGTCCTTTTATATATACCTTGGGTTGTTCCATCACCCCATTATAATTAGTTTCCTTAGGTCTTGGGCTTTTCTCCTTTTGTGCCCTTTCTTTTATGCATGTTTCTAGTTTGGCAGAAGTGGTTCCTTTTCTATGTCCCAAATTCTTGATGTTTTACTTCATTGCCTAAGCATATAGTTAACCAACTATATTTTTCCTTACATTATTATTTTTAAGGGATTGATATTATTTTTATCTAAGTCATGTCATATTATATACACTTCCCTTCCCAAATAGACATAAATATTGTGAAGAGTTTGAATATCAACATCAATCTCGTCAACATCAATATTCATTAGGTGCACATCTATAATATGATTAACAAAATCCATCAAATATTTGGTAGTGAAGACATAGGGAAACTTGAGCTAGCCTAACAAAATATCAGTGGTCTCCAATAAGATCTATGCAAGTGAATAGTGTTTTTTAATAGCAAAATTAGTGTAGCTTCCCTTCTATGTAAGCAAATCCTTGGGTAGTACCATTCATTTCCAAAATCTTCCTTCATCCCCTCATACCAACCCTTCATATTTGCCTTGGAGGAGGGTTTGATGGTGCTAAAACATGTGAATTATTTGAATCTCTTGGTAGGTAGACCCACTTCAATTCTTCTTAGGAATATTTCAGGATGCCTATTTCATCAAAAATAATTAGAAGTAAAACTATGCCCCATGGAACCTTGTGGTTGGGAAAGTGATGCACCTTCATAGCATCTTATTTAATTTTATCCATAAATATTTGGGAACAATTATACTTGATCCCCTTATCCATTTGGCTTGAAATATAGATGTGGGCCATATCCACCTCCTTCCACTTATCTATAATTCTTATCTTGGTTATGGTCAAACATGTAGCTACCTAAATGGTGGGATCTATAAGACTTGTAGTATACATGGTGTGGCCTTACTTTTTATATTTCAATGTCATTACCATTTGTTTAATTGATATCTAATCATTGAGATCCACATTGACATCCATTTTAGAATAGAATAATCCAATTACCTTGTTGATCTGTTGAGAGGTAATCCTCATTACACACCCTAAAAAGTAGATATAATTTTTGTGGATACACAAAATCAATAATTAAACCACCGCATGAGGTTTTCCAAATTAAATCAATTAGAAAATTTGGAGAACACCTGCATCCTCTAACAAGTTGTAAACTATGAGATCATAAGTGATCTCATTCTTTATATTTTGGTGCTCAACCTAGTAGTTGCACTATAAATCACCTTCATTATCAAATTAGCAGTGATTATAATCCAAGACTTTACAAGTGGAAACTTTGGTTTTCTAGTTATTTATGCATAAAACCATGTTGGGGTATTGTATTTATTCAATCAAAATTGGTGGTAGAGGTGATGTGGTGGCTACCTTCTTTGTTACATGTGTCATCCCTGACACCTATCCACTAAATATCTCTTATAATATATTTTTAGGGTCCTTTACTTATGTGTCATGTATACCATATCATTATTATTACATAAAAATAGGAATTCCTTCTTATGCACCCTCATGATCCTCTATTTTAGGAATGACTAGTAGTGGATCTCTTTAGCCTTTTTACTTTGGCTGCATCACCAACCAGGGTCCCTGAAGGTTAATGTGTGGCCAACCAATTATCCAAAATGAATACATTTTAATTCCTTTTCCTAGACCCAAAATACTTTGACTTTATTCTTGATCCTTATTTAATTGTATTCATAGTGACTATAACCTACACCTTCTCTCACACTCATTTTTATGATCACTTTGTCACTTATTTCATTGAATGATCTTTACCATAATCTTTGATTCACATTTTTTCGTTTAAAATACTATAAAAAAAACTTTTAATAACACTTTTTCATGCTTTTTTGAGCTCTATAACCATTATAAGTTTTCAACAATAAAAAATGAAAATTAGAGTCCTCAAGGTCTTTTACAGATGAAACCAATTTTTTACATTAAATATCATCCATGCTACCATCCATAACTTCAACCATTAATGATTAAAATGGCATGCCTTGATGCCCATTTGAAATTCTTTTCAATTTTTCTATTATTTTTTTAATAAATTCATGTCTCATCTTTCATTCGAGATATGGTGTGTGCTTCCCATTGTGCTTGTTAACTGTAAAAATTCAAATTTCCTGTTTTGTTTGTGGGAACCACCTTTTCATTTTAACCCATATTTATAAAGGCATTTCCTTTATGATCTTAATTACACATTATTTGGTCATGAACCACCTCTTGCATGCCTCCCTCACATGCCTCCTCTTGTGCACTTTCTTCACATACCACATCTTGTGTTCCTTCTTATGTTGAGCTTTTATTTGATCCCATGCAATTCCTCCCAACCTTTTATTTACATGCTTTTAGCTAAATTAAATTATCCTATTTAAAACCTACCCCACATTAAAATATATTTGTGTTCCTCCACATCATAACTTAGTTAAATTTATTTTTCAAGAAAGTGATAAAGAATAAAATTGTGAATACCAAAGCACCAAAAGTGATAGAAACAAAGTATAAAATCTGCACAACCAATGTCATGCTTATTTTAAAACTAAACTAAGTCCTAAACTAAACTATTAGTATATACTTTAGTTAATTAATTTAAGGATTAAATTAATGGTAAGGTCAGAGCTGAATACTATTAAAATGGCCTAGAAGGAATTGGCCATCTAATCTTTTCAACTTACTGGTGTCTGTTGGATGGATATCATGAATAATAAAAGGACCATTCCATTGGATCTATATCTATTTTAACCTTTTAGTAATTATTGAATGTAAATCATATGTTTGTTAAAGATATGAGTATGATAAATTAGGGAAATATTATGCAATAAATATATCCATTGATTTGTTATAGAATTGACTAGCTTTCACTTTTTTTAAAATAGTAATAAATAGTGTAAATAATAACTTAGTTGGAAAACAACTGAGATGGATGATGTGGATGATAGAAACTAAGGTAAAATCAGGTCTAAGTTTCATAAATATGATCCTAGTATTATAATTCCTCTTATATGGTATAATCCTAATTGGATAGTAGCACCATTATTGGAAATATGGTAGTAGTGTCCTTATATTGGCACTAGTGTCCTCTATGTAAGACTATCTTGTGATTTTGGGTGCACCTATGTCTATATATCTAAGGTATATTCCTATGTGCATGAGTTTTTAAACCTTATATATTACCTATATTGACTATTTTTTTGATCAAACCTTAATCCTCCATATTACTAGGGCATCCAATTGATACAAGATAAAAAGTGTGTTTGTTAGGTGGGTAGATTGGACATCCTCAACACCTCATTATGATGAGAGTTTCCTATATACCATTACTCTAAGGAGGGATAAACCTTGATGTAGTTCTCCCCACCTAAGTGTTGTTGAAAGTACAAGTAAATCTAGTATGTTAGTGGCCTTGAGTGCCTTGAATGTGCCTGAGACTAGAAATCTAGGTAATATAAGTTTAGGATTGTTGTAGATGGTAGTATGCATAAGTATGGAAGAATAGGGAGTGATAACCTTAATTATGTACAAATTATTCTGAGTTTGAATGTGTATTTTGCATTTGATTTCCATATAGTGGTTATAGGGCTAAAATTCATGTATTTATACCATTTTGATGCTTATGCAGGTGCTAAAAGAGGTCTACATCGACCCTAAGAGGTTCTAGATTTTAAATCATTTGTGAAAAAAAGAGGAAAATGACATTAGCACCATTATTTGGACACTAATACCATATGGAATTAGTGTCCTTATTATGGCACTAGTGTCCAAGTGGAATAACACTAGGTACAAAGGACTTGGATCAAGAAATGAGGGTTTGGCATTGATTTAAGGATGACTAGGGATTCTTATGGCCCGAACGAAGGCTAGATAAGTGGGATGATAGGATTTAGGATAGGTCTAGGGATAAGCTAAGATAGGTAGTCTCAATTAGAAATATTATCACTCAAATACCACTTTTAGGTGATTACATTCCCCCCCCCTTAATTTTATAAATGTAACAAAGTGAAATGACTAAGATAAATGAAAAACAAGCGTACTTAGACTTACCTAAGAGGTGAATCCTGTGAAGTTGAGTCTGAGTATGTGAGGTTAGGTCTAAGTATGTCAAACATGCTCTAATGTATGTACTATAATTGAAATGTGCATAAATCAGTCTTTACTTAAGATATATCAAAATAAAAAGACTAAACTAAGTAAATAATTAAAACTGAGTAAAAGGATAAGAGTGAGGAAAGGAGCAAATATGCCTCACTTGGTATATGAACCAATGCATAAACCTAATGACAACCTATGTGTACATGTATATAGTGATAAAATAGTGAATATATTGGATTGAGATGATGGCTTTCTAAATCATTATGTGTGGGTGACTCAAGAACTCAATCTAGTTTTGACTCCATCATTACCCACCCCTACTTGTTGGATCATGACCTATAAATTTCTTAGATTAGACTGATGGTATCCAACCCTCTCATGTATGTGGATCAAGAACTTAAGTAAGATATGACTCCATCATTTCCCACCCATGTGTAGTAGATGCATATGAATCTAAAATTATGCAATGTAACTATAAATGTTTAACTAGGTATGTTTGACTATGTGGCCACTCAGATATATTAAGTGAATATGGGCCACTCAGGAATGCCAACCATTACAGATTGATTAAGTCATGAAACTATTGTACAACCTAGAATATGATGTCATATGTATAAATCATAGAGAATGACATGGTATTTATCATTCCATCTCATCAACTGGTGTGTAATAGAGCATATAAAAATAATGTGTTGTGCACATGCCCCAAAATATGATATCTGATCATATGGATTCTGGATTGAGTTGTAGTAATCTATAACTAGGTATCTAAATTGAATATGAAAATATTCATGATGTGCATGATGCCCCTAATTTGAGAAAATTGATATGAATCTAAGTTAAACTGGTATGAATTTGAACAAAACTGATACATATTTAACTAAATATGTGTAACTTGTATTATACATGATATACTTGTTTGGCCAATCTATGTTTTTCTAAACCTGAGGCTACTAGATAGTAGCACCATGTCTTGGATAGTAGTGCCATTATTGGAAATATGGTGCTAGTGTCCTTCTAATCTAATTTTTTTAAACCTTTGTTAATCTTTGTGTCACTATTTTCCCACTATGTTTACCTGAGTCTGATTTTCTATAATATGAGCCTATGTGCTAAAAATGTACTGTGAATTCAATATAAGAGCCTAATCTTTGTGACAAACCCCTATGATTTCCCCCTCTTTTGAGGGGATTTTTTGAACCTATACAATAATTGTCCTCAAAATAAAAATATATACAAAATGTATGTTAGTCAAAGCATATATGATATCTACATGATAATCTAATAGAATGTGCATACATAACATCAAAATGTAAGATAATCTGAGCATAATTTTATAATGTGTGATGTATGTCATATCTAGAATTCAAAATGGTGTAAAGATAGATATAACAATGTATGTAGCATCAAATTTGAGTAAAAATTGGGTAGCTACCTAGGGGGATGGGGCATGATGTCCATCACAGCACCCAATTAGGAAGGGAAAATGTATGAGGTCCCTCATGGAATGTAAAAATATAGTGTGTAATAATCAAGAGATAATTTTTATAGCCATTATGCATACAATAAAGCATACATAAACACACATGAGGCATGCAAACTATGCCAAGGCACCACAATACAAGGTACATAGGCACATGTTACTAAATCTAAGAAATCAAGACATACAAAGACATGTTCAAATTTCCACATATGTAAGCAATAAGCAAGTTGGCTTAGATCCACATAAAAGAACATATTCAAATTTTTGTATACACAATCAAGAAGGCACACACAATGACATGGCACATGTTTAAATCATACGTAATGTGAAAAAAAGTGGTGTAAATACAAAGAGCAATGGCATATTCAAATGTCCTCAAATAGAATAAGCATAGAGATACAATTAAATATAAACTAGAAAATCTAGAAATAAAAGTATGTATGGACATGTAATATAAATCTCTGTAAGAGCTACGATGTACATATGTTGAGTCCAAATTAGTAACAACTGGCAAAAAATTTGATTAATTGTAGCATAATTAGTATCAAGATATAAAAATGTTAAAGTTGTGATGTAGAGTATGTAAAGATAGAACCTCGTAATTGAAATTGTGTATAGGGTGGCCAAAGTGGGTGAATGTGTTAAGTGAAGACCCTATGTATCTATGTAAAATGCCTCGTGTATTAATGTATATGCCCTCAATGGGTAGATAATAGAAAATCTAAATTGGTGTAGTGGACCAGAGTCTTGTAGTAATCTACAAACACTCAACAAGTACAAGTGAAGCATGTATGTATGATAAAATTGGCTATACTAAGATAACTAGTATATGTAGTTTCTAGAAAATAGAAGATTTTTAAATATAGCAATTCATACAATCTATAATTATTTGAATTTTTTTTTTAATATATATATATATATATGTGAGTTATGTAAAAGTAACATGAAAATAAACTATATACGAGGAGCAAGAGAGAAGGAAATTATGTACAAGTAGGGAGGAACAATACTAATTAATGAGTCTCATGGAAGACTCACTATCAATGTGGCATGTGTCAAAAATAGGAATGGTGATCTATCATGTAGTGTGATTGCTATGCTGGAGTTGAATAATGTTGTAGTATGAATCTAGGTATTATTCATCATCGAAATAGTAATAATCATAATAACTAGTATATGTAGTGTCTAGAAAATAAAAGATTTTTAAATATAGCAATTCATACAATCTATAATTATTTGAATTTTTTTTTTAATATATATATATATGAGTTATGTAAAAGTAACATGAAAATAAACTATATACGAGGAGCAAGAGAGAAGGAAATTATGTACAAGTAGGGAGGAACAATACTAATTAATGAGTCTCATGGAAGACTCACTATCAATGTGGCATGTGTCAAAAATAGGAATGGTGATCTATCATGCAGTGTGATTGCTATGCTGGAGTTGAATAATGTTTTAGTATGAATCTAGGTATTATTCATCATCGAAATAGTAATAATCATAATAACTAAGAATGCTAGAGAGAATTTCTTTATACTATGGAGTTGACTTTTTTGAATTATGCTATATAATATTAATTGTGATTTTACCCTTTAAAATTGTGATTAATTTTGGCATATGGTGCTTTGGAAGCTATTTTGCAATAAATCCTCTTTTGAGAATGCTTGTTGGATTAGCATGATTTTGACTTTACAACTTAAGTTCTTGCTCTTTTTGTAAAATTTCCTATCTATTTGGATATTTGGCCTTGATAAACTATATCTATGAATGGTTTGCCTTAGGACATTCGATAAATCCCAAACCTTGTTGACCAATATTATCAACTACTAGAATAGGAAAAGTGATGCCTTGGGCCTACTTGCCCAAACCTTGATCATGATAATCAAATTATTGTAGATATTTCTTACCAAAACCATACTACTTTAAAAGTTTAGCCTTAATTTGGAGAGGTATATTTACATTTTTTTTTCTTAATTTTCTTGTGTTTTTTGTATTTTTTCTTGCTCTAATTGTTCTTTATGAACCTTTTGTTGTTCTGAGTTATGTTTTGATAGCCGTTTTTGTATTGTTTCCAAATTTGACCCTGTTTGAATTTGTAGATGTGTCATTGTATGTCATTTGGATGGTGTTTCACTATTTGAGTCATTTGTATTCATTATCTATTGTATTTTCTTTTTCAATGCAAAATATGAATCGATGTGGTGCCCATGCATTCTATGATATGCATAATAATATCTAGATCTCCTCACTAGGTATAGAGGACATAGGTTGATCAATTTACCTTTAATAATTTCCATTAGTATCTCACTTGAACTCTTATTGGACCCTTTTAATATTTTTGAATCACTTATAATAAATGCATTATTTTATACTTTATTATTTGGATATGAAAGAGTGTTGGGCATAACTTTTCTAGGTGTAGATGAATATACATAGTTTACACTAATGATTTAACTATTTTGAGAATAACGGGTTTTTATTCTTATTCTAGTTAAGGGTCTAGATTAATAAATTAATAAATAATATTGCAATAATTACAGTCCTAATTTGTATATTTTATTTGTCTTTTGTACCTTTCTAAAATTAGCAATAAATTAGGATAAATATAACTTAGCTTAAAATAATTTAAAATGGTTGTTATAGGGTCTGAAATTGGCTATGTATTAATGGGACAATGTTTCAAATTAAAATTTGGTTTTCATTTTTGTGAAAGGATAGGACCATCAAAAATAGGACACCTTAGGGTCTAATATTATTATCTTTTTTAGGCATTGTTGTCCAAACTGCTCACAAATACCTAATTTTTTTGTTCTTTTTATTATTCTTATGTGAGCCTACCTATGAAATCTTGAGTCCTGAATGTCGATGGAACTCCTTATATATTTTATTCAATATTAAGACCTTAGACCTTCATTATGCTTGATAAAACTTGAAAAAGAGGGGGGGTTGGGGTTAGTGTCTGTAAGATACACTATATGTGTATCCACACCCCTTGTGTGGGCATGTTACTTATATACCAATACTCTGAAGAGGGATCAAGCCATATGTAGTTTTCCCACTTGATGTTTTTTTGGAAATAGTGTAATATAGATGAAAAAATTCCAAATTGAGTGTGTTTTAGGAGGTTAGGAACTGGTGTGAGTGTTTGAATATGTTTTTAGTTGTGTTGGGTGATTGTATGTAGAGAATAGGAAAGTTTGCCTTAGTGGTTTGTTTATATTCTTGCTTGTTTTATAATATTTGTCACCTCACTTTGTAAATGACCTTTGGATGGAATTTTATAGGGAAATATTGATCATGGGTTAGATGTATTCATGCTAAGTTGACATGATGAAGGATGGGAATTGAATGAAAATAGTCGTTTGGGCTTAAAATGCAATTAGATAGGAGCATAAAAAAAGGGACACTCCAGGGTCCATCACTATAGTCTAGGTATGGTTCTCTTATCCTATAGGCTCAAGACCTAGGGGAAATAATTGGACTGGGAAATAAAGCCTGGCTAAGCTGGAATGATCATATAGAAAGCTATGGATGACTAGGAATAAGAAAAAAGGCACCTATGAGGGTCATAAGAGCATGCAAAGAAGAGATATGGCTAGGATTTTACAAACCACACTCAAACTACCAATTTGGATATTTTATATAACTACATTTACCCCCCCTTTATTCTAGTGTTGTAGCAAAGTGAAATACTAGGATAAAGGAAAAATAGAAAGCATACCTGAACTTACCTACAAGGGTGAAGCCCATGAAGCTATATGATGATGAGTGTGCATAGAGAGAGAACCTTATGAATTGTAGATATGTAAGATAAAACAAAGAGTATATCAGTTATTACTAGGCATGCTATGTCTAAAATAAGAACATACAAAAGCTAGGTAAAAGAGAGAAAAAGAAAGGAACAAATACACCTCATCGAGTACATAAACTAATACAAAACCTATTATGATGTTGAGTGATGTTAGGTATGTGTTGAACAAAGATTAACATCATGAATGGAGTTGAGTTCTCAATTCCCTAAGAGTGGTTCAAAATATAAAGGTTGGCCCTTTGGCTCCATCATCACCCATTAAGTGAAGTTATATGATCATGTGTATGTTAATCGATATTTGGAGTATGTGTTCAATTCCTCTGATTATGTGGCTGAAGAATACAAAGTCTATCTAGACCTTCAGCTCCATCATTTCCCACTAAATGAAGCTATGAACTGATATCAATATGAATGTGTGTCATATAATATGGCTCCTAAAGTCCATGAATGCTCTAAAATCTGATGATGTGGCATGGATAGCTAAATGTGTATTGAAAACTAGACCAATCTTGGCCAGTTTGATAGGTGGATATTAGGCTTGTATGAAATCCACTCCAAAACTAAGAACTAGGATTATGTGTAAGCCACTCAAGAATGATGTCAACCATCTATAAATGGAATAAGACATGAAACTACTAAGAATACCTGGGTAATGTACTGAACTTAAAAAGAAAAGATGTCAAATGTGTTGCACACATTACCCCAAATCACTAGTGTCTATAACATAGATTCTGATCTAGAAGTTATTCCAACTACCCTATCTAAAATTAAAAGCAAGAGCCATCATGCCTTGCATTATGCCCCCTATATCTAGATTCTCTAAGAAAAACTATACTAAAACTATTGAATCTAAATTGATCTATATCTGACAAAACTATAATTGAACTTAGCTTTCTATCTATTTATAAAAAATTTGGGTTTTTTTATTTTTTGGATAGGAGCATCAAAAATAAAACATGTTGGTGTCTAGTACTATTATCCAAGTCTAATGCTCTTGTCCTTTATTGATTTTGATCACTGTTCTATAAACATCACTATTTTTTCATCTGTTATGCCTAGTTTCATCTTTGATAATTGTTTTAAGTGTTATAAAAATTGATTTTTGACTTATAGAGGTCTTTGATCTCTATGATTAAATCCTTGATTATTTCCCCCTCTTTTGAGAGTAGGAATGAAGACCCTACAATGACTGGCCTCAAAAGAAGGAGCCTTGCAAGTGTGTTATGCTATGAAATACATGATATAGAAATGATAATCGAAAAGATGCTTCAAGATATAGCATAATTTATATTAGAGATTATTATATCAATAGGGGTATGCCTATATAGATGTAAAAATGTAATAACATGTGAAATATATTGAATTAAAGTTGGAATTGTTAGTTTTTAGTTGTTAGTTGTCAAGAAGGGATGGAACCTCATGTCTATCATGACATCTAAGAAAGCATAATAATTCATGATGTAAATCATGGCATTATAAGCAATTAAGAATCAAACAAGCATGCAAGGCAAGAATCAAGAATCATACAAGAGTGGCCAAGGGGCCAAGCAAATAAGGGACATGGGAACATGTCACTCAAACTATAAAGTAAGCATACAAGGCATGTTCAAATTCCCACATACACATACAATTGAAAACAAGAAATTTTGGCACGAAGGCCACAAGCACATAGAAGAGTACAAGCAAAGGACATTGGCAAATGTCTTAGGGCACCACAAGCACATAGAAGAGTACAAGCAAAGGAAATTGGCAAATGTCCTAAGGCACATACAAGAATAGAATCAAAGGACATTGGCAAATGTCTTAAGGCATACACAAGAGATAAAACATGAACTGAGAAATGCAATCACATTTAGCTACACAAAGAAATAAATAAAGGCATGTAAATGCTAGAAATATAATCACATCTAAATAATAAAATCAAGAATTGAAAGTATGCAAAACATGTAGTACAAGACTAGGTAGATGCTAAGAAACACACAAGTGTTATATACTAGTGAGTATTGATAGAGTAATTTGTGTAAACTAGTAGGCAATATACGTCAACATGATAACTAGAGTGTGTAGTATAGGAATGACATAACCTAGATGGTGTATTCATGTATAATATGCCCCCAGTGGGTAGATATATCAATGTATGTCTTGAATGTAGAAGTATGATGCCCCTTCAATGGGTAAAGTGAAGCAATCAAGTATCTGGGTATCACTACACACACTCAAAAAAGATCAAGTGAAGCATGGTAATGTAGATAAATCACCATACAATAATATAAAATAGAAAAATGTAAGTCTATCATGATAGTAGAAATGTAAAGCATGGATAATGCATACAATTGAAATGTTTTTGGTGTTCTTGAGTTATTTGAATGTTTTTGGTATTTTTGATTTACTTGAATGTTTTTGGTATTTTGAGTTATTTGAATATTTTTTTATTTTTAAATATTTGAATGTTTTAGGTATTTTTAAATATTTGTATGTATAATCAATCATAAGAAGACTATGTATTAGAAATTGAAAATAAGTTATGTACAAGCAAGCAAATAAACACTGTGTAAAAGAAAATTGAGAAACTATGTACAAGTAAGAAAAAATAAATAATATACATGTCATCTATGTAGATGCATAATATTCATTGGTTTTTTTTTTATTTTCTTTCTTTCAAGTGAGGGTAGATGATACACTTTAGGGCTAAGCTTCGGTAGTGAGGAATGGACCTAGCTAATTCGGTTTGAATTTTCCTTTGGTTTCTTCTTTGTCATTGACATTATGAAGATTTTATTTGAGAATGAGATCATTAACTTCAAATTCTCTAGTGTGAACTCATTTATTATAGGATCATTATATATGTTGCTGGTAGATTCTAAGGTGTTTAGTTGTTTGAATGCATGTATGGTCTAACTGCTTGAGCTAGTGTAGATGCTTTTCATGATATTGGTCATCAATGAGGATACCTTTAAGGGATAGATGGAGAGATGGGATTTCTAATTCTAATGGTATAAATAATTCTATTCCATAGATGAGTGAATAAGGAGTGGATTTTTTGGGTGTACAAATACTTACGTGAGAAGCCCATAATGCAAAAACTAGTTGATTGTGCCAATCATCTCTAAATTTGGTCACTATTTTGTTCAAAGTGTTGTTGATGGTTTTATTGGTGGCCTTTGCTTGACCATTTCCTTGTGGATAGTATGGAGTGGAGAACATGTGTTTAATCTTATATTTTGTGCAAAATTTATTGATATTTTTATTCTTAAATGATGTTCCATTATCAAAAATGATAGCTACAGATAGGCCGAAGTGTGAAATAATGTGAGTCATGAGGAAGCTAAAAATGTCTTCCCCTATGGTAGATTGGAGTGGAATGGCTTCCACCCACTTGGTAAAATATTTTGTAGCTGTGATGAAGAACTTATGCCCATCGATGGATTTAGGGTTAATTTTTCCAATAAGATAAAATCCCCATAACATAAATGGCCATGGAGAAATAATAGGTTGCAATTATTGTGATGGTGCATGTTGTAGGTTACTATGTCATTGACATTTATTGTAGAGATTTATGTATTATGAACATTCATCTTCTATGGTGGACTAATAGTACCCTTGTTGAAGTAATTTGTGTGATATGGCCATTCCACTGAAGTGACCACCACACTTACTATCATGTATCTATGTAAGAGCAATTTTGGCTTCTACTAAAGTCAAGCATCGAAACAATTATCTATCAAAGGATCATTTAAAAATGTCTCTACCAATGATAACATAATGGAGTGCTTGTTTATGTAACCTGAGTTTGTCATTTTGTGAAAAAATGTCTAGTGTAATAAACTTGTTTAGAAAGTTATAGCTATCAGAGAACCATTCTAGAGTTACAAAACTATGTGTAGTGGCTAAGATGGATAATTCAATCAGATCCATGTTAGATATTGATGGTGATTATAATCATTTAATTATGAAAATAGATTGATCAACATTGATGTAAATAGGAATCAAAGATGTGGCACTTACCATTGCATCTATGTGTCGGTTGTCTTTTCTTGGTATACTTTCTATAAAAACTAGTTGAACTATTATGATAAATATTGTACCATGTTCTAATACAGGATAAGATGTTCTTATTTTATCTGATAGACATCATTGACTTAATTGACCACAAGTTGGGAATCATTGAAGACTTGAATAGATATAATTTGGAGGGATTGGGTAGCAAATAGACCTAAGATAAGTGCTTCATATTATGCAGTGTTGTTGGGCAGGAAAAACTTAATCAATATGCAATAGGAAATGTGTGACCAAAAGGGTTGACAAAGAAAATGTCTAACCCTGTGTTGGATGCGTATCGAGAACCATTAAAGAACATTGTCTATGTGTTGGAATTAGTGGAATAGGTAGTAAAATCATCTCTAAATGTGTCACTAATAGGATTGGTGTCCAAGAGTGGTGCAACTACTAAATGGTCTGCAATGATTTGGCCCTTTATTGATTTTTGGAGAACTATCTTTAAGTCAAACTCTATTAATAACATGACCCATTTTATGATGTGACTAGAGAGATATGGTTTTGCCATTAGAAAATTCAAGGGATCTACTTTTGTGATAACCTAAGTCTCATTATTGAACATGTAATGTCAAAGTTTTTGTGTGGTAAAAACTAATGCTAGACATAGTTTTTATATCATGGAATAATTTTTTTTGTAATCAACTAATGTGTGATTGATGTAATAAATTGCTCACTTGGTATATTTATTATCGTGTTGTGATAAGAGTGCTCCTAATTCATGATTTTTTGCTAAGATATATAGTAATAAATTCCAATCAAGTATAAGTGGTATTAAAATAGGTAGATTAATAAGATATTGCTTTATTGTATTGAAGCTTTCTTGACAGGCCTAGTCGCAGACAAACTTTGTATCTTTATTTAATAATCAAATGAATGACTGAGTTTTATTATCAAGTTGAGCTATAAAATGGTGTATTGCTTGGATCTTGCCTTGTAAGGATAAAATTTGTTTTAATTTTGTGTGGGGTGGCATGTTAAGAATTTATTTGACTTTATTAGGGTCAACCTCTATGTCATGCTAAGAAATAATGAAACCTAAGAGTTTTCCTGATGTAACTCCAAACACATTTCTTTGGGTTTAATCAAACATTGTATTACCTGAGTCTTTGAAAGATATTTCATAAATCAATAGAGTGATGTTCTCATTATTTAGATTTAGCTATTATATCATCGACATAATCCTTGATAGTATGGTGAATCAAGTCATGAAAGATATGCATCATAGTAAACTGATATGTGGCTCTAGAATTTTTTAATCCAAAAGGCATAACAATGTAACAAAATGTAGCCCAAGGTGTTGTAAAAGATGGTTTCAATTGATCTTATTTAGTGATTTTGATTTGGTTGTATCTAATGAATCCATCTATAAATGATAACATTTCATACCCAGCTATGGAATCTACAATCATGTCAATATTAGGCAACGGGAAATCATATTTTGGGTATGTTTTATTTAAATCTTGAGAATTAGAATAACATCAAATTTTTCCATTGGGTTTTACCATGGGGACTATATTTGAAATCCATTCTAGGTGTGTTATCGGTCAAATCAATCCAACATCTAAGAGGCATTAGATCTCATCTTTGACTAAGAGAGCCACCTTAGGATGCATTTTATGAATTTTTTTTCTTAACTAGTTTAGCATCTAGGTATAAGGGAATCCAATAGACTACTATAGATGTATCAATTCTCAGCATATCTAAGTATGACCAAGTAAAGATTTCTAGAAAATCTATTAAAGTTTGATGGATATATATATCCTCTTCCTTTCCTAGGATAGCGGCTAATAAGATAATGTAGGGATCATGATCAGTTTTAAAATTGAAATCAACTATTTCCTCATTAAGTAATGTGGAATGATCTATTATGTATGGAGTTATGGGAATAGTATCATTTGAATCAACTAGTATGTCCTGGGGAGAATCTAAATTTACTTCAAAGTAAGCATTAGAATTTGTGTGATGAGGAAATCTATTTTTATGATAACAAGATGGGAGGTCCTCATATGATCTGATAAATTGGAGGGATTCATCATAACTATTTTTGGAATAATGGATTGTTGTACCTATTTTAGTTAAGGGTGTGGATTAATAAATTAGTAAATAATATTGCAATAATTACAATCCTAATTTGTATATTTTATTTATCTTTTGTATGTTTCTAAAAGTAGCAATAAATCAGGAAAAATATAACCTAGCTTAAAACAGGTTAAAATGGTTATTTTAGGGTCTGAAACTGGTTGTGCAATACTCGAACAATGTCACAAATTAGAATATATATTTTTTTATGAAAGGATAGGACCACTAAAAATAGGACACCCTAGGGTCTGGTATTATTGACCTCTTTTGGTGTTGTTTTCCAAACTAATCATAGAGACCTGATTTTTTTGGGTTCTTTCTATTGTTCTTATGTGAGCCTTCTTGTGAAATCTTGAGTCTTGAATTTTGATGGAACTCCTTATATATTTGATTCAATCTTGAAACCCTAGACATTCATTTTGCTTAATAAAACTTGAGAAAGAGGGGGGTTATTATGTGTAAGATGCATTAAACATGTATCCACACCCTTTGTGTGAATAACTTGCCTACATATCAATACTCTGAAGAGGGATCAATCCATATGTAGTTTTCCTACTTGATGTGCTTTATACAATAGTGTAATGCAAATGCAAAAATGCCAAATTAAGTCTATTTGAGGTGGTTAGGGACTCTGTGTGAGGGTTTGACTATGTTTGTAGCTATGTTGGGTGACTGTATGTAAAGAATAGGAAAGTTTACCTAAGTGGTTTGTTTTTATTCTTGCTTAATTTGTAATATTTATCTCTTCACTTTTTAAATGACCTTTGGATGGAATTTTATATGGAACTATTAATCATGGGTTAGATGTATTTACGCTAGGCTAACATGATGAAGGATAGGAATTAGATGAAAATGATCATTTGGGCTCAAAATTTAGTTGGATAGGAGTGCCAAAAATGGGACACCCTAGGGTCCAGAGCTATATCCTAGGTATGGTGCTCCTATCTTATAGGCTCAAGACCTGGGGGGTAGAATTAGCATGGGAAATAGAGCTTGGCTAAGCTAGAATGATCATCTCAAAAACTATGAATGATTGGGAATAAGTAAAGATGTACCTAAGAGGGTCATAAGAACATGAAAAGAGGATTTATAGCTAGGATGTCACAAACCACACTCAAACTACTAATTTGGATATTTTCTATGACTATAACTAGCATATTTTGAAGACTATGTACATGTAATGTGTTTTGCCAATAATGTGACATTTTCACTTAATAATTGATTTTGATTATGTAATTATAATATTAGCTTGCCCATATTGATAATTTTATCCCTTAGAGTCTCATAAGTGCAAACCCTAGTTACTTATGATTGAATGTGTAAGCACACACCCTATAGGGGAGAGGTGTGGATATGCTAAGTATGGGCATTGATAACAATAGTATAGGCTACTTCATCTCATTGAAGGGTGATAGCATGGCCCTAGTTAAAGAGAAATTAGTTATCATCCTCATGGAGATGAGGAGGAGAAGGATATTCTTTCATGTGCATAAGATATGACATTAAAACTTGAAACATAGTTGTTAGCTTATGTACTAAATCTTCTATGTGTAAGGATTTCCTTGATGGAATTCCACATAAGATAAAGATAACATGCTATGAAATTTAACATATATCTGAATTGTTTAAAATCATCATGTATGTATGTGTTTATGTCATCTTTGAATTCATTCCAAATGAAAGGAAACAAGCATATAATAGAAGCTATAAAACTTTGCATAAAAAAGTAATCAACTTCATTTATTATTATTATCATGATTATATGAAATATAAATCTAGTTGAGGGTCATATAAGGCTAGAAACATAAACCCTAGGGTTGTCTAGTGTTAGGGTTTGAGTACTATTCAAAGTAAGTTAGGTTCACCAAATGTTTTAACTTTTTATGACTTAGTGAATGTAAATCCTATGTTTTTTAAAGCATTGAGTATAATAAATTAGGGTAATAATATGCAATAAATGTATCCATTGATTTGTTATATAATTAACTAGTTTTGACATTTCTAAAAATAGTAATAAATAGTAAAAATAAGATCTTAGTTGTAAAATAACTAAGATAGATAATCTAGAGGCTGGAAACTAAGGTAGAAGTTGGTCTAAGTGTCACAAATAGGTTCCTAGTTTTAGAATTCCTCTTGGATAGTAGCACCCTAATTGGATAGTAGTAGCATTATTAAACATTTGGTGGTAGTGTCCTTATATTGGTAGTAGTGTCCTTTATGTAGGGTTGTCCCAAGCTTTTGGGTGTACCTGCGTCTGGATCTCTGAGGTCTAGTCCTATGTAAATGAGTTCTAAAACCCTATATATTATTTGTAATAACTAATTTTGTGAGAAAACCATAATCCTCCATGCTTTTAGGGCATCTAGTTGATACAAGCTATAAAGTGTGTTTATTAGTGGGGTAGGCTAGAAATCCTCAACACCCCATTGTAATGAGGGTTGCCTATATACCAATACTCCAAGGAGGGATCAAGCCTGATGTAGTTATCCATACCTAAGTGTTGGTACAAGTGTAAGAGAATCTAGTATGTTAGTATCCTTGAGTGCTTTGAATGTGCTTTAAACTTGAAATATGGGTAATCTGAGCTTAGGACTATTGTAGATGGTATTATGTAAAAGTAAGGTAGAATAGGGATTGATAACCTTAATTACACACAACTTGTTTTGAATTTGAATAAGTATTTTGTATTTGATTTCCATCTAGTGGTTATAGGGATAAAAGTCATGTATTTATACAATTTTGATGCTTTTTTGGGTGTTAAAAGAGGTTTAGGCCAACCCTAGGATGTTATAAATTTGAAAAGATATTCATTTGTGAAAAATAAAGGGAAAGGACATTAACACCATTATTGGGACACTAGTGTCATGTGATGCTAGTGCCCTTATTATGGTGCTAGTGTTTAAGTGGTAGAATACTAGGCATGAAGGGCTAGGATTAAGAAATGAGGATTTTAGACTAGTTTAGGTATGATTAGGGATGTTTATGACCTACATGAAGGTTGGATAAGTGTGATAATAGGATCTAGGATAGGCCTAGGGATAAGCTAAGGATAGGTAGTCTCAATTAGTACTCTTATCACTCAAATACCATTTGTAGGTGATTATAATATTTTACCTAGATGGCACCCTAACTTTTAATTATAGACTAAAGCATGAATACCGGGATGAAAAACTTTAGTTTTGATGTGTCAGTTAAGCCAGGCTTTTTATTTTTATTTTTCAACCTCTTAACTCCAATGTGTGAGAATGTGCATTTCATCTAACTCAAGTAAAGTGTTCAATTGATATTTTAGGGATTATTCTTTGTCTAACCTTAAAATTCATGAAATACATAAGGAAGGCATAAGTAACTCCACTAGTAAAAATATTTTAGTGCCAAAGACAAGGTTAAAAGGAGTACTCTTATTCAACCTTTTGTATGTGGTCCAATAAGCCCATAAGAATATGGAAACATGATCATCCCAATCAGTGTGACTAATATTTCAAACCTTGGTCAGGGTATTAATAAGGACCTTGTTGAAGGCTTCAGCTATGTCATTGGCTTGAGAGTGGTATGGTGTGGTCTTATGATGCATAATCATGAACTCCTCCAAGAGGGTGCATGTTATGTCATTGTTAAAGTAAGTTCCACAATCACTTGTTAAACTTAATGGGAATCCATATCTTGTGATGATATTTTCCCATAAAAATATAGAAGTGGTAGCAATAGTATAATCTCATGTGGGCATTGATTTAGCCTAGTGTGTGAGATAGTTTATGGTTGTAATAATATAACACACATCAGTTCCTCTTGTAGTAGGCTAAATAGGGCCAATAAAGTCAATAGCTTGTTTCTAAAATGGTTCATAAACAAACACTAATTGAAGAGGCATAGCATCCCTTAAATTTGGTTTACCTGTGCACTGATAGATATTACATTGGTGCACATAGGCTTTGGAATATTTGAATAATGTGGGCCACCATAACCCAACTAGTAGAAAAAAATTTGTCATTGCATCACTATCATAATTTATTCCTATGACACCTACATGGATCTTCTAAATTACTTCAATGTAATCATGTTGTATTATGCACCTCGGTAAGACCTCATCCCATCCTAATTTATATAGGATCCTTCAATAATCTTGAAAGGGGCAGCACAAATAATTAACTACTTTTTCTATTGGGTGTTAGGTGGCCAAGTGTTAATCCTATTACAATAAAAGTAATTTCTTCCAATTCTTCAGGCATGCATGTAACTTGAAAAATTTGTACATCAAGTAAATAATACTATATGACATGCATCAATTCACTAAATTAAACATGTGTGAGGTGGTATGGATTGAAATTAACTTTACCTAGTTTCATGACCACAAAGAACTAGAACTCCTAAAAGAGATAATCTATCAATAGATGCACCTATGAAATATTAGATTATTGACTTATTTACCAAATATTTGAGTGCTTCATGATTTTTATAGAAGATAAATAGAGTGGCCAACAAGTATTGGTGAAAATTATAGAGTGCATAAACCATAGACAAGGCCTAATAGTCTATAGTAGAGTAGTTTCATTCTGATGGTGTGATCTTATGTCTAGAAAAATAAATAGGATGATCAAGGTTTCCCTCACTAGATTGTGTTAGGATATCACCCACGGCCATGTCTAAAGAATCAACATGTAAATAAAATGGTTGGGTCTAGTTTGGGAACTAGATAATGGGTGCAATCACCAATTTTTTCTTCAAAACCTCAAATTATTACTACTGTTGAGTGGTCTATAGTAATAGGCCATTGTGTTTGAGTATTTATTTTATCAGCATTGTTATGTTAGCATAACCTTGAATTAACTTTTTATAGTATCATGTGTGATATAAGAAGGCACATACCTCACATTGAGTGATTAGAGATAAGAGTTGAATAATGACTTCAATCTTATCTAGATCCACTAGTAGTCCATCCTAGTAAATGATGTGGCCCAATAGGATTACAAAAAGGTTGACAAAGATGCACTTCTTTAGATTGAACAAAAGCTAAATCTAGTGGCAATGCTTGAACATGAGGCATAGATTATCATAGTGGTTGTGAACTAAACCATACATAGTCCAATCATCTAGGTACACTTGAAGTAACTTGTGGATGAAATCCTTGAAGGCTTTCACCATAATGTGTGACAACATCACCAGTGTATTTTTTAGGCATAAAGGCATAATATTATATGTAAATGAACCCTATTCAATTACAAAATTTATTTTTTCCTTATCTTCCTCAGCAATTATATTTAATGATAGCCAAAACTCCATTAGTGATGATGTAGATATCACATCCATCAACACCCTCTAAAATTTCCTTTATGAAAGGAATTGGTAAAGGGTCAGTTACACATAAAACATTGAGTTAGCCTATAATCCATGCAAATGTAAATTCATCAATATTTATTTATGTTGATCACCATTGGACTAACCCACTCAAATTCAATAATGGGAGTAATAACTCTAGCATGCAACATACTATCAATTTCCTCTTTAACTTGAGTACATATATTAGGGTTCATTTGATATGGTCATTTCCTCATTGATCAAGCACCTTCAACCAACTTGATATGCATCGTTCCCAAATGTGGATACACTCCCTTCATTTCCATGTAGTTATACAATAAAATGTCTTGATACTCATGCAAGAGTTCAAATTTTGTGGTTAACTCAACCTTACACCATTAATTTCCCACAATGGCCATTGTAGGTGCATCCTCCATCCCAATATTATATTGAACCATTTCGAGTGACATAAAATATGGTTTTTTCTTGGACTACATAATATCTCTTACATCACATGCCCCATGTTCTATATGCAAATTTTACTCAAATTTTGGCTCTAGCAGATCATAACTGGCACCCTCATCAACATAATATATGACCTTTTAATTTTCCTTTTGGATAAATTCCCAATGGTCATAGTCATATTGAGATTAAAAATTTAATGAAGCTAAGGCAGAAGTATTGAGCTCTTGAAATCTAGCTAAATCATCCTCAGGTGTGCCATTCACATGTTGTATGTGGTCTTTAATTGATGCCTAATTTCTTACATCTACCTAATGGATTACTTGAAAATAAAAATTTAAATCCATTCATGGATGAGAAAATGAAAATGTTATAATCAAGTTGTGTGTGATGTGTCTCCAAGTATCCAATTCCCTATAGTTTTATTAATGGATATACCATACCCTATCTTAGGCATGTAGAGTACCATAAAAGGAATGAGTCCATAAATATTCTAGTAAAAACATGTTTTCACATTCCAAAGTATTTCACAAGTTATTAAATGATCTTCTATAGAAGCAATACCATCATAACTAAGGGTGGCACGAATGTGGTTGTCATGGTGAAACTGATAATACATGGTTACACATATTTTTTCCAATGTGTGCCATTGGTATTGATGAATAGACCACCATTGAGCAGGAGTTCCTTGAAAGAAAAATTTGAGTACACACAAATGTTCATCCTCATTAACATAATAGTCTTCCAACTATTGCAAATATTCCTTGACCTTAATTTGACCATGGAAATGAGGTGCATGGTCCAATATCAAGGGTGGTAGACCAATGAGGTGACCATTATTATGGTATTAAAATAAATTAAGGGAGGAACATAGGTAACTATCAAGGACACCAAAAACATTCCTTATTATATCATATGCACCTTTAACCCATTGGTCATAAGTCAAACTAGTAGTGTCAAAAATGGACTGCTTATCTTCCCATAGCAAGATGCCATCAGGAGTAGGATCCACATGTTCATTTCCTTGGGTAGTGATGTTATAAATTGTATTGACATCCTCATCAACATCAATAGTTCCCATAAAGGGAGGTCCTTGGTCATTATTTAGATGAATGAACATGCATTGAGTGTCATTCTAAAAGCTAATATAATGCTTCTTGCAATGAAATTTAGCATTGTTCATATAAAACCAAGGTCAACCCAAGAGATTTGGAAAATCATGAGCTTCAGCAAGTTTGATCACTTTGAAATCACCTTTGAATTTGATACGCAAGATGTTGGTGGTGGCATATTTAAGAATGCCTATGGGTAGTGCATGAGTCTTATTGGCCATGAACAAAACATGTGGGAAAGGCTAAAAAGTGGGACTCACCATATTTTTATAGGCATATTTGGTTAGAATAATAACCTTTATGCCAGTATCCACTAGGATATCATGAATCATCCATCCATCAATGGATGTATTGACAAGGACCTCTTTGTCACTTTTTGGATTTAGTTGAATATGAGTCTCTTACCATCATGCATGGTCTAAATGATGATATTTTGAAGGCCTAGTCATTTTTTATTGTAACCAATTCTTCAAGAGGGGGATAATGTCCTCACTAAGGAATAACTTGCACAACTCTCAGAACTCATCATGTCCTAAGTTAGTGAGTACCATATCTCTTTGCATCTTGGCATGCATGGTAGCATCCTTATCCTTTAAGAACTCAAATTTTCCTTATAACTCATGTATTAAGGCCATTATGTCGTGAAACATTTATTTTTGATGTTGAGCCTCTAGATAGTGTTTTGCATGAGGTTATTCATGATGAACATTTTTAGTAGGTGGATTCAAAACTGGTTGGGAATGAGCACCACTCTGAGTAGAAATATTTACCTCAAGTATAGCTGATGGAGTGGTAGGGCATGGTCTCCATTGAGAATTTGTATTTTTTGTAACATTTATCATCCCAATGCCCTTCTTATTATTTTCTTTGGTAATGGTAGCATACAAATATGGACATTCTTTCAATTGATGCTCATTTTTATAAAAGGTGTAGGTTGGGTAGACCATGCAATTGCATTAATAAAAGTCCACAGATCTACACTTGTAACATGTCTTGGGTGGAAAGTAACCACCTCTTCATCTATTATCATTCCATCAATCTCTAAAATGTCAAATCTCACCAGTCTCATGTATATTAGCTATAATTGGCATGTACCTTATGCTCGTGTTTCATGAATTTCATTGATGACCCAATAATCATTAGTATCATGTGTATATGTATCATATATTTTATAGTATAGTGATTTTTTGGATTGGGTGGCACTCTAAATCAATGTATAACTCTTTACATCATGATCTTATTTATAGATCTCATAGGATTGTTTTAATATAGCAAGAACATTCCTATGTGGATAATTGTTCATGTTATGACCCTCCACTTTGTAGTCAACACACCATAGGCCACTATGCATGTCATGAGTATTATTGGTCATAACCTTCTCTAGTTGAGAAGCCATAGTATCAATATGAGCCTCTATAAAGGGGTTGATCTTTGTATCTATAATTCCCATGGATTCTATTTAGAGAGAAGATTTTAATTCATCATGCAGATCAATCAAAGTCTTGTGAGATAAGGTTTGTTAGAAAGGAAGTAATAACCCTATCACAAACCATTAAGCATGTTATGTTGGGTTGGTCTCAAATGATATCTTTGAAATAGGTGTTTTTAAATGTACATTGTACACACACACACACACACACACATACACACACACTCAGTCATCTCCTATTTAATATCTTTTAAGGTAGTAATAATTTACTTCTCAAACACAAGGATGTCAAATTCTTGGATAAAAGTAGTCTTCAACAATCCATAATTTACAATGGCTTATTAAGGATCAAACTTTTGATACCATTTGTGCATGCGATCTAATAAAGTAGTGGTAAACTAAGTTTCCTTTCACTTAGTACAAGTTATACCCCATGCTTACCAAATGAGTTCACACTTGTAAACATGTTATATTAAATTTTTGACACCTTCATATTTAGGGAGAGGAAGTAGTAGACTATAAGAACATTGGGTTGTTGTAGTGGACCTTATGGTTACACTCCTCTAGTTCTTCCTAAACCCTATGGTGGAGGTCTGAAAACTCCTCCCAAGATACCTCTTGATCCTTTTATAGCTCCAGTAGAACCACCATTGATGCTACCTCCTATATAAATAGGAGCTCTTAAAATATTTGGTGCTAAGGTAGGTTAATTAGTTATTATTGGGCCTATATTTTTCCCACTAATTATGTTTGGTCCACCTTCCATTTCAAGGTGATCCATAAGTATTAATTATAATGGAAAAGTAAAGGTTAATGGTAAATTGTTATTTTAAACTTACATTCTTAGAGATTCCTGTACGGACTCAACTTCAGATTCTACACTATCAATATCCCAATTTCTTACAAGAATTTTATCTAACTCAAATACATGAGCATGCACTATGTTGGGGGAATTGGGCCTATTTAGATTAGGTTATACTATAATAAATGTTTGTCTTTCTTATAACACACATACCTATTCTAGAAAATGGAATAGACACTTGGTTAGGGAGTATTCACTATGTCTTTTCACCTTCCTACATATTCTTGCAAGACTTTTAGTATCCTCCTATTCACCCTTGGGATCACTACTCCTCATAGCCTTATGCCTAGCCTCATCATACTTATGATTTTATAGTTCTCATGGCCTAGCTTCTATGTTGAACTACCTATCCCATACCAAGGTATACTCCTCCATTTACCCACCACTCACACTTATCATGTGTAAGAGAGTTTAGCCATCCATGGGGAAGTTATCAAGTCTAGAATCAACCATAAGTTTCTTAATTTATAAATGAAATTGATTGAGATACCTTTCATGTGTTTCCCTCATGAATTTTAATTATGCTTCCTCTAAATAAGAATATTTAAAGATAACATATTCTAAAATGTAGTTATTGAGTGCTCATTTCTACCACATGTGTCCAATTATCTTTCAACTTCATTAAGGCTATTTGATGTTCTACTGACCAAGGAGCCTTCCATCTATAATTTATTGAACGCTCTTGTGCATATGTAAAAATCCAAGCATGAAAATTAATGGGTAATTCTAAAAAATAAATTCATATAGGGAATCATATAGATATTACTCTACCCATGTGCATGTAGAAACTCTTGGTTCAATATACTTAAGTACAGAGTTATCTTCTATTATACCAACCTAGTGCTTGATATTTTACAAAGAGAGCCATCTAGAATTTTTATACCATCATGATAAAAATTGAAATATGTCCTAGAAACAAAACTAAAATTTTGGGGTTTTTTAATCCTTAGTCTCACCCAACTAAGTATTATCTACATGCTTAGGAAAAGGAAGAAACCAATGACCTAACATGTTGGCATATCACACAAGTAGTAAAATAAACACTCACCTGAGGCACACAACCTAGATCAATTCTCATAAATTCTACCACATGATGGTGGATAGACAAATTTATTTATACTTAGGTTCTTGGGTTAGCACATTTAGTCATTGTTACTATTGACCAAATTTGACGCTACAGGTCAAATTAGGACCCCTATAGGTAAAAACTTGATTATTAGATGTTTTATGGGTCTAATATTTTGTTATGGGGTATTTTATATGTCATTTAATATCATTTCATGTCACATTATCCTTGGTCTTAGTCATTTTCAATATTTATGTCTTTTTTAGTCATTTTTAGAGTCAGAATAGAGCATTAAATGACTTGTATAGCCTATTTGTGAATTTTGAAGGTTAAAAGGATGATTTCATACCCTAGGTTTCCTAATAAGTCTTAATTAAATATTTTTAATTGAAAAGTGGTAGGTTTTTTATTAAAAAAGGAAATTTTCTTGGAAAAATGAGCATTTAATGAGGTGTACCAACTTGTACAGCCTCCTATAATTGATGACACTTCAATAATGTCCCTTGGTCTTCTAAAAACTTATTATAGTGATAAATTTTATCATAATCTCTAATAAATGAATAAAATTGCTTCTCTCTTCTTCCACTAGGCTTGGCAAGCAATAATGGCCTTTAGGTTTATACTTGGTATGGCCAACAGGGGAGGTTTCAAAAAAATTACTCTTGTAGGTATCTTATAGACTTAGTCACATTCCATTTTATGTTTTATTTCATAAAAATGGTGGCATGTGCTTTAAGAACCATTCCTAAGAAGTTGACTTATCTAATTTACTTGCTAATTTGTGCACCCTATAGGTTTTGCTTTATTTTGGATAGGTCCATACAATCCAATTGGTGATGTTGACTCCAAAGGATGTTGGATCTATTATAAAATACTTTCCATTCTTATTTTCATTTTTGACAAAGATCTCATGGGCTTTTTAGTTTAGTTTGCAAGTTGATGTACCATATGGAATGGTAGTCATTTCCACTACCTGCAAAAGGTTTTATTCTTTAAAATAGATTTATGTGAATGAGATATTATTTTTAAATGTTTAAATACCATATATACCACCTCCCTTTCATATTTGGTCCTAAAAAAACATACCTTGATCAAACATTTAGTTTTGACATATACGCAATCAACTCTTTATCTACTTTTCACTTTCAATCATGTGTGTGAAACCTATCTAGTAGCTTCATGGAGGTGAATTGAAAGTATCAATACATTTAAAATTTCTTTAAAATTAGTAACAAACAATTATTAATCTCCAAATATTTTATAAAGGGACTGTTATAGGCAATACAATATGCATAAATAGGTAGGTCATTGAATATATAAGTATCTCATAATGATGCCATGATGGAATGGGAGCTATGATAGGTGTTTAAAATATTTTGGAGTGGGAAGAGTGTATTTTATCACTTTTTTAATGTCTAGAGTGAATTCCAATCATATATCTCTTGCACATTGCCTATATTTCTATTCACTACCTAAACTCATAGTCTCCTACCATTAAAATGCATATATAGGTGCTCTCATGAAGAAAATCATGTTGGAAGGAAGTCTTTGAGTTGATAAAGGTCCTTGATAATGTAAATAATCTATTTTTAATCTTTGAGATAGGACTAAAACTTAGTAAATTATCAAAATAATGCACATTTTCCACACTTGCACTTACTACCTATATGTGAAAATGCCTACCTACATGTCATAGCACAGAGATATGGAGATACTTGTACGGAGAGGTTGAAACAAGTGGTGAAATCCTCCTTAAGGTTTTATTATGTTTAAAATATCATGGAAAACCATTTTCAAGTACTATGTTGGTAGTCAAACATGAAGAACCTTTCAAAGATAGTGATTGTGGAGTTTAGGGACATTTTCTCCAAAAAGTGAAAACAAAGGTCTAAGCATTTTTTTCAAGGTCATATAACAAGGATAAAAATAATTATGATGCATCTTAATGAATTTATATATTATCTATATCATATTATAATATCCCTGAAAAATATGGAGTCAAGAATATTAGTGGAGGATGGAATTTGGAGGTCTCCAAGTTGTACTTTTATGCATTATTTCTAGGTAGTAACATCTACAAGGTTTGAAGATACAAAGTGGCCTTAACATCTCAAAGTGTGAATAAATAATATTCTCATGTTTTAAGGATATTATCAATAGTTAATACATAGTATTAAGAAAATTATCTTCAAAATAGGCTCATATACTACGTTTTAAACCCCCATATACACCTACAAGTGTCTACTTCTTGAACTATGCACCTACAACCAAGGGTCATTTCCTACATCATCTATAGTAAGGGCTTAGAAATTAAATAATAAATGTTATATAATGGTATATGACTTAAAATTACTCATGAGACCCAAAATTTATGTGTATCCTATCAAACAAGGAATCTTTACCTCTAGGGTTTTACTGCTTCCAACATAGTTGACTGTGTTTGACTAATTCAAGTAGTGAGCATAAAAGAGTAATGCCTAGGTGTTGACAGTGCATAAGAATGAATAAAATGGGTAAAAATAATACCAAATGATCTTAAGTGACTCTAAGTATTTTTTAGGCATTATCCCAAACCTAAAACATGCAGGATAACCTATAGGTATGATGCATTAGAATAAAATAAGTCAAAGCCTACACACAGTCTTGAGATTTCAAGGTATGGGAAGGAGTATGTAAAGATTTGAAGTGATGAACAGACCTAAATTACATTAATCATTAATATGAGGGTCTCCATATTCTCTTTATAATATAATACAATCAGATAGAAGGGTCTAATCAAGCAACACACAGTCCATACCTAGAAACACTATGTGCAGTCTGCTTATGTACAGTCTGTCTTGGATCTTGAATGAATTGGAAGGTCTAATGACCTGATAAAAGGATAAATTTTTGTGTGATATTTACTAAACAATTTTATAATACCATCAAATATTCATTTTTTCTTATAAAATATGGTAAGTTCCCTCTATTTTGTCTCAGATAGAGGGCACTCCCCTTATGCACAAACCCTAAAAAATTTTAGAATGACAATGGTCAGGTGAGTTATGGGCTGGTTGTACCTTTAAAATATTTGTGTGGAGTTAAAAAACCCTTATGCAAAACATTAAAACATATCATAAATTTAGTAATCCCAATAGGATGGCCTAGACCCTCAAACTTGCAGGCAAGCCTACTAGGCATGGTTAGGCCTAAAATCCAAATGGTAGGTCAATCTCAAATATAACTACATAAGAGAATTAAAATGGATTGTATCATGTCTATGGGGTCATTTAAAATGTGTTAAATATTTCACCTTGTAGAGGAACCACATGGAGAGCCACTTTTATCTTAGAAACAACTTAGGCCTACAGGAAATGGAGAATAAAGTTTGAGTGGACAAATTTGGAAGCTCATATCTACCTTGAAACCTTGCATGGAGACTAAAGGAGATAGGAAAAGTTATATAGGGTCTTTAACATCACTTTTTTGTCATTAAGTTTAAAATTTAATGTTACACCTTTATGAAACATCACTAAAGGTCAAAATTGCCTAAAACCCTTACAAACCCTTGAAACCCTTACAAACCCTTGGAAAGGACCCAATTGAGGAAATTAAGATGGTGAGATATTAAAATGGGACATATTGACCATGAAAGTTATTTAACCTTATATAATACTCTCTCATACTTCTCCCCATCCTTTTGGATTGTACATAACTATATAGATAAAGAATAAAATAGGGTGTTTTTTATAGTTTTATGTATTGTACAGGCTCTAAGAGGTTTCAAGAGATGAAATTAACTCTGGAAGGAATATTGAGACTTAATATAAATCCATATTTCCATTTTATTCATTTTTAAAACTCTTAAGTGTTCTTTTAAGATCTCTCATCTCAGCCAGCCTAAACTAACATAGTGAACATGGTAGTGAAAAGGGTGAAAATATTCAAGTAAACTAATTTTAATGTGTGAATGATGACTCTAAGGACATATAAGGTCTTTAAAAGTGTCATTCACTCCATTATATATATTTTCATGGAAAATTGAAGCCAATTTTAAGGCCAAGTGTGCAAGGTGTGTGAAATAGGAGTTTTCTTTTATTGTAGGCAGTGATGGCTCACTTACAAGATATTCTAAGTGATTAAGAATGTAACCAATGTATGAAGAAGCATTTTTGAAACCCTTCCCTCTCATTCTAATCATTATACCTATCCCTAGTTAGTTTTGGATGTTCAAACAAGGGTGATTGATGAAGGTAGTTTTCTTGTGCAAAATGAGAACTCCTACACCACATTTCAAGAGTTTCATGACTTGGGGTAACACTTGTGCTTCCTAAATTTGTATGATTAGTTTCAATTTCCCTCCTCATTCACATATAACTCATTTTCTCAACTTTATAAGTGTCCTTTTGACCTTTCGACTTCTCTCTTCTCTTCTTTCTTTTAATTTCTATAAGAACTAGCCATTTTTGTCTTTGTAAACTATGCTCCACTTGAGTATGGTGAAACATTGCTCATTTGCATACCATGGATCAATAAATACTATTGATTTTTACCTCTTTCATGAATATTCATAGTGTGTTCACTTGAATGATTGATCTTGCTTATGTGATGACTATTGTTTCCTTAGCATTATTATCTCATTCTCCCACCTATTTGTAGCTTGAAAGCTTCTTCTTGTAGGTCATGTGAAGTTTTTTATGATCTATCAAGGTTGATTGAGTTATTATATTAAAATAGTGCCATTATAGGCCTCTTATCTAATCCTCCTAGGATATACATTCATCACAACCTCATAATGAAATATTGATGTGAGAAGATTTAGATTGGAGAAGTGTATGTCTAGTTAGTCTCTTGGTCTCATGTGTGATATGCATCTAGTTTCTAGTCATCAATAAATTTGGTGTATCACCTCCTTTAGGATAGTTTGGTTTCATTTTTCTCTCCCTTTTCCTTTCAATAATAGGTGTAGAAGTGATCTATAAGTTGTACATCAAGGGAGTTATCCCTATCTAGAGATTCACCTCATTCTTAGGTTGCCTATAGCTTAGAGGTGTTTCAATTGTGCCACTTGGATGAGGAGAGCTAAGACATATCCTCAAAGGGTGAAAATCCAAGTGATAATGGTTAATACAAACATCATTATAGAGTTAACCATTATATTCATTCACACAGTCCATGTACTTATCTATTATCATAAAAATAGTTTTAACACCAAAAATATTGACACGTCAAGGTTCACATACAAAGTAGTGGTTCTAGTGATCTCATTTGATAATATTACAAGGATATTTCATTCAACACACTCTTTGTTTCCATTACACATATATCTATATCTCTATCTTGATAATAAAAAATAGTTCATAAGTAAAGCTAATGGGTATTTATACACAAACTAACCCATCTCAAGTTACATCATTATTACATTATAGATGATAAGCCAATGACTATTTTAGAAGAAGAATTCATGGCAAGCCCTTACAATTAAGTCCCTTTTTATTTGGTCCTATTATGCCTTATATACTCTCTTTAAGCTAGATATTTGTGTTCTTGATCCTCCTACTTCATGGTCTGATGTTATATTTATTCTTAATTAATCTTTGATGCTTTTATGAACTACTTTGTAACCATTTATGCTTCCTGTACCCTTATCCCAATCTTGTGATTTTTTTATTCTTGTGTCATTTCATTCTCCATTTCCTTGTCTTCTACAACTTGATCTTATATGCCAAGGCCTTTCACATTATTCTTCCCTATCTCTATCTTCTATGTCATTCTTTTCTTTACCATTCTCTCCCACACCAATGTCCTCCATAATGTTCTCATGTTCTTGCTTCTTTGTGTTGTGGAACCAAAACATTTAGAATATAGTACTACAAAATTTTGGGTCCAACACTTCTTGAATAGCCAAGTCTAAAATTTAATATTGATCGAGTATTTATAATAAGAAATTATAAAAACTTGGTCACTTTCAAATTGAAATAAAATATTTTAGAGTTACAATTAGACTAGGTAGATTAGACATGGAACTTCTTATGTTCAAAAGAATTAAATTCAAACCTAGTTAATATCAAGAAGCATTTAAAAGTTAGAAATTCATATGTAGAAACCTAAAAACTAAAGACCAAACTAGAATAATAGGGTCCATATTTGAAATTTGAATATGGGGTGTTGGGACACAACAAATGGTAACCTCTATAGAGAGAATGTTACATCAATATTCAAGAAATAGATTATAAATATTTATACTTGGTCAATAATCATAAACTAAAAATAATTCATTAGATAAATTTAAAAATAATAAGGAATTAAAATCTGATTTAACATGTGACATACTGAGTTTCAATTCAACCTGAGACCATCAGTGTGTGTCAAAGTGATTTATTCTTTTATAGCTCTTAAATACACATGACACAATTTAGACTTGTTTAAACAACCAAAACTTCTAAGAGAGAAAAAATTGGTTATTCAACTTGGGGGGAATGGCATGAAGATTATTCTACTACTATCCATGGATTCATAGCCTCAATAGATATACCTTTGGTTCCACTCAAGGCCTTGTTCCACTTCTATCTAGACAAGAAAGCCTATGGTGAAGTTTTCAAAATCATGAATACTTGGACTGATCATTTAGATTAAGTTTACTCTAATTTTTTCTTATGAAAATATTTTACAGTTCTATCCATTGAGGGTTGGGAACCAAGCCATGCATATAATGATAAACTCAAAAAAGCTAGATTACTAAGATAAATTCAAACTAAATCAGTGCTTTTATTTTCTTCAAATGTTTAAATAAATGAAATTAATGGTTTAGACAAGGAAAGAAACTATTCTAAATCCACAAGTTCTATTTCTAATCACTAGCCTTTAGAATTTTGAAAATGTAAAAGAATTGCTTCCAATTTATGAAGTTGTTCAAGAATGACTCCATACTATCGAACTTATAAAATTTTAATGGATCTTATACAATTACTCACCATTTTAAGTGACCATCCTAAAACAACACAAGAACACCTCAATTATAACATAGTGTTATTTTGTTTTCTACTTCTTCTTGGACCTAGTTTTGATGCAATATTGGTCGTGATCAAGCTTTATTTTCTAGATATGATTATAGTTAATGGGCTTCAAGGGAAGATATTAAATAATAATGCCAAGAGACCACTTATAACAAAATTGATTTCTCATAATATGAAAATTAATTAGCCTCAATCATATTTGTTTTAGAAAATAATTCATTGAAAAGACATTAAAGGCTCGAACAAAATAAGCCAACTCAAATGAGTTAGGAGAAAGAAATCAAAAAAAAGTAAAGAAACTATGCAAACATAAAAAATAAATGTAAATTAATATATCATGAAACACTATACATTATATATGTGTAGTAAACCTCATGATTTTCATCCTAAAATAGCATTGGATTGGAGTAGCTAAGAAATAATGCTTCAAAAATTATCCATTGACAAATAGTAGTGGGTCATTTCCTTGTAGATATTTCAATCTAAAAGTATTATATCCTAGAAATTCTATAACTTTATAGGGATTAATCCAAAGATAACTTAGCTTATAATGTTGACCTTTCTTCTCATAGGCTTTGTCCCATAATAAAACCAAGTATAAAATATGAAAGCATTTCACTTGTGCTTTTCTATCAAACCATCTTTTCATGGCTAACTAGTGCTTGCTAAATTAAGCAAAGCTTCATCTCTCATATCATCCATATGAATTAGGTCCAACATCCAAGACTGACCCATTTCATTTGCCTCCATATAGTCATTTATGAACTAATATGTGGGTTTGTTGGGTGTCATTGGAAATATTGGCTTTGTACCATAAACCAACATAAAAGGTGAACTTTTGAGGCTTTCCTTATGTCTTGGCTGATCAGACCATAAAGCATACTTCAGCAGAAGATGTCAACTATGTGGGCTCTCCTCTATTGATTAATTAATGACATTTAATAGTTTTATATTTTAGTATTCATCCAAACCATTTTCTTATGGGTAATTTTTTGAAGAAGAATTTAATGCAATTTTGTTTTGATATGCCCACTCAGTCAACTCAGCTAATTTGAAGGTAGGCCCATTATCACACACAAGTGCCACAAGGGTGCCAAACCTAGTTTTAAAGTGTTTTTCAAGGAATATAATCACCTCTTTAATAGTGTTATTCTTGGTTGCTTTTACTTCAACTCATCTTATGGAATAGTTAGTCACTGTAATAATGAATTTATTGCCAACTGAAGAGTTTAGATTTATGACTCTAATGAAGTATAGACCCCATTGATCAAAGGGATGCTCTTTAATTATTAGTTAAATGGGAATAGAAAAATGAGTCTCCCTTTTTTCAAATGTTTGATAAATATGATAGGATCTCACATTAGTCTGAGCATCCTTGAATAATGTTGGCCACTAATAACTAACCCTTAAGATGTTGTGGGTTGTCACAGTGTCAGAAGGATAACGTTTGCCTAATTTATCATGGAAATAAGTCATGACATCTAGTGATTCCTCTTTTTTTAAGCATCTTAGAAATATACATTCATGATTTATACAATATAAGATGCCTTTCTTAAGCATGAAATGAGTAGCCTTCAACCTTAATGTTCTTTTCTATGTCCTATATAGGTTAGTTGGTGGAACACCATACAATAAGTAATGAATAATACAGTCGTACCATGGGTTATGCTTCAGTTCAGAATAATTCACTAAGATAACAACAAAACCAAGGTCAATTTTAGAGATCAACTATGACAGACCTTAACCTCAAACTAACTTCACATGCCTAACTTCAATGACATATTCTTGAAGTTTTGAGACCCAATGTCCTATTTTTTCTCCAAGTTCACTCTATCCCAACATCATTTTGATAGTATGATCTGAGACCATAACATAAAATTTATTCCTTATAATGTAATGTCTAAATTTCTTTATTTCATTTACTAGTACATAAACTTGCTTGTCTACAATGGGGTATTTCAATTTAGCTTCCTTCAAATTGGTGTTCATAAAATCTATGTGATGCTCTCCATATTTCAACTTCTGAATAAGGACAACAATAATGGTATGTTCAGATGAAAATGAATACAAGTAGAAATATTTTGTGTAATTTGGGCTAACCAAAATAGGGGCTTGCATTGTGGCATCCTTAATTTATTTAAAGGATTTATTTGAAGTAGGTGACCACTCAACTTTAGTTCCCAATTTTAACATAGAATTCAATGGTTTAGTTATCTTAGTAAAACCTGAAATGAATTTTTGCATGAAATTAATTTTACCAAAAAAAGATTTCAATTCCTTCTTATTGTTTGGTAATTGAATTTTAGAAATGGCATCAACTCTATCAAGTTTCATTGACATACCTTATTTTGTGATTACATGACCAAGGAACTTACCTTTATTTGTACAAAAAAAACATTTATTTAGATTGAGTGAAATACCAAACTTATGGTAGTATTCAAATATCTTTTTCAAGTGTTTTAAATGGTTTGATCTACATTAAAAAAATCTATTAAGTCATCCATATACATAATAATGCACTTACCTACCAACCTTTTAAATGTCATGTCCATGGCTCTTTTAAAAGAGGCACAAGCATTCATTAGACAAAAGGGTATTTTTATAAGAGAATGTGCCCCACTTTATGGTGAAGTGCGTCTTGTATCAGTTTTCCTTGCCAACTAAAACTTGATTTTAGCCTGAGAACCCATCTAGGAAAGACATCATCTCAGATCCATTGACCTTTTGGATTAATTCATCTAGGGATGGTAGTGGATAATTTTTTTGTTTGAATCTTGATAAAAATTTCTAAAGTCAACACAGAGACAAATTTCTCCATTTTTCTGTATGACTGACACTAAATTGGCTACCCCAATTGAATGTCTTACTAGAAAAATTATACCAATTGATAGTTATTTTTTTACTTCATTCAAGATGAATAACTCAAGAATTAGCCTTTGGCATTTTTTGAAAGGCTTCTTATCAGGTTTCAAGAGAATAATATGCATCATGACATTAGGATTAAACACCTTTAGGTCACCATAAGTCTAAACAATGATGTCTTGGTAATAGATTAGCATCCTTTATAAACTCTACATTTATTCATCATTGTATTTTGGCCCTTCAATGATGTTTTGAGGATGATTAGGCATCCCCATGTTAATAACTCATGACCTCTAATTAGGGTGAACATCTATTTTAGGCCTAGATACAAGACTTTTTAAGTCAAATAACTTTCCAATGATATTATTTCCTTTAGAATTTGATTATCCTTAAGGTTTAGAACTTCATTAGCATCATAATGTTCTTCATTCAGATCACTCCTCTCATCCTCGTCAACCACCTACATGTCAAAAGCATTGGAATTATAAAGGAAATTTATAATGTGCTTGTCGTCATCAAACACTTGAAAGTTATTCACATTATCAGGCATAAATGGACATGAAACCAATTCAATAGAAAACTTAATTAAATCCATATTATCCAAAGGTCTAATATTAGTAGTAGAAATAACCAGTGAATCTACCATGGCATTGTCAATTCTAGGAATGGAAATAATGTTAAATGAATTGAAAGATTCCATCAAATCCCAAACACGTTTCTTATACTTATTCAAATGAGAAATCTTACATTGGAGTTTATTTATTACCTGATTGATGGTTAATTTATATTCATAATATAACTTTAATTGATAGACATCATACCTAGCTATAAACTAAAATCCCAAGATTAACACCTCATATTCTACTATGTTATTAGTATGATTAAATTTCAATCTATATGTATCTACATGTTTTTTACCACATGGATCAATAAGTACAACACCTACTCCCAATTCCTTGCTTAGATCATGTTCCATCAAAATACAAGGACCACACACTTGAATTCTGGTCTTGGTTGAATTTTTCTTTGTTTGTTGGTTTGGTAGTTAGAGTATAGACACCTAAATCTAAGGAGGTAAATTTTACTTATTTATTAACTACATTGTATTCTATAATCATTCACTACATGTATGGCTCTCTATCAATCCTTATCTTATTTGCCACTCCTCTCCATGGTTGTTATATATGGGAGAAGTTTTTTACCATATAATCATTTAGATATTTGGACCAATCTCTACTTAGTAACATGACATATGACTCTGGGATTTTAACCACTTGTATGTTTATGAACTATTGTATCTTGGCTCAACCTACAATTGCATAGCAACATTCAATAATTATCCTACAACCTTTACTTTAGACTTATCTAACTAGACCAATACCTTATCTAATTTGATGGGGACCAGTCCTAACTTTTTAAAAATTCCAACATGCATGACATTTTATGAGGTACCTAAATCAACCAGGAAATGGTGTAAATTCTAGCTAAATATTTAGACTATGAGTAATAAAGGTGGAACCTCAGTCTTACCTTTGTGTATCACAACATTGGTATTGGTTGTGGCCTTATTTTTGGGTTGAGTGATTTGTTCAATAACTTTTACCAATTCATGGAGGGTTATATTGGCTTTTATCCTTTTTATATCCTTGACTATGTTATAGCTTGTCTTGTTAGTGGTGGGTTGATTGTCACCTGATTTTGGTGGAGGTGGATCATTCTTAGATTTTAGGTTAGGAGGAGTATCAACATTGTTAGGTGGAATTGAGGTGGTCAAGGGTTGGTGTGCGCTAATCCTAAGGGTATAATTTACCCTCTACAATGATTGCATAGCCTGAATGTCATTGGTATTCTCCTAGGGTTCATTGTATCCTTAACTATGGAAGTCTAGTGTCTTCAAAACCATGGTTATATCAGGTGATTTAGATGAACTAAGAAAATCAGGGTGACCTATGGTATTTTGGTATATGGGACAACCTAATATTCATCAATCTCCTTTTATAGGATTTTGAAAGCATTACAAAACTCAACATAGTCAAGTTACCAATGTTGGGCTATGTTATGCACATGACACTAGTTGGGTAAGGCAATCTCCATAATGTTAATTTCAGGTATTGTATTATATGGATACTAAACTTGTTTTCCTTGCCTATTATTGGGTCTATAATTATGTCAATAAGTGAAATTTAGGGCAAAATTTATACTACTTGAACTACCCACCTATTTTTTCAAACTAAGGAAATTGTTGCTTAACCTCTAGACCATCTTTGGGATTGTGTCTAGCTTGGGCTTTATTGATTCTTAATTGGAATTTAACATGTTATTAGTCAGGATTGGGATTATATCTTGGTTATAAGCTTGAAGTATGGCCTCATTGCCATTAGAATTTAGAAATCCCAAATTCTGATTTGGAGAGGCATGGAGTAAAGGGAGTTGATTTATGATTGGGAGAGTTTGTAGCATTAGGACATTTTGATTTATATGTAGGATTGGATTCAATGTTGGCATATTAAGGAGGACATTAGGAATAGGGGTCAGCATTTGTCCTTGTGGATTGAGTTACATGTCCACTTTTATTACCTTTTCATAGGTGAATATCAAATCCATGATAGTTGGATCCCTCATTAAAAACATGGTTTTCCATGGGTCCAGGGCATTCTTAAACATTTCCAATGCTAACTGATTGTTTAGTCCATATAGTGTTGTCACCCTAATATACATCTTTTGAAAGCATGCATTAAAATTGCATATAGGTTCATTTGGATCCCTTCTCATGAAATTAAATTATTGATATAGAACATTAAGGTCTACCACTTGACCAAATTGGGTTAATAATGTTCTACTTAATTTATTCCAATTCTAATTGAATTATTAAGCAAGTTAAAAAACTAATCGTAAGTCGCATCAAGCAAGGTGAAAGAAAAACCCTGTAGGCTACATCTTCATGCTCAATGTTGAGTAACCTAAGAGTATTTTTGTAGGATGTGACATGTTCTTTATTAATTTTCCAAATACTTGGGGTAAACCTTGGAATGTATCTCTTAATTTTTCTAAGCAAATCAACACATCTCTTGGAACATTGATTGTAGACCCTACTAGCCAAGCCAAGTGTGTATGGTGGGTTTCTATTCTAGGTAAGTTGAGAGGATGAAATGGTAGGTGTGGTTAAATGTATCGATCTCCCTATAGTAGTTTTTTCCCTCCTGAATATTTGTAATGTGAATATAATCTATCTACCTCTAATTGTTCATGATCTAGTGATTTGCCCAACAAGCTCCAAATTTGTTTAAGATATCAAATATGAGTTAGAGATATTCAGACTAATATCCTTAAACTAATAAAACATTAAATATAAAAAATATGGATGCTCACAATAGATAATAAATTAATGAAACACAAGGTATATGTAATTTTAAACTAGATAGAAAGTATTTAGGCCTTCCTCCAAACACTAGTTTCTATTGTGTATTTTTTAGCACAAGTTTTTGTTGGTTGTATTAAGTAAATACTAGAAATTAGGAGAAGTAGAAGAATTGATATCAATTTAAGGTCAAATGATTAATTAATGGGTTCATGGCCCTCTTTCTAGCACTAGTTATTATCGGTTGAGTTAATTAAATAATAGAAATTAGGAGAAGCAGAAGTAGTGGCCATCAATTTAAATCTAAAAGGTAATTAAGATGTTCAAATCCCTCATTATAAAACCAATTTTTTTTGTTTGAATTAAGAAAACAAAATAAATTGGGATAAACAAAAGGAATGAGCATCAAGTTAAGGTCCAATAAGTAATTAAGAGGTTCATAACCCTCCTTTTATCATTAGTTACTATTAGTTATATTAATCAAATAATAGAAATTGGGAGAAGCAGAAGGAGCAAGCATCAACTTAAGGTCCAATAAGTAATAAAGAGTTTCATGGCCCTCCTAGTTATAGTTTCTTTTGGTATCAATTTATGACCTACAATATAAATAGTTATTAGGCTAATTGATCTAATGGGACAAAGAGAGATAATAGCACATGGGATGAAATATCCCATCATATTTAGGATTCATCTAGTTAAATCCAAGGGACAAGAATTTTATAATCATTTAGCTAGATGAGTAATGGTAATTAACCATCAAAAATTCAACCAAATATGTATTTCTTAAGAATTATTACCAATATTTGATTAAGTCCTACTTCCTCACTTACATTGGGATCACACTATAATACAATGGACATAATATTCATCATAAAAAGTATAAAAGGAGAGAAAGAGTAAGGTAATAAAGTAAGTGATTCATTTAATAAAATAAAAAATTTAATGTTGAGAGTTAAAAGCATGCCTGATCATAAATGTACCATTGTGTACTAGGTCTAGCTATAGCACAAACTGAAGCAACTCAATGGGCAAAATAATTAGGGATTAATTGAACATATTACTCTAAATTTATATTAAATAAAATCATATTAAATGCCTATAGATACTACACATAATGGCTTGACGCAACTTCAAGTTAGATAGAACAAAAATTTAGAGCTAATCAGACCAACTATTGCATAATCTAACTACATATTCATTAGTAAACAGGCATTATAATCTCTTCTTAACATTAATTTATTATGTTTTATCAATAAATTAAGGGAATTAATATAGATTATAATTATGTATTATATAACACCTTAGTCTTATACACTTGGAAAATTTAGACTTTGGTTGCTCCTCTCAGTTATGGACCTTTTCCAACTTCTACAAGTCTTGCATCTGATCTATCTTATACCCCTTTGGCCTACCTATCAATCTGACTAGTCTTATATTGATTAAATAGGCCTTATATCTTGTCCATAATGCTTAAAATGTACTTATCTTCTATCTCTACAAGTTTTGAACCTATACCTACTTTCATGCTTGATAGACACTAATGTTAGGACAAACACTAGCATTGATGTTAGTGTACTAACCTGATGCAAGTGTCTAGTGCCTTAAAGTCATATATTTTTAAAATGAAATTTATCCTAATGGTTAGAATAAGTGTTTTAAGGTAATTTACTTCTCCAAAAGGATTTATAGAAATACAAGATCAACCCTCATTCATTCCTAACCTCCCACATACCTAGAAAATACCAAGAGAGACCAAGGCAACTTATCAAAAGTACTTTATCAAGCATTCAATTCAAAAAAAATTCCATATTTTCATACCAATCATAGGTATAGCACATATATAATTTTAAACTACTAAAGGAGTAGTCCAAGGGCCCAATTTTCTAAGTTACAAGCTAGGTCATTGTTGTACTTGCTTTACACATATTATATGATTCACACACAAGCTAGCACATAAAGGAGAACTGCATCAATTTGAGGCCCTCTTCAAAGTATTAGATATGTAGGTAGCTCTCACTGATAGAGGGGTCTTTAGGGTTAGCTCAACACTATTTTCCCACCAACCCATTTTTCCCCCAAGGTCATCATAAAGATGAAGAACTAAGGTTTTACAAATTCATGAGGAATGATAGTCTACAACCCAAATCTAAATACACCATAACAAAGGAAAAGTCAAATCCAAAATCATTTATTTGGTTGCATCATTTTTTATTAGTTATTATTTATAATACATTTGTGTTAAACCCAGATAATAATGTCAACATAATCATCTCGGGCTGACATTAATGTCTAGAGCTCCAAAAGCATCAGATCTAGAATCTAATAATTGTTCCAAAAAATCTTCTAGCCTAATTTCTACCTATTCTATATCTAACATTATGTTATAATCATGACCAAATAATTATATTACTTCTTTGTCATTTCCATGCATAGCTTAGTTTTAATTTTTATATTTAGCCTATTCTTAGCATAAGAAATTTAGTGTATGTTTATATCTAAGTTTAGCACCCAATTGGCCTATTGAGATCTAATTATCACCCTTGTATATTATCATTTATATATTATTAATCCTATATACTCCAAATTAATGATTCTCATCCACATAATGGTTAAACATTTTGTGAACCCAATATTTGAACATCAAACCCTAAGACAACTAGGTTTTTATGATCTTTTTGTTACTCATCCTTGATTTCTATAATTTCTCAATCATGTTTGATATGGATATCTCTATTAATTATTTCATGGTCCAATACCTTATAGTGTTTATTACCTATTATATATCATGCCTTATTAAATCTATCTGATCTATAAGGGATTCTAAACTTTCATTATTTCATACTCCTTGTTCTAATGGCTACAATGAGATGTTACTTGTCACTACAAATTGCCAAAAGGGGTGCATGAAATAATCATCCTCCGTAGGTCATGTTACCACCCAGTCTAAGGATAATACTTCTAAAACCCCACTCTTGGACTTGTTACACCATTAAACCCATTAGAAGTATATCCTCTTGGATGCATTGCATATGAACCTATTCCCTTATAATGTCAAACCACCATATGTGGCCTCTATCTTAAATTCCATAAAATGGACCAAAAATATATATATCCTTTTAAAAGGACGATTTACTACCTCAACATATTATAAACATTTATTTACCACTCTAAATCTAGGTGTGCATTTGTAATAAAATGATAAAACAAGTTCTTGGGGACAATGGTTCAAGACTCAACATTTGTAACATATCCTTTCTTTCCTTAATTGGCATTATACCTTTAGAATTAGAACCATATAATATGACCATCAAGGGATTTTATGATATTTAAATACAAGTATTAGGACAAATAACATGAATATTATCATGGTTCCCCATACATTACCCACCTTGTATCAAGTTATACCAAAATATTTGAACTATAACATTCTCTTGGGACAACCTTGGATACATGAGATGTATGTGGTTCCCTCTACATTGCACACATGCTTAAAATTTATTCATCATGGATTCATTTACACATTTCTAATGGATACAAATGCTTTCAAACATTATACAATGGTACAATAACCCAATAATACTACACCACAATCTTATGAACCATATTTTAGTTTTCAATATTTACTCAAATATGGGTACAAGGGACAAGGGCTGGGTAAAAGTGAGTAATGGATAGCTTATCCTATTGCTCCTATAAATAATACAAACCAGCAAGGTTTGGGTTTTTCATAAAAATCTATAAAACACAAACATATCTGTTGTAATACAATTTATTTTACAAAAGCCACACTAGAATGTCTACATATCTCCATAATTGAGATCAAATTGGTCAATCCTCATATAATCAATGAGGATGCTTCCCAAAAAAAATTTACATTGGATGAGTTTTCCAATGATGAATCATTAATAGATTAATTACAGGCATACCTTCCTTCTATCATAAGAAAAGGTTTTCTCATGCCATATTTGTTGATGCTTAATTTGGTGAGAGAGATTATATAAATGTCTAACATGACGCATCAAATTTTATTCCTACCACACCATTCATCACAAAGAAGTCTACTTCGTTAAATGAATAAATATCAAGTACAACATTGGAACATATAAGGACCCTTAACTAGTTTTACCTATTTTCACGATGTAGGATAATGAAGGAAAAGCCTACTAATAGGTCCTCCATGATTTTACTAAACTCTTTGCTTGGGATTATTTGGATATGTCTGGGATTGATCCATTGAAATCCATGCATAACATATTATTATACCTAGATGTAAAATTGGTAAAATAAATCATTTGAAAAATGCATCTTAAAGTGGCATTATTGGTAAAACATAGAATTCAAAAAATATTAGACATTGGCTTTATAATATCCATTACACATTTTGACCAGTTATCCAACATTATCCCTGCAAAAAAACCCAATGGTGACATTTTTTGTTGCATCAATTATCATGATTTAAACAATGCTTATAATAAAGATGATTTCCCATTACCTAATATCAACATGATTGTAGATTCTACAATTAGATATGAGACATTTTCATTTATGGATGGATTAATAGGATATAACTAAATCAAAATTAACCCCTAGACCAAAAAAATACCATGTTTACCACTCCTTGGGGTACATTTTTTTATACAGTCATGCCTTTTGGATTTAAAAATGCAGGAGCCACATATCAAAGGGCCATGACTGAAACTTATGATTTTATACACAAAACTGTCAAAGATTATGTTGATGATTTAATTGAAATATCCAAAAATCCTAGGACTATGCTATTTACTTATGAAAAATATTTGAGCACTTGTGCAACTTCAATGTTGGATTAAATCCCAAAAAGTGTATTTTTAGGGTATCTTTAGGAAAACTCCTAGGATACATTATTTCTCATCAAGGCATTGAGGTTGATCCAAAAAAGGTAAAATATATCATATAAATACCACTTCCAATCAATCTAAAATAGTTGTGATGTTTTTAGGGTTGAATTTAGGCTATTCAGTGTTTCGTTATCCACTTAACTGATAAAATAATCCCTTTCACTTGTTTACTAAAAAGGATACAAAATTTGTATAAGATGACATATGTCAACAAAGTTTTGACAAAATCAAATATTATTTATCAAAACCCACTAGTACTTATACCTCCCATTCTAGATATACCATTACTTTTTTACACATTAGCCACCCATTATGCCCTAGGGGCCCTACTAGCACAATTTAATGATAACCACAAAGAGTGTGTAATCTATTATATCAATCACCAGCTAGTCAATTATGAATAAAAATATACAAAAATGAAAAAAAATATGTTTAGCCTTGGTTTTTGATACTCAAAAACCATGACATTATTTGCTTAATAATGAGGTTCATGTTATTGTAGACACCTAAAACTGGCCACCAAGGGCCTTCGACTGGACTTCAAACTAATTCTTACCAACCATTTCAAATTAAACCTAAGAATCACTGAACATCCCAAATATACTTGTGCATCATTTATCAAAATCTTAGAATCTTATTGAGACATCCCTAATTTGGGTATCCTACCATAAGCAACAAAAACCTCTTATGGATTCTTCTCTAAGCATCATAACATGCAATTTAGCCTATAGACCTATTAAATGGGGCAAGTGCACACATGAAATTAAATCAAATCTTAGACATGCTAAAAATCATAATCATAATTAAATAAAATGCTAAACCTAATTAAATGCCTAGTTGAATTATCCATGAGCAATTAATGAAATTATAAAAAAAAAGTAAATTCAAAAATCAAGAATATCTTAGGTTTTCATTATTACCTTTTGTGAGTTGTCAAGCCTTTGAAAATATTTCACCCAATCCTATTCATTGCAAATCATGATATTTTGACACCATTTAACTCTACTAGGGTAAATTAGCTCACTTAGGTTAGGTTTGAGCCCATTCCATGTGTAAACTACATCTTAACTCACCTTGAGTTGGGGTTAGCTCCTAAACCTATAAATAAAAGAATTTTCCTCTTCATTTGGAGAGATTAGATAGAGTAAAGTTATAATGTAGGTCTTATATCAATTTTGAAATCAATAGTGTTATAATGCCTAAATCATAATCCAAGACATCAAGAAAGCATAAGCCACAAGCCAACCATGGTGCCAAGGAAAGGAGCAAAGAAAACTCCATTGCCAAAGACTCTTTGAGCATAAGTCGAGCAAGCCACGAACAAATCATTTGGATCTCTCAAGGAAGGTAAGGATTGTTTTTCTCTATATTTTAGTTAGGTTTTCAATTATATTTTGTCCATTAAACTCCCTCTAAGATCTAGGCTTAGAGATGTTAGCATGTTAGTGTGTTGATTTCATTGTTTTGTGAAACTAACACTTGATCTAACCTCCTCTCTATTGTCAAATTACTATGATCACAAATGGCATGCCTGGTGGGACTCTAAGTAACCCATGTACTAAGGAGATGAATAATCAACTCATAAATCTTCAAATGAATGCTTGAATATCTATAGAATTAGAGTTTTAGCTTTATTTTTGCCATATTTTTTCATTTTATGCTAACTCAAATCTACATAAAGATCGACATCAGTCAAGCATAACTACCATTTGTTTTGGCTAATTATCATCAGTTCTACCTAAATGATCTTGGTTTTGGGTGACCGTCATTGATCGGGTTGTAGGGTAAAACATGGATTTTAAATCTTTTCGGCACTCATAATTATTATTCTTGGTTTCATTAGCTTACATTTTCCCTGTCTAACCATATCATTAAAGGTTTTTAAGAAGTTCTTATCATATCTTGAGCTAACTAACATTTTTATCTCATTTTGGTTTTGCCTTTAGGTTCATAAATAACCAATCTTGGTTATTATTAATTGATATTTGTCATTAACAACCAACATTAGTTCCCTAATAACCAACACTAGTCATAGATCATCAATTTTCGTCTCTATGTGAAAAATATAAAGCAAACCCAAGAGCTATATTCCTATATCTTGTTTGTTCATCCTTGATTATGCTTAAAAGTAGGAGGAAACTCTCTAACCATTATAGGTCCAAGGTAGGAACAAAACATGAGTTTACAAGTTTAGACTCATGAACATTTCATTTCAGGTATTTAAAATGAATTTAGCTAACTTTTTAACGCTTCATTTTGGTGTTAAAAATAATTTTTAAGTCTTGAACATTTGATTTTAGTGCTTAAAAGAAACCTATAATTTCTAAATCTTGAACATTTGATTTTAGTGATTAAAAGGAATCGAGAATGGTTAAGTCTTGAACACTTTGTTTTGGTGCCTAAAACAAATTCATTAAGTCTTAAACATTTCATTTTTAGTTCTTAAAATGAATATAGGTGTTTTTTTTTAAGTTGTTTTGTGCAAATTTTTACAATTTTTTCAAATAAGCCAAGGGGATAAATAACTTTATCAAACATCTCAATTTGGTGCCTAAAATCAACACTTAGATCATAATTTCTTGAAAGTGTTTGTTAATTGTGTGTTTTTTGTTTGAAATGAAGAGTGCATGTATGTTATCCACCCATCCCCTATAGGGAACTTGGGTGACCAAAAGAATCTTTTCATTTGCAATTTGTGCCTAGTCTAAGGTGTGGAAAGATTGTTGTCTAGGCTCTCCCCAAAATCTATATAGTTTGGGTGATCTAAAAATAACCTCTAAAGTCTTTCCACTTGTCATTTCTTTCATGCAACTTGGCATGTGGAGGGGATTTCATATCTTCTTAATGAGTTACTTAGGGGTGATTTGACCTAATAATTCATCTCCCAACATCATACCAACCCTACTCAATGGTGGGTTATATAAATCAGGGCACGCATATTATAAGACCCAAGGGGTTGAGTGGTTAGCCTCTCCTTTCGTAATGAATATCCAAGTCAGGTCTGTTTAACCAATGGATTTCACTAAGTTGTCCATGGATGAAATCACTATGTAAAGTAATAGACCCTTGCATAGTAAGTTGATGGGTATGAACTTAATTTAGGTGATGCATCTCTAGTTTTAATCACATTTGGGACTAATCTAGACATTCAAAAACTATAGTTTTAGTCAACCCCATTTGACCAACCTTGTTAGTTTAGGGCTTAGGATAATTTACTTAGTTGTATTTGGTCTTTTTCTTTTGCTTTCTTGGTCTTTGAGTCTAAAACTTTTTCTATTTATTTCATGTCAAAAATGAGTCTTGTGTCCACATTACTCCATTATTTTAGGAGGCATTATGCCATCCATTTGATATTATTCTTTTACCTTAGACATTTTTGACCAAAACATTAAGTGTGTCACTTGATTGAAATGGGTAACATTACACTACCCAAATCATTTCAAGTTTTGTGCCTTGAGTCTTTGAAACAAACCATTTTTTATACCTTTAGAGAGCAATAATGTCATTATGCTACTCAAATTATTGCATAGACTCGTATTGTCTTGTGTTTAAGTTTCACATTTTAAACCAAACCATGTATGACTTTGTAGTCTTTATCTAGTGTTATTATGCCATTCAATTTTGTCTAGTTTATTTGTTCAAAAATCCTAGTTTTCTTAAGTTGAGTTTTTAATTAACCTTGACAAGTTTAGATCCAAATATTGATTGATTTATGTTTGTGCATTATCTAATTGGGGATTAGATAGTGATATTTCTCTTTTGGGTTGCATAACTTAGGTTAATTATTTACCCAAATTTGAAATCTATTTATTTGTACCATTATTTGGGAGAAAATAGTAAATCCCTAAGAATCTTTGGTTTAGTGCCTCATACCAATTTGACCAAGTTCATGTCTAAAATCAAGTGCCTAGTCGACACCAAAGTATTCCAAGTTTGTTATATTAAGTCACCACTTTGTTCTAAGTCTAGATTTTGATGTCATGTTTGGCCAAGAGACCTAGCACATACTTTGTTTGAGCCTACCTTTTGATGTCACATTTGGCCAAAAGACCTAACAACCTTTAGTTTTCCTAGTTTAGACCTATTTGGACCACTTTATCCTTAGACTTTGGAATTTTTTTTAGTTCATCCACTTGACCTTATATATGTGAGACATTTAATTTTATAAATTTGACATTATATTGTTTTATACCAAGACTTATCACAAACCATTTTGGAGATACAACTCCATCCCTTTGACCAAGTTAGACCTAGTTTGACCATTTATCTTTTTAAACATTATTTTTCAGAGTTTGTATTACTCTAACCCATTTATCACAAAGCATTCACCCATTGATTTGACCATGTCTCACTATACACTTAGTGTTGTCATGTACAATCCAAGATATGGAAATGTAGTCACACAAGAAGACTTTGTTCAAAACCCTTATGAAGATAATGTTGTTTGTGAGATGTATCCTTATCCACCTTAAAACACTCAAATGGGGGAAAAGAGTTAAGATATTTTGGCCCATTATTTGGTCAACATGCTTCCATACTTAGAGTAGGACCAAAAATAGACGGCACAATAATTGGCTAGCATACCTTTAGTTGTATAACAACTCTAATAGCAACCTTACTACGTTACAATTCCATCAGCCTATGACCCGTACTTATTTGATCATCACTTGCTTTTAAACAAGGATAAAGTTTTAATCAGAGCCATATAGGTAGGGGCTAAGTTTCTAATATATTTTCCCCATGAAAGCTTGTCAAGTCTAGTAAGAGGGCCTTACAACATGTCTTATAGTTCAACTAATGAATAGGCCTCTTCTAGTAGCCCTCATTCTATTGTGAAAATGTTGTATTAGGAACCTCATATGATTGTCACAGGAAATGGCCTTATGGAGGATCATTTCATATAGATGTTGATAACATATGAGACTTATTTAAACTTAGCATGTAATTTTAAAAATATGACCATGTCAAATGCTTAACTTATTGAGATAGCTCATTTAATAGGAGTTTTAATTAAATTGACATGACAATAAAATTAAGGTATAGACCCATTCATGTAAATCACTTTGGTTGGAGACATGTTTAATACCCCAACTATCAAATAACTACCTTTTTCTTCTATATAGCATACTAATCCAAACCTAGTAGATAATGTGCAAGCAACATCCAATCCAGACCAAAGAGGTATAAACTCACAAACACATAATCCACAAAAAAATGTGTCTTTAGTCAACACCATGAGCGGTTCATAAACACAAGGGGTAGGGACTTCTACCTCCCAACCACAACCAACCACTTCTATTCCTCAACTAGCTACTTCTTTAAACACCCAAGCTCAAGGATTAAGTAGTCAAGCAATGACTAATGTCATGCCTCAACAAAATGTGATGAATGTTACTCCACCATAATAGGTGATAAATAACATTCCATAACAACATGCACCATCCAATATACCTATGCAAGAGAGGCAAAACATCTTACCACCTCAATAGGGGGACATCAATGTTCTACGTCACCAGGTAGTGACAAACATACCTCTTCAGTCACAGACCAACATGCTGATGAAAAACAAAATGATGTTTAATCAATAGCATACAGGTATTGGTCATTGATAAATGTTAAACCTTTAACATGTATCTACATCCAAAAAAGGGTTCATGTAATCAAGAGGTTCCAATGCTCCATGAGTACCAATTAGGTATCAATTATCTTTCATGCCAAATGTGCCATAAGCTCAATGACAAGGCCTTGGTTCACAAGTTTCCCTCAATTAGCTAGGTATGACTAGTTGGCATTAAATTCCCTATTCAACCACAACAAGCATAGTATAGCCATATCCCTCCATCTTAACTATAATTTCCCCAAATCCAGGCCCATATACCTAATTCTAACCAAAATATCTCACAAAAATGTGTGAAATTTAAATAATCACACCCTAATCTATGTATGAATATTCTTGGTCCATTCTTGAACCAAACCAATGTTCCCCAAAAAATGACTCCACTATATCCCAGTCAAAGTGATCCAATTTTGACCACCCAACCTCCACCTTAAACTAAATTACCTACTAGTTTCTTAACCCAAGAAGTGAAACAAATTAAGGATTTAATTGTCACCATCTAGTTTGGTAAATAGACCAAAAAGTTCAAGTTGGATGATGTGTGTTCCTACCATTCAACATGGAGCATCTGCAAATAACATTTCCTCTAGGGTATAAACCACCAAAATTTGACAAATACAAGGGGAAAGGTGACCCTAAATTCCATTTGATGGAATTATTTGTTTCTTTCCAACCAATGGCCTATAGTAACATATATATTCTACTATTGTTTCCATGGAGCCTAGTAGGACAAGCTTTGGAATGGTTCTTGAAGTTACTAAATAATTCAGTTTCTGATTTTGATGATCTTTTAGATAAGTTTATACAACACTTCTCCTATAACCTTGAACATGAGATTTCATTGGTATATTTGACATAATCCCAATAGAAGGCTGGTGAAAGTTTTGTAAGTTATCTACAATGATGGAGAGCCCTTAAAATCCAATTCACCCATAATCTATTAGATAAGCAACTAGTCACTATGTTTACCAAAAATATACATAGTGAGATATCTTACCATATGGAGTTATAGTGTGCACAAAAGAGCCCTTATTAATAAAGGGATCATTAAACTTGCCTTGCCAAATCAAAACTAAAATAATGGCCAAAATCATAACTAAGTCCAAGCACAAACATCATAACCAACATAGGCCAGTGATTATGACAAACCTAAGCCATTCAATCATAACAAAAGTGTTGTTGTAAATGTATTAACAAAGTTGTGACATGTTCAAATAGTGTAAGCATCATCTGCATAACCTATGCTACATATACACATAACTCCTAACCAATAACCTCTTCAACAAACGTAGTAGCCTAGACCAGTGTAATAAACATAAAAACCTTGCCTTTACAAACCCCTCCTCCAAGGATAAATGTTCTCACTCATCATATCTTTAGTAACCTTTGAGAACCCATTAAATCTATGTTTTACAAGTTTGTCGTAACTATTTTGATTAACTAGCCTATTTCAAAACACTATCTTAAGGGCATTGACTATCCAAACCGGTACAGGCAAAATGAATTGTGTGAGTATGATCAGGTTAATGGACATAATTTGCATTGTTATGTGAAAATTAAACATTTAATTAAAAATATGTTTGATAATGGAGAGATCATATTAGATTGTGGAGTTTTCATATCCAATCAAAACCTAGGAATTTATCAAAATCCCTTTCCACAACATAACAACCAATAACATCAATAATAATGACTAGGACAATAACAACAATAATATCAATAGCCAAGGAATAACCAACAATACCAATAATAGAACCAATAATAAAATCAAACAAATAGATGGAACCAAGGCCATAATGATGCTTACAATCAATAAACCTACCATGTAGTTTCACATGACTACAACAAGGTTGTAAACCATATTGTGGGAGGTCATGTTAATACCATCTCCATCAATCCAAGACCAAGTACCAATCAAATAAGACCATTTCTAATCATTCCCAATCAACCAACTAATACTAGTGATCTTTCCTTGACCTAGGACTGCATACATGTGTATTAGCAAGTAGGGATTCCCACTTTTGGACCGCATATTGATAACTTATTATTAGCCCATAACCACGCATAAGTGCAGCAACAACCAAGACTTATCCTATCTTATCCCCCTCCACCATCATTTTTTAGTAACAATGGTCCTATATCTAATCCTGATTGTGCAATCACAACTTGGTAGATGAAGATTACCATAGTAGGCCCATAACTATCTGCCACTTCACCTAGTTAACTAATCATGTTGGCTCTGAACAAGCCATTTATTATTATTTAAGAAAATACATTTAATATTTTGGAATAATTTTAGAAGATGCCTTTATAAATCTCTATTTTGTATTTGTTGCATACATATACAATCCATAATAACATCTTAATAGAGTTCTTTAGCCAATCTTGAGTTTCTAATGACATATCTCTAGACAAATTCCAAGCTTTGGTTGGACATCTAGTTCTAGGCCAAAAATTAAACTTTGACCAAAGTGATATGTCATCCCTTATCCCTCTGTATAATAATCCATTGTACATCAAAGTTTTCATAATGAGGCACAAAGTGAAACATGTCCTCATAGACAATGGATCAATCCTAAATATCGTGTCTCTAAAGCTCATCAAGCTTCTTAGGTATACGATAGCCAACTTACAGTTAAAAACAATCACCATTAAGTCTTATGATAATGAAGAATGGGAATCATAAGGCACAATTAGCTTACCAGTTATCATTGGGCCCTTAACCCATTATATGTTATGCCATGTGTTAGACCTTGATTTTTCATATAATATGATTTTGGGTAGACCTTGGATAAATGATATTCATGTAATTCCTTCAATATTTCACCAGTGTATCAAGTTCCCTCATTCAAGTTTGGAGGTCACCATCCATGGAGATTTATATCCATAAGAATATTGTAAGCATTTAGAGGCTGAGTACCAAAGCTATAACTATCATTTTATCTTGAATCTAGTTTCCAATAAGGACAAGGGGATAGAAATACTTTTTGATTCACTAGAGGCCAATTGTAGTAAACCCTGATAACCTTGATTCTCTTTCCCACATGTCACCTCCTAAAATATATAATCATTATACTATCTCAGCTAATGGCCTAGGATAATATTTGACCTATGATACATTCCACATTACCAATATTCCACATAACCCCAAGTTCTTTGGATAATAAAAAGCTAAACCACTCATGGAATGGCAATAAATGGAAAGGGCTATCTACATAGTCGAACACCTATAATTTTAATACCAGCCACTGGCCAAGAATAGGACCCGCTTGAAGGTGATGAATCTTGGTTGTATAATGACAAATTGGCCAACTATTATATTAATATCAAGTATCCCATTTCAAATAGGATCATGTAAAAACATGCCTATGAAGGAAGAGACCTTGGGCCCAATCAACAGGGTTTACTTGAGTTAATTTTTACCATAAGGTAAAAAAAAACATAAGGACTTGGATTTAAACTGCCTGGAAGTGATCCCACATATCTTATTCAAGTTCCATCACCAATTATTAGTGATTACAATGTCAAGAGTGAATTAGAATATGATCATAGCCATTTAAATGACCTATCCCATACCAATTTGTTTAACACTAATGCCATTTGTACCCTTTAACCAATTATTAACCATAACTTGCTTCCATTATATTATCCTTAACTGATAGACTAGGGCCAACAAGAATCAATAGTGTTGAGTTGTGGAGCTAAAAGCTTCACTGAATGTGCAAATGTGGAGGTTGTTGAGTTACACAGTAACCGACATCAGTCAGAGCCAACCGACATCAGTGAGGGGTCAACCAACATCGGTTATCTTCAGCTATATAGTAACTGGCATCGATTATGGTTGGCTGGCATCGGTCAAATAGAAACTGACATCGATCACCTGTGCGTTTCTAGAATTAGACAGCATTTCTAATTTTAGGAGAACAACTAGTTTACATGTAAAGACTAATTTTAGTCTTAAGTCTACATTTATAATTATTTTTTGCTTTGGGATCTATTTAAGAGACCTATGGGATTGTATTGTAATTGTGTGCAGAAGTGCAAGATCAGTTGATATGTGGGGTAGCAAGATCAAGGAGATATGCAAGTGTGCCAAGGTGTGTGTGCAAGATCAGTTGATCTGTGGGGTAGCAAGATCAAGAAGACCTACAACACAAGAGGAAGCAAGATCAATTAGATCTATAAGGTGCAAGATCAAGAAGGTCTATGGTCAAGGAGGCAACAACAGTTGAGTTGATTGTCACTTAGAAGGTAGGCAATAACAACCATTGGGTTGATTGTCACTGGAGGGAACAACTCAATAGTTGAGTTGGTTGTAATTGATCGAGAGAGAGAACTCTTGAGGGAGAATTATTGTACACCCAAGAGGTGTGGGAAGAAGAGACTTCTTCATTGTATTTCCTTTTGAAAGAGTTTAATATAGATTGTATTGTTTCTCGTATCTCCTATTCTTTGTTGTTTCTAATTTCTAGTTACTTATTACTTCTGGTTTAATTCTGTGTTTAGTTGCTTATAAAAAGGTAATCAATTGTACTCTAAGGAGGATCCTAACAGTTGGTATCAGATCTACTATGTATACACTAACAACTAATAATTGGTATGAGAGCACAGGTTTCAGAGTGGGTTAGTGTTTGTTGATTACAGGTTCACTCACAGGGGTTTCTGTTTGAGTGGGAGTAAAGCAATGGCAGAAAAAAGTAAACTAAGAATGGAGAAATTCAATGGCAAGAATTATCAATTATGGAGGATGCAGATAGAAGATTATTTGTATCAAAAAGATCTGTACTTACTTTTGGGTGGGGTTTCAAGTAAGCCCACATATATACAAGATGAAGAATGGAATGTTCTTGATAGAAAGGCTCTGGGATTTATAAGGTTAAGCCTGGCATCGTCTATGATTTCCAACTTATCACAGGCAAAGACAATGGTAGAGTTAATGGATACTTTGGCAAATTTATATGAAAAACCCTCAACTTTGAATAAGGTATTTCTTATGAAGCAATTATTTAATTTGCAAATGCAGGAAGATGGATCGGTATATAGTCATCTTAGTGATTTCCATGGATTAGTAAATCAGTTAAATTCAATCAAAATAGTTTTTGATGATGAAATTAAGGCTCTCTTAATATTATGCTCTTTACCTGAAAGTTGGGATAATTTGGTAATCATAGTTAGTAATACTGCATCTGCTTCAAATATCTTGAAAGTTGATGATGTTGTTAGTGTAATCTTGAATGAAAAAATTTGCAGAAAAAGCACAGGGGAAACATCAGGTAATGCTTTAAGTGTTGAAATTAGGGGATGGCAAAGAGAGAAGGGCAAGCAAGGGAAATCAAGGTCAAAAATAGGCAGTAGATCCAAATCCAGAAATGGAAGAATAACCTGTTGGAATTGTGGAAAGAAAGCACATGCAAAGAAAGATTGTTGGTTGAAAGAGGATCAGCATGAAGGTAATAAAGAAGTAAATGATGTAGGTATTATTGCCCAAGATGCTCTTATATTTTCTTTGGATAGTCAGGTAGAATCATAGGTTTTAAATTATGGTGCTTCTCTTCATGCAACCCCAAATAGAGAATTTTTTCATGATTATGTCCATGGAGACTTTGAAAAAGTTTATTTAGGGGATGGTGAGCCTTGTCAAATTGTTGGCAAAGGAAAAGTGCAGCTGAAATTGTAGAATGGCAACACATGGGTGTTGAAGGATGTCATGCATGTACCCATCCTGAAGTAGAATCTAATTTCTGCAAGAAAGTTGGGTGATGAGGGTTGCACAGTAACTCTCACAGCTGAATCTTGGAAAGTTTCCAATGGTGCACTTGTATTAGCAAGAGGTAAGAAAGTAGGTACACTTTATCTATCTACTTGTATTACTGATTCTCCTTCTATTTTATCTACTTCAGATGTAGATGCAAAGATGTGGCATTGTAGGTTTGGTCACATGAGTGAGAAGGGAATGGATGTTCTTAAGTCAAAAGGTAAGCTTTTAGATTTGAAAAGCATAGATCAAGATTTCTATAAGCATTGTATTTTTGGGAAATAGAAGAATGTGAGGTTTCTCAAAATTGGGTCAACAAAAAAGAAGCATAAGTTGGAGCTTGTTCACGTAGATGTGTGGGGACCAGCTCAGGTAGCTTATATTGGAGGATCACAGTGTTATGCTACAAGAAAGGTATGGGTTTATTGCATAAAGAGGAAATTTGATGTTTTTGACACATTTAAGAACTGGAAATCCTTGGTTTTTAATGAGAAGGTGATGGACAGTGATCAGCTCAAGAGGCTGAATAATTCTGAGTAGGGCAATCTTGATTTGGATGAGGTTATGATCTAAAATGAGCTTGCATGTAAAAATCATCACTCACAAGAAAACACAGACACCAACGTCGGTCAGGCACAGACTGATGTCAATCAGGTAGGAACCGACGTTGGTCAAGTGAAGACCGAAGTCAGTGATGTCGAGCAGGTGGAAACCAATGTCGATCAAAGATGTCAGGTGGAATTGACATTAGTCAGGTGCAGACTAAGGTCAGCCAGAGATGACCAAGATTGGTCACTGTTAGAACAAAATTTGGGTGGATAGTAAGCTGTCAATGAGTCTCAAATGTCCATGAGGAGGTCTGAAAGGGTAAGTAAACCTCCAATTCATTATTCCCCTTCTTTATACTACTTGTTGCTCACTGATGGTGAAAAACTAAGAAGTTTTGAAGAGGCAATGCAGGTAGAATCCAGGAAATAGTGGGAGCATGGCATGAATGAGGAAATTGATTCCTTAGAAGAGCACCAAATGTGGGATTTGGTAGAGTTACCAGCCAAAAAGAAAGCACTAAAAAATGAATGGGTTCACAGGTTAAAGGAAGGAGAGAATGGACATGTGAGACATATGGCTAGGTTGGTGTTGGAGAGGTTCAATTTGTAAGATGCAAAACCGATTAGCACACCTAGACCAGATATTGCCCAAGCAGTGGGAGTTGTCAGCAAGTTTATGGCCAATCTAGGAAAGGAGCACTAGAAAGCAGTTTAGTGGATTCTCAAATATCTGAGAGGGACCAGTGGTAGGCATTTATGCTATGTAGGGTCAAACATTTCTCTACATGGGTATGTAGATTCGGATATGGCAGGTGACTTGGATGACAAGAGAAGCACCATAGGATATGTGTTCACTGTTGGTGGAATGGTGGTTTGCTAGATTTCAAAGTTGTAGAAGGTTATTACCCTATCTACTATAGAGGTAGAATACATTGCAGTCATAGAGGCTAGCAAGAAAATGATATGGATGACTCGGTTCATGAAAGAGTTGGGAAAGGAGCAAGAGAGTTACAGATTGTACAATGATAGTCAAAGTGCAATTCATTTGGCAAAGGATTCAGCCTTTCATTCAAGAACTAGATATTTACAGCTTAGGTACCACTTCATTACATAGGTATTGGAGGATAGAAAATTGAAGCTGGAAAAGATCCATACGAATAAGAACCCTGCAGATATGCTAACAACACCGATAACAAAGGAGAAGTTGAATCTTCATTCAACTTTTGTTGATCTTCAAGATTAAACTTGAAGATGGAGATACAAGCCAGAAACAAATTAGAGGATGTTGTTGTATAGGTACAGGTGCAGCTATTTATCTCCAAGTGGGAGATTGTTGAGTTGTGGAGCTAAAATCTTCATTGAATGTGCAAATGTGGAGGTTGTTAGGTTACATAGTAATCAACATCAGTCAGAGCCAATCGACATCAGTGAGGGGTCGATCGACATCGTTTATCTTCAACAATATAGTAAATAGCATTGGTTATGGTCGGCTGGCATCGGTCAGACATGAACCAACATTGGTCACCTGTGCATTTCCAAAATTAGACAGTGTTTCTAATTTTAGGAAAACAGCTAGTTTGCATGTAAAGACTAATTTTAGTCTTGAGTCTGTGTTTCTAGTTATTTTTTACTTTGAGATATATTTAAGACACCCATGGGGTTTTAGTGTAATTATGTGTAGAAGTGCAAGATCAATTAATCTGTGGGGTAGCAAGATCAAGGAGATCTACAAGTGTGCCAAGGTGTGTGTGCAAGATCAGTTGATCTGCGGGGTAGCAAGATCAAGAAGATCTGCAACACAAGAGGAAGCAAGATTAATTAGATCTGCAAGGTGAAAGATCAAGAAGGTTTGTGGTTAAGGAGGCAACAACAGTTGAGTTGATTGTCACTTGGAAGGTAGGCAACAACAACCATTGGGTTGATTGTCATTGGAGGGAACAACTCAATAATTGAGTTGGTTGTAATTGAATGAGAGAGAGAACTCTTGAGGGAGAATTCCTGTACACCCAAGAGGTGTGGGAAGAAGAGATTTCTTCATTGTATTTCCTTCTAGAAGAGTTTAATATAGATTGTATTATTTCTCGTATCTCTTATTCTTTGATGTTTCTGATTTCTAGTTACTTATTACTTCTGGTTTAATTCTGTGTTTAGTTGCTTATACAAAGGTAATCAATTATACTCTAAGGAGGATCCTGAAAAATAGTGTCAATAAATAAGTTTTAAAAAAATGAGGCCTTTTACGATTTCCTTATCCTTAGGGATAATGTTTTGTTGGGAAACCACAAAAAAGGGTTCTCAATCAAACTAAATCCTCAAGCCTATTTTGAAGAATGGGTGAATACCCTTAGCCATAAATAATTAAATAAAACATATGGTCCCAAAATGAAAACCTCTTTGAGAAGATTTTGGACCAAGGAAATGTTAAAGAGAAAGGTTAGTTTAGTGGTGAAAACTTGTTTTAGGCACCATTAGATAGGGATGTCCAACCTTTCTCAAACATATCTCAGGAGACCACCAATGATGAACTTGCATATGGGTTTGAATTCAATCTTCCAATAGGATTTTGATCAAATCATTCAAGAGTTTCTAATAGTTTTTTTCACATGGCCATCCCTACTATTGGGGGATTTTGATTCATCATGCCTAGGAGAACTTGAAGACATAGTCCTAACAAAGGACTTTATTATTGAAAGCTAATTTAAATCTTTATCAACCATTCTAGAAGATGATTCTACCATTTTAGTGGAAGACACTACAGAAGTTAACTTTGCAACTCCAAATGACCTAAAATGGATTAAATTAGGTTCATCCCTCACTAAGGAGGAACGTGAAGTCTTTACATCCTTGTTGAAGGAGTTTGTTCATATATTTTCTTGGGCCTATTCTAGCATGCCTAGTTTGGACCCCACCTTAGTTGTGCACCACCTTGTGGTATATCTTGATGTTAAACATGTAAAATAATAATTATGTAAAATGCATCCTTACATTGCTATATTAGTAAAGAAAGAGTTGGAAAATCTCTTGGAAGTGATATGTATTAGACCTATCAACTACTTAGAGTGGATTTCCAATGTTGTACTAGTCAATAAAAATCTAAAAGGAATCAAATATGTACTAATTTTAGGGAAATAAACAAAGCCTACCCTAAGGATGACTTTCCTCTACTAAACATTGATATGGTTGTTGACTCCATAGTGGGTTATGAAAAACTTTCACTGATGGATGGATTTTTTAGATACAATCAAATCTGAATCACATTAGAAGACCAACACAAAATGGCATTCACCACTCCGTGGGGAACATTCTATTATCAAGTTATGTCATTTGGTCTCAAAACTTTTGGTGCCACCTACCAAAGAGCTATGACCATCATATTTCATGATATGATACATGATATTGTTGAAGACTACATCGATGACATACTAGGTAAATAAAAGACCAAGGTCAATCATCTAGCAACACTAAAGAGGATATTTGAGTGACTACATGAATATAAAGTTAGGATTAATCTTAATAAGTGTGTTTTTGGAGTTACTTCAGTCAAATTACTTGGATTTATTATGTCTCATCAAGTCATTGAAGTTGATCCAGCCAAATTATGATCCATAATAAACATACCACCACCAACTAATTTGAAGCAACTATAAAATTTGCAAGGCAAAATTCAATCTATTAGATGCTTCATATCTCATTTGGCATAAAAGTACCACCCATTTACACATATATTGAAGAAGGTTGTGAAATTTCATTGGGATAATGAATGCCAGAAATATTTTTAGTGTTTATAGGACTATCTAGCAAATCTACCTATTTTATTGCCTCTTATATTGGGACAACCATTTTATAGTACCTATCAGCTATTGATAAAGCCCTAGGGTCACTTCTAGCTCAAGATGATGATAATGGAAAGGATCATGTCATGTACTATTTAATTTATACACTGGTAGTGTATGAGCACAATTATATGCCATTGAAAAAGCCTAACTATTATTGGTCTTCGTAGCTTAGAAACTATGTCATTACATGTTAAACAACAAGACTATGGTTATTTATAAAGTAGATCCACTCAAGTATCTACTATATAAACATATTTACAAGGCCACATAGCCAGATAGATCATGTTTCTCAATGAGTTTAAGATAGATTATGTCAACTAGAAATCCACCAAGGGACAAGTTCTTGCAAATTAGCTTGTTAAATCACCCCTTACAAATACAGATCCACTAACATTCTAATTTACTAATGAATCCATTATGACCATCATTGAAACACCTCTTAAAGAATAACACTATAATCTATATTTTGATGAATCATTTACAACACATGAATCAAGGGTAGGCCTTTTATTTATTATAACATAGGGGGATCTAACCCCTAAATCATTCAGGATTAGTTTTCCTTGTACCAACACTATGGTTGAATATGAATCACTTGTTACAGGTCTTTGATAGGCAAAATAATGAAACATACAACATCTAAAGGTTTATGGTGATTCTTGATTGATCATCAACCAAGTTACAGACTATTTTTAGACCAAGGATGACAAGTTGGTACCATACAAGGCTATGGTCGACACTCTCAATAGCAAATTATCAATGTATAGTTTAAACATATACCAAAGGGCAGTAATAGAATAATAGATGCCATGGACACTATTGGATCATTGATTCATAATACAGATACAACCAAAGAATACTAATTTCTCACTGAAAATCTACTAATGCTAGCTCATGAACCTTCAACTATCGCAATGATTTATGATATTATTAATCCTAGCTCTATTTGGTATTCTGACCTATACACCTATATTGATGACCAAATAATGCCACTAGACTTATCCCACAAATAATCCAAAGCCTTTTTCCACCATGCTACATGTTATACCTTACTTAGATCAACCCTATACCATCATAGTTTTGATGGAACTTTGCTTCATTTTTTAACTTTAGTAGAATCTACATTAGCATTATGGTAAGTTCATGAAAGAGTATGTGGATCCCACACCAACAAGGTAATCCTATCCAAAAATCTCTTTCATATCAGGTACTATTGGCTAATTATGGGTGTAGATGTAAATGCATATGTAAAAAATGTGATAAATGTTAATGGCATATCAATATGATTCATACCTTAGCCAAAACTTTAAAACCAATTCTTACACCATGGCCATTTGCTATATGGGGCCTCAATCTCATTATGAAGATAAATCCCACCTCATCTGATGGCCATAAACATATCCTTATCACCATGGAATATTTCACTAAGTGGGTTGAAGCTATACCCCTCACTTAAGTGATTGGAAAGAAAATTTTCAAATTCATATTCAACCATCTCATTTTCCATTATGGTATCCCCTCTGATAATGGTAGATCGTTCAAAAATAAAGATGTTGAATCACTATGTGTTGAGGACAAGATTAAACAATATTTTTCCATAGCATATTAACCTCAAGGTAATGGCCAAGTAGAAGAATCTAACAAAACCATTGTCAACATCCTTAAAAATATTGTCAATGATGGCAACCATGATTGACACCTTCAACTATTTTATGCCCTCTAGGCATACCACACCAACCAAGTACTCCAAACTTATTTATGGCACTGAGGCCATTCTTCCCATTGAGGTCAACTTACTTTATTTTTGCATATCTTTGAAGCATGTCTTGGATGATGAAGACTATCGAGTAGCTCACCTCCAAGAACTAGAGTTATTTGATGATAAATGTTTGGTTGTAATTAATATCCTTTTGTAGAGAGGATTACAAAGCAAATTAGTCAAGCATTAGTTCATAAATAATGAAACGTGCATAAAGAACTAAATAACCAAGCCTATTTATGCCTATGGTAATTACAAAGGATAGGAAAAAATAAATGAAAGAAAGCAACACCATTTTACCTTCCCAAATGGATTCACCATACCCATGTGCCTCAAAAACATGTTCTCCCTTAATTAAGCATTTTTGTCTTTGTCAAAAATGGTGGTAAGCTCCTCCAATGCCTCAAGAACACTCTATAAAACTTAGGCTCTTGATTGTAAATCACTAAACTAGCCTATCATTAAAGCTTTGTGGAAACAATTTAGCATTATAAATTTTCAATATTCAAGATTTTTGAATATATTTAAGCATAATAAATTTTCACCAAAATAGCTTATAAATGATGTTCATGGCCTCTTTATTTATAGTTTTTTGAGATTGGTCAGGATAAACATCAACTATCCATCTTGAGATGAAGATATGTGGTTGAGGATAATCCTAATATTTGGAATTAAATCCATAATTATCTTCATCATGACCTTGGAATAAGGGGCATTGAAGAGGCATGGGAGGCATTAACTAGGCATGGGTGACCCATAATCTTGATATTTGTGGCATTTATGGCCTAGGGATATCTTTCCAAGAAATGATGTCACCTGATGATGTAGTTAATAATAATCAATTTTCAAAAAGAAATATTCAACAACTCTCATGGAAAATCCACTTAAGCTCTTGATTTGCATTAATTATCCTTAAACAAGGTTAATCAACATTTATGCATTTATTTAAAAATTGGTCCTCAAAATCAAAATGGTCAAAAAGTCATATTACTAGGTCATAATTTGATTGGAGAGGAATTAGAAGGTGATGTTAGATGCATTGGAAACGTATTCCCATTTAGGATGTTGCCAACACCAAATAACAAAGGTATATGATGTGTACCAATGAATTAAAATAAAAGAGTGATTTAGAGCACTAAATGGTGAAATCGTTATTTTGATTCAAAATGATCTGATCAAAGTTAGTTGGCCCATAAAATGCATTTCCCTATTTAGGGATACTTTGACCTAAACTAGCACTTGTAAGTGACAAGTTTGAACCATTTAGGAAATTTTATATATTTTGACCTAAAGTGTACATTTCAGTGTAATTCGAGTAAAATTAACAATTTCAACACAAATGGTGTTAGGAATTGGATGTTAACATTTTACCCCTATTTGAGAAGGCATAGTGAGATATTTAGATGAAGCAATATCTTTTCAAAGAAAAGAGTTTTCAAGAAGAAATTGGAATAGACCCATGATTCCCCCTTGAGAGGACATACTAGGATGAAAGAGAAGGATGAACTCTCGAAAAGAGAGATAAAGTGAGAGATTAACCCATGGAATAGATCACATCCAGATGAGTTAATACCTGCACACATGATTACCTTCAATGATCAAAATATAATGAGAGGTATAATAGACCTTAGAGATAGGGGGAATGGGAAAGACACAATTCATAAATGTAAGGGACACACTGTAAATTTACCTAATTTGAGATTACAAGATGCATGATTATAGAATCGATCAATCCTAAGACAAGTTGCACACTAAAATATTACCATCATGGGATTTAATATGGAGAGCTTAAACTTAGAGGAAAAGGCAGAGCATTCTGCTTCAGGAAGGGAAGCACCATTAAAATAGGGCCTCCAAAGAGAATATAATAAGTACTCTAATAGAGCAGATTTGATCATGATAAAATAATTTTGCCCCAGTAGGGTGAATCTTGATCATTGATAAAGAATAAATAATGATTTTTCCCTTGTAGAGTTGATTTGATTTAGACATTATTCAAATTTTGTGCCCTAGCCTGGGCAATTAACAAGCAAAATATCTCAAGGATATAACTAAAAAGATAGGTTAAAGTGAGTGGGTGCAAATGTACATGAAATGGTGTAATGGCTTAGAAAGCCATATAAAACCAAGTATACGAGAATGCACAAAGTGATGAGAGAGATGAAAAGAAGAATGGAGATAGTTGAGTTGACCTCAATATGAATTGAGCATTACCTACATAATTCCAGAGACTCATGTTCCAACATGAACTTTAGGTCAATGTAGTTCACCCAAGTTTGGGAGAGAATGGAATGAAAAATGATGAAAAATGACCAAGAATTGATTAGACTCACAATGTATGTGAAGAGATGCATGTCTAAACAAAGATTAAAAAAATCATAAAATGCATGTTACCTAAATGCCTAATTCCACATCATGAGCCTAGGTGTTATGGAGTGTTCTTGAGAATCATTTATCAGAGATAATGTTAACATTAAGACCTTGAGACCTGAGCACAAAGCGCTTGCTATAGAAAAATAAATTAGGCATCATGATGAGCTCAGAATATGGCTCATTATTGACATGTTATTTCTCTCAATTCATCTCTTGAAGGATATTATCTTATGCAAATCTTAGATTGTTAGATAGTTATTACATGGAAAATAAATATTTGTCTTGTTTATATTAAACCAAAAGACTAAACCTTTACTTTATCATTAATGTCTAATACATTGCATGTTTTAGTGATTTTTGTTGTAAAGAATGCTCAAGAAAAAGACACAGGCGATGTATAGTGAACATGCAATTTTGATCTCCATCCAGCAGAACTATAGACTCTGTAGGCTTGTTTCTACGAACTCTACAGATTTGTTTCTACAGACTCTACAAGCTTGTTTCTACGAACTTTGTAGGCTTGTTTTTATGGACTCGACAGGCTCATTTCTATGGACTTTGTAGGCTTGTTTCTATGGATTCTATAGGCCTGTTTCTATGGACTCCACAGGTTCATTCCTCCAAAATCTATAGGATCAATTCCAAGAGTTTTGTAAGGATGAAGCTACAAATAGGGAAGCTGACAGCCAAATAGGATAAAAATAGTCATTCCAACTAGAATCAAATAAGTAAAATAACTACCTATTATTTTTTAGGATTTGCTTTTGATAAATTTGTATATATATTTAGATCTTAGGACTATTATAGGATAGGATATATATTTCATTAGAATAATTAGATCTCTTAGAAATCTAATATCCTATCTTTGGATGAATGGATCGATCAAGGAATTCTATTCCTTTGCATCCTATTTTGAGTTGATTATATTAATATAAAATGTAAATCTTTAATCATTGAAAGAATTAGAAAAGATAGAGAGCAGATAATAGAGGAAAATTTGTACAAGCATATTACATGTTTTAGCCAGATTGTAATCATTTCAGTTTTATGAATTAATACTTCAGCTTCCAGTATTGATTAATCTTTGTTCCTGAGTCTGAGAGGAGAAAGGGCCTACTCTCCTTGGAACCAGGAACTATGTACAGTATTTATGTTATGTTTTACTAATTCATTGTTATAATTAATTAGAATCTTATTAATATTTACATTTATTCATAAAAACATCAAAATAAATTCACAGTTTAAAAAGCATTTTATTATTCCAAAGTCATTTCCTTTCTAAGCAATGTGTGTTTTCTTTTATAGCAAACGTGTGAAACAAATTTCCTTTTGTTAGTGAAGAGTGTGATTTTACTTTCCACGCAAGCGTAAATAGGAGTGTGATTTTTACTTTTAGTAAAAGAGTGGATTGATTTGATTTCTTCCTTTTTAGTAAAAGAGTGAATCACTTAGTTTAAGACATTTCTTTCTTTATTCAAAGTTAGAATAGGACAATCAAACACCCCCATAAGTATCCTTCTAGATCTACCATCCCATACCTTACTACAGATAGCTTTAAACACCAACTCTGGTTGATAAGACATCAATTGAATATTGATTAAATGAGGAGTTAAATGACACACATCATTTTTGGTACTGTTTCCAAAGAACATAAGGTGTTAGTAAGGTAATAATTATTGATCTAGAGTGAAAAATAGAAAATATTGTAAAAACCTATAAAATCCCATAAAAAATCAATAAATTGATATACCATCGTAAAGATTCTAAAGGATGATTCATCCCAAAGTTTCCACTAAGAACATAAGTGGACACTCCAACATCTCTGAGTAGTGAAAAGTGAAACTTATTTGCAAGAATCTTCTAAAACTTGGATAGAAACTAGGCCATTGCCACAAGTAAGCCCCATAGGACAAATTCATCAGGATCAATCTCTTGCAGGAAGACACTATTTAGAAGTTGCCAAAAATTTAGAAGAAGCATTTCAAAAATCCATAACTGAAGAAAATTTTGATAATTTTGAACAACCCATAACTAATACCACAAATATTCAGTGGGAAGATCATCCCAACTTTGAAATTTCATCAGAAGAAGAAATGGATCTCCAATAAAATCAACAACTTGCACAACTAGGAAGGACTTTCTCTTTTCCTATTGTTGCAGATCTTAATGATAAAAGCCCCATGAAAAATATTTCACTAGCTAATCTACCAAATTTCTAGAGAAGATCTACATAAGATCTTGATCAATTCTTGTTTGAGTTTAAGGTGTTATGTCAAACCTATGATTACATAATAGATAGCCAGAAATTAAAACCATTTCCCTCTACACTTAAAGATGCAGCTATGAGATGGTTCATGCTTTTACCTAGAAATTCTATTAGAACATGGGATGACATGGAAATATAATTCTTGAACAAATACCAAGATTACTACTGAGTGCAAAAAATAAAAAAAGATTTCTTCAAAATCAAATAGAATGAGGATGAATCTTTAGAAGATTATTTGGATAGATTCATGTTCACTCATAAAAGAAGCAAATTATCCACTCACTGAAGATGTTCAAAAATTGGTTTTCTTAAAAGAGTTAGATGAAAATACTAGAGATGCCTTAAATTTGATGGGAGGTGGAGATATAAATAAGTTGGCTTTTGATTAGATTTCTGAGCTTTGTACCAACTACTCTTGAATGAAACCTAAAATTAGGAAATGAATATTTGGGAAATCTAATGAAGTGGGTAAGTTAATAGAAGAATTTTATAATCTAAAGATAGATATCTTGGTTACACTAAATATAAATTTAGATGGCCTTTAAGCTAAGGCAAATGCAATAGAACCCTTAGCAGTCTACTGTCCTAAGTGCAGATACAAACACACCCGTAGAGACTGCCCCCTAGATAGAACCAATGTTTCATCATGTGGGATCTATGATGCAACAAATCATGCAACCAAACATTGTACCCTTCTACTTGTTTTAAGAAATCAAATAAAAATACAAGTCTAGTCCTTTGAAGAAGTAAATTATATTCAGATACAAAACTTTACCCCATAAAACTAGGCTCAAGGATAGTTTAATACAAGAAATCTAGTTAATCCATGGATGGCACCATGGAATGTTTCAATTCCTTCACCATTTTGGAATCAACCCCAAATTGTATCAATTTAAAATTCATGGGCAAGACAAGATTAGATGCCAACACCCCCATGGATGGTGCCACAACCATAGCAACAATGGGTCCCATAGTAGCGATGGATGCCATAGCCATATCAACAATGGAATCAGCAGTGGAAACCATAGCCACAATTCACCCAACCAAGAAAACCACTTCAATAGCAAACTATTATGCCACCCCCAGTTATTCAGCAATAAGGACAAATCAATCAACCCTCAATGCCTGCACAACTAATAGAAAATCTAAAAAATAAACAACTAGCACCTATTTATGTTAATGAACAGGAAGAAACAATCAATGTTAGAGCTATTGAGTGAAGGACATATTTAGGTTCAAGGAAAACTATACAAAAACCTCTAGTTCTTATTTTTGAGATACTTGATGAAAACAAAAAAATAAAATCATCTCAATTAAAAACTAGAGAAGCCAAAATCAAAATGAGCCCTAAAGCAAACAATGAAAAAACTACTACCCTAGTAGTTCTTTTTCCTAAAAAATTAAAAGAAATTGATATTAAACTAGAATCAAACTTGGTCCATGAGTTGCAAAAGATCAATATTGAGGTACCCCTACTACAAGCTATTAGGGATATACCTGAATTAAACAAGATCATCAAAAACCTTTGTATCAAGACACTTGGGAGGAAAGAAAAATATCCAAGAACCATTCATGTTGATGTAAAATTTGTTGATTTATTAGAAAGAAAATTATTAGTTCTAAAATATGCAGATCTAGGAAGCCCAGTGATCACAGTCACAATCAGAGGTAAAGAAATTCCTAATGTCTTGATAGATTTGGGAGCAGAAATTAATGTTATGACAACTGATACTCTTCATGCATTATCTCTTATGAAAATTCAACCCAAAACTATCATTCTTCAAATGGTGAACCAGTCTATAGCTAAACTAGAAGGGACTATAGAAAATGTTGAAGTACTAATAGAGGCTTGGGAATATCTAGTAGATTTCATGGTCTTACAAGCTAAAACAAAGAATCTCGAGTATCCCATAATCCTAGGTAGACCATGGTTGGCTACTGTAGTAACATTAATTAATTGTAGGTCAGGAGACATGACCATTTCTAATGGGATAAATTCTAAATGCATCTCTTTGTAACTTCTTACAAAACTATCAACAAATTACATACAAGAACTTTGGGTGGATGAATCAGACAACACATTAAACAAAATTTAATCATTAGCTATGATCACAGTTAAAAAACTCTTGGAAGAATTAAATGGAGACATATACCTAGAATCTACAGACTCTACTAGTCTTAAATCTATGGACTTTGCTAGTCCAAAAGCTACAGACTTTGCCAGTTTAAAAGCTATAGACTCGGCCAGTCTAGAAACTACATACTACCTCAATTTAGGATTCTTGGGTTAAATAGAATATTATGAAACCACCACTTCTACTTCTTCTATTGTTTCTTCACCATATGATCATGGATTGATTTAGGAAAGTGTGTGGAAATTGGTAGAATAATAGCAAACTCAGTTTTTAGATGTATTCCATTATTCTTTAGCAAGACTAATTCCTCCTGGAAAAAAATTTGTTGATAATGTACCCATGTTTCATAAGCTACTTCCTCATCCATGTCCTCTAAACTCATTGATTAATGAGTTTAAGCAAATAGAATCCAACTACCTAGGTACAAAACCAATCATGGTATTACTTGGAAAGATTTTGAACATCAATAATTGGTTAACAAATGAAGAGGAAGATCAACTTTTTGAAGTACTGGAAAGACATACCAAGGCTTTTGCTTGGGATTATACCAACATGAAGGTACTTCACCCCATCATATGCACTCATCACATTTACACAGAATCTATCAAACTGTTAGACAACCACAAAGAAGAATAAACCCAACATTAAAGTAAATAGTCAAAATAGAAATCCAAAAGTTGTTGGAAGTTGGGTTTATTTACCCCATCTTAGACAGCTAGTGGGTTTCACCTCTGGTAATTATTCCCAAAAAAATAGAAAATTAAGGGTATATGTATATTATAGAGAACTAAACAAAGCAACACTAAGAGATTACTTTCCTTTACCTTTCATTGATCAAGCTCTTGACAACTTGGTAGGAAAAAGATATTTGTCTTTCTTAGATGGGTTTAGTGGGTATAACTAGATAATGGTAGCAGTTGAAGATCAAGATAAAACCACATTTACCTACTCTTGGGAAAATTTTGCTTATTGAGTACTTCCATTTAGACTCTATAATGCTCCAGCAACCTTCTAAAGAGAAGTTCTAGAAATATTCTCTGACCTTACAAATGATTGTGTTGAAGTATATATGGATGATTTCATCATTTATGGTGGAACTGATGAAGAGAATCTTACCAACTTGGAAAGAGTATTGATCAGATGTGAGGAATATTAATTATCTTTGAGCCATAAGAAATGTTTGTTGATGATGGATGAAGGAATAGTCCTGAGACACCATATTTTTTCAAAAGGCATTCAAGTAGATCCAAAGAAAGTCAAAATAATCTCCAATTTACCTATTCCATAAACACAAACTAAAATTAAGAGTTTTTTGGGACATGTTGGTTACTACAGATGCTTCATAGATAAGTTTAGCCAAATAGCTACCCCTATGTTTGCCTTACTTACAAAGATAGTACATTTTAATAGAGTGATAGTTGCCAGTAGGCCTTTGAGACCATCAAAGTTAAACTTTTTACTACTCTAGTATTGAGAGGACCAGATTAGATTAAGCCATTCCATATATACATAGATGTTTTCAATACAGCACTAGGAGTAGTCCTTGGACAAAAGGATGAAGAAGGTAACATGTATGTTATATATTATATTAGAAAAAACATGACACCTACTGAGAGAAATTACACCACAACTGAGAGGGCATTCCTAGTTGTAGTCTATGCAATTAACAAATTTAGACACTACATAACAGGATACAAGGTATTTTTCTATACATACCATTCATCTATTAGATATCTTACCAACAAACCAATTGTGGGAGGTAGGATTATTAGATGGTTATTGCTCTTACAAGAATTTTATGTTACTATTATAGATTAACTAGGGAAGTCTAATGTGGTGGTTGATTTCTTATCAAGAATGAAAATTACAGGTGACGAAGAACTAGTGGAAGATGACTTTCCAAATAAACAATTATTTGTTATTTTATCAAAATATCCATGGTTTGTTGATATAGCAAATTATCTCATCACAAGGAATTTTTCTCTACAATTTTCACAAAAAAAAAGAAAAATTTAATCAAAAAAGTTCTTTTACATGGATTAATGGAATGTTATTTAAACTTGGACCTAACCATGTATTTCATAGGTGTGTGAAAAATAGTGAAGCTTATGATATCATCAGATCTTGTCATGATGAACCAAGTGGAGTTCATTACTCAGCTCAAAGAACTATACATAAAATCTTGGGAGTAGGATACTATTGGCATCATCTTCATCAAAAAGTAAAAAGATATGTCAGACACTGTGATGCTTGTTAGAGAATTGGATAACCTAATCTTTCAATAGAGATGCCTTTGCACCCTCATCCTCAATTAGTTTTAGAACCATTTGAAAAATGAGGAATTGATTTTATAGGTCCTATAGATCCTCCTTCTAGAGGAAAAGAATATCTCCTAGTATGTACAGATTACGTAACTAAGTGGGAAGAAGTGGAAGTATTAACTCATGCTAGAGAAAAGATGGTAGCTAATTTCTTATATTTAAAGATTATGCAAAGATTTGGTTCTCCAAGGGAGATAGTCTCAGATCAAGGACCATAGTTCATGTCAAACATGATAAAGAACTTCATGCAAGTATATCAAATGTAGCACAAAAAAACATCTCCATACCATCCGTAGGCTAATGGGCAAGTTGAAGTCACTAACAAAGAATTGGAAACCATTTTAACTAAGGTTGTTAATTCCATTAGAAAGGATTAGGCAGATCAAGTACCAGAAGCTATTTGGGCCTATAATACTACTTAGAAAACAACAACTAGATTTTCACCTTATGAATTGGTTTATGGTAAGAAGCCTTTATTCTTTGTTGAATTTGAATTAAAAACTTTGAAAATCATTGTAGAAGTAGGAATTAAATTAGAATAAATATAGAAAGAAAGACTCTAATATCTTAATGAACTTGATGAGATGAGGATGAAAGCACTATAAAGAATTGAATTGGTACAACATCAAAGAAAATTTTGGCATGATTCACAAATCAAGAAACAGAAGTTTTTGAAAGGAGATTGGGCACTGTTGTTTGATTCCAAATTTCAACAGTTTAAATGAAAACTACAAATAAGGTGGTTGGGACCTTATCATGTTGAGAAGGTCTATGAAAATGGTTTTATTAAGATAATATCTATTGATGATAGCAGAAGAGCTCTATTAGTCAATGGACATAGATTGAAGCTTTATCAGAAACTTCTCAATAAACAAGAATTTGTTCAAAAGGTAAAGGATCAAGTAGTTGTTCTTGAGAGCTTTGATTCTTCCAGAGAAAGAGAACATGCTCCTTGATAATCTAGTAAATAAAAATAAAAACAAAAAAATAAAATATATATATCAATAGTGAAAATCTTTCCAGAGACACTATTGATAATGCATGCCTAGAAAACCAGCTTGTTGGTTGGATATGCATTACAAAAAGGGCTTTGGCTAGAAAACCAGCAATGGCTGGCCAAAGGGGAAAAAAATAAAATTTATAAGAAAAAATAGAGAATCTCATCATTTCACTATGATTGGTTGTCTCCATGCAATAAACTAATCCATGCAAACTTATTTATGTAGGACACATGGCAAGCAAAGGATATATCTAAGGTCAAAGTAAGTAAGACATTTTATTTATCTATGTTTAGTTAACTAATTATCTTTGATTTAATTAAGACTTATTCTATGGAGATGACCCAAATTTGAATATTCCAAAATAGATTGACATGACACATGCCATAATGAAAAATCATGCAACTGAGCCACCAAAGGTGTATGGATAAGTGTGCAGCTTTGATATAATCAATTGAGTCATCAATTATGATAATGACAGGATGTCATAAAAATGGGTTTTAAATGAAGTAATAAATTTTTGTCACTATCAAAGTGACACATCATCATTTCACCCAAATTTTATTAATAAGACAAAATGGCTGGCACACTTTGTAGAAACATGTGGTGCCTAACTGTATTAAGTCATCATATCAAACTATGAACTCATGTAGCTATAGCATTTCATATGAACCATTTCATTTCTACAAACTTCAATAGAAGCTAGTCTATAGATCCTCCACGATTGTTGGCTACCAATCCTCAGTGACTGTTGCCTACCAATTTCAATAAAAGATTGGTCTACACCTCAATCAGAGTTAAAGGAATAGAGTTGACTATAAATCTGCATAGAAATAGAATAGAAGATGAGATTAGAGCTAAAGAATGTAGCAAAGTTTCATAAAGACAAAGCTTCTATGGTAGTGTTTAGAGCCAATAATTGGCTACCTTTCATTGAAAAGTTCTAGGGTTTTGATGAAACAATGGTAAGTGAATTCATCACTAATCTCACCCTTGAATTTTCAATTTTGAAAGGCATTGTTATTCCTATTACAACTCAAGTTATAATCCAAATTATATAAGTTCTAGAAAAGGGAATGAGAGCTACAGGCAGAATTTCATTTAGTGATCTAATTAGTCAGTTTAATAGTAAAGAGTAGATTGGGAATTCATGTCTAATAGATTCCAAGGGAAAATTAAAAGGGATTAGTATAAATTCACTTCCTAAACCCTAGAAATTTGTATCCAAGTGGGTACTCAAGTATATCATTTTTTAGGGGAAACACAGTCTTTTAGGGGGAGATGCCATGAAAATGTTAATACACCTTAATCATGGGCGACAAAACCCTCAGTACAAAATTAACCTCCCATCCTTCTTATATGGTGCCTGCAAATTATGTCTACAACTCCTAATGTTGCTCTTAAGCATCATGGCCTTATTCATCTCATTATCCAACATCACTTCCTTCAGCAACGACAAGAGGTTTGAAAGGAATTTCAGAATAGTATAACACAAAAAATTTCAAATTTACCTACACAAGAAACCCCAAATTTACCATAGGAACACTCATCTCCACCTGCTACATTAGCTGAGAAAATAACACCAAGGAAGAAATCGCAGAGTATAGTCTCAATAAAAATTCCTTCTTCTTCTTCTTCAAGAATAATCACAAGGTCTCAAATTCCTAAAGTTTCAAAGTCTCCACAAGAACCTCATGAATATGTAGTGCAACCAATTCCCTTTTCAAGAAGAATAAAATTAAGATGAAAGGTTGCTACAGAACTTGAGAAGACTAAGGGTTTGATGGTTGAGAAGGAAAGCCAACCAAGTGTAGCTCAAAGAGTGACTAAAAGAAGGAGAAGGCTCATTCTGACAGATGAAGATGAATAAGAGGCTACAAACATTTTGGAAAGTCTTAAAATGGTATCTCATTCCTCCATACATCAAAATATCCCTGCACTTGTAGATATTGAAGAAATTCCTTCTGAAAGGAACTCTTTAATCATAATGGAGGAACCAAATCAAGAGGAAGAGCCACACATGATAGAGGAATCAAGTATGGTGGAACAACCACCTATTCCAATTGAAACTAAAATGGATAAAGGGAAAACAAAATGTACCAATGAGAAAGGAGAATCATCTAATCTAAATGATCTTGTTATGCAGTTAACTTTGTAGCTTTCTCAAGCTCAAACTCTTGAATAACAACAAATAGCTGACATTGCTGACTTGATCATTCAATTACAGAACAAGGATCATCTCAACTCATTATTGGTGTAAAAATTAGATACATCATCTATTGATCATGCAGCAAAAGTTCATAGGTTAGAGGAAATAATAAAGGAACATGAAAGTGAATAAATAGATCTTTGGATTTATGTAGAAAAATTGAAGAAGTAAAATAGAAGATTGTAGAGTTTGAAAAACTCTTCTAAAGCACCTGATGTTGCACCTTCTCCTCCTAAGGTATTTATTGACCACGATTGTCAACTAAGTGATCCAGGTATTTCTACCTTGAAAATACTACATCAAATTGAAGAAGAATATTTTGTACTTAAATAGAAAAACAAAGATACAACTTCTTCAAACAAACTCTTAGAAAATGAAAAGAAAGAATTAGAAGCTAAATTCCAAGATTTAGAAGAAAATTTGTAGGATGCATGCAAATTAAGGGAATCTCTTTTGGCATGTAGGAATCCTTCTCCTGCATATAGTTTATTTTTATTTGAACAATTTTACATATGGCATATTTTACGGATCTCTTGTCATCTTCCTTACAAAATTTTACAGCCAATAATATTTTTAGAAATTTTTTAGAGTGTTAAACCTAATCAATAGGATTTGCTTTGTGAATTTTATTTACATGATTTAATTCTAGGAGACCATGAGCACAATAAATTTTTGATAAACCTTCATGTAGGACAAGTTCAACTGAGGGCATTACATTCTACATTCAAAAATCAAATAACATGGAAAAGCATATTTGAGGACTATACAAATCATGCTAAGACTACAGGATTGTGTGTCAGACTAGCCTTTTCTATTTCTAGATTGATCAAACAAAATTTTAACTATGAGTTATTAGATGATGAGGTTAAAAAGCATTATTTATAGTCTTTATATGATTGTGTTATTTCTTTTGATTTGTTTTCAAGATAGATTTTTGATTCAGTGGTGGTTATAAGTGTAAACATATGGGACCAACTTTTAGTGCCTCTTAAAAGAAGAGAGTTCATGTCCCCAAATAACTTAAGATGGAGTATGAGGAGAGCGTCCTCAATTTTGGAAATCTTAATAGAGGTAATAAACTCTGGGGGAGAGTAGAAATGGATTGGTATGAGATATAGACCCTCTTTGTTGATCATACCTATTCCAAGATGGCAGAGTTAGGCTCCACAATTAGAGGAGAAATTCAATAAATGGAAATAAATGATTCAAGCACATCAAGGATTTACAATCAATTCAGATAAGCATATAACAAATGAATTTGATGAATATGATTTGAGTCAGAGTGTGGAAAGTAGAAGCCAGAGCTATGAATTCCAATAAATGTTTGTAATGGGACTTGCAAAAGGTAAAGCTTGGGGGAGATGATGAGCTCAAAATATGGCTCATTATTCACATGTTAGTTCCCTCAATTCATCTCTTGAAGGATATTATCTTATACAAATCTTAGATTTTTAGATAGATATTACATGGAAAATAGATATTTCTCTTGTTTATATTGAATTAAAAGACTAAACCTTTACTTTTCATTAATGTCTAATACATAGCATGTTTTAGTAATTTTTTTTGTAAATAATGCTCATGAAAAAGACATAGGTGATGTATAGTGAACATGCAATTTTGATCTTTATCTAGTAGAACTACAGACTCTACAGCCTTATTTCTACGGACTCTGTAGACTTGTTTCTACGAACTCTACAGGCTTATTTCTATGGACTCTACAGGCTTGTTTCTATAGACTCTATAGACTCATTTATATGGACTCTATAAGCTTATTTTTATGGATTCCACAGGATTGTTTCTATGGACTCCGTAGGTTCATTCTTCCTGACTCTGCAGGGTTAATTCTGAGAATTTTATAAGGATGAAGCTATAAATAAGGAAGCTGGTAGCCAAATAGGATAAGAAAGAAACATTTTAGCTGAAATCAAATAAGGAAAATAATTGTCTATTGTATTGTAGGATTTGCTTTTGATAAAATTGTATATATATTTGGATCTTAGGACTATTATAGGATAGGATATCTATTTCATCAGAATAATTGGATCTCTTAGAAATCCAATCTCCTATCTTTGGATGAATGGATCGACCAAAGAATCCTATTCCTTTGCATCCTATTTTGAGTTGATTATATTAGTATAAAATATAAGACTTTCATCATTGAAAGAATTAGAAAAAATAGAGAGTAGATAATAGAGGAAAATTTGTACAAGCATATTACAGGTATTAGCTAGATTGTATTCATTTTAGTTTTATGAATTAATACTTTAGCTTCTAGTATTGATTAATCTTTGTGCCTGAGTCTGAGAGGAGTAAGGGCCCACTCTCCTTAGAACTAGGAACTATGTACGATATTTATGTTATATTTTACTAATTTGTTGTTATAATTAATTAAAATCTTGTTAATATTTACATTTATTCATAAAAACATCAAAATAAATTCATAGTTTAAAAAGCATTTTCTTATTCCAAAGTCATTTCCTTTCTAAGAAATATGTTTTTTATTTTATAGCAAATGTGTGAAACAAATTTCCTTTTCTTAGTGAAGAGTGTGATTTTAATTTTCACACAAGCGTAAATAGGAGTGTGATTTTTACTTTCAACAAAAGAGTAGATTGATTTGATTTCTTCCTTTTCAGTAAAAGAGTGAATCACGTAGTTTAGGACATTTTTTTCTTTATTCAAAGTTATAATAGGACAATCAAATACCCCCATAAGCAGCCTTCTAGATCTACCATACTATACCTTATTACAGATAGCTTTGGACACCAGCTCTGATTGATAAGACATCAATTGAATATTGATTAAATAAAGAGTTAAATGACACTCATCACATCATAAGTGTGAATAACTTATAATGACATAAGATTCCAATTACGCTGAGCCAATTCAAATAGGAATATCTATAACTAAGGATAATGGTAAAATAATGACCAAAACCAGAGTTATAGTGATATACATTTTTTTTTTTAAAGTAAAAACAAAGAAAAAGACAAACATAAATGAATCTAACTTGAAATCAAGATATGATCTATCAAGACTTAAGTAGGAACAAAAATGTTTAAAAATAAAAGGTAAGAATATCTTAATGACATGAGACCAAGATATGAATAATCAAGATTCATGTGGACCATCAAGGCATTCTTGAACACAAAAAAGCAAAATCAAATACAAAAATAAGACACCAACAACAATAAAATAAACAAAATGGTCCAAGAATAACATAATAATATAGGATCAAGATATAAACAATTGAGATCCATGTGAATCATCAAGATGCTCTAAAACACAAAAGAGATAAGCAAAAACAAACAAGGAAAAACAATACCAAGAATGGAAAAAGAAGTAATGAAAAGAGAAAAGGAAAAGAAATAAAAGGAGAGGTTTGAAAGCACAAGAAAACACCAAGAAAAAACAATAAAACTCAAATAAACACACATAAATAAAAACCAAGTTAGTACAATTTAAAGACAAATGTTTATGCATGTGCGGTAGAGGTGTTACTTTCCACCCCATCATAACAAAGAACAATGACACAAAACTTGTTCCTTAATTAAAGAGGAATAATGACAGAAGAAATGGGGGAATAGAAGAAAAGGAAGGGGTTAGCTGAGCTGACTTCAATGTATAATACAAGTGGATGTTGCCTACATAGTTCTATGGATGCATGTTCCAACATGAACTTCAAGCCAGATTTAGTTCTCCCAAAAAATGGGATAGAAGAAAAAATGATGATTAGACCAGAATGATTAATGTTATAAAATAAATGGAAGATACAACAAACAAATGAGAATGTTTTGACAAATAAGAAATTAATGAGATGAGAAAGAATGATCTTGTAAAATGGCAAGTGCATGGGATAAGATGAAATGAACTGGTGCTTTTGTGCTTGCAAAATGGCAAGAACATTTAAACTTAACAGTTTCTCATAAAATAGTGAGATCATTCAAACTTACTAGTTGCTCATAAAATGGCAAGAGCATTCAAACTTAACAGTTGCTCATAAAATAGCAAGAGCATGGGATGGTGGAATGGGAATGTATAGAAGCATGAGATAATGTTTTTTTTTTTCCTTTTAGGGATCATTTTTTGATGTTTTTAGTATTTTCAAAGTATTTCTAATGTTTTTGGTATTTTTGGGATAAAATATGCACAAGGTAGGACCATCTAATCAATGAGATACACATCCTAAGAGTAGAGGTTCCAATAAGATAGCAAAGCTAGCTACAATGGCCCATGCTCACAAATAAATGAGAGTGAGGTTCTTGATAAAACAAGAAAGAGTAGTAAATACTTGAATTGAGAAGATGTAGCTATTTACTTGTCTAAAACTATATAAGACTATCCTAGTTGAACTACTTTGTAGAACTACTACTAAAGATGTTTATAATGTTTATGAGACATAATCAAGAACATAATTAGTCAAGGGGAAAAAAGTGTTCAAGATTATAACATGCCTTAGACACAATAAATAATATGCATCTCGAAGAGAGAAATCCAAAATGGGATGAAGAATGTGTTCAGAGTGCCAAGAGTTCAAAACCTTTACTATTGAGATTCATGAAAAGTGGACCAGGGTAATATAAAATGTGTTCAAGGTAAGATAAAAGGGTGAGACAAAATTACGATAGCATAAATTGCACCCAATTCAGGGGTTTTATATACAATGGTTCAAATTTTCTCATGCATAGAACCTCTTAAGGTGTATCATGTTCATGGGCTCTAAAAGTTCCTTACTATTAGGTTTAGCCAGTCGGTATGCTCCTGATCCATAGTTCATTGTGATAATATACAGTCCTACCCAATTAAGTTGAAACTTGCCTTTCTTTTTGGATTTAGCATTCATGTTCTTTTGATTACTTTCAAAACTAAGTCACCAATCTCAAATTCTCAAGGGAGAATGTATTTGTTGTAGCTTCTTTGCAATCTATTATAATAGGCTTGCAAGTTTTCTAAGGTAGCCAATAGCTTACCATCAAGAATTTCTAGTTCTTGTAGCCATGATGCTCTATAGTCTTCATCATCTTCTATGTGTTCTAGTGATATTATTAATGATGGAATCTTAATCTCAATCGAGATGATAGCTTCAGTACCAAAAATAAGGGAGTATGGAGTAGCTCTAGTTAGGGTACAATAATTGGTTCTATAAGCCTAGAGGGTAAGAAAGAGTTGGAAGTGCCAATTATGGCCAGTATCATTGAAAATATTCTTTAAGATGGTTAGAATGGTTTTATTTGATGCATCAGCTTGTCTGTTGCCTTGTGAGTTATATGGAGTGGATTTCTTGTGCTTGATTTTGAATTTTACACAAAGATATTTCACATCTTGGTTCATAAAGGATCCACCATTATCAAATATAATATGGTATGGGATGCCATATCGATAAATGATATGGTAATGAATGAATTTGGATTTTTTTTTCTAAGTAATATAAGTGAGAGGAATGGCCTCAATCCACTTGGTAAAGTAATCGATTGCAGTCAAAATGTGTTTATGGCCATCTAAGGATGTTAAGTTAATTTTCCCAATGAGATCGAGACCCCACATTGAGAATGGCCATGATGTTGTAATCAGCTTCAATGGTAAGGAAGGTGCATGTATCAAGTTGTCATACTACTGACAAGGAACACACTTCTTTACATAGTTACAAGCATCTGTCTCCATTTTGGGCCAATAATAGCCTATTTTGAGAAGTTTTTGTGCTATGATTAAACCATTGGTATGGGCCCCACACATTCCTTCATGAACCTCCTTTAGTGTCAGCTTGGATTCTCCCAAAGATAAATAATTAAGAAGCATTCCATCATAGCCTTTTTGATAAAGCATGTTCCCAAGGAGGATATAACATGTTAAGCGATGAAGGAAAAGTTTTTTTTGGTTATTGGAAAGGTTAGCAGGAAATACATGACTATGGAAATAATTATAAAAATCTTGGTACCATGGTAGCTCAAGTGAGAGATTAGGATCAGCAATGGTGCATATCCTCTCTAAATTTGCTAGAATATGTGTCGACTGAAGAATATTTTCAACTAGGAACTAATACTCTTTATCATTGTCATGCATTTGAATCATGGAACCAATTATTTCCATGGCATCGATAGATCTATTGTTGACTCACAGAACTTGCTCAAACTATAGATATTTAAAATGTATTTTAAGGTTATCAACAATTTGCTTGTAAGGAACTAGCTAATCATCTTTAATTTGATACTAATCAGTTGTCTAATTTATAATTAGCTATGAATCTCCATAGACTTTTAAGCTTTGAATATCCCACTATATGGAAAGATGGATCCCTATAACTAATGCCCCATATTTGACCATATTATTTGTACACTAAAATTGTATATGGAATGCTTTGGGGATCAAATCCCCCTATGATGTGATCAATAATATGCTAGATCTAGATCCTTAGGATGTGAAGGATCCATCAAAATAGAGTGTCCACTATTTAGGTTCTTGTGATGCTTGTTCTATCATCATGATAAAATCATCTGGAAGGTCAAAGCTGAGAGGTTGAGTGGCCATAATAGGAGCTTTTGTAAGTTGGTCCACAAGAATCTACCCTTTAATTGCCTTTTGATTATGGTACTTGATATCAAACTCACTTAGGAGCATAATCCATTTAGCCATGCATCCTTGAAGAGCTAATTTAGATAAGAGGAACTTGAGAAGATCTACCTTGGTGATAATAATAGTTTTGTTATTTAGCATATAATGTCACAATTTTTGAGTGGCAAACACCATAGCTAAACATGCCTTCTCAATAGGCATATAATTATGTTCTTAGGCTACCAATGTGTGGCTTAAATAATAAACCATGTGTTCCTTACCATGGTCATCATGCTAAGCCAAAAGTTCCCCTAATACATGTTTCATGGCTCATATATAAAGAAGCGGTGGCTTTTTTTGTGTAGGAGGTCATAAGACCGGTATATTGGTCAAGTATGCTTTAAGCTTTACAAATTCTATCTAACAATATTTATCCCACTAAAATGTTACCCCATTTTTTAAGAGATAGGTAAATGGGTGGCACTTATCTGCTAGTTGAGAAATGCACCTACGTATAGTTTGGATCTTGCCTTGTAGACCTTGCAACTATTTAAGATTATTTGGTGGAGGCCTTTCCATAATAGAAGTGACCTTTTTAGGGTTGACTTAAATCCCTCATTTTGATACAATGAACCCTATGAATTTTATCGATGTGACTCCAAATACACATTTCTTAGGATTCAAGTGGACTTTATATGCATGAAGCCTCTCAAATATTCTTTGTAGAATGTCAGGGTGTCCTTCTCTTGTTATTAATTTTGCTAGTATATCATCAATATAGTCATCACCAATGTCATGCATCATGTCATGGAAGATGACAGTCATTACACACTGATGTGTGGCTCCAACATTCTTCAAACTTAATGGCATGACTTGGTAATATAATGTCCCCCATGGAGTGGTGAATGTAGTCTTACGCTGATCTTCAAGGGCTATCTTGATCTGATTGTAACCAAAAAATCCATCCATTAAGGATAGCATCTTGTACCTAGTATTTGAGTCAATAATCATGTCGATGTTGGGTAGGGAAAAATCATCTTTGGGGCATGCTTTGTTGATATCACAAAAATTAATACAAACACGTATGTCAAGGGTCTTTTTAATTACTTGCACTATGTTAGAAATCCATTTAGAGTAATCTAATGGTTTGATGAAATTAGATCCTAAAAACTTTTCCAAATTGGCGTTAACCAAAAGGGAGATGCATGGATGCATCTTTCTCAACTTTTTTTTAGTTAGTTAACATTAGGGTGAATAACTAGATGATGCACAACTAAATCTAGATCCAGTCCTGGCATGTTAGAATATGAATATGCAAATATGTCTATATAATCCTTAAGAATGAATATAATATGTTCACATTCTACTTCAGTAAGGGAAGCTCCAAGATAAACATTTTTAGGATCCTCAGGAGTTTCCAAATTCACTTCTATTTTGCTCTCCATAAGGAGTGTAAATCCATCTTATAGAATTGTAGGCAATGTATGGTCATGATCATCTTCTTCTACTATATCTTCTTATTGTTCCTCCCAAAGATCTAGATAATATGAAGAATCAAAATCTGCCTTCTCAAGTAAAGACCAATTGGCAAGACCTCTATAAACTCAAGAGTAAGATGCTCAAACATTTTATGTTGTTCTAAAGAGATGCTTGTACTAGCTATGGAACTTGGGCTAGATGGACTTTCTACATCCTGAGGGGATGAGCAAACTTTCTCGCCTGGGAGTGCCTAAAACAAGTTTTCACTCAAAGGCTTGTCTTTTTATTTACTTTTTCCTTGATCAACAAGTGCCTCAAAGAGGTTTTCACCTGAAGATCTTGACATTTGTTCTTTATTATGACCAAGAAATTTTGCCTACTCTCTAAATTAGGTAGAAGAATTTACTGAAAAATCAAAACCCTGCTTATGATCACCAATAGGGAATGCATCTGGTAGGCCCATGTATTTTTTGATTGATTCTTCATTTTGAAACCCATCGAGGCATATGACTAATTTTTTTTGATCCCAATATATGAGTTCAAGATGGCAAAGGCATAGGTTATAATGAGGGTTTGCTTCAGGATGGGAAGCACCAATGGTAAAGATATAATGTTCTACTTCATGAAGGGAAGCACCACTAGGATGGGTTTTTGCTTCAGGATGAGAAGCTCCAATAGGTGTTATGGTTAATATGGCATTTGAATCAAACAAATTTAAATCAAAAAGCTCATTAAAAAGGCTATAATGGGATGTTGTGTCACTACTAGGAGTCTCATTACCAGTCACTACCAAATGTTATGAGGCCATCCTCTGGTGGTTTAAATATGAGACCATGATTCCCATTGACAACTCTAGCTCATAAGGGCTCTAAAATTCCTTATGCCTATGAGCCAAGGCATTTCCTTGTATAGTCAAGATGATCCATTATACTGTTAAGGATAGGATAATTTATATTCTAAAAACAATCTATAAGGCCCTCAGAATATAACCAATCTCCCTTGGTAAAATCCTCTCAATATTTCTTTAGTGCAATTATGAGTACAAAAACCACAGGAGGTTTTGGTTGCTTCTTCTTTGGTTGCCAAATATGATTAGGTCTATTAGGAGTCAGAGAAGTTTTAGGCTTACCAAATGTTTTAGGGGATTTTGGTAATTTTGTAATATGGAGGACATCCTTTAGATGGTACATGGAAATGCTTATGTCTTTAATAATCACCTATTTGGATAGATCTATAAGAAATGGATCATCCAAAGTGGAGGCTAGATCATTAGGGTCTATATAATTAGATGGAGATGGATGAGAAATGATGGCTTTGTTATTCCTTGCGATGAATTTAGAACTTGGGCAATATTTATAATTATGAAACTTTGCTTCAAGATGTTTGTAGTATTGGTATGGATGCTGATTGACAGGAATAGTAACCTCGATCCCATCATGGGAAAACTTAAGGCATTGGTGAAGAGTAAATGGAACTGCCTATACTTCATGGATCTAAGGATGACCAAGAAGTATGTTATAAGGAAGCTCAATATCCATAATATAGAATAATGTGTGATGAGAAATAGAACCAACCATGACTGGCAACCAAATTATACCAGATGACTCCATCTTGATGTTGTTGTAAGCCTTGATTATAATAGTTTCTAGCTAAATGTCTTTATCCATGTAACCCAATCATCGCACCAATTAAAGAGAGATGATGTTCAATCCTGAACCATTATCTATAAGAACATACTTGATCTTGTGATCCACAATGATTATCTCAATGTATAGTGGTTATTGTGGTTCAAGCCAAGGGTGGACATGTCATTTTAATCAAATGTGATTTGTTGAAATGAAGACAAATGTCTAACTGGGTTCTAGAACTAATCAAGGTTTATGTCATTAGGCACAATAGACTCTTGTAAAAGTTTGTTGAAGATGGTTTTATGGACATCAAATGTCTACAAGAGTTTTAATAAGTAAATTTGTGCAGGGGTTTTATCTAATTGATTCATTATACTATAAGGCCTTTAAATTGTGGATTGAACTAGTTTGGTCTTTGTTGGGATAGTATTCAGCTTTGGAACTATTGGCATAGTGTTCTCATTGGGTTTATGGAAATAAGTGGGTAAAGGTCCCTGAATGGTGACTCAAAGGCATCTAGTTGTGACTGCACAACCTAGAGGTGGTAAGGAGTTATTATAATTAGAACAACGAGGCAAAGGGTCTTGGATGGTGATTCATGGGTGATTAACAATATTGCTATAATTTTGGGTCAGTAAGGAGCCTTTAGAAGAATGGTACTATTATTTAGGATTAGTAATGCATGAAAATGAATTAGCAACATGATGATATAAACTTGACATGGTATTACTAGGGGGAGAGGGTGTTAACACTATAATGATGGGTCTCATGTTATGAGGAACATGAGATTGGCCATCTAGCATCATAGTAACAGTGGTAATGTGGGTTGTAAAAATGTGTCTCACAGTATTATTATAGTCATAAGGTACATTTTTATAAGCCACATTATTAGTATGGTCATTATGATCTTGATTATTCTCATTATGATTCTAACCTTATTTTTGGTTTTGATTCTACCTCTATCCTTGATTGTGACCATTTTGATTATTTCTTGGTGGTGTGGATCATGTCAATGGAAGGGGTCTTTGTAGATTCCCATATCCTAATTTGTGTCCTAATTAGGGGCCAACTTAATTTCTATGTCACCATTTTCAATGAAGTCCTCAATAATATTTTGCAATTGAATGCAATGATATGCACCATGACCAGCAACATGATGAAAGTTACACCATTCATTCTCTTTATACTAGTTTGGGTTTGGATGATCTTGAGGAAATGGCCTTGATTTTGATCATATAATTAAATTAACTACAATGAGATTTTTTAATACTATTTTAACCAATTCTCCTAACTTGTTAAAGACTCTAAAATTGTTATGAAATGTCCTTCATGGAGGTTGTCTTTGCAAAGTAGGTTGAAGGAGGCATTGCTTATACTATTTGTACATGTCTTATTTTTGTCACCCCATTTCCAACCATGTTCTTATTTTTGTGAAATCCCTTAGACTTATCTTGCATAACTATTTGAGGAGCTAGTGATTTAGTCTGATTAGATGCTTGTCTTTGTGTAAAGATCTTAACAAGGCCCCTAGAAATAAGATCCTTCTCAATCTTTACTCCTTTGTCAATAATTTAATCAAATGAGTTAGTACAGGCTAACCATATATTATGCACAACTTTAGGATGAAAATTTTATGAAAATATATCAACCAACTATTTTTCTGGTAAATTGTGTTGAAAGCAGCCTATCAATACTCTCCACCTTTGTAGATATGTAGCAAAACTTTCACCATCACGCTGCTTAGCTTTGCATAAGTCAACAACAATTAATTCATGTTCTATGTTATATGATAAATGGTTAACAAACTTTTTTGATAATTCAATCCAATCTATAACTAATCCCTTGGTTATTTTAAGTAGCCAATAAAGAGGTTGTCCTACTAAACTTCATGGAAATAGTCATAGTAAGTATTTGCTACTATATGCAACTTCTTGACATAAGATGAAGAATGCTTGTATGTGTTCACACAAATCTCCTTTCCCTTTGTATTTATTAAATTTGGGTGCCTCAAAATGAGGTGGAAAGGGGTTTTGAAGAATAGATAAGTCAAATCGATATGGGTATATCTCATCAAATTTGTACTTTTTGACTCTATTATTCATCTCCAATCTTTGGATAATTTCCTTCATAGAATTCCATTCTTGTATGTTCGGTGCATATGTGGATTGGATAAGATGTTGTTGGGGTGGAATGTGCCCCTGGTTTTGTTGTTATTAGGGTGGAATGTGCCCCTAGTTTTGTTTCTTTTGGGGTGGAATGTGCCCCTAGTTTTGTGTGGATCTGTAGGGAGCATATACCTTTCAATCCATGATTTGGTTCTGATTTACTACTTGAGTTGAGAACATAGGCCATTGATCCTTGGATTGTAAAACATTCCTTGAATTTGGTTGTTTAACACTTTTTTGATTTTGGAAATTTCTATGTTTATTCACCACTCTTTGGGTTGGTTGAAAAGAACTAGCCAAATTGTCTTGAGGGATTTCCTCAATTTGAACTAAATGTTTAGGTTTCTGAGTTTGTAAAGTAACAAGAGGTTCTTGATGATTCAGTAATGTATGTTCTGTATCAAAGGGAATACTTTGTAAGGTTTCTTATGACTTTAATTGTTCTTTTATATTACCTTGATCTACTATGGTAATGTTCTCATTCAATACTTATTGTGTACATTCAACCATATCTCTATGTTCTTTTGAGGCATTATTATGAATTGAAGTAGCAACTAGGGAGTCAGTTAATTTTGCAACAAGTTGATCTACATATCATTGACTTATTATCTTGATTTTAGCTAGAAGATCTAGATTTGTGGGTTTTGACTCTATTTGTATTTCCTTTCCTTTGTTAGAGGAAGAAGGTATGTCTATTTGTGCAAAATCTTGCTCTTTTCATCATTGTTCTCCTTCTCTAACTAAGGTATACAATTATTCTATAGGAAATTCTGAGGGTAATCTAGCACTTGATTCTATCAATCTAAGAAGGGCTTCATCTTGATATTCTTGGGGTTGATATTCATTGTAATCATCTTTGAATCCTACTATTGTGGGGATATCATCAAAAATAATGGGGTTATCTTGACCATCATAAAATTGCTCATCCTTATGACTAAGGCCATAAGAGGCCCCACTATAAGTGAACCTTTGAGTCATGTCTAAAAATATTTTTTTTGTGTGTTTGACTAACTTTGTACCAATGTTCAACAACCAATCAAAGTATGCTTTGGCTCTCTTTTAAATAAATAACCAAGGTACCAATGAGACTATAAAGGATGGTGGTTTGAAACCACACACAATTTAGAAGATTCAATTCAAGAGTTTACTCAACCTTTGGTAAAGTTGAAATCATATAAATCAAAAGAGAGTAAGGTAACTCAAAGACACAAGGTGAAAACTAGTACACCAAAGCCTAGATCTTTGCGATACACCCACACTACAAAAGCTAGCTTCAACTTTGACAAGTTGACCCTATAATTTTAGAGGAAAGCACTCTGGATTACGAAGAAGACAAAATGAACTAAGCAACTCAAGATATAAAAACATATGCGAATCACTAAGTATAAAACTAGGACCAAATCAGTAGCACAATGTCACCACATGATTCTAGTAAGATAAAATATGTTCTAAGACCCAAAGCATGAGTGATATGCAAGATGACTTGAGTCCACCAAGATGATAATGTGATTTTGAGTCTTAATAAACAACCTTCAATCCAAATAGAAAATTTAACCCAAGTTAAAATAACCTTAATGCACAAATGGCGAACCCACTTTGATGTACCAACCCTTAGAACTCAGAAAGGTTCAATTTTAAATGTGCATTATAAATGAAGGATTTAAACAAATTGGGTAAAATATCTAGACTCAATTGGGCAACATAACTATGCCAAAGTGGATTACATGACACAAAGCTTTTGATAGAAAATTGAACAAGGAAAAGATGAATTTTCCATTTATATGGGGTAATGCCTCCCTTGCTTAAGAAAATTGAGGACAATGTGTTTTTTTTAAGTTCATTGAGTTAATAAGTAGTTTTAGACACAAATCAAGATCAAGTAAGCTAATGAAAAAAAAAACATCTTAAGTCTAAATTGACAAGGTATGGTAAAGTGGGGTCTACTAAACTAGCAAGGTTTTGATCATTATAGGGGAATCAATTGCATAATGAATTCCATGTCAAACGATGCAAAATATAAGCACAAAAATTGGGTGGTCGTGGCATTGGCTAGTTTTAAAAGGGTCTAGTCCTTTTTACAACCACTACATCCTATTGTTTACTTAGTGTAGTGTGATGTCTAAATGCAGATACATCCCATGTACAACTCCAAAGGAGTAAAATAAAGTCAATGTTAGGAGGTGAAACCCTAGATCAAATCTTCCCTAAATAACTCAATGGAGGTAATGGCATCCCCCTCACAAGCCAAGTTTGCATGAAAATAAAGAAAACATAAAATAGAAAGACCTTAGGGTCATTTTAGAGATCACCCAAACTTTGATGAGTTTTTGGGGAGTGCTTTAGGTGACATTCTTTCTAAGCCTTGGATTAGGCTATTTGTAATAGGAATGACGACAAATGGAAGAGTATACACATAACATTCCTCTTATTGACAAAAAAAACCTAAGGAAATGACTATTGTAAATGAGAATCAACAAGTGTGCTTATTTTTAAACCCAAATGAAATGTTTGGTATTCATTTGACCCCTTGGTCTTAGTTGTAAACTTTGAAAACATGCACCAAAACATCTAAGTTCTTTGTTAAACACCCAAAACAATGTTCCTAATTGATTTTTCAGCATACAAGAGGTGATTTAAACATGTTTTTATCAAAACAAAATCTTGTTGCTGTAGAAAAAATATCAGCATGTCCTTTAACTTTAAAGCTCTTTTTAGCTTGAAATAATGAACTTTAAAAAAGTAGCTCTCGGGTCTGTGTTTTTTTTAAAACATAGTGATCGACATTGATTGTTACAACTGATGATGATTACTTTGGCTAACTAGGACCTAACTAATGTCATTTTTTTTTACTAACATCAGCTAAGTAGATAACTGATGTCAATATTTCTACCAACATCAATTACTATGTAAAAATTGTGGCAACCAAAAACAAAAAAATAAAGTTTGAAAATTAATTTGCAAGAGTTTTTAAGGGTCCAAATGGATATTTTATTGTTACAAAGTGATCTTATTTAGGTGTGAGATGTGTCTTATCCCACTAGATGTTCCAATATGTAGAGAGGATTACAAATTAAGTTAGTCAAGCATTAATCCATAAATAATGAAACATGCATAAATAACTAACTAACCAAGCCTATCTATTCCTATGGGAATTACAAAGGATAACAAGAAAAAAATTAAAGAAAGTAACACCATATTACCTTCCCAAATGGATTAACTATACCCATGTGACTCAAAAACATGTTCTCCCTTGATCAAGCATCCTTGTCTTTGTCAACAATGGTGGTAAGTGCTTCCAATGCCTCAAGAACACTCTATAAAACTTAGGCTCTTGATTGTAAATCACTAAACTAGCCTATCAATGAAGCTTTGTGGAAACAATTTAGCATTATAACTTTGCAATATTCAATCTTTTTAAAGATATTTAAGCATAATAAATTTGCACCAAAATAGCTTAAAAATGATGTTCATGGCCTCTCTATTTATAGATTTTTGAGATTGGTTGGGATCAACCTGAATCATCCATCTTGAGATGAAGATGTGTGGTTGAGGATAATCCTAATATTTAGAATTAAATCCATAATTATCTTCATCATGACCTTGGAAGAAGGGGCATTGAAGAGGCATGGGAGGCATTAACTAGGCATGGGTGACCCATAATCTTGATAGTTGTGGCATTTATGGCCTAGGGATTTCTTTCCAAGAAATGATGTCACTTGATGATGCAGTTAATAGGAATCAATTTTCAAAAATAAATATTCAGCAACTCTCATGGAAAATCCACTTAAGCTCTTGATTTGGATTAATTATCCTTAAACAAGGTTAATCAACATTTGTGCATTTATTTGAAAATTGGTCCTTAATTAATCAAAATGGTCAGAAAGTTATATTAAAGGGTCCTAATTTGATTGGAGAGGAATTAGAAGGTGACGTTAGATATGTTGGAACCGTATTCCCATTTAGGATGTTTCCAACACTAAATAACAAATGTACATGACGTGTACCAATGAATTAGAAGAAAAGAGTGATCTAGAGCACTACATGGCAAAATGGTCATTTTGACTCAAAATTATCTAATCAAAGTTAGTTGGCCCATAAAATGCATTGCCCTATTTAGGGATACTTTGACCTAAACTGGAACTTGTAAGTGACAAGTTTGAACCATTTAGGATGTTTTATAGATTTTGACTTAAAATGTGCATTTGAGTGTAATTCAAGTAAGATTGACAATTTCAACACAAATGGTGTTAAGAATTGGATGTCTACACCTACAAGCATACCAAAACTAATTTTTTGGCCACTACAATTTATGTTTTATACACAAATAACTTGAGCTTGGTAACCTTATTCTTAAAGAAAACCAAAAGAATACCATGGCTGAGAAAAAACATAAAGGTAAGTTCAAACCCTAGTGGGTAGGTCCTTTCATCATTATTATAAACTATGGATCTGGAGCATATAGGATTTCTACACTAGATAGGGATGAACTCAATGAGCTGATGAACATTATACACCTAAAGCATTAATTCAATTAAGAGACTTGGTGTATTGAGTATGAGGCCCATTTCAATTATATCATAATATTGACATTCTTCTTTGTACTATACCATTCTATCACTTTGTCATTCTACCATTCCATTCAACCATATTTTTTATATCAACCAAGTTATTTTTACCACCCTACCCAGCCCATTTGACCTTGGTTCCATTCCATTAGTTATAATTCCACTTTTAGCATGAATATTTAGATCAAGTTTCAACAATTATTTCAAGTATTCTAGATAGATGTTGTATTTTGGAGTAGTATAATAGTGGTTTGGTAGTTACATCCTTTATTTCTTATTTTTTCTATACCAAGTGTGCCTAATTATAGCCACCTTTGGGAAAACTAGTATTCTATGTTTATGCTACTAATTATAACTACCTATGGGAAAATTAGTTTCATTAATCTATGCCATTATTTCCTAGTTATAACTACTTATGAGAAGACTAGGGGAAACACTTGTTTATCATGCCTTGAAGTACCACCTTGCCATGCATATGCCGTATTGTGCCATTTTCCCTAATTTGCCTATTTTGTTTAAATTGGCTACTACACTAGTCAAATTCTTCCACTGTAAGGTAGAACTATAGTGACTTGAAGTCCTATCCTAGGACAATGTAGGTAGTGCTAATACTTTTTGAGGTTATATTAGTCACCCCTTTTTCATGCTCTCAAAATTTGACAAGTAATTTAAGTTTGAACACTCATCATTTTATGAGCAACCTAAGCCACACTCTCACCATTTTATGAACAATTTCTAGGTATGAATGCTCTTTCCATTTTGTGAACTTCAACTATTTAGTGTCTCATCATTCTCAATTGAGTTAAGATGATTAGAAAATTCCTAAAATATTTGTAAAATAGATTTCAAAAATCCAAAAACATCGACCACTGCTTTGCCTTAATGATTCTAGGAACCCTCACTAAGTCATAAGAAACCACTTGTCATTTAGTTTCCCCATCCTTTTTGGCCTAGCATCCTATACTCTCATCATTTTTTGAGCCCATTCCCATATTCTTATATCACATCCATCATGTTTTTCTTGTCATCATTTTCTTCTATCCCATATCCTAGGAGAACTATATTTGGTCTGAAGTTTTTATTGGATATTATGTCCATGGAACTATGTAGGCAACATCTACTTGTCTAGTGTATCTAGAGATACCTCAGCCACCCCCTTCCTTTTCTTCTATTCCCCCAATTTTTTTATTTTTGTTGTCTCATCTTATCTAGGGGTGATTTTCATCATCTTTTTTGTGTCATATTATTTGTACTAACATTGTGATTAACCATTTGTTTGTCTTTTATGTTCTTTTAGATGTTTGTTGTTTATTCATTGTTTTGTATTTTGTTTGTTTATTTGCCTATTTATTTGCAAATTTTTTGTGCTTTGATTCAATCTATGTGCATTAATTACATGATTCCTTGTGCATTAGTCTTGAATCCATCCATATTCAACATTATCATCATGGTTTTTATCATTGGTGAAATGTTTTTAGTTGAGTACTAGATCACATGTTAGTCCTTATGCATATTTTAGCCAAGTTATCATGGTGTTCTATCATGATGTGTACCATCATATGTTACAGCAAAAATCAGCTCTAAGAGTCTACATGACAATGAAGCAATGATATCTCCTTGGCACCAAAAAACTTCTTGATCTAATCCAAATCATATCCCAAATAGAGTAATAAATAATGAAAGAATTTTCTTCCTCACTAGTTCAGATGAGCATATCTCTACTTACAGGTTGTCCAAATTCATTTTTATCCTTTGTACCAATTTTCCATCATTTTCCATATCATGTTTTCCACTATCAGGGTATAATTATTATAACTACCTTTGGTCAAATCATTATATATCATCCCACTTGTATTACCAATGATTCTAACCATCTTTAGGCAAATCATTATGTTTCCATCTATTTAAGGGTTGATGATTATAACCACCTTTGGGAAAATCATTCTCTTTCATCCACCCAACTAGGGCACATTTTTATTTTGATAATGCTTATAACCACCTTTAGGAAAACTATTATCTCTATCTGCCCAACTAAGGCATGTTTTTATCCCACCAATGAATATAACTACTTGTAGGCAAATCATTGTTTCCCTTTTTTACTGATTAGAACTGCCTTTAGGAAAATTAGTCTCTTGTTACCCTCATCTATTTTTTATGATTATAACTAACTTTAGGTAAATCATTACCATTTTTTAATCCCACCTTTACTAATGATTATAACCCCCTATAGGCAAATCATCCTATTTTTTTGCCCTAATTGGGACAACTCCATATGCCACTGATTATAACCGCCTATGGCCAAATCAACCTTTTCCACCCCATTTCATCTTTTAGGTCCAATTGTTTCCTCTTTTTGAGGTACCACTTGCCAACTACTCCCTCAAGGGGGCACCTACAGTTCATCCATTATTGTTAAAGTTGTAAGCATACATTACCTTTTCATTCTTTGAGAAGATGTTATTATGCTTATAGCTTGCAATGTCTTTCCAAACAAGGGAAAATTGTAGACACCTAAAACTAACCACCAAGGGCCTTCCACCAAAATTTGCTTATTCATCATTAGTCAAAAGCCCAAAATCTTGTTAAGGCATCCGTAATCTAGGTATCTTACCATAAATAATTAAAACCTCTCATAAATTCATCTCTAAGCATCCTACAGCATCATAACATGTAATTTGGCCTGTATACCTATTAAATGGGGCAAGTTCACACATGAAATTGAATCAAATCTTGGAAATGCTAAAAATCATAATCAAAATTAATTAGAATTTTAAACTTAATTAAATGCCTATTTGAATTATCCATGAACAATTAATGAAATTTTAGAAAAAAAGAAATTCAAAAATCAAGAATATCCTAGCTTTTCATGATTACCTTTTGTGATTTATCAAGCCTTTGCAAATATCTCAAAATATCTTTCCCATGCCTATTCATTATAAATCATGAGCTTTTGACACCTTTGAACTCTACTAGGGTTAATTAACTCACTTAAGTTAGGTTTGAACCTATTTCATGTTTAAATTACACATTAACTCACTTTGAGTTGAGGTTAGCTCCTAAACCTATAAATACAAGTATTTGCCTCTTCATTTGGAGATCTTGGATAGAGTAAAGTTATAATGCAAGCTTTATAGTAAGATTGAAATCAATAGTGTTATAAGTCCAAAATCATAAGCCAAACCATCAAGCCATAAAGCAAGCATAATCCACAAGCCAACCATGGTGCCAAGGAGAGAAAGAGAAAAGAAAACTCCATTTCCAAAGACTCTTTGAGCATAAACTAATCAAGCTATGAATAAATCATTTAGATCTCTCAAGGAAGGTAAAGATTGTTTTTCTTTGCATTTTAGTTGGGTTTTCAATTGTATTTTGTTTGTTAATCTCCCCCTAAGATTTAGGCTTAGAGATGTTAGCATGTTAGTGTGTTGATTTCATTATTTTGTGACATTTAACACTTGATCTAACCTCTTCTCTATTATCAAATTCCTATGATCATAATTATAATTAAAGAAGATACATTAAGGTTCCTTATAAATTAAAAACATCTAATCGGCTGCGTATAAAAATGGGTGATGCAACATATAGATTTTTATATAAAATTTATAGCATTAAAACTAATAAAAGGATAATTCATAAACAACTAATTGGCTGCTACTCCTTTACCAAATTCAATTCTGCTCACTGGATATTTTTGGGATGAGTTTGAAGCATATAATATATCTTCCAATCCATGGATAATGTTCTTTGATGGATCATAATGTAGAACAGGGGTAGGTGATAGTATTGTATTTTTTACCCCTGAAGGTGAATGCATACCTTTATCTTACAAATTAGCCTTTTCATACACCAACAATAAAGATGAATATGAGGTCTTGATCATTAGACTCTATAGCACATAAGATTCATATAAGAGACATCCAAGTTTTTAACAATTTTGAGTTGGTTGTTAATCAAATTGCTAATCATTACTAAACTAAATAAGACCATCTTATAATATATAAAAATGGTAGATGAACTCATAGAGATATTTGACACATTTTATATTGATAATATTCCACATAAATATAATTGCCATGCAGATGCCATGGCAAGTGTGACATCCTATATGACTTTTGATGATGATCATATAAACTTTATAATATGGCATCTATTAAATCCTTCCATTTCTTTTCATGAAATGAACACCTTGGTCATTATTGTTATTACTTGCAATACTATAAACACAGAATGGTACAATAATATTTATAAAAAAAATAATCAAGCCTATATACTAGACCATTTTTCATGAAATGATATATGAAAATCACTACGTGAAGTATTTCATTATGTTATTATTAGAAATGATTTTTTCAAATGAAGTTTTGATGAATAATTACTTAAATGCTTAAACAATTATGAGGCCCACACTACACTCTTGGAAATGCATGACAATGAGTGTGTTAGGCATTTCAATGGATATGCCATGTCTAAAAAACTATTATGCCAAGGTTATTACTAGCCTAAAATAGAAAAATAATGTATCAAACATGCAAAACTATGTTTATAATTCCAAAAATACAATAATTTGAATTATGCACCATCACAAGTTTCAGGTGATCTTTTCACCATGGATTTTTTCCTTATGGGGATTTGAATTAATAGGAAAGGCAAATCCAATATCCACTGATGGACACAAATTTATTATCATATCTATAAAATATTTTACTAAATAGGTGGAAGTAATTCCACTTGATTTTACCATAGGGGATGACATATGCAGGTTTTTGATGACCAATATTATTTCCCATTTTAGCATACCTTCAGCTATTATTTATAATAATGAAACATCATTTAAAAATAATATGGTAAAATGATTTTATAGTAAATACAAGACTAAGCATACCTTTTCTAACCTTATCGCCCATAGGGAAATGGCCAAGCAAAGGCAACCAATAACACAATTGTCAAAATCCTTGGCAAAATAGTTGAATGATATAGCACTGATTGGCACCAACATATGGTATATGCTCCACGGACATACCAAACTAGTGTATCCACACATATTCAAGCCACACCATACTATTTAGTCTATATTATAGAGGTTGTCTTAAAAATTAAACTTGAAATACCTTATTTTCATATATCTTTTAAAGACATCATCAAAGATAATGAATACCATGAAAAGAAATTGCATCAATTAAAGTAGTTGAGTGCCAAATGCATACAAGATACTAATCACTTACGTGTTTATTAAAATCATTTAAAATGAGCATATAAAAAAAAAATTGCCATTTTAATTTGATGTGGGTGACCCACTACTAAAATAAAATCAAAAGAATACCAATGTAGGAAGAGACAAAAAAAGAAATCCCAAACCAAATTGGTTGGGACCATTCACAATTACAGAGAATCTAGGAAAAGGTATGTATCACCTTACTACACTTGAATGAAAACTTGTAAAAATTCCAATAAATATTAAGTACTTGCATAAATATATTACATAAGAACCATTCCAAAATACCATATATATATATATATATACAAAAAAATCAAAAACATTTAAAAATCAAAAAATATGTTCAACACCTACATGTTCTATTATATCATTGGCATCTATGTATTAGTTTCATGTTGATGGATGGCATATTCAATTAATCCCACATACACATGTGTCACACTTCTATATACACATAATATTTTCAAATTTTTATCGATTATTGACACTTTATATCTTGTAAGAACCCATTGAGTCTCAATCTCTCTGAGTACATGCCTTAAGGGGTGCACTAGAAAAGGGGTGGGCAAACCATTGGTACTTTTTAAGATTATTGTCCCTTTTTTCACTTTTCATCTACACACTTATCTCCTAAAAACATTTACCTTAAGCTTATTTTTCTCAGTTGTACCCATTCCAAATATTTGTCATATCATTATCCTTCTTTTTCTTTTCCTGACCCCCTTTCACCAATTGACTGTACTATGTCAATTGGGTCAACCCTATACATTTTTCAGCCTCTGATTACTATACAAGGTAGACCTTCAACAGACTTAGCTCAGGACCTAGTGAATTATCTCCCAAAAACATATAGGGATGACTAGGTCAACCCCATATGGCTGATATATTAAGAAAGATTTAGGGTAAGATCTACCTATATATACAAGTTCATTTCCAACTATTTGAGAATAAATAAGTGAATAATAATAAGTGTGAATGAACATCTTCTTATTGACCATTCTACTTGAGGAATAAATCTTAGGGTTTCATTCTTTAGAGATATGAATCTTGTCTTATGAAAAAGTCTTTCAAATGAATAGATAGGTTGTGTAGCCTAGAGATGATCTATATTTGTTATCCTTACATACTTAAAAAATCTCTTGTGAAGAACCTTATCCAAGGGAGAGATTGAGGCTTGGTGGGTTCATATTCAAAGGTAAGTATTCCTAACATTATTTCTCTTATGTAAGAGTAGGTAGATAATGCAGTTGTACTTCTCTTCCATACATTAATATTTTATATACATTAACATGAGTACGTGTCTTCTATTCACGTTTAGTTTAGTTTTTTATTTATAACCCCTCACTTTATACCACAAGCTATGGTGAGCACTAGATTAGATTTAATTTCTTGTTATTAGAATAAGTAAAATATCAAAACCTAGGACTCTTTTAAGGTTGTTGCATGATTGTGTTAGACTGTAGGCTTTGGAACCCTTCCTAGCATGGTTTATTGTGACAAGTGATCCCCTAATTAGGTCTAGCATATTCTCATCTTGGTCATGCTCTCACTTAACAAATGTATTCCCAATCAGAAGTGTAGGTATGCTCTATCTTCTCTAAGCCAGGATTGATTTATAGACTTGATGAATTTTTGATTGCCTTCACATTAGATTGTCTTCACATTTTGTTTGTCGTGAATCCTATCCTACCACCAGTTAGATTGTCTTCACATTTTCACTTTCTTCTTACTATTTTATTCACTTTGGCTTCACCTTCATAATATATTTTGGTGAACTCGATGCGAACTAACACTTACAAGATTTGTTCATCTTATTTCATTATTTTTATCATATATTTGCCATACTTTTTTAGATTTTCAAATTACTTTCAAAAAATATCTTGTTTCAATTCACAATTTGTTATAAGATTTATAATTTTCCTTATTTTTTGTATTGGGTCAACCCATTCAACCTTGTACATTTTTCTAGCCTTTATTCACTATACTAGATCAATCCAATTAACCTTGTACTATTTGTAGACCCTATTCACTCTTTTTCCAACCTCTGTTCACTATACTAGATCAACCCAATCAACCCATTACTGTTTATAGACCTTATTTCTGTGTTAAGTTGACCTAGTTGACTCTTTACTATTTATATCACTTTCTATCTCTTTATTCTTTTTTGCACCTCTTTCTTGTGTGGTTATCTAATATTATCTCATCATAATGACATTTATTCAACATTATTTTAGTCAAGAACATTTCATAATTAAATATTTGGATAATAACCTTACTTATTTTATTACTGCAGATGAAATTATCCACTTTCTTCCTTCCTCTTCTCCTAAACCAAAACCAATCACTAGACCATGTAATGTAGTTGAGGTCATTCATCCTAATCCTCCTCCCAATACCAATGTTGGGGATCCTCCACCTACAAAGAAACCTCCTCCCACCAACATTAATAATCCTCTTCATATCAACACTAATACCCCACCTTCCAATCCACCTATTGATACAACTCAACTTCTTGCATATGTAGTTCAACAAATGAACATCATGAAAACAACCAATAAATCTCAAATGATGAACATGCAACAATATTAATTCAACATGACTAGTCAGCCACCTCAAGTCCTTATGTCTCAACCGAATCTAAATTTTTCCCCTCCTATTAGATATTCCAATGGAAATATCATCCCTCAACCTCTAATAAATACAAAAATGCTTCAACATCTTCAAAATGAATCTTTAGCCCTGTTCATTTCATCCATATATATTAGAAACATTTCTCCAACTATCACATATAATGGGACTAAGGACCCTACTATCTTTCTTAAATCTTTGGTAATCTCTATAAGGAATGGGTCCAAACTAACACTTTTTCTACCACCAAGATCTTAGCCAAAACCCTTTTGGGTAATGCACTTGAATGGTACAACCAACTTTTTATAAATTCCATCTCACAACTAGAGGATTTAGTCAATGGTCTAGTGAATAAATTCCAACATGATGACATTCCTAAAAATTACCTTAGCCATTTCATCAATGTCAAATAACTTCTTAATGAATCTACTCATATTTTCATCAAATGATGGAAGTCTCTCACTCATAAAGTGTAACATAACATGAATGATGATACTCTTTTAAAACTATTTGTCACTTCACTTAAACCTCCCCTTTAATACAAAGTTTAAATCTTTTCACTTCAAACTTTAGATGAAGCCTTAGACCAAGCAAAAAGGTAAGACTTTATTATGACTCAGTTTAAAACACCTCAAACAAATATTAAAGAACATTTCCAATAATTTTTTCATAACATTGATTCATCCAAGCCTCCCTAACCTCAAAGTGGAGCATCCAATTCAATCAATTTTAACCTGACCCACCCTCCCTTGAGTCTACAACAACTAAAGAATAAATTTCCACCCTCTAAAACCATGAGTTTTGATCCTTCTAAACCTCCTCCAAAATGGTACTATATTGATAAATTTTATTGGTCACATGCTACTAGAGGTCATTCTCATGAGTCTTGTCATGATCTTCACCATTTTATTCTTTCTTCCTTGCTTCATCCACATTTTAATCTTGATATTCTAACAAAAAAACATTATCAAGACTATATTTATGCTTCTCAAATCCAATCCCAAGAATCTCAATCACATAAACATCACCTACCTAATGAACAAAAAAATATATCCCATGCCTACACCCCATCCACTAATTTTGTTCAAACCACCATTAATCCTTCTTCCTACATCAATAAGAAAAGGATATCTAACATTAACAACTTTAAACATAACATTGCATCCATTGAACCTCAACCTCTTAGGTCATATGAACCAAAGGATTACTTAGTTCAAATGATTATGATGAGACCATAAAATGGCTCATTATATCCATGAAATAACATCTTTTTTCCTGGCATAAAAAGTGGAACTAAGTGTATTTTCTGAACTTATGATTTATTTAGAATGAAATAGAAAACTATATCTTGGTTATTTATTTTTAAATCATTGTCTTCTTGTTTGTTGATTTTTGTTACTAAATATTTAGAAAAAGTTGTTAATGTATATATATACAGCCCATAATGAGTTATATTAGACATGAGCATGAGGTACCAACCAAATATCAACTTTGAGGTGAGCTACAAATACTCTAGACATAGTTACGGTGCACCTAGTCTAGCTACGAACTCACCCATATTTACTATAGACTCACTCAATTCATATTTATGGACTCAACCAGTAGCTCTACATCCATGTAGTTCATTAATTAAAGACCAGTTCAAAGCATCAAATGTCAAAAGAGCCATCATAATCATCAACAGTTAAAAGAATGCAACTTGAAGAAAATCTATGAACTCTATAAGTTTTAAAATTTATAGACTCTATAAGTCTAAAATCTATGGACTCTGTAGGTTTTAAAATCTATGGACTCAATAGGTCTAAAATATACATACTCTATAAGTTCTAAAATCTACAAACTCTATAGGTTTTGAAATCTATGGACTCTACAAGTTTTGAAATCTATGAATTCTACAGGTTCTAAAATCTACGGACTCTATAGGTCTAAAATCTACAAACTCTACAGGTTCTGAAATCTATAAACTCTATAAATTTTGAAATCTATGGACTCTATAGGTTTTAATATCTATGGACTCTGCAGGTCTATCTACGGACTGTGCAGGTATATCTACGGATTATGCAGGTTTATCTATGAATTAGCTCAAGATTGTATCTCTATTTAGATTTATATAATTTTATTCTATAAATAATTCTCTTCATATTTTATGAAGATTGAGATTATGTTGTAAATAGGTAATAATGTCTCTCTATATTTAATGGAAGATTGAGATAAGCTAGAATATGTAAGTTATATTTTTCTCCATATTAAGTGGAGAGCATCTATAGTTTTTATTCCTAAATAAGTTGGTTGGAAGTATGAGATTATAAATTCAACCTTCCACATTAGTTTAATCAATCTTGGTTATCAATAATACATTCTAAAACTTTGTGACATAAATCTAGTGTTCTAATTAAAATCTTCTTCCGAAGAATGAGCTAGCCACTAATTCTAAGGAAGATAGATAAATGTATTTTTATTTATTTATTTATTTATGTTTTTGAATTGTTATTATTTATTTTTCATGTAAACATTTATTTTATATAAATTTTGTTGTAAACTTGCTAGTGTTTTTTTGTTTATCATTTATTTTCAATTCAACAATTTACTTTTATTTATTTTTAATTCATCAATTTACTTTTGTGTAAGTGTGATTTACTTTCCTATAAGTGTGATTTATTTTCTGCAAGTGTGATTTATTTTTTTGAAAAGTGTGGTGTGATTTACTTTCTTGCAAGTGTGATTTACTTTTTGCAAGTGTGATTTACTTTTTTACAAAGTGTGGTGTGATTTACTTTTTTGCAAGTGTGCTTTTCAATTTCTATAAGTGTGAAGTGTGGTAGAAGAGACCGGTTGCTAGATATCTCTTTCTCCTATTGCATACAGTCTTGGACACCAGCCCTAGATTGACATTATTAAATGATGAATTGATGACTCATCATTTTTAGTGTCATTATTAGGGACACATTACTTGATTGACATTATTAAATCAAGCATTACATGCAAATAAATATTCATTAATGTGGGTCAATGCATAAATCAAGTATTTCATGAAAATAAATTTTCATGCATGTGGGTCAATGCATAATTCAAGCATTGCATACAAATAAATCACCATCCATGTGGGTCAATGTACAAATCAAGCATTACATACAAATAAATCACCATGCATGTCAGTCAATGCACAAATCAAGATATGCATAAAAATCATAGGTCATTGTATATTCACTTCATCCATGCATTATCATTTAAGTTATGATATATTTTTATAAAATTAATAGCTAATTTTAGCTAAAGATTTTTAAAAATCTATCATTATCTCTGTGCATATCATAGTTAGACTTTCCTACTCAATATGTAAATAAAAATGTTTCATAAAATTTATCTTCATTCCATTTCATCCATTAGTCAAACCCATATCCACCAATCATAATAATAGAATTTATTTGAGGGATTTATTATTTCCATAATAAAAATATATTAAAATTTTTGAACCACCAATCATTCTTACATAGACTGAACTACATTCTTCCATGTATATATTAAATGATTTATTTTAATGGTTTATTGTTGGAATTTATTTTTATTTCACATTATTGATATTCTATTTGGTTGGAAAGGTCTTGTTTGTTTTTGGTTTTTTATAGGATACTTTCATTACAAGGATTCATTCTGAAGATGAAAATTTATGTTCATGACTTCTGCAAGTAGTTAAGACATTATATTGAATTACCTTTGATAATAATATGTAGTAAAATTAGTAAGTGTCTATCATTAGTTATTGGTCATCACTCCATAGATCAATGCTGGAGAATGTCAACATACAAAAAAAATTTATGCTACATTTTCAATTAGTATGAAGATGCATAAAGTCTATGGCTAACACTTTTCATGTCATCAATTTTTAGAAAATTATAAGAAAAATCAATAATGAAAACCTTCAAGTATTGTTGGCAGTCTTGGTTTGAAAACCAGCTTACTGACTGGCCAAGTAATAAAAAAATGAGCATTGATTAGAAAACTAGTTGTACAGGCTAGTCAAGGGCAAAAAACAAAAACAAAATTGGGAAACTTTGAAAACTAGCAATGGTTGATTTTTCCACCTACAATAAATACTTGATTCCTGACTTTTTATGCTCTCATTTTTAGAATTGTTTATGCTTCCATTCTTCAAACATCTTTTCCAATATGCTCTATGGGGTTGACATCAAGAAAGACAAGGCGAACTAAAATTTTGCTAAGGTATCTAGTTTATTTTATTTCACTTTTAAATTTATTTGTAATTTTTGTTATTACATAAAGATCCTTTTTTTAGAAAGGAAAAAAAAAAATCAAATATCCCCACACTTTATATATATTTACATTGGAATGCATAAGGACATGCGTGGGACTAGGTGTGGGAGAGAAGGAGAAATAAAATAGTCTCAGCAATAAATAAATAAATAAATAATGGGGCTTATTTAAATCAAGTTAATGACTTTGATAATGGTATATAGTTTTCAAAATTCTTCAAAGATTTTGAGCATCAAAATTTATTTTATGTCAAGAATTATTTTGTGATCAAAATAAAGTTATAAAGGCACAACAGGAAATTCTCAACATAAGAACATGCTCTCACCTCATTAAAAAAAAAAGAGGGCAGTATGAGAATTATGCACAAGAACTTGTATCAAAGAGAAATCAAGGATTGAAAGAAAATTTCTACACAAGAACCTATCCTTGAAAAATGTATTTTATTGATCATTTTCATTAAAAACTTTTGCCTATGAAATCCAAGGGGATTCTACAACATAAAAATTATTTTACTCATGCAAAGTCAAATCTGGAAAGCCTACTAGAAAATGAGAACATCTCACTCATGCATTTGTATTCTAAAGAATTTTATAATAAAAGAATGGCATGTATGAGGACATGTATGAGGTTAGGTGTGGAAGAGATGATGAAACCATAAAATGGCTCATTATATCCATGAAATAACATCCTTTTTCTTGGCATAAGAAGTGGATTTAAGTGTATTTTTTGAACTTATGATTTATTTAGAATGAAATAGAGAACTATATCTTGATTATTTTTTTATAAATCATTGTCTTTTTTATTGATTCTTGTTACTAAATATCTAGAAAAATTTGTTATTGTGTATATATGCAGCCCATAATAAGTTATATTAGATATGAGCATGTGGTACCAACCAAATATCAGCTTTAAGGTGAGCTATAGGTGCTATAGACATAGCTATGGCTCACCTAGTCTAGCTAAAAATTCATCTAGATTTACTAAAAACTCACTCAATTCATATCTACAGACTCAATCAGTAACTCTACATCTGTGTAGTTCATTGATTGAAGACCAGTTCAAAGCATCAAATGTCAAAGGAGCCATCATAGTCATCAATAGTTCAAAGAATGTAATTTAAAGAAAATCTACAGACTCTGTAGGTTCTGAAATCTATGGACTCTGTAAGTCTAAAATTTATAGACTCTACAGGTTCTAAAATCTATAGACTCTACAAGTCTAAAATATACAAACTCTATAGGTTATGAAATCTACAAACTCTACAAGTTTTGAAATCTATGAAATCTACAAGTTCTAAAATATATGGACTCTATAGGTTCTAAAATCTATGAACTCTACAGGTTTGAAATCTATGGACTTTGCAGGTTCTAAAATCTATGAACTCTATAAGTTTTGGAATCTATGGACTTTGCAGGTTTTAAAATCTATAGACTCTATATGTATATCTACAAATTATGTAGGTTTATCTACAAACTAGCTCAAAATTATATCTAAATTTAGATTTGTATAATTTTATTTCATAAATAATTCTATTTATATTTCATGAAGATTGAGTTTATGTTGTAAATAGATAATAATGTCTCTCTCCATATTTTATAAAAGATCGAGATAAGCTATAATATGTAAGTTGTTATATTTTTATCTATATTAGATAGAGAACATCTAGGATTGTTATTCTTAAATAAAGAGTTTGTTGAAAGCATGAGATTATAAATGTAACTTTCCACACCATTGTAATCAATCTTTGTTATCAATAATACATTCTAAATCTTTGTGACATAAATCCAATGTTCTGATTAAAATTATCTTCTGAGGAATGAGCTAACCACTCATTCCAAGGAAGATGGATAAATATATTTTTATTTATTTATTTATTATGTAATTATGTTTTTGAATTTTTATTATTTATTTTTCATGTAAATATTTATATTTTGTAAAATTTGTTGTGAACTTGCAGGTGTTTTCTATGTTTATCATTTATTTTCAATTCAACAATTTACTTTATTTTATTTTCAATTTAGCAATTTACTTTCATGTAAGTGTGGTTTACTTTTCTACAAAGTGTGGTGTGATTTAATTTCCTATAAGTGTGATTTACTTTTGCAAGTGGGATTTACTTTTCTGCAAAGTGTGATATGATTTACTTTCTTGCAAGTGTGATTTACTTTCTATAAGTGTGATTTATTTTTCTATAAAGTGTGGTGTGATTTACTTTTTTTCAAGTATGTTTTTCAATTCCTATAAGTGTGGAATGTATTAGAAGAGATTAGTTTCTAGATACCTCTTTCTCCTATTACATACAGCCTTGGACACCAACCCTAGATTGACATTATTAAATGATGAATTGATGACTCATCAGCTTACTCCAAAGAATATCATACATGGTCCTCATTTACCTCTTTTACCTCTTCATACCTCTCCTACACATCATATGTCACATTAAACATCCTTAAAATCTAACAAACCAACACATTTGTCTATCTCTGAATGTACCTACCAACCTAATGCAAACCATTTTAATAGTTTAATGTTATCTCACTCTACCTCACATGTTGGGGCATATTTCATTGCCCATACACATATCTCTTTAGACTTTAGAAAATCTTGTGATGCCCATACCTACATCTATTTACCCATTAGGGCATCTTGTAATGCCCATTCTTATTTTATAATACATAATAACAAACAAATCCATCTTCAAGAAACCTTTTGAGACTTATAGACTTGTATTTCACATGCTCATGTTTGATACAGATGTTAGTATAGATCTTACTTGTTCTTTTTATCACATATGTTTTAGTGAATTTTAGCTTATATTTTGAGAAGGGAAAAAAGAAACTAAATATGTGTCTAATTAAAAAACCTATTTGATTGTCCACGCATTGAATCAGAAAATTATGAAGAACTCTTTTTTAACTTGAGAGGATAACTTGCAAATAAGACAACACTAAAGTAAATGGTTGTTTAGATAGATAGCTAAGTGGATTGCCTAGCGTTAGCTAGATCCTGGAAGCAAGGGCTTCCTTGGGGGCTATCAATCCACATGTTTTAAGCAATTAAGATTACAAATAGAATGATAAAGTACTTACATAAATAATTAAAAAAATACTAATCTTGAACACAAGAAATGCTTGCTAAATAAATATACTATAAATGACTAATATAGTGATAAGTAAATCAATATTAGTACTAAATGGCTCAAGTTTATTTTATAAAATTAGGCAGGGGTCTATGAACAGGTAAGGACATAGAAAACTAGATTTGGCTGAGGGTAGGTAGGTGGAAATAACTTGATATAATTTCCTACCATAGTGACTGTTAGTGGTTAAAGTAACCATCAACGGTCAAGGTGACCATTAGTAGTTCGACAGACCATTGGTGATTGAGACAACCATCGATGGTTATTATATGTAGGTCTAGGTTAGTAAATGGTTGATTGATATAGTCACAAGGTTGGATTTTGAGAGATGGTTTGGTGTTGGGTTGAGTGTGAAAGGCAAATAAAGTAAATGAATATCATACAACAAATACTTATATTGAAGAAGGCTGATTAGGTGGGTGGTTGAGGTGGTTGACTCATTGGTGGAGTCTGACATGATTCTAACAGAGTAACGATACTTGGCACTTAGGCAGACCTATGGTGGAAAGGTAGGTCTCTACAATGATGGTCAGATCAATGGATTTCTAATGATGATTGACCTATAAAACAAAGAAACTTTAGATGTACAATTTCTTGATAGTAATTGCAGATAGATTTTACCTCCTTGCTTCTCTCTTCTTATAAGTAAGGCAAGAGAGTTATAATAAGATGTTAACTAGACCTTCTAATTACAACTCACTCATGCAATGACTTACATACATATTTAGATAAGATATTTTTATAAAAGCAAGATGGGGTGATTTGCATGGTTGTGGTTAAGGAGGTACACCCTAACTATTGATGATTAGGGTGACTATTAGTGGTCATCCTAATCATCGATGGTTAAGAGCTAATGTTTAAAGTGGGTAAAATATAGGTTAAGTTAGTTGGTTAAATTGACCATAGGTTAGGCTTGATTAGGGGTCAAAGGCTTAGATTGTCCCCAAGGGGGTCTTAATGCAGTCTAGGGGAATTTTGACATTCAAAATCATGTTGTGCAGATTTTTGATGTCTATATTTTGGACCTTTTTATTATGCAACTTTGAATCAATAAGTTATAAAATAAAAATAGATTTTTGATTGAAGGTCTAGTTACCTCGAGTATGGGAGGAGGTGTTCCCCCTCAAACTATGAATTGATGAGGTAACATAGAATCAAGTGTGGGTTTGATAAGGATATGATGAAGATAGATGTCATGAAGGTGGGTGATGAGTTGGGCACTAAAGCACAAACAAGTGCACAAAGTGTGACAAAAAGTGTGATAGTCAAGATCATGCATATATTAGGTTTGCATAGTTGGCAAAAATAAAGGTTAGTGTTAAGACATATGGCAAGTGGACTATGTGCCTGTAATTAGGCATGATGATTGGGAACACTCACAAGTCTCCTAAATGATGTCTATGATTCAGTGGGTATCTAAGGTAGGAAGTGCTCCTGGTGAAAACACAAATTAGTTAAGTATCATGAGCATCTAAGGTAGGAAGTTCTCTTGAAAAGACATAAGCAGGTTAGGTAAGCACAAGGTATCACAAGCTCAAAAGGTACTCAACATAGTAATGTTGTCATTGCAATCAAAGGACTAAGCATGAGTCATCACATAACATAGGCTAGTTGGGCTAAAATAGACCAATGGTGAGGTGACAATGTAGTCAAGTTGGGCATACAAGGTAGTCTCTATGGGTGGGAAAAATATTTGATGCTATTAAAAAAGGTCTGCTTAGGTGAAAGCAAAAAGGGGTGATCATCTTGACCGTCGATGGTCAGTGTGCTCAAGGGCAACCATCAATGATCACCCTAATCATTGATGGTTAGGGTGCAAACCCTAAAATCTCATGGGTCAAAATTGAAAATAGAATTACTTTTGCATTGTAAATTTTAGACTTTGGAGCTCTAGTCACTTATCGTATTATAGTGAAAGTGAGTGCTCATAGTTATTACGTTCTAGTGGGTCAGAATTTGTTGAGTTAGATCGAGGGTACATAAGAGACCAATGAGGATTTAGGGAGCATATAGATGTGGATGAGGATGATTATTTATATAGATGACTCCATGATGATAGTCATGGAATGAGGTATGGGATGCCCTTAATTTGATAGGTTATCTTGAGTTTTTATAAATGTTGGTGTAATTATTTTCTTAGTTGTTCTACTAGGGTGGGATTTAGTTTGGGATTTAGTTTTTTTTTCCTAGGTAGGTTTTGGGTGAATTTTGGTGGTAAAATGTGAAATTTATATGGTGGGGTAGGTGAGCTAGGGTGGAGGTAGGTATTAGGTTAGAATATATGAAAGATTTAGTAAGTTTAGGGGTTTCTTGGGTAGTTAGGTATTGGGTGTTTTATTAAAAAAACACCCATAGTGACCATCGATGATTGAGTCTAACCATCGACAGTCGATACCCATAAAATAAAGGACACCTGACCATCGATGGTTTTAATGACCATTAGTGGTTGACTAATCTAAGTTTTGTTTAGATTCTTAAAAAAGTATCTTAATTTAAGTTAGGTGAAAAAAAGTGTTGGGTTTTGTAGATTGGTGATGCTAAGAAGGGAAATGGTAAAAAAATAGGCTAAGGGTAGGTAAGGATAGTGAATGGTAAAGAGAGCTAAGATTTATTTCTAAATTGGTACAAGCTAGGGAGCAAATACAAATGCATGATTATCACTTATATTCATAGAGATCCACCAGGGGATGACCCCAGTTGACTGGGCCCACATGGAAGAGGTTCAATTGGGGGTGATGAGGTATTATCAACATGTGACTCAAGATGCCTCTATGATCATAACACTCATCAAGAGATGGGATCTAGCTATGAATACCTTCTTACTGTCAATCAACAAGATGATGATCTTGCTTAAGGATGTACATAGGATCACATGACTTCTACTCTAGGATGATTTGATCTATCACATAGAGTGAGAGGAGTGGGAAGACCACATTGAGTTATTATATGAAGATGATAGTGATCAGGGTTGATGGCATGCTGGTGGGTTCAGCTACAATGTATTATACCAAAGGGCTCTAGGCAAGAAGAGACTCATGATGATGTTTATAATGGCCATCTCTTACTTTGCTCTTCCTAATTAAAGTAGCAAAAAGTTCTCATATTTGTTATTAGGGGTGTAGGTTAAGCTATTATTAGGGCAAACTATGTTCAATTGGGTACCTATTATCTTGGTATAGACATTTAGGGAACTATTGGGGTTCAAGGCCCATAAGAGGTATGGTATTAGTGTTGGTCTTATTCTACATTGTTGGTTTTATAAGCACATCTAAGTATTAAGGCTAGTGGGGCTATTGTGGATGGGCTATACTTAGTTAGAGTTCCTAATTAAATTCAAGTAGTGGAGAGGTGACTTCACCATATTAGGTGTAGGAGGAGGATCCCATGATGTTAATTAGTTTAGGGGTGTGCTAGTGATTAGAGATAGCATATGGAGACCCTATGTTTAGTTTCTAGTGTGGCTTAGCTACAGGAGGTAGACACTCTCCCTATAGAGTTATAAATGGATATTCAGTAGGTAGGATGGGGAGGTGGAGCTTATCCCATTTGATAGGGAGCATAAATAGTTTGGCCTAGTATAAGGTATTCTCGATGCATTTTTAAGGTATAGGCATGAGGACTTAGAGATTTTATTATTAGAGCCACATCCCATGCTAACCTTGCTAGACCACGAGGAGATATCAATTAGGTCACTGATAGATGATGTTAGATTTATATATGGGTACATGGCATGGTACTAGGAATTATATGTGGTAGTAGATATTGGTGGGGATGATGGAGGTATGAGGCTGATGGTTGTGGACCCAACTGGGAGAGGGGGTCAGAGGGCACAGGCATAAGGGGCTAGCCCTAATGGATAGGTAGGATTGGAATTAACCACTACATAGGTATAGGTCACATCACTACAAGGTCAAGTGACTAGTATATAGGGTCAGGTTTTTATTCTCACAGGTGATAGGGACCAAGTGAGGACTTTACTAGCCCTAGTTACATGGGAGAGGAACTCCCTAAGGTAGAGATGAGGAGGGGTAGGGACATCGATAGGAGCATTGATCACCATCCTCATGGCATGATACTTGGATATAGTGGAGGAGCTATGGTATTATGAGGCTATAATTTTGAGTCAGTGCCCTAAGGAGCTTTATTGGGGCAAGTACAGATTGAGCTTGTCAAGAGATGCTAGTGTGGTGACACTAGGGCAGTGGGCCTCATCTTTAGGTGGGTAGATAGGTGATACAAGTGGATAGGTTCTCAGACCTAGTGGTGCACCAAGAGATAGTGGTGCCCTAGGGGCATGACATAGCTTATATATTTTATATATTATTGTATATCATTTTTATTCTGGCCTATAAGCTGATACAGTGAGATGTACATTTTGAGAGAGAGACAAGTGTATTTATCATGTTTATTGGACTCATAAGTTATATATATGATCTTTGTTTATTTCTTATGCTCATATTTTATTAATTGCATTGATGTTCAATGCTTATGATGTGATGTTATATTGTTTATGGGTTATGCTTATGTTATGGATGCTAGACACTAATGTAGACTTAGCTAGTTAGGCATGAGATGGTTTTGATTTATGGTTATGATTATGACATGTTGAGTTTTAATGAGTATATCTTTCATTATTTAGATTTAGACATGTGGTGTAAAATGGTTGATTATTTTATTTTTCATGGATGTTATGATGTGATCATGTTTGTTATGGTTTATGATTATGGTTATGGTTATGGTTATGTGTTTGCTTATGACACATGTGCATATGTTTTGTTGTTAATTGGTTTTAAGGTAAAATACATGAGGTAATTAAATTAACAACTGTAGATGGGAAGATAGAGAACATAATCAAGAGACAAACACTATAATGAAAATATCAACTAGTCATGACAAGATAAGAAGAGGGCACGATGCTTCTTCTTTGACAAGGACTAGAATAAAATTGAAGTTGGATTGGCTTAATAAACATAATCCCTTTGAATTCCTCACATTAGCATTCATTAGTTGGGTAAAATGGTGTCTTTACCACATAATGTTAAGTAAGCTTGAAATTCCTTGCTTATAGTGCATAAAGGGGAGATGGATGAAAATGGAACCTTTTTGTGAAACTAGCATGCCTCTTTTATAATTGTTTAAAGAGTTAGTATAAACAAGTCTATATCATACAAAGTGTAGACTAATCGATGTGGGAAGTCTATTTATAAAAAATGAATGTGGTTTCCACCTTATTTTGTTGTGAGAGTTGATCATGGCATTCAAAATTATTTTACTTTTGTTGTGATTTCGAAAATGGGTCTTTTTATTTATTGTTGTATATGGGAAGCTGATCGATGTGAAAAGCTTCCAATAAATTATTGTGCTTTTGACAAATGCTTTACTCAACCATCCTTCAAGGGAGTTATCTAAGTTTATTTTATTTGTTCAAGGCTTTGTGATAACCATCTTTCAAGAGAGCAGTCTACCCTATATTTTTAATTATAGTATGATTATGCAGTTGTCCTTGAAGGGAGTAGTCTAAAAATTCTTGGGAATGACCCATGATTTGTTACTGGTTTGGATTTTTATGCTTTCTTATTTGATTGTGCTTGACATAAACATGCTTATATAGGCTTAAGGGTTCACCTTTATGAAGTAAAAACTAAAATCATAAATTAGTTGATTAGGTGTAAAGAGGGATAGGTGACAACGATCATGGGAATATATCCTAGGAGAGGGGTGAAAAGTACCAAGAGAATCATGCCATGGGTAGAGTCATGGTACCCATTATTTAATATTAGGTTATGACTATGATGGATAATCACATGATTCAGTTTTAATCAGTTGCCTCTAAAATATAGAGATGAATGTGGTTGAAATCAAGGGATGAGCTTAAGGTAAAACAAAAGGTGGACATGATTTTTCTCAGCAAAATAATGAATGTAGATGTGAAGCATTAAGGGCCTCAAGTTCTAGGTTACCTTCTAGAGAAGACAATCGATGAGATCCTAATCTATACTTGTGGGTTATGATATAGGGTCTAAACAAATTGAAAGTAAACTTGCCCTACTTGATTTTCTCCATATTGGTTACATGTTGATTTTCTTTTAGGGCAAGGTCTCTGATGTTGAATTCTCACACTTTAAAGTGTTTGTTATAGGCATGCTTGACACACTCTTGATAGACATGAAAATGGTTAAGGGTTGATAAGTGACACTCATTAAGTATCTCACGTTGGGTTAAGAGGTGTTGATGATAATCATCCTCAATAATGAGATCTTACAAAGATATGCGAAGAGAAGGTATTTGGACTTTGAGAGGCAAGACGGCCTCCATCCCAAACATAAGATAAAAAGGTGTAGTACACATAGGGGTTTTAATTCTAGTATGATATGCCCATAAGGCAAAGGGGATGTGTAATAGCCAATCTCAACCAGATTCATTGACCAATTTAATTAGCATGTTGATAAGAGTTTTGTTAGAGGCTTTGGCCTATCCATTTGCTTGAGGGTGATAAGGTGTGGAGAAACTTAAATTAATGTTAAATACATCACATTGACCCTATATTTGCTTATTATTAAAGGACTTACCATTATTGATGATAATATTATGAGGAACACTGAAGCGGTAGATGATGTGATGGTTGATAAAATTGATAATCTTCTCTACCTTAGTTGAGACTAGAGGAATAACCTCTACCCACATGGTAAAATATTAGATTGCAATGATGATAAAATGGTGTCACTATGAGGAATGGGGGTTAATTTCACCAATAAGGTTTAGACCCCATTGTGAAAAGGGCCAAAAATCAATGGAAACATGAAGACTATGGCTAGGTGCATGATGTAAATTAGCATGTTGTTGACACTTAACACACTTTTTCACATAATCACAGTAGTCTTGATTAAGGGTAGGCTAGTAATAACCAAAGCAAAGGATGTCTTTAATTATATCAAGGCCATTAAAGTGTCCCCCACATATATCATGTGTTTCCTTGATAGCATGAGAGGTTTTATGACTATGTAGGCAATGGAAGAGGAGGCCGTCAAAGCCAGATTTATAAAGAATTCCTCCCATAATGGTGTAGTGTGAGGTACTCTAGATAAATGCTCTTCGAGTATTCTTGGAAAGGCTAGAAGGAATGATGGAAAGGTTAAGGTAGTCAAATGTCTATTGATACCAAAGGTCAAATTGGGTTTTTGCCACATTGAATGTGGTTGGAGAATCTAGTTTGACATAGGAAGGTTGGGTAAGATTGTGGATAATGACGAATAGCTTAGAGTCAAAGGGTGTAGATGGGATCTAAGAGGTGAGGGAAGCCATAGTATTAGTGAACTTATTAGTAGATCATAGGGTTGAATATATGTGGTAGTATTCAAATAATGCTAAGAGTTTGTCAACTAGTTATGTGTACTATTACAAAACATTATTCTTAAACTAGTAAGAGTCATTGATTTGATTGACCACAAGCTAGGAGTCACCAAAGATATTGATCATTTTGACTCTTAGGGTTAAGGTAGTTTAAATGATTATGACTAGGGTTTCATACTCAGCCATATTATTGGTACATTCAAAATCAAGCTTGAAAGACAAAGGAAGAGGTTTACCATCAAAGGGAATAAGGATGAAACCTGCTCCCCCACCATGTTGACATTTTGATCAGTCAAAGAACATGGTGACTTGATAGGTGAAGTCTACTTGAGAGAGGGTCATGTTGGACTCATCAGGGAACTTAAGAGGAGTAGGTTGATTGTTTGCTAATGGTGCTTCGACCAATTGGTTGAAAATAGCTTGCCCTTTAATTGACTTTTGTTGAAGTAACTCAAGGTCAAACTCTACTAAAAGCATGAGCCACCTAGCCATACATTGTTTTTGGTATGGTTTGGAGTGCATGTGCTTGAGTGGGTTAGTATTTTTTATGACATAGGTTTTGTGGTTAAGAAAGTAGTGACAAAGATTAGTGGCCATAAAGACTAAATCTAAGAAAAAATTATCAATATGGGTATACTAAGTATTGTACTCTACAAGAATGTGGATAATGTAGTAGATGGATTTCTCTTTGTGTTGTTCATCTCAATGAGCAAGCATTGCCCCTATGGAGTGGTTGGTGGTGGAGAGATAAAGGTAGAAATGTTGGTCATCCTTGGTGGGGGTGAGGATAGGTGGAGACAAAAGGTACTCTTTGAGTGAATCAAAGGCCTTTTAAAAGTCATTATTTCACTTAAAAGAGACATCCTTCTTTAGAAGGTGGTGGAAGGGTTGGCATCGATCTGAAAGCTAGGAGATAAAGTGATGAATGGATTGGAGTTTCCCCTACAAACTACAAAGTTGCTTGAGGTTGACTAGAGGAAGCATGTCAAGGATTATTTTGATCTTGGTGGGATCGACTTTGATTATATGAAGGGACACAATAAAATTAAGAAGCTTTCCTGATAAGATGCCAAAATTCACTTCTTGGGGTTTAGGTGGACATGGTAATGGATAAGCCACTCAAAGATGATCTTGAGAATGTCTAAATGATCCTTTTAAAGTTTGGATTTTTTGAGAAGTTCATCCACATAATCCTCTATGATCTTATGGAAGATGTAATTCATGGCACATTGGTAAGTTACACTAGCATTATTTAACCTGAAAGGCATGACTCTATAATAGAGGGTTCCCCATAGGGTGGTAAAGATTGTTTTGTGTTGATATTTAGGGGTAATCAAGATTTGATTATAACCCAAGAATACATCCATGAGAGATAACATCTCGTGATTATCTATAAGATCAACTAGCTAGTTGATGTTTAGTAGAGGAAAGTCATATTTGAGGCAAGCAAGGTTGAGGTCATGAAATTTCACACAAATGTGTAGTCCCCTTGTGGTTTTGGTTATAGGCATGACATTCAAAATCCATTAGGGATAGTCAATGGGTTGAATTAAATTGATAGATATGAGATGTTGAAGTTCTTTTTTGATGAGAAGGGATATGCGAGGGTGCATACATCAAAGCTTATATTTCATGGGTTTGGTATCATGATGTGTGACTATGTTATGGGTAGCGATGGTGGGGTAAATTCTAGGCAAGTCATTATTAGACCAAGTCAATGATATATGGTGATCTTGAAGGAAAGAGGGAAATCTTGAAGTTCCTCAACATTCAATAATTGGCCGATTTTAACAATGCAAGGGCTCTCTTTAGTACCCAAGTTGATATCCATGGTGGATTCATTAAACATGGTTAAAGTCTTGAGAGGAAGAGATTTACGGATAAAATAATTTGGGGTACCAAAGTAAGTTAGAATGGAATCATCATCCTAGAATTGAATAGTGTTAATAATAGCAAAGTTATCTCCTGTCATCTCAAGATGGGTCAAAGGAATGGTTATGATTGCCCCCTTCTTTTGATAAGTCATGGGTCCAAGGGTAATCATGTTGATGAAAAAAATTAGGTGGGATGATGTCATCATCCTCACACAAAAGCAAAAGAGAGGATAGTGAGGAAGGGGTGTCTTCCTCAATAATGGTGGTGGTAGGTGGTTTGAGTTGCTTGTTGTTGGGTAGGATGAAACCAAGGCCATGTTTATCATGAGGCTTTCTGGTTTTAATGGAAATCAACTCATGTGGTCCATGCTCATATCATCTAAGGCCAAATCCTTTCTAGGCACACCTATGGAGGTATGTTTTGGTAAAACTCAGTTTATCTAGGGAGGAGAAACTAGAGGTAAATAGTCAAGGTCAAAGAGAGGTGGTGGAAGCATTGATGGGTTTGTCAATTACCCCATAGACAAAATAAGTTTGACAATATGGAGGTATAAAAGGAACAATGGTTTTGACATTAGGGTCATATCTTAGTTGGTTAGTGAGTTATCCATACTCGTGAGGAGTAAGGAAGGTGTCAAGGTCTAAGAGGTGATATTCCCCCAGTAAAAGGTAGTAAAATGTTGATTATAAAGGGTCTAAGGTGGGGATTTGATCAAAGGGGTTGTATAATCTAGTCGATGCCTCATTGGTAGGAGGAGTGACTTCCTCTTTCATGGTGGAGGTCTTGTCTTTGGTTAAGGAGGGTATGTTATATGGATGTAAGAGGACATTGTTGGGTCGGTAGGTCATGTTGTATGTTGAGAAGGGACTTGGATTAGTTTGGATGGGTATGACCTAGCCTTCATTCTCAAATTTAATGTAATGTAGGGTAGAGGGGATGTAACCCATGGAATAGATCCAAGGTCATCCTAGCAAGACATTGTATTGAAATTTGCCTTCCACTACATAGAAGAGTTTGGGGAGTGTGTGAGGCCCTACACAGATAAGAAGGACAATCATTCTTAGGGTAATGGTCATGATGTTGTTAAAATATTGGAAGGCAATAGAGGTTTTGGACATGACATTATCTATAAGGTTAAGTTAGTTATAGGTATGGGAGGAGATAATGTTAATACTAACTCCCCTATCAATCATGACTTATTTAATATGGGTTTGGTTGATATACGCATTAATAAGGAGAGGAGGATCTAGGTCATCTAGATGGATAGAATATATTTTTGAGTCCTTGAAGCTGATAAGGTTATAAATGTTAAGATCACCAATAAAGGCTTCTAGAGGTTGAGGCTCTTCAGGTTGGACCTCTACCAATTGTAATGTCTCTATCATTTCTTGGTAATGATGAGGAAAAATTGTAATCCACTCATATAATCTCATCTTTGTCATGGTTTGGTGGAGTTTTTTAAGCACCACTCTCCTGATGGACTTAGAGGGGTTAGATTGAGAGGCACCTAATATAGATACCTTACGTTTGGGTGAAGGTGAAGGTGTTTGGGTAGGGTTTGATTGGGAGGTAGAAGATGGGTATGTCCATGGGATGGACACCTTGGCCTTCCCCTTATCCTTATATTATGATCTTATGACCACATGAATGGTATGGATAGAGGGAGGAATTGGGGTTGGATATTGGTCGGGCTCTTCATCACTCTAAGGTGAGAGTGGAGGAGTAGGTAGGCATTGGGTAGAGGGTGTTAGTTTTTGGATTGGTATTGGGTCCATGGGAGTTTCATCTATTAATAGATTATCCTCATCATAGATATGGTGTATAATGGTCTGGAGAGATTTGCATTTCTCTATGTCATGCCCTAGTGTCCTATGATAAAAGCATACATGATGGTCATTATACCATGTAGGTTTTGAATCGAGAGGGTCAAACAACTTGATAGGGGGTAAGGTTAAGAAAGAAGCTTACAATAACTATTAGAAAATGGTGGATTAGGATTTGGATAAAGGTGGAGAGGCTTTAGGGGTTTTGGTCTTAATTGGTAAGGTGGAGGCCCTTTTGGTAGTGGGTGGTGATAGATGGTTTGGGTAAGGTGGTGTGTTTAGTTGGTGGTTTTGATTTTGGTAAGGTGGTGATTGAGAAAGATGAGGTAGGAGCTTTAAGGATAGGTAGTTGGGTTATTGATGGTTCAGTGAAAATAGGTGTGTCATAAATCAAGTGTGTTGGTATAATCTATAATGGTAGTTGGGTCTTGGTTTGGACAACCAACTTTATAATTAGAGTGGAGGGATGAGGCCCTAAAACAGAGGGCAAGGTGGAGGGAGATGGGATTTTATCTCTCTAACATTTTTGTATCTCTCCTCCCTTGGTTGATTTGGGTTGGTACTTGGTTGTTGGGTTTAGTGAGTTAAGCTCCACCTTCATATATGGGTGATTAAGACTATGTTTAGGGAGGATACCAAGGTTCTTGGTTGGCTTGGTCAGTCTAGTTAGAGAAGGTGTTTTTGTTGCTTAGGGTTTAGGTGTTATGGATGGCTTAGGAATTGTTGGGTTGGTATAAGTTGCCATTGGCTTGGTTGGTAAGATAAGGGTTTCGATAACAGAAGTGGTGGGTTGGTTTGTTAAAGGTGTAGCTAGAGGTTCTTTCTTGGTGATATAAGGTAGCCCTACTTATTCCCAAAAGATGGCTCAATCCATGTTAGGGTTGGAGACAAATTTCATTTTTTGCACTAACCTAGAGAATGGTTTGTAGGTTAGTTTTATTCCTTTAATATTAGACCTAAAAGATAAGACCATAGGTTGAGATAGAGGGGTGTTAACCTCATCCTTTTCTTCAATCAAATAATGAAAGGTTTGAGTGGGTGAATCCTCTATAGAAGGTGCATATATTGGGGCCTCCTCTTTGGAGATGCTCTTTAAAGGGGTAGTAAGTTACTCGATGGTTAAGGGAGAAGGTAAAATGGGTGCTTATTTTGGTATATCAGCCAAAGGAGGGGTTGATGGCTCCACTACCTCAATAAGTGGAGGAGGAGAAAGGGGGGCTTCCTTGATTTGGGTCTCCAAAAGAGGGGAAGGTAATTTTGCTACCTCAATAAATAGAGAGGGTGAGGATTAGATAGGTTGGTCAGTAGGTTCTCCAGTAACGAGTGTGCCAAGAACCATGTAAATAGTATGGACATCCTAAGAGCACTCAACCATGTTGATCTCATTCTTGACAAGTTCATGACTAGGAAAAGGCTGCCTAAAGATGTTAAGGGCTTAGTTTTGAGGTGTGTTAGGGTTATCCAACACACACTCACCCTTGTCAATGAGAAATTAGACAATGCTCTTGAAAGTGTTTCACCTACTGACGTCATGCCTTATCACTCAATGCAAGTCACATAAATCATTTTCATTATACCAACTAGGTACAAGACAAGAAGAATCAAATTACTAAGGTGGTTTGATAAAAGGATGATATATGATATTAGATTTCAATAGCTTTTCCAGGATCGAAGCGTAAGTTTATCTAAGTGGATTAAATTGCTTCTAGGTGTTTTAATTTTGGTTTCTCATGTTTTGCTTCAAGGAACCAGAGGTATTCAGTTAATTGGTAGATAATGGGGAAGTGGCTTTAAGGACAATCACATTCATAGTATCCTTATTTTTTTTCCTAGTATTATTTTGTTTATTCAATTTAGAGGAGGAAGCCTCATTAGTTTTTTAGGTAGAGTTCTTGTTTTTTAGTTTTAGATTTCCTTCTTTAATGGATCTATTCTCTAATTTATGTGCCATGGTGAAAGCTTCGTCAAAATTTTGGAAACTCTAAACATGCAATGTGGAAGAGATGTGCTTGGCACATGCCTGAGCAAAAAAAATTATCAATTCAGGTTGGGGTAAGGAAAAATAGAGTTGGTTGATTAGGCTCTGCCAATGAGCTAAAAAATCAATAATAGATTCATCATCAAACTACTAGATAGAGTAGAGGTCAGTAATGGAAACCTTGTTAAAGATATTTATTAAAAAGTGATCCAAGAAAGTTTGAGCCAGTTAGGTGAAGGAGAATATGGAATGCTTGGTTAAGGCACTATACCAATCTAATTTTGGTCATAACAAAGACATAGGAAAAGTGCAAAGGAGGGCATCATAGGCAATCAAATAACATGAATGGCTAAATACCCAAAGGTGTTACTGGGGATCCTTATTACTATTAAACTTAAAGAAATTGGGAAGTTCCCATTGAGGAGGATATGGTTTGATAGGCACAGATGGGTGGATGGGCTCATTATAGATCTAGTCATAGGATAAAATGTTGTGAGCTCCAAAGATAGATGCCTCTAAGGTAGTCATCTTGTCCATGAGCATATTCATCAAGTCTATTTGGTGTGGTGCACATGAAGGGTTGTAAGGTGTATATTATGGTTGGGGTTGAGTGATATATTGATAATTTGCTAGAGTTTGATGAGTTTCCACCTATGGGCAAGTGGTTGAGATGGCTGGGTTGAAGCCACATACAAATATGTGGTCACTGGTAGTTGGGTAGAGGGTATGTACTACTGAGTGGGCATAGATGGTTGAGTTAAAGGTAAGGGATAAGTGGTAACCCTAGTAGAGACATGTAACAATGTCAAAGGTATTTGTGTTGCTATGCTTTTAAGGAGAGTGGGGGTAGCCAAAGGAATGGTAGTGGTGGTGGTAGCGGGTACTCCAATAGTAATTGGGGTATGGGTAGGTAAAGGTTGGGTGGTAGTCATGTTGGAAGACTTGTTAGTCAAGCTAGGAGGTGTTTAGGTGTTAGAAGGTTGAGCTCATTAGTTTTGAATGGTTGTGTCAAATGGGTTAGCAGCTAAGGTAGATGACTAAGTAGCTAACAGTTGGGTGGTGACAGTAGTAATAGAAGATTTTCCAAAAATTCCTAATATCATGCCATAGGGTAGATCAATAGGTGGTACTAAAATGGGTGTACGATGAGATACTATGTTAAGATAATGTTGTAAGGCTACCAAGTTATTTTCAAAAAAGGTAGTAAAGTTTGGGTCACCTTGGGAACTACCTGAGGCACACTAGAAGTGTTAGAATGATGAGGAGAACTCTCAGCATCAGAGATATACTCCATAGATAAAGAGGTAGAGGAGACTAGATAATTTATAGATGGGTCTTGAGATGCTATGTCTCTTTATTGTTGACGAGTAAGAACCATGAAATTAGGATGAGAAAAAAACACAAAGAATCTTACAAATCAAATAGAGAGAAAGCAAGAAAATTATCAAGGAAATCCAACACACACTAGAGTACATTAAAATCTTGTGGTTAATTTTAATCTCATTTCTGGCTTATGCATTAAGTTATGAGAATGTGTGATATAAGTTGGCTTATATATTAGGTACTATAGAATCAATATATGGTTTGTTTTAGGTTATTTAGGTGCTCAAAAATATATATATTATGAATAAATACATGGTTTGGTATTGGGGCCTACCCCCTCACTTCACATACCACAGTGATAAGGGTGTCAGATGCTTAGCCAATATATACATATTTCTATTATTTATACTCAACCAGAGAGTTAAGTTAGTTTTCCCCTTGGTAATAACCTCCAAGTAGGATCATTAGGGAAGGGGTAAGGTTATTAGTAGGTGATGAAATCCTAGTTAGGCATTCTCTCAAGTTTGTTTGATGTTTAATTGATGAAAGTGGTTTGGTTTAGTGTGTGCAACAAAAGTGATGCTATGATAGAATTACTATGTCTTAATTTAAAGTGAGCTAAAATTAGATGTTGCAATGGATGCACTTGATTTTAAACCCAAAAAATATTTTAGTTTCATTAATGAGAATAGATAGAGATAAAATCATACATATGCAAAGAAAAGAAACTCAAAGTAAATACTCAAAGTCCCACTGGGTGTGCCAAAATGTTTTAGTGAATTTCAACTTATATTTTGAGAAGGAAAAGAAGAAAATAAATATGGGTGTGGTTGAAAAACTAATTTGATTATGAACACATTAAATCAAAATATTGTGAAGAACTCCTCTTTGGCTTGGAAGGATGACTTGTAAATAAGATATCACTAAAGCAAATGGTTGGTTAGATAGATAGTTGAGTGGATTGCCTAGCGTTAGCAAAATCTTGAAAGCAAGGGCTTCTTCATGGGGTGTCAATCCACATGTAGATTAAAAATAAAATGATAAAATACTTATATCAATAATCAAAAGGTACTAAAATTGAACACAATAAATGCTTGCTAAAGAAATACACTAGAAATAACTAATATAGTGATAAGCAAATCACTACTAGTGTTAAATGGCCTGGGTCTATTTCAAAAAATTAGGTAGGGGCATACAAAACTAGATTTGGTTGAGGGTAGGTAGGTGTAAATAACTTGTTGGAATTTCCTGCCATAGTGATCATCAGTGGTTAAGGTGACTGTCAATGGTTAAGGTGACCATCAACGGTTAGACAAACCGTCAGCGATTGAGATAACCATTGATGGTTATTATATGTATGTTTGGGTTGGTAATGGTTGATTGATAGGATCACAAGGTTATATTATAGGATATGGGTTGGTGTTGGGCTAAGTGTGAAAGGCAAATAAAGTAAATAAATATCAAAAAATAAATACTTATCTTATAGAAGGTTGATCAGGTGGATGTTTGAGGTGGTTGACTTGTTGGTAGAGTCTGACATGATTCTGATAGAATAATAGTACTTGGCACTTTGGTAGAGTTGTGATGGCAAGTTAGCTCTCTAATGTGATGGCTAGATCATTGGATTGTTGATGATGATTGACTTGTAAAATAAAATAAATCTGGATGTACAAGATCTTGATAACAATTACAGATGGATTTCACCTCCCTACTCCCATCTTCTTATAATCAAGGCAAGAGAGTTGTAAGAAGATGTTAACTAGGCCTTATAATTATAACTCGCTCATACAATAGATCCCACATAGATTTAAACAAGCTATTTTTAGAAAATCAAGATGAGTGGTTTGCATGGTTGTGGTAAAGGAGGTGCACCCTAACTGTCGACAGTCAGGGTGATCATTGGTAGTCATCTTGACCATTGGCAATCAAGGGCCAATGTTCAAAGTAGGTAAAAAGCTAGGTTAAGTCAGTTGGTCAAACTAACCATGGGTTAGGCTCAGTTAGGGGTTGAAGGGTTAGATTGGTTCCAAGGGGGTCCTAAGGCGATCTAGGGAATTTTGATATTTGAAATCATGGTGTGTGGATTTTTGGTGTTTACATCATGTTTCTTTGTTTTTGTACACATTCTATCTTTTACTTTCATTTTACTAGCATCATTATTTTCCTTTACATTTTTTGGTTTTATTAAACATTAAATTTTGCATTTGCTTTCATTTTTGTCCTCATATATTTATTTTATCTTTTTATGTTATTCTTTGCTTTAGTAGCTTTATGATTATTTTTTCCCTTGTTTAGCATTCACCCCCATGTGTTTCTCTTTTGTGAGTTTGTAGTATAAGACCATGGATAGAACCTGGCCCTCCTCACAAAATACCACCTTTATTTATTTTCTTATTTTATTATTTCACATTTTGCTTTTTGGCACCCCCGTGGGTTTTTCTTTTATGAGTTGCAGTATCAAACCATGGATAGGACCCGACCCTCATCATAAAATTACCATTTTATCATTCCTTTTATAAGCAAAATATCATTAATCCTTGTTCTCAGCTTTAGTTTTTGCTTCTTTTGATAGATGGAATTTACATAATAATCAGTGTTAGCATGTTTTCCTCCATTTCCATTATTCTTATGATAAGGAATCATGCTTTACTATCATCATATCCCTTTTTCACCCTTTGTCACATTTTTTGTGATTTGAATCAATTCAAATTGTTCCATGTGTCACTCCTCTTGATTTCCCCTTGCTTTCACTCCACATTGGATAAAATAAGGTCAAAGTCAAGATATCACTTTTATTTTACCCATGTTTGGTTTTCCAAATCCATATGGAGGAGGAATAGACAAGGCCATCAACAAATTTAAAATCCAAATCATTTGAAACAAAAGAAAATGATATATAAAAGGCAACATATAAATCTCAAAAGTTAAATCACACCAAAATATGTGATTCTAAGTAAATCTCCTATCTCTAAATCAAAGCTCAAACTCCATAGTTGGCCTCACATAGAACTGAGGTCCTTTGGGGTACTATGGGTCAATAGATTGGAATAGGATAATTTAACAAACTCTATGGTGATACCTACTTTCTCACACAAGTACCCAATCTTCACAATAGACTAATGGCTCTGTAAGGGTTCTTGAAGAATGGGGAACATGTTGTGGGAAGGTAGGTCCATTTTACTTTTCATGCATATAGCCTTCATGTGATGATTTATATACTTCATTTACTGACCTAATATTTGTGTGGCTAGTTCTTAGTCCTTAAGGGAGAAAGTACTCTTATTTTGACAAACCTAATTTGAGTGTCTTGATTTAGATAAAGAGTTCCTCTACCTTGGTTTTTCCTTCATTCTGCCCTCCACCCATTTATTTTTCCCCCCTTGATAGACAAATTATGATTCCAAATCTGTTTTCCCTCTTCTTTAAATTCTTTCTTATTCACCTCTTAAAAACATGTTAGCATTACTTTGTTTTAGTTTTATCTATCCTTAGATCAAAACAACATGTTTGAGAAACTATGGATTAAACCCTTAAACCATTTATTTACCACAACATCCCATTATCATCCTAGTCATGACATTGGGTGGTTGTGTTTTCTTACATTGTATCTTAGAACAAGCATTAAATCTGAGTTTTCATCCTTTAGAGCTTTCTGATTTTTATTTCTCCATCATGTTTTTGTTTAATTTTTGTGGACTTAACTTATTTTACATATGAAATTTTTCATTTTCTTACATATTTCTATTTATGTATGCCTTCTTCATCTTTATCTCACATCTTCAACTACATTTCATTTTCCATCTTTCATGTTTTTATTTTTGCCTATCTTACATGAGCTTACTTTTCACTTTATTAAATATCTTTGTTCAAGTTTTCTTGCATATTTCATTTGACATTCATGTTTTACATACTTCCAATGTGATTTAGTATGTTCTACATTCCTTTTTCCATTTATGTTTTATATACTTTCTAATAGGATTTATTGTGTTATACAATCATTTAGCATTCATTTACCAATCATTTTGTCATTCATTTGCCATCCTTTTATCATTCATTTTCCTTCAATATGTTAAGCCTTGCCTTAACAATCTTAATTTTCCAATTTTTACTAATACCCTCATATCTTTGTCTTAAGTCATTTCCCACTACTATATGCTTATCTTTCAAATTTTTTGCCTTTTGGCTATCTTTTACACTAACTTTTATAGATTCACATAGTGTTATTCACATTAGATGCCTTCAATTCCTCTTGTAGTCTACTTATTTATCTACACCACTAAGGTAAGTAAAGGTATGTGTTTTTCAATTCTGCCTTTTCATTTATCTTATTTGTTGCTGACTGCACTTTACTTAGCATTAGCATTATGTGTTATCATGTTCTATTTCCTAAAGCACCATCCTGTGTTTCACTCACATGACACATGATGAGATTCAAGTGAGGCATATGTATACACATAATATTTTCAAACTTTTATTGATTACTAACACTTTGTATCTTGTAGGAACCCATCGAGTCTCAATATCATTAAGTACATGCCTTATGGGGTGCACCAGGAAAGGTGTGGGTAGACCATTGGTGCTTCGTAAGATTGTTATCCATTTTTATAATTGTCATCTACACACTTGTATCCTAAAACCATTTACCCTAAGCTTATTCTTCTCAATTTTACCCATTCATATCATTATCCTTTTTTATTGCCTTGACCCCCTTTTGTTAATTGATTGTACTAGGTCAACTAGGTCAACCTTATATAGTTTTTAGCCTCTAGTTAATGTATAGGATTGATTGGGTTGACCTTGTACTATTTTTGGGTATTTTTAATTAAGATTTTTTTAATCCCTTCAACTGACTTAGCTTGAGACTAATGAATTATCTCTTGAAAACATATAGGGTCGACTAGATCGACCCTGTATAGCTGACATATTCAAAAGGATTTAGGGTAAGATCTGCCTATATATACAAGTCAATTTACAACCATTTGAGAATAGATAAGTGAAGAATAATAAGTATAAACAAACATCTACTTATTGACCATTCTATTTGAGTAATAAATCTTAGGGTTCCATAGTTTCCTTGGAGATATGGATCTTGTCTTGTGGAGAAGTATTTCAAATGCATAGATAGGTTATGTAGCTTAGAGTTTATTTTTCATTGTTATCCTTCCATACAACAACAATCTCTTGTGAAGCACCTTGGCCAAGGGAGAGATTGAGGCTTGACGGGTTCATCTTCAAAGGTAAGTGTTCCTAACTTTATTTCTCCTTTGTAAGAATAGATAGATAATGTAGTTGTGCTTCTCTTTCATGCATTAATATTCCATATACATTGATGTGAGTATATGTATTCTATGCATGTTTTGTTTAGTTTGTTTTGTTTCTAACCCCCCACTTTGTGTCACAAGCTTTGGTGAGCACTAGATTAGATTTACTTTCTTGTTATTAGAATAAGTTAAATATCAAAACCTAGGACTCTTTTAGGGTTGTTGCATGATTGTGTTAGACTATAGGCTTTTGAACCCTTCCTAACATTGTGTATTATGACAAGTGATCCCCTAATGGGGTATAATGGATCCCCATCTTGGTCATGCTCTCGCTTAAAAAATGTATTCCCAATCTAAAGTGTAGGTATGCTCTATCTTCTTCAAGCTAAGATTTATTTATAGACATGATGCATTTATGATTTCATACAACTATAATTAAGTGTGATATAGCTATACATAAATACATGATCTATTCATATTTTAGATGTTGGGCCTTCCATATATTCACATCATGTAGACAATGGGGGCATTCGCTTCTTTGATCTTGATACACAGGTTATATGGTTTAATGATCACATTCTATTGTCATGTTTGAGCTTACATATATAATTACACATACCCATTATCCATGATTATATCTTACATAAGGTACTTGATATTTTATACACTTGAAATTTTTTCCTAACACATTTGATCCATGGGATACTATGATATGTTTATGCTAGTTACTTAGATTTACTTTTGCACTTCCTTGAGTGTCTTGCCTTTTACTATTGTTTTCCTTATTCGAGTATATGAATATGTTCCTTTTCTTGTGATCCCCAGGCCTATGTATGCTTCCATTGACATTTTAGAAATTTTCATGAAGATAAAATAATATAAGGGGGTAATACATCATAAATATTTCCATAAGACAATCATACTTATTTCACTAACAAACAAGGCTTACAACACTAGTCTAAAAGTCCTAGAATACGCTAGCATTAATATTTTAATATGCAGGTGACATGAATGAAGACTATCCAAGGTAATTGAAACCATAGATCATTTTTAGATACTAAATCTCATTATATATTTGATAACAGATCCATATACTTAAAAACACTTCATATCACCTGCTATAGTAGAATCACTTACATCAAACATGAAAGGATTTGAGGCAAAGCAAAGATAGATGAATATCTCTTAACTATTCACTATACATCCCTTCACACACTTTGACAAGATGATATATGAATTTAAATGATATTTTAACTATTAATATAATTAAAATTACAATGTAAAAACTAGAAGGGCTTCACCATACATGGTGTGTTATATGTCTACAAGAGCCAAAATGGCTACTACTTATATAATGGGAGAGAGAGAAGAAGAGAATGAAGTCAGTCACTAGAACATGTGTCATGCTAAGAAAAGTAGTTACACCTATAGGATACATGAATGTGCAATAAACCATCTAAGGTCTACTTGGAAAAATCTCACTTAAAGCATGGAACTCCTAAAATGTGGTGTAGGACTCTTTAATTGTTTACACAAAAAATTTCCTTCATCATTTGGCCTTCTTGGAATGTCCCACAGACAACTAAGGATATATGTAATGATTGAAATAAGAGAGAGGGGTTTTATACATGATCCGTCATGCATTGGAGGTGTCCCTAATAATTAGGATTCTTCTAGACATGAGTTATCACTGCTCGTAGTCCAAATAACTCCTCTTCCACTTACCTTGCACACTTGGCACCAAATTAGCCCTTAGTTTTCCAATATGATCCATATAAAGGAGTTTATGACACCTTTTAATACCCCTCATGGCCTTATACTCCTTAGGTATATGTTAAAAGGACTCTCACTTGAAGTTTTCACTCTCTCACTAGCCTATTCACTATGCTAGTTTGGACTTGATGAGATGAAGGCACTTACAGAGACACTTGTGAAATTTTTTGATGCATAAAAGGGACATTAGGGGTTATCTCAGGTCCCAAAATATATCTCAAAGTGAGTTTCATCCTTTTACTCTCCTTTTAACCTATAAAACACCAAAAATAATCCAAAAACTAGTTTTATGACCTATCCATATAAGTAGGATAGAACTCAAGTTAATGGGTAGGAGCACTGGAGAGTCTTATATAACCTATAATCATCTAAAAAACCATTATATCCCCTTTAGATGCTTATTCTCCTTAATTTTTCCAATTGGGTCACTACCAAGGGTTTTAGAGGGTTTAGAGTACTTTTGCCCTCTAAAGATTATTCATACAGGTCTGATGTTGGATTTATGAAACAATTCCACTAATTCCTTTTTAAAGACATCCTTAAACATCCCCCAACTCCTCATATTCCCATGAAAATTCTTCAAGTGGGTGTGAGCATCTCAAGTTAGCCTCTCAAGCTTTGTTATCCATTCTACATAGGCTTAAGTTGGTCTGAGCCAATAAATGGATTACTTGTGACCTAATTTGCATTATAATAGCTTTAAAACACCTAATATCTTCCCACAAACTTATTATAAGGATTTATAATATCTATTTATAGCTAGAAGTGATAGCAGACCCCCTTGAGGGTTTTAGGCCTAGACTAGACCAAGTAGGTTTGCCTACATACTTGTGAGTTTGGACTACCCTATTGAGTTTCTATCCCCTCTATCTAGTTTTTAAAGTTGTTCCATGTGTGAGACAACTCTCAAAATCCTTATACAATCTCTCACCAACCCATAACTCACTTTATCATCTTCTTTCTCTAAAAATTGTAGGTTTATACCCTTGGGGAGTGCCCTCTATTTGAGTTAAAATAGAGGGCATCTCCCCTATAGCCTCAGCAAAAATGAACATGTGAGGGTTTTCCCTAAGTTATAAGGATGTTTTTTATAATTTTTCATGGCTTTATCATATCAATTCTCCCTTCAAATCTCATAAAATCCAAAACAAACTTCTAAGACAATGATTGTGTGCATGTTTTACAAGTATATGTTGTAGTTTATTTATGAGGGGCATTCTAGGATTTATTTTCATGTCATGATCATCATGAGAAGTCACAATAACTTTTTAGGAATCTCTAACCATGCCTAATACTTATGTTTCATTTCTAACTCAAGGTGTCTTCACCTCTTCTTGTCATACTCAGTTACAGTCAACTATGACTTTATTATCTTTCTTAGAGAATCACACCTGTAGGTATATACTTGCTTTTTTAGACTGTGAATATGATTCAAAAATAACTTATTAAGTTATCAAGGCTATTTTACAATCAATTATATCTATTTATTTCATGTTTATGCTATTCCAACTTTAAATAGTCACTCTTTTAGGTCACTACATACATAGTCAATTATAGTTGACCCTATTAAGGCAAAATGGAATCTCGTAGGTTGATTTTTCAACTTAAATCCTATGTCATTTAGTATAGGGTCCCTCTAAGGTCATTAAATCAAGTTTAATTAAACCAATGTTCATGTTTTTAGGTCTAGTGTCACCAAAGTTTGCTTCATGAGTTTGTGAGTCACCTACAGTCAAGTTGGAGGTGACTTTTTTGGGCAATTTACACCTCTAGGAGTTCATGTAGGATAAATCATTGAAATTTAACCACTTATGATGACCTTTGAACCAAAAATGTGCTCTTCAACTCAATGTGACAATTTAATTATGGGTGTGTGTTTTTATATGGTAGCCTTATGGTCTAAAATCATTTGAAAATCCAAAACTATAGACAACACTAAAGAAATATAGTGAACAAAAGTGTAACTTTGAAGCCTCCATACATTTTTTTCCTTTATTCAAACATCCCCTTTATTTTATAAGGTTCTACACCTTCATGAATTCCACAAGGTGGATACATTAAAACTCTTCCAAACATCATGTTACCTCATCATATAATCACACTAAAAGTGGTTAGGGCTCTATTTTAGATTTTTTAGGGAACTTTTCTCTAATCTTAGTGCCTTCATATGCACATAACATCTTCCAACCTTCCTATCACTTTTGGCCTCAAGAATGATTGTAATGGCATATTCAACACATAAAAACTTCATGAGGGTTTTAAATCATGTAAAACTCTTCCATGACCATGCTTAGGTTTCTATGTAAGGCTACTTGTAGGTGGACATCTCAATATGCAGGCAATGACTATGAATAAAGGTAGTGTGCATATGATATAACTTCATACTTGGTTCTCAAGGCATATCCATCTTCTTATAACCTACTTAAGGCCTCAAAACACATTATAACATCCTTATGAAATAATCCAAAGTCTTTGTTAGTGCCACCTATAAGCAAACATTTTAATGTTTAGGCATTGAGTGTGGATATGGGCTCTATATATCGAGTGTGACCTTATGGTTCATCTTGAACCTCTTCAACTTCTTCAAACAAGACTTTTCAACCATGAAGTGTTTGAAACCAAATAATTTATCTTTTTCAATGTGATTGATCTTCTCTATAACTCTTATAAGTGCTCATTCATGGTGTATGACTATGCATATATAAAGGTTGACTATCATAGTCTATCATATGTGTCATTTGGAATGTTTGGATTACTATCTCAGTCTTCAATAATATTACCAACATCTTGAACTCTTAATATACCCTCCATGAATGTTTTCACACTTTAAGACACCATGACTATAGTTGAAAGCTTACTGGGAATTGATTGTGTGTTGCAAAAGACTTTTTATTTTATCAACACATGATCTTGAGAGACATAGCTTTGAAATAAGGTGATTGATATGACATGAAAACATTACAAAGAAAGAACCTTCTATAAGTGGTGAAATTTGGTTGCTAGTCCACTAGTGACATCTTCTTACAATTTGAACTATTTTACCTATCAAATCACTTCCAACCATGAAACCAAACATGAGAAAATTAATCCAACATCCTATGGAAGAAAATTCATCAACTAAGTTATATGTATTATCTCCAACAAGAGAAAAACCTGCAAGGTGTGGTAAATAACAAGCATAAATGGATAGTCAACTTGTTAAGAATGGTTCATAAAGTATAGGAAACAATTCTTCCAAATATAAAAATGAAAATTAATCAAACCAAGTTTAATATCCACCACCAAGATCATTTGACTTGGAATTCCTCCTATTGGTTGTACCATCAGAAGACCTGTTGACCAGTTTTTCTTGCCTAGTGGAGTGATGGAGAGATAGAGTGGTTTTGGTCCAATTATATCACTTTCAAAGTAGATCAAGCATGGAAATGGAGTTAGGGAAGATTAAATATCATTACATAATATTATCTCACATGCCACTCTCTCACATAAGCCATACAACTAGAAAAACTCCTCCTTTCTCACTTATTTTCTTGATTTTTAGTTAAGAACTTGCAAGCTTCTATTACTAATGACATTACTAACAAGGAATCTGATAGGTATTGACATTAGGCATGTTTATAAAGAGTTTAGAAAACTTTTCTATGTAATAAAACATTACCACCCTCATTAATGACTCATATATGACCCCTAAGTGACATAAAATGACATAAGGACTAAATGTGACCATGACCAAGGCTAATAAGACATTAAATCACATCAAATGAACCATGACACACCTCATGAAATTATAATATACCCCTATATCTAGGGGTCAAAATAGTCATCATTCTTAGCAATTTCCCAAGGGTGGTATGCTTGCTATACCAAGATCAGTTGCCTAATCCTATATATTGGGACATGGAGTCACCTATACACTAGTTTGGCACACAATTTTCCTTTGACACCACAACAAACATAAAGGAAAGACACACAAAACAAGACACACCTAAAAAAACATAAGTGTTCACCTAGAACACTTATGGAACACAACACAATAGAAAGAAAGACACACACACACACACCTATTATATTATTTACAAAACCTTACTCATAAGGAGAAAAACATCTTATCATACCTCAACCAAGTTTAAAAATAGTTCTTTCATATTATTCACTCCATGAAGGCAATCTATCATGAGGAGCATGTTTATCATCTAATACTAGCATATGTAGGTGATCAAGAAGTTTAATACCTTTGTGTCTTCTTAGGCCTACAAGTGAACTATTTGAGGCCTTCATGAATGATATTTCTTTATCTATAAGAGACTTGATTGGAGCTTAAATCCTCTTGATCACTACCATATCTGATATGCCCTCCTCTTGAGGCTAATAAGTCCATGATTCTTTTGGACTGTAGATCTATCTTCTTCTGCATGATGTGCTTGATACATGAAAACATCAAGTTAGTCTTAATTTTGTTACACTATCTCTAAATGTGTCTCAACATCAGATTGAGATTTTGAATCTCCTTTAATCACAACCAAATCTGCCTTAACCTCATTCTCTATGTCTACAACTTACTGAGCAATAGATTCATCAAGTTCTTTCATAACTAAAAACTCTTGATCAATAGAATGGCATTCATTTTCATGTTTGAAAATAACACTTGACAATTTTCTCAGTAGTCTCATTAGCAATTTTGACACCAGATATAGAATCTCTTGTACAAAAGGGAGTCATACCCAACTTGTGAAAAAATTTGCATGTGGTGTTCAACCTTTGCCATAGTTCATCCTCACTCATAACATTGCACTCTTTTCCATGCTTGGTAAGACATTCAACATCAGATATAGACTTATTAGGAGGGGAAGTAGCATTATCTAATTGATCAAACTCTTGACATATGACATTGAACCTTTGCCATAATTCATCCTCCTCTACCTCATGAGTATCATCATCAAGGGAATATTCATCAATAGTAGGTATAAAGACATCATTCTTCCTACTATGTTGATAAATTAGTTTCTTAAACCTATGATCATCATACTCATGAATCATGTAGTTACCTTCATCAGCTTATGAGAATGAATGTTTGACACATACCTCGGCTCCCTGAAATGGCTCTTCATACATGATATAAGTGCCAAGGTTATTTTTATCAAAGTATACATAAGTATCATGCTCATAATAATTTTCACCATACTCATCTAGAAATAATTCAGCCATGCCTTCAAGTTTAAAAGCAGCAGAATCATCCACATTGGACTCCTCATTGATTACATAATTCAAGTTAGAGCTTATTTCAATGTACGGATAAAAATGAAACCTTGTAATAGGTTGAGTTATTATGGTCATGTTGGTCCCATACCTTGTCTTAAAGGCCAAGAAGGACCAATCATCTGAGAGGTAGCCACCTATCTTGGCTATAAATTCCCTTGAAAAATAGATTGTAAAATGAGCTAGAAGGCCTACAATAATGTCTTGAAGGATGGGAAAACTAAGATAATCATGTAGGAAACCCTTCAAAAATTTTATCAACCCTATGGTCTTAGTAGGTGTACCATATATCTAAATCATTCCTTTCTTATGGGGTTCATATTTTAGGCCTAACTTATCAGCTACAACATTGGGCATGACTAATGTAAAAGCACCACTATCAACTATGCAATTGTGTACTAGTTTATCACCCACTATGAGGGTGAGGTTGAAGGGTGGAGGATTCTTAGTTGTAGAAGATGGTTCAAAAATGGTGTTAGGTAATTTTTTAAGAGAAACATGACTATTAGTTTTACTTGAAGGTGAAGGACTATTAGGAATAATGGACAACTGCTTTTGTAAAAGTTATTTTTGGCTAGGCATATGGAGGATATCCCATAAAGAGATAGATGCTTTGGAATTTTTAAAAGAATACACTATTTTTATGGCATTATTACTCACCTTATCTTTAGTCTTTTGAGGCAAAATATTGTTTTAAACTTGAGTAATTGAAACACCTTGAGCAGACCTTACCATATTTTCACTTGGAGGAGGTGTAGGTGTGTTTGGGATTGTCATGCTTGCATCCATGGTTTATTTCCTTATGTAAGGATTAGATGAACTTGTATGCATGATATTATCACCTCTTAAATCCTTCATTTTGGCCTTTGTGTTGTCTTCAATAGAGGTTCTTTGATTGAGCACAAAAGTGTCTTCTACCAAGAATTATGTGAACCTTTCTTCTCGAGGTTGTCAATCCTCATTTTCTTGCATCATGACTTCATATTTAATTGATAGAAGAGGAATGACTCCTCATTTAAAAACTATACCTTTCTATCCACCCTCATTGGCATCCATGAATTGGCATTATTTCTAATATTCTCCTTGTACCAAGTTACTATGCACCGGTACTATCTCTCTTACATTGGTAGTGAAGTTGGGATTGTACACATTGGAAGGAATATTGAAGTTAAGATTCCTTTGACCTATTCCTCTCCCATATGGTTTTCCTTATTATTGATGATATGGATATGTATTTTAATGAGCACTTTGTTACCTAAGCTTAGCTCTTAACATTTGAATTTTTGCATATGGATCCATGGCATCATCTACCTTATTAGGAGTAGTCTTTAGCTTCGAATTAGCATTAAGAATTGGATAAATGTTTGGATTATTACCAGGAGTATTAGGAAAAATATGCATAAACACCTTAGGAGGAAAATTTCCTACTTTAATAAGGCCATTCCCATCTCTAATAGCAAGTTCATATGCTTCGGGAAGAGTGAAACCACCCATAAATTGCATCATGATAGCAATATCAATACCAAGAGCTCTCAAGTATGTAGGGAACACAAAGATAGTAGGTGGTCTCATGGGAAGATGCAATCTATACCAACTCTTTTGAAACCTCTCATTGAAATCATGCATTATTTCCTTGGGAGTTCTTTTGATCACATTGAGCTGATGTATGAGAGAATTATGGTCACTTTCATCTTCAAACCTTGAATTTAACAACATTCCAAAGTCATCCCATGATGTTATGCATCCATTGGGAAAATTCCTATACCAATCAAGTGTTTTCCCTTTAAGGGACATGGAAAAGAGTCTAATGGCAATATTCTCTTTAGTGACGTTGTGGAAACTACAAAAATTAGATATATCCCTGATGTGTTCACTAGGTGTGACATGACTCTCACTATTGAATGTAGGCACACTCTTTGTAGCATTAGGAGGAATGTCATCATAAGCTTGAAGGTAAATTGGATTTTGATTATTAAAGGTACGAAAGGCATGTTTCATAGCTATGTTTTCTTCAAGATCTTCTATCTCTTCACTTTCTTGGCTAGCAAAATCTTCTTAATCTTTAAAAGGCAGATTAGGATGAGGGTATTCAAATTCAAGAGGAAGTTCATGTTGAATAGGTGGATTGATAGGATTGAAAACTCTACTAGATGATGGCATAGTAAGGACCATGAAGTATGAGAGTAAACTTATGACAAAAAAATTTAATGAACTAGATTTTAACTTGAATAGAGTCACCAACTATGGAATAGCACACCAATTTTTAGTTGATGTTATCAAGACAATCATTCACCTTGACAAGTTGTATTCAATACAATGGGTCCCACTAGGAATGTTAGAATTGTTGTCACCAAATATTTCACCCTATATAAGGGTGTTAAATCATCCTCCAAATTTTTCTAACAATGTAATACTTCTAGGTATGTGCATTTACCTATAGTAAAATTAGACCTCTAGGTTTAATGGCTAACTCCTTGAATATGCCTTGAAGTGTTTATCACCTAACTAATTGTTTCATTTTGGGAAAAGGGATAGAATTTTGCATGAAAAAAAAACTAATATAATGGGGTTATACACTATAATTATTTCCACAATACCATCATACTTCTTTCACTAAGAAATAAACCTTACAACACTAGTCTAAAAGTCCTAGAATATACTAGCATAAGCATTTTAATTATGAAGGTGACATGAAAGATGACTATCCAAGGTAAGTGAAAACATAGATCAGTTTTAGATAATAAATCTCATTTTACACTTGAGAATAGATCCATACACTTAACAAAACTTCATATGACTTGTTAGAGTGTAATCACTTGCATCAAACATGGAAGGATTAAGGGAAAGCAAGGATAGATGAATATCTCTTAACTATTCACTATACATCTCTTCACACACTTTTAAAAGATGATATATGAACTCAAACTAGATTTTATTTATTATTTTAAGGAAAATTAAAATTTAAAAACTAGTAAAGCTTCACCATACATGGTGTGGTATATGTTTATGAGAGCCAAAATGGCTACTACTTATAAAATTGGAGAGAGAAGAAGAGAATTAAGTCCAAGAGTCACTAAAACATGTGTTATAATGATAAAATGAGTTACACATGTAGGAGAGAGGAATGTGTAATATACCATACAAGGTATTTGTGGATAAATATCCCTCAAAGCATGAAACTCCTAAAATTTGGTGTAGGACTCTTCAATTATTTGCTCAAAAAATTGCCTTCATCATTTGGCCTTCTTGGAAATCCCACAATATACTATGGATATATGTAATGATTAAAATAAGAGGTATGGGTTGTATACATTCTCTAAAACTCATTGGATGTGTCCCTCATCATCAGGATTCTTTTAGACATGGGTTATCACTGCTTACAGTCCAAATAACTCCTCTTCCATTCACCTTGCACACCTAGCACCAAATTTGCCTTAAGTTTTCCAATTTTATCTATATATATTAGTTTATGACACCTTTTATGACACCTCATGTACATAGACTCCTCAATAATACCATAAAATGACTCACACTTAAAGTTTTCACTCTCTCACTAGCTTGTTCACTATGTCAGTTCAAACTAGCCAAGATGAAGGCACTTGCAAAGACACTTGTGAGATTTTTTTATGCATAAAATGTAAATTATGGTTTATATGATGTCCAAAATATCTTTAAAATTGACTTTCATCCTTTGACTCTACCTTGAACTTGTAAAACACCATAAATAGTCTAAAAAACTAGTTTTGTGCCCTATTCGTACAAGCAGGGTAGAACTCAAATTGATGGGGAGGAGTCCTAGATATTCCTTTGTAACATAAAATCATATCCTAAGCCATTATATCCCCTTTATATGCTTATTATCCTTCATTTTCCTAATTGGGTCACTGCCAATGGTTTTAGAGGGTTTAGAGTACTTTTACCCTCTAAATATTATTCATACAGGTCTAACATTGGATTTACAAAAAAATTCCATAAAATAATTTTTAAATACCTCCTTAAACATCCCCTAAATCCTAAAATTCCCATGAAAAGTATCCAAGTAGGTATGATCATCTCAAGTTAGCCTCTCGAGCTTTGTTCTCCATTCTACATAGGCTTGAGTTGGTATGAGCCAAGAAATGGCTTACCTATGACTTAATTCGAATTAAAATAGATTTAAAACACCTCATATATTCTTAAAAACCTATTTCAAGGCTTTATAATATCTATTCAGTGCTAGAAGTGATAGCAGACCCCATTGAGGGTTTTAGGCCTAGACTAGACTAAGCAGGTTTGCCTGCATACTTATGGGTTTGGACCACCCTATTGATTTTTTATCTACTCTAACTAGTTTTTCATGTTTTAAATGTGTTACATAACTCTAAAATCCTTATGTAAAGTCTCACCAACCCCTATCTCACTTTTTCATCTTCTTTCTCCAAAACATGTAGGTTTGTACCCTTCGGGAGTGCCCTCTATCTGAGATAAAATAGAGGGAATCTTCCCTATATCCTTATAAAAAATGAACATATGAGGGTTTTACCCAAGTTATGATGATGTTTTTTACAAATTTTCATGGCTTGATCATATCAATTTCCCCTTCAAATCTCATAAAACCCAAAACAAACTTCTAAGATGTTGATTGTGTGCATGTTTTACAAGTATAGGTTATAGGTTATTTCTAAGGGCCTTTCTAGGCTTTATTTTCATGACATGGGCATCATTAAAATTCACAATCACTTTTAGTAAGATATAACCATGCTTAATACTTATTTTTCATTGCCAACTCAAGGTGCCTTCACCACTTCTTGACATACTCAGTTACAGTCAATTGTGATTATATTGTCTTACTTAGGGAATCACACTTATAGTAAATACTTTAATTATTGGACCTTGAATATGATTCCAAAAGACCTTATTGAAGTTATCAAGTCTATTTGACAATCATTTATATCTATTCAGTTCATTTTCAAGTTATACCAACTTGAAATAGTCATACTTTAGGTCAATGCATACATAGTCAATTGTAGTTGACCCTATTGAAGCAAAAGGGAATCTTGTAGGTTGATTTTTCTCCTTGAAACCTATGTCATGTATTATAGGGTCCTTATGAGGCCATTAAATCAAATTCAACCAGACAATGTTCATGTATTCGGGTTTAATGTCACCAAAGTTTGCTTCATGAGTTTGTGTGTCACCTACAGTCAGGTTATAGGTGACTTTTTGGGAAATGTACACCTGTAGGTGTTCATGTAGGATAAATCATTGAAATTCAACCCTTTATTATGACCTTTTAACCACAAATTTTCTCTTCAACTCAATAGGACCATTTAATCATGGGTATCTGTTTCTATAATACATCCTTATGGTGTAGAGTCATTTAAAAATCCAAAAATATAGACAACACTAAAGAAATATAGTGAACAAAAGTGCAACTTTGAAACCTCCATACATTGTCTTCCTTTAGTTAAACATCCCCTCTATTTTTTAGGGTTATACCCATCATGAAGGATACAAGGTGGATACATCAAAACTCTTCCAAACATCATGCTACCTCATCATATAATCACACCAAAAGTGGCTAGGGCTCTATTTTAGAGATTTTAGGGAACTGGTCCCTAATCTTAGTTCCTTCATATGCACATAACTTCTTCCAACCTGCCTATCACTTTTAGCCTCAAACATGATTTTCATGGCATCTTCAACACATACAAACTTCATGAGGGTTTTAAAGCATGCCAAAATCTTCCATGACCATGCTCAAGTTTCTCTATAAGGCCATCTATAGGTGGACATCTCAATATGCAGGCAGTAACTATGAATAAAGTTTGTGTGCATATGATATGACTTCATACTTGGTTCTTAAGGAATATCCATATTTTCATAACATTATGAAGGCCTCAAAACATGTTATAACATCTTTATGAAACAATCCTAAGTCTTTGTCAGTGCCACTTATAGGTAGGCATTTCAATGTGCAAGAAGTGAGTGTGCATATGGGATTTATGTATGGAGTGTGACCTTATGGTTCATATTGAACCTCTTCACCTTCTCTTAACAAGACTTTTGAACCATGAAGTGATTAAACCAAATAATTAATCTTTTTCAATGTGATTGATCATATCTATAACACCTGTAGGTGCTCATTCATGGTGGATGATTGTGCATATATGAAACTTGACTATCACAGTCCATCATATGTGTCATTTGGAAGGTTTTTAATAATATCTCATGCTCCAATAATATTTCTAACATCTTTAATTCTTTATATACCTTCCATGAGCATTTTCATGCTTCAACACCATGACTAAAGTTAGATGCTTGTTGGGAATTGAATGTGTGTTATAAATGACTATGTATTTGATCAATACATGATATTAAGATACCTATATTGGAAATAAGGTGATTAATATGACATTAAAACATGAAGCACAACATATCACATTCACATGAAACCATTGCAGACAAAGAACCTTTTGAAAGTGGTGAAATCTGTCTGCTAGTCCACTAATGACATCTTCCTATAATTTGAATTGTTTGACCAATAAAATCACTTACAAATATGAAAATAAACATGGTAAACATTATATAAGTAATCCAACATCCTCTAGAAGAAAATTCATAAATTGAGTTGTATGGACTAGCTTAAATTGGAGTAAAACTTGTAGGGTGTGGGAAAAAACAAGTAGAAATAGATAATCAACTTTCTAAGAATGGTTCATAAAGTATAGGCAACCATTCTTCCAAATAAAAACATGAAAATTAATTAGACCAAGTGTACTATCCACCACCAAAATATTTAACTTGGAAGTTCTACTAGTAGTCATACCATCAAAAGACCTATTGACCAGTTTTTCTTGCCTAGTGGAGTGATGGAGAGATAGAATGGATTTGGTCCAATTTTTATAGTTATAAATAAGATAAATCATGTAAATTGGGTTATGTAAGTTGAAATATTACTACATAATCTTCTCCCATGTTCCACTCTCTCCCATAATATGTACAACTACAAAAACTCCTCCTTTTTCACTTATTTTCTTGATTTTTAGTTAAGAACCTGCAAGTTTCTATTAGTAATGACATTCTTGACAAGGAATAGGATAGGTACTGAAATTAGGGATATTTATAAGGAGTTTATAACAATTTTATACCTAATAAAACCATACCACCCTCATCAATGACCCATATATGACCCTTAAGTGGCATAAAATGACACAAGGACTACATATGACCTTGACCAAGGCTAATAAGACATTAAATCACATAATATGAACCATGAAACACCCCATTAAATTATAATATACACCTTATCAATTTTTGGACTATAGGTGGTTGACCTATTTTGATTATGGGTCAAAATAGTCAACATTCTTGGCGATTTCCCAAGGGTGGTATGCTTTCTATACCAAGACCAGTTACCTAATCCTATCCATTTGGCCATGGAGTCACCTATACACTAGTTTTACACACAATTTACCTTTTAAACCACATAAAACACAAAGGAAAGACACACAAAATAAGACACATCCAAAATAAATACACATGTGTTCAACTACAACACTTATGGAACACAACACAACTAAAGGAAAGACACACACACCTATTCTATTATTTACAAAACCTCACTCTTAAGGTGAAAAATATATTATCATACATCAAAAAGGGTTAAAAATAGTTATTCTTTCATATTTATCATTCCATGAAGGCAATCTAGCATGAGGAGCATGTTCATCATCAACCACTTGCATATGTAGGTGATCAAGAAGTGTACTACCATTATGTCTTCATAGGTCTACAAGTGAACTATTTGGAGCCTTCATAAATGATCTTTCTTGATATTTAAGATCCTTTATTGGATCTGTAATCCTTTTGACCACTGCCATATCTTATATACCCTCCTCAAACTATAGATTAGACTATATGATAATTGCCTCAACCTTTATATCTTCTTGTGCATGATGTGCTTGATACATAGAAACATTAAGTTGGTCTTCATTTTGTTCCACCATATATGAATGTGGCTCAACATCATATTAAGCTTTTGACTATCCTTGAATCACAACAAAATTTGCCTTGACCTCATTCTCCATATCTACAACTTATTGTGTAATAGTTTTATCAAGCTCTTTCATAACTGCAAACTCTTGATCAACAAAATGACATTAATTTCCATGTTTGAAAGAACACTTGAAATTTTTATTTTTGGTCCCATTATCAATTTTGATACCAGATATAAAATCTCTTGGTGAAAATGGAGTCTTACTTAACTTGTCAAATTATTTACATATGGCATTGAACCTTTGCCATAGTCCATCCTCACTCACAACATGACAATCTTTTCCATGCTTTGTAAGACATTCAATATCAGATATAGACTTCTTAGGAGGGGAAGTAACATTACCTAATTGATCAAACTCTTGACATATGGCATTGATCATTTACCATAAGTCATCCTCCTCTACCTCATGAGTGTCATCATCAAGCGTAGCTTCATCAATAGCAGGTAGAAAGACATCATTCCTCCCAATATGGTGATTAATTAGGTTCTTCAACCTATCATCATCATACTCATGAATCATGTAGTTACCTCTAATATCTTTTGATAAATAATGTTTGACACTTACCTTATCTCCCTTAAATGGCTCTTCATGCATGATATAAGTGCTAAGGTAAGTTTGCTCAAATTATTCATAAGGATCATGCTCATAAGCATCTACACCATACTCATCTAAAAACAAGTCAGCTATGCCTTCAAGCTTAGAAGAAGCACAATCATCCACATTAGACTCCTCCTTCTCATTGATTACACAATTCAAATTAGAGCTTATTTCAATGTAGGGCTCAATATGAAACCTTGTAAGAGGTTGAGTTCTTATGGTCACCTTGGTTCCTTATCCCAAAGGCCAAAAAGGACTAATTAGCTAAGTAGTAGACACCTATCTTGGCTATAAATTCACTTGAAAGATAGATTGAAAAATGAGCAATAAGGTCTGCAACAACGTCTTGAATGATGGGAAAACTATGACAATCATGCAAGAAAACATTCAACTTTTTTATCAATCCTAAATTCTTAGAAAGTGTACCATCTATCTAAAGCACTCCTTTATTATGGGGTTAATATTTTATGCCTAACTTATCAGCTAAAACCTTGGACATGAATGATGTAGAAACACCACTATCAACTATGCAATTGTGTGCTAGTTTGTCACCCATTATGAGGATGAAGTAGAAGGGTGGAGGCTTATCAGATTTAGTATATGGTTTAATAATGGTATTAGGGACATTTGTAATAAAAACATGAATATGACTTTGACTTGAAGTTGAAGGACTATTAGGAATAATGGACAGCTACTTTTGCAAAATTTCTTTTTGACTAGGGATATGGAGGACATCCCACAAAGTGATAGATACTTAGGTATTTTCCAAAAAATCCACTATGTTTAGATCATTATTACTCACATTATCTTGAGTCTTTAGAGGCAAAGTATTATTTGGAACTTGATGGATTAAAACACCTTGAGCAGACCTTAATATATTTTGAATTTGAAGAGGTATAGGTGTGTTTAGAATTATCGTGCTTCCAACCATGCTTTGTTTCCTTGAAGAAGGATTATATGAACTTGTAGGAATGTTATTATCACCTCTTAGAGACTTTATTTTGGCCCTTGTGTTATCTATAGTATAGGTTCCTTTATTGAACACAAAAGTGTCTTTCATCAAGAAGTTTGTGAAGCTTTCTCCTTAAGGCTATCAATCCTCATTTGCTTGCATCATGACTTCATCTTCAACTGATAGGAGAGGAGTAAATCCTCCTTAAATAACTAGAGTTTTCTCTCCACCCTCATTATCATCCATGAATTGGCCTTGTTACCAATCTTATCCTTTCACCAAGTTTTTATACACTAATACAATCTCTCTTACATTGCTAATGGAGTTAGGATTGTACATATTGGTAGGCCTATTAAAGTTAGGTAGCCATTGACCTCTTCCTCTCACATATTGTTGTCCATATTGCTACTGATAGGGATATGGATTTTGATGAGAACCTTGTTCCCTAAGCTAAACTCTTAACATTTGAATGTTTTAATATGGATTGATGGCATCATCTACCTTCTTGAGAGTTATCTTTGGCTTGGCATTAACATTAGGAATTAGAGAAATGTTTGGAGTATTAGTGGGATTATTAGGCAACAGATGTATAAACACCTTAGGAAGAAACTTTCTTACTTAAATGAGGCTATTTTAAGCTCTAATATCAATTTCATATGCTTTGGGAAGTGTGAAACCACACATGGATTAAATCATGATAGCAATATCAGTACCAATGGCTCTCAAGTTTGTAGGGAACACAAAGCTAGCAAGTAGTCTTATTGGAGGAGGTAATCTATACCATGTCTTTTGAAACCTTTCATTGAATTCATGCATTTTTTCCTTGAGATATATTTTGATCATATTGAACTAATGTATGAGATAAGTATGGTCATTTTCATCTTCAAAGCTTGAAGTTAGTAACACTCTAAATTCATCCCATGATGTGATGCATCCACTGGGCAAAATCCTATACCAATCAAGTGTTTTCCTTCTAAGGGACATGGCAAGGAATCTAATGGAAATGTTTTTTTAGTGATATTATGGAAACTACAAAAATTAGAGATATTCTTAATGTGTTCACTAGGTGTGACATGACTCTCACCATTGAATGTAGGTGTTTCAATTAATTTCTATTCATTTCTTAATTTAGAAGCAAGTAAGAAACTAATAAAAGGGGTGTCTAACAAAATATTTGGTAAAAGTGTGTGCATGATCCAAATGATGATGGGAACTCCTCTTTATCTTATAAGGAATAACCTGTGAATAATAAAGATGCTAGAAAAAAGGGTTGTTAGCAAAATAGTTGAGTGGACTACCTAGCATGAGCTAGATCCAAGAAGCGTATGCTTGTGAGGAGGTTGTCAATCCACTATTTATAACAATTAACTTGATATTGATAAAAAGAAAGAAACACTTGCATTCAATAGCATGAAAGTAAATGCATGCAAGAAGAGGAAAATGAAATACCTATTCAATAAAAATGACTAAATGTAGCAAAATTAGGTCAATACGCATGTTATGATAGTTGGGGTTAGGTTCAAAAAATCAAATAAGTCTTTGTGAACAAGCAAAAACACAAAGAATAGGGTTTATTTGGGGTTAAGGGGCTGAAAATAACTTGCTCTTATTTTTTCCATAATGACCATCAATGGTTGGGTGAATGTTCAGTGGTTGGGCTAACTTTCAGCATTTGGGGTGACCATCAATCATTGAGTTAATCATCAATGGTTAGGCTAACCATTGGTGGTTGCTTATTTGTTTTTAGGAATGTTAAAAAAAGTAATAGTAGACTAGGTAAATGATCAGATAGGGTTTGAATATGGATCTAGTCAGAAATAGAAGGTAGGTGAATACGTCTAATTAGGTTAGGGGATTTGAAAATAAAATATAACAAATAAACAAGAACAAAGTTACCTATAACTTGTTAGATGGTTGATGGAAGGCTGAAGCAATTTGGCCAAAGTGATAGTACTTTGGCTTTGAGAGCAATCCTGACAGAGGTTTGAGTCTATGTTGTTGTTGCTTTCTTATTAAAGGGATGTTGGATATCTATGTAAGAGGATTTGATAGCCTAGACATGAATTTATGGATTTTTGGATCCTTTTCACTTCCTACTTCTCTCCTTTTATAGGATGAATTTACTAATTATGTAGGAGGAAGTTACTAATTAGATAGGAGGATAAAGTTTCCATTTATGATGCTATAAAGTTTGTTAGCATAACAAAATAGAAGTTGTTAAATTTTTCCATGCTTATCTCATACATATCTAGAAGTGGCTTTAAAGCAAGTTTGATGACCTGGCCATTGATGGTCAAGCTAACCATCAATGGTTAGGTTGATTATCAATGGTCGAATGCCTAAGGCAATTTGGTCAAAAAAGGGGTGTTTTAAAATTTTGAGTTAAATATGTTAAGTTAGTTGTTCGATAGGTTTAAGTTAATAAACTAGTTAGCTAACTAGGTGATCAACTAGACTCAAGGTCGGATGAGGGTCAAGGCACTTTGACATCTAAAATTATCATGTACAATTTTTGACTATCTACATTTTGCCCTTTTTTGTTATGTAGCTTTGATATAACAAGCAGCAAAATAAAATGAATGGATTATTGAGTTCTTCGAGTATGGGAGGAAGTGTTCCCCCTTAGAATAGGAGTCGATAGTCAAGATCGCATAAAGATTAAAGTTACCAATGTTGGTAAAAAAAGGTTGATGTTAGGGGGATGAATGATAGGGGTTACCGATCCATAATATCGGTCATAGCTAATCGGGTCAGTCCTATCAAGTCCTCTATATAGGGTCAGTGTTTTTGCAAGTATCTAAGGTAAGAAGTGCTCCCTTGAAAAACACAAATGGTCAGGCCATGCATGAGGTGGTATAAAGTTCAAATTTTTAACATGGAAAGGTTGGTTGATGTGATCAAAATGACCAAGTAGGGTCATCACATAACAAGTGAATAGTTTAGGTAAAAAATGACTAACATCAAGGTGGGCATGGTTAAATAGGTGGGTAGGAGAAGGGTACGCTCTAAGAGTGCAAGGTCTGGTTGAGGCAAGGATTAGGTGATCACCCAAAATTTTAGTACCTAAGTAGGGTATTTTTCAAAAAAGTTGAAAAGGGTGTGGGACCTTAACCATTCATGGTCAGGGAGTTACCCCAAGGTCGACCATAGATGGTCACCCTAACCATAAATGATCAAGAAAAACCCTAAAAAACCAAAAGCTAACAAGTAAAAATGTAAAACCATTTTTACCATTTGACTTTGTGATCTTAATGATTGGTACTCATGATTTTGAGCATTTTGTCATTTGGCATTGAGCTTGTTGAGGTGAAAAAGTGTGAGTGGTGGATTACGTGTGTTGAGTGAGAGTTGGCTCGATGGAGGGTGGGTGAAGATGTGGGTAAGGATGTGGGTGAGTGGTTAGATGAGGGCTTTGACCATGTCAGCAATTACGAAATGAGGTAGGTATCTTTTTGTGAAATTGATAGGTAGTGGTGGCAATTTATTTATAAGTGGTATTGAGTAGATTGAATCAAGGTTAATAGTGATTTGAAAATGGTGTGGGTGGGTTTTTAGGGGTTTTTGCCCTAATTGAGGTTTTGTTTGAATTTGGTCAATTTAGTAGGGGAAATTGAGAGTGGAAGGGTGTATTAGGTGTAATGAGGAAGGGAAGAATGTTAGGTAGGTTAAATTTAGAATTAATGTGGGTTATTGAGGTTTTTTGAGGGGTTTAGGGTTTGAGGGTTGCATCACTAATGGTCACACATAGTGATCGTCAATGGTTTGACCCGACCATCGATGGTCAAACTTAGGGGTAAAAGGGGTTCCTAAGGACTATCGACAGTTCAAAGAACTATCGGTAGTCAAAGGTTTTTTAGGGGTAGTGTTGGGTAAAAAGTGAAGCTAGTGATGGGTTTGTGAAATATTTAAAAGTTTTAAAGTTCTGTGAAATGTTAAATGTCAAAGAGTAAAATATGTTAATGTAGTTTTAAAGATGTTAAAAGGGTGTGAAAACATTTTGGAAGGTGTTAAAGTTATTATGGTTAAGATGTTGTGAAGTTTTAAATATTTTGTAGAGATGTGTACAATGTTATAAAAAAGTCAAATGTAGGGTTTATAAGATGAGATTTTTAAAAGGGTTAGGAGGTAGAGTGAGGTGAAAGACATGTTAGGTATGGAAAAATAATGTGTTAGGGTGTAGGTGGTAGTGTCAAGAGCCATCATTGATGATGTACGTGTTGCAAATGATTACATAGCATGGTACAAGATTAGATATGTAGAGACTAATTTTGGATGAGATGATAGGGGTCAGTAGCCCATGGACATGGATCCCATTAGGGCACTAGCATAAGGTGGTGGCTAGGATGGATAAGCACAGGCATCACTTGTAATAGAACAAACCTAGATCACTATATTATAGGGATAGGTAGCCACTTTATAGGGCCAAATTATCACTTTATAAAGTTAGGTGGTGATGATAATTAGAGAGCAAGATCAGGAAAGGATCTCTCTTGGGTTAGTAACATAAGAGAGAGATTCACTAAGGTAGAGGGTAGGAGTGGCGATAGCACTAGTAGGGGCACTGGTAGGGTGAATAGATATGATTCCTATGACATGGTACTTAGCCACCATTAAGGATTTAAGATATTATAAGGTGATAGTGCTAGCATTATTACCACTAGAGATGAGGTATGTAGAGTATAGGGCTAGCTTGGTAGGTGGTCCATCTATAGTTACTCTAAGATAGTGGCCCTCTATAGTGGGTCAGGCAGGGATATCAGGGGGACCACCACCAAATGGTAGTGTAGGTGTAGGTATAGCTGGTAGTGGTGCCCTAGGGGACTGATATGTGAGATTATAAGATGTATTTATTTTTTATTTTGATACCGGCCTATGTGTCAATGATGAGAGATGTATATATGAGAGAGCGATTTATGTATACATGATTATATATATTATTGTATTGCTTGATGATGACTTGATGATTATGTTTTGAAGTTAATATGTTTATTATGTTTTATGGATAATATTGACCCTATGATGATGATGTGATGATTATTTATGTTCATGAGATGATATGTGGATTGATGGTTTATTTCTTAGTAGAGGCATGTGATGATGTTTTTTTATGTTCATGTTTTTGGTATTTGAAGTACATGATTAGGGATAAGTTTTGATGATGGTTATGTAATGGTTATGTCTATGACATGATTACGGATATGTGATAGATGATGTGATTAGGCTATGGGTAATGTTGTTCATAGATGTTTATGCTTTGTGATTTGGATGGATATGATACAAACGATCATGGATGGTTTTGATTATTATCATTTAATGATGTTGTTTATGATATTATTATGGATATGTGATAGATGATGGCATAGATGATGTATATATGATCATGTGAAATAAAATGATGTCATAGTTTATAGATGTGGCATGGTTTTTATTTGGTGTGACTTATGGATAATGTTTATGTTGTATATGGTAAATGGTGGATGACATGGTTTATGTTATGTGTTATAATTTGGTTTGTAGATAGGATTATGGATATGTGATTATGGTTATGAATGTGGTTTGGTTATGGTTCATTAGTTTTGATGTTTATGAATGTTCATGGTATATGTTTTGATATGAGGAAATGGTAGGATGCTCATGCCCCATGCTCTATAAGGTGACATGTGGATTTGTAGTTTAGGCATATGATGACAGGTTAATGGATAATATGGTTTGTTTGTGTTTTGATAGATATGATGTTGAAGATTATGGATGATTTATGTGATGATAAAATGAGGGAATTAAAATGTGCTTATGGTTTTGAATTTAATATATTGATAGTTTTTGGTGATTATATTGTGGATGATGTGTTTGTTCATGGTCATGATCATGGATAGGATGGTTTGAATTATGATTTTGGATGACAAGGTTTATGATATGAGTGATGATGCAATTGATGTTGTTGTGTTGTATATGGATTAGTCTTCTAGATTAATGTTTTGAATGTTTGGATATGATATGGATTAATGGATTAAGATGGATTAATGCTAGGATGAAAATGATGTTAACTGTTTGGATATGATATGTGATATGAAAACACATAAAGTGTAGATTGCAAAGTAAATGTGGTAAAGGGATAATAATTATGAGACATATGTCTACATGAACTAATAATAATAGTGTAAGAAAAAATCATGAAGTGTTCATTGATAAAGGCCTAACAAAATTAAATTTAGATGCAAATTAATGAAAATAAGCCCTTCAAAGCCTTCACGTGAACATACTTTGATTGAAAAATAAGGTATCTTGATCACTTTGTGTCAAGTAAGATCATAGTCCCTTGATGTTAAAGAGGGTATGAAGGGAAAGTAGATGATAGGTAAATGGTTGAATGGGAAATGGGTAATATGGTAACCTGATGTGGGTTAGCTTTCCCCTTTTATAGGTGACCAAAGAATAGTAATAGCTAAGTCCATGCCTTAATATAATGTGTAGACTGATCGATGCAGGAAGTCTACTAATGCCATATGTAAAAGCTAATTATGGCTTGTTTACTTTGATTTTGACATAAAGTTATTTGTTGCTTTTGTTATTTTGAAAGGTTGGTGAAGTTGATCAATGTGGGAAGCTTCAAATGTTTGTTTTTGACAAACTTAACTTAGCCATCCTTCAAGGGAGTGGTCTAAAGTTGGATTTTTATAGATGTCCTTCAAGGGAGCAGTCTATCTTTAAGCACTTTAGTTTTGAGTAGTTATCCTTCAAGGGAGCAATCTGCTATGCTAGAGACATGGACTCAAGTGATATTTTGGTGTCCCAATTTAATTTTGAATGCTATTTTTATACATGGACAAGTATATTTAGGTTTAAAGATATACCTTTATGGAGGCAATACTTTTAACACAATAGGTTAATGATAGATGAGGGAAAGTGGTTTGAGAGACAACATATCATGGGATTCCATCTGATCAGAGATGAAAAGTATGCATGAGAACCATGACATGGATAGAGCCATGGTATCCATGATTAGGATTAGGCTATAACTATGATGGATAATCACATGGTCCTATGCTATAATCAATTATCCTCAAAGGCAGAGTGATAGGTGAATGTGTAGGGAAAGTGAAAATATCATAAACCAAGGGATGAGCTTAAGTTAGACACAAAGGTGAAAGTGATCCTACTTTAACAAAAAAAAGGATGTAGATTTGAAGCATTGAGAGGCTCAGGTTTTGGTTTGCCTTCGAGAGAAGACAAATGATAAGCTCTTGATCCATACTTATGGGTTATGATGTAGGGTCAAAGCCAATTGAAAGAAAACTTACCTCTTTTGCTTTTTTCCATATTAGTTACATGTTGATTTTACCTAAGGACAAGGTCTTCAATATTGAATTTTTGCCCTTTCAAGTTTTTATTGTAAGTGTGCTTGATCTATTCTTGATAAAGATGAAGATTATTAAGTGCCACAAGATAATACTCATCTAGTAGTTTAAGACAAACAAGATGTTCCTGATTATTATCACTCTCAAAAAATATCTCATGCAAAGATATGTGAAAAAAAGGAATCTGGACTTCGAGAGGCAAGACTGCCTCTGCTCTAAACATAAGAGAGAAAGGGGTAACACTCATACAGGATTGAATGCTAGTGTGATATACCCATAAAGTGAAGGGGAGGTGCAAATGCCAATCCCAACCTGAAGTATTTACTACTATGGTTAAAATTTTATTAAGGGTTTTTTTATAAGCTTCTCCATATCCATTTGCTTAGGGATGATAAGGCAAGGAAAATCTTAACTTGATCCCAAAATCATTACAAAGACCTTGGAATTTTTCATTTTTCAATTATTTTCCATTATCAGTGACAATATTATGGGGAACACCAAAGCGATAGATGATATGGTGATTGATGAAATTGATAATCTTTTTGATTTTGGTCAAGATAAGAGGAAGGGCTTCCACCAACTTGGTGAAATATTCAGTAGTAATAATGATGGATTGGTGTCATTTTGAATAATGAGGGTTAATTTCCCCAATAATATTGAGACCCCACTATAATAAGGGATAATATTTTTTGGATACTCAAAGGCCATGGGTAGGTGCATGATGTAAGTTAGCATGTTGTTGATATTTGACACACTTATTTACATAATCACAATAGTCCTGATTGAGGGTGAGCTATTAGTAGCCAAGGTGAAGGATAAATTTAGTGACAACTAGGCCACTAAAGTATCCCCCATATATTTTGTCATGAATTTCCTTGATAGCATGGGAAGTTTCATGACTATGAAGGTAACAGAGAAGGAGGCCATTGAATCCATGTTTATAAAGGATTCTACTTAGTATGGTGTAATGAGAGGTACTTGTTGATGTGGTGGATTGTACCCTCTGAAGGGAGGCTTAGCTCTCTTCATCCATGTGACATAATGGAGATATCCCTCTTGCTATGGATGGCAAATCATGAGGGATGAATCTGATTAGGGGCTAGCTCCCCTTGATGCACCTTGAGGCCCTGGATATCCTACTGCAAATTATGGGGGGATGAAAAGGGAGAGAAAATATTGAAAATGGGACCTAATCTAAGAGGTGATGCACCAAAATAATTGGTATACTCAACTTGGCATACACTTTGAACCATGGATAGCAAGCATACACTTCATTTAGGTGAGAAAAAATTCCTTGCATCAGTATTTTATTAGGGGGTCCTATGAAGATACAAGGTGGAAGAAAATAGCATAAGAGGTGTTTTAAACACATTGTTGGGTAGCCTATTCACTTGCCTATACTCGCTCTAGACACTTCCTGTGACTTGCAAAAAAATAAAATCACTATGCACTAGATATGATAGAATAAATTTATGAAAGCATGAAAATAAAATGACTTAACACAAGATAAAACCATAGACATGCAAAAGTGCAAGCTCAAAGGGAGGTAAAAATGCTTTTTATGATTCAAGGTAAATTCCTTCAGGGCTTCACCATACAAGTTGAGAGATCCCTTCTCAAAATGAGAAGTAACAATTATATAGATCAAGATGTTGATAGAACAAGGAAAGGAGACCCATGCTAGAGTCAAACACTTCTAAGACAAAAGACCATGCCACTACCATATTCTTCAAACTACGTGTGGAGACCATGCTGTAAACTTTCCAAACCACTATTTCTATTATCCTTGGGTTGAAAAAGCATGGGAAACTCATTCCTAGCAACTGACAAAGCCATTCTAAGTTATTGTGACTAATTGTACTCTCTTTAATGCCTGGATACAATTGGTTGTGCATTAATGGTGAAGCATGAAAAACATGGGATGTTGATCTCTATAGATCAAAAACCAATCTATTTATTGGTTTTTAGTAGATACTATTCTACCAAAATTTAGTAATTCCTTTTGTTGAGTGTGCCTATGCCACTTGTCTTTTTTTGAATGGTCATTGATTCTGCGTTTTGACTTTATCAAGTTGCTGGAAGTGTTCTAAGCTTTATCTTTTTTGCTTTATCTTTGCTCGTGTTTTGTCTCTTTCTTTTGATTTCTCTTTTTCTTTGGTTCCTTTTCTCTATAATTATCAGGCCTTTGGGCTCTCGATGATCTTCTACTCCTCGGTCCTCGGTCTTTGTCTTGTCTTCTTCCTCTCACATTTACTTGGGTTTTGGGCTCTTTGCCATCTTCTTTTCTATTGGTTCCTATTTAACTTATTTCTTCTTGTTTTCTTCCTGCCTATCTTCTTTATTTTCTGTCTCTTCTTTGCCTTTATCCTTGCTCAATTTCTCATTGTTTATGGTGGGCTTTTCTCTTGACAAGTCCTTTAGACATTTATCTAAAGGAATTCCTTCAGATAAAATATTCAAAGGATTTCCTTCACTTCTTTGTGGCCTTTAGGCTTTTGACTTTTGTGTGAGTGTCTATTTCCTTCGAACAAATGTCCAAAAGAATTCCTTCAAACATTTATCTAAAGGAATTCTTCCTTTGTGTCAGTCTTTTTCTTAAAGGGAAAGTGTCTTCGGGCCTCTCTTTCCTTTAGACAAATGTCTAAAGTAATTCCTTTGGACATTTGCCTAAAAGAAATCTCTTTTGGCTTGTCTTTTTTCTTAAAGGACAAGTTCCCTTCAAGCCTTTACCTCTTATCTTCCTCTTCTACTGGCTACCCTTTACAAGGGCCATTTATGCTCAGAAATACCCTTCAGTGGGAAAGATCCACTTGTTCATCACTTTCCCTCCACAAGGGCTACTTGGCCTCTGAATTGCCCTTCAAGATTTCTAAATTGGCCTTATTTATTGCTTAAGTGCCCTCCATAAGGGCACATACCCTTCAATGTTCCTACAATTGACCCTTTAAAAAAGTAAAAAGAGTCCTCTTACTTGACCAAGTGCCCTTCGTAAAGACACTTACCCTTCAAAACTTTTTCAATTGCCCTACACGTAGTTGAAGTGCCCTCTGAGGAAATTCTTTGCCTTTTATAAATGTCTAAGACCAAATTGAGTTATTATGGGTTGAAAACTCATAAATCTTTCAAGTAAAGGCACTTTGTAAACCTGATTCCTTCTTGATAGACCATGTTAAACTTCCTACAAGCCTCTACTTTATGTTTTACATCAACTTCTACCTATAAAACAAATAAGTAAAACCACTTGTAAAACCCAATTTGCACTACTGTAGGTGAAGCAATTGCTCTTGACAAACCCAAAATACACTTGGCAAGAAAAAGAGGAAAACACTTGGATTTTCATGGAACAGGCCTAATAAAGGGCACTTTGTATAAGGTAGCTGAGGGATGACTTATCCAAATCATGGATTGAATGACTCTTACCAAGACAAAGGAGGGGGTGTCCACTTTTGGCCTACAAGACCAAAAATTGGTCAACACATTTGGTGACTCACAGGGGAAAGCATGTTTTTTTATGCTTGGGAAGACTGGTAGCCTCAAAGTTCATTAGGCAAGGAGTCAAGATGCATCTTGAGCATGTTACAAACTGACCTTGAAAACCCAACAAGATAATAATTTACCCCAAACACATCAGGGAAAAAAACACATAACAAAGGCTAAAAACAACACACACATGCATAACAACACTTAGGGAAAACAAAATACAACCTATCAAAAAGTAAATTACTATGTATAGCTAACCAAACATGCTCTTCTCCCTCCTAGATCAAAGGGAAAACTTCTTAAGTCTCCTTCATGGTAAGAAAACTTATGGTGCCAGATAAGTGGTTGAATGGAATGGAAGCTTGGTGACTTGGCCTTCTTGCCTGCCACCTTGATTGGCTTGTATCCAATTAGATCAGGGTCAAACATGTCTCCAACATCTATGTTTCACTTTTCCATTTGAAACTTGATTCATGTTGGCCCCTCGTGTTGGTGTATTTTATCAAAAAATCAATGGCTACTAGCTTATCACCATAATCATCATTTATCTCATAGCCCCCTTGACATTCACCATGGACTGACTTATTCCCTTCAACTTCATTAATGAGCATGTCAAATTGATCTTCTACTTCATTATGGTTTTCTTGAAGAAGGGTGACCAATGTGGTGTCTGTAATGAGATCACAAACCACTTGCTCATCCCATAGAACATCACCTTCTTACTTGAGGCTCCCTTCTTCAAATCTTATATCAAAATGAATAGGCCTTTCTTTTGCTTGCTCAAAAATAAGAGTCTCTAGATGTTCAAAGACATGCTTCTGAAACTCCTTCATCTCAGGTCCCATGGCATGGTCACTATCCTCATCAAAGCAAAAAGGAAGTTCATCAAACAAAGGGGAAGAGAGCTCACCATGTTGATATTCTTCATCATCCATTGTTGACAAATAAAGTTTTTTAACCTCATCTTCATTTTGCTGGAACATTTGCATGTATTCATGACCTATGTCTTCTCCAACTGTGATGATGTCTTCACAAGGGGCTTTTATGATGATCTTCTCTCCATCATCACTTGAGAGGGCCTCTTGATTAGCCACAAATTGGATCCTCTCATATTCAGTTGCCTCTTCCAAAATAGGTTCCTCCTTGAGAAGGAATGAAGTGGAGGGCTGATGGTTAAACTCATGTGGAAGAGGAGGCAAACCTCGAGCTAGAATCGAATGATTCTCTTCCTTCCATTTGGCCAACACTTCATCCACATCAAATGTGGCTTGATAGCTATCTAGAAGGGGTGTATATGGGATATGTTTAGACATAAGATCTTCTGTTTGGTCTAAACCATCCATCACACCTTAGCTGAGGGACTTCATTCGAGACCCCAACTCTATAATTTGCTTGGCTATATTCTCTTGGAAGAGCCTTTCTTGGAGATCACATGCATCATTATGATGAGTAAGATCAGCCTCATATTCGTCAAGGTTTTGGGCAAAACCTTTCTCTTCCTCTTTCCTATCCCATGATTCCATCATTTCTTTCAAACTCATGACCTTGGGACTAGAACTATTCTCTTAAGAATAGGTAGTAGCTTCATCTTTTCCAAGGCCCTGAACTGGTCCATGATATGCCCTCCTAAAACTTGGGATCTTGGCATCATGTTGAAAGAGTTGAGGAGGTTGAAGAAGACTAGGAAGGATTCACTCATGCACATGAAGAGTTTCTTGAAGAGAGATGTGTTATTTTCCAAGAGACATAGGATGATTTCCTTCAAAGGAGGATTCATAGTATAAAGAATTGAGAAGGATAGCTTCCATGGGAGGCTGATCTAATGTTCTTTGGTGTTGAAAATCTAGATGCAAAGGATTAAGAGAAAGAGTAGATAATGCATCAGATGGGCAATAAAATTGGCTCATCTTATTTTGGTGAGTAAGAGCTATTTGATAGAAATGATTTGGTGTAAAAGAGGGGTTTTCCTTTTGAATAGGAGGAGGCTACTTTGGGATGGGGAAAGAAAAGAAAGGTTGATTACCTTGAAGGGATGAACACCTCCATCTTGCTACTTCCTCCTTCATGAACTGCAAGGCTTGAGCTTGCCTAAATAAGCACTCCTCTTTGTATGTAATCTCTTGTTGATATCTATTCTACTCATCCAATCTATCTATCTCTATCATTTGCTTCTCAAACTCCAACATTATTTCCCTCACACTCATTGATTGACTAGGTGAAGGGAAACTAGGAGAGCTGCTTGACGTGATTTCATGAACAACTTGAGCTTGATCAAAACTATATGAATGAACATAAGGCCCATGTTACTCAGCAATGGGACTATACATACCAAAATCTGATTTCTTGATGGCACCAAGACTACTTAACCAGTTGATTTAACTTGAAGTCACCATTGGTGTTGATTGAAATGCCTCCAAAGGCTGATTGGTTGAAGAACACACCAAAAATCCTTCAACTCCTTGGACAAACTATCCCATCAGGCATGCCAAAAATTGTTGACATGGTGGATTAAACCCTCTGAAGGGAGGCTCATCTCTCTTTATCCACATGACATAATGGATACATCCCTCTTACTATGGGTGGAAAATCATGAGGGATGAATCTCTATATTATGGGCTAGCTCCCCTTGATGCACCTTGAGGCCCTAGATCTCCTACTGCTAATTATGGGGGGATGAAAAGGGAGATAAAATACTGAAAATGGGACCTAAGCTAAGAGGTGATGCACCAAAAAAATTGGTATACTTAGCTTGGCATACATTTTAAACCATGGAAAGCAAGCATACACTTCATTCAAGTGAGAAAAACTTCCTTGCATCAATATTTCATTAGGGGGTCCTATGAAGATACAGGGAGGAAGAAACTAGCACAAGAGGTGTTTTAAACACACTACTGGATAGCCCATTCACTTGCCTATACTCACTCTAGACACTTCTTGTGACCTATAAAACAATAAAATCACTATGCACTAGATATGTTGGAATTAACTTATGAAAGCATGAAAATAAAATGATTTAACACAAGATAAAACCATAGACATATGCAAAAGTGCAAGCTCAAGTGGAGGTAAAAATTATTTTTCTAATTCAAGGTAAATTCCTTTAGGGCTTCACCACACAAGCTAAGAGATCCCTTCTCAAAATGAAAAATTACAATTATATAGAGCAAGATGCTAATAGAACAAGGAAAGGAGACCCATGCCAGAGTCAAACACTTTTGAGACAAGAGACTATGCTACTACCATATTCTTTAAACTACATGTGGAGACCATGTTTTAGACTATCCAAACCACTACTTCTATTGTCCTTGGGCTTCGAAAGCATGGGAAACTCATTCCTAGCAACTGATAAAGCCATTCTAAGTTGTTTTGATTGACTGTGCTCTCTTCAATGCCTAAACGTAACTAGTTATGCATTAATGGTAAAGCATGAAAAACATGAGATGTTAATCACTGTAGTTAGAAAACCAATTTATTTATTGGTTTTTGGTAGATACTATTCCACCAAAATGTAATAATTCCTTTTTCTAAGTGTGTTTATACCACTTATCTTGTTTTGAATGGTCATTGATTCTGCCTTTTGACTTTGTCAAGTTGTTGGAACTGTTCTAAGCTTTGTCTTTTTTCTTTATCTTTGCCCATGTTTTGTCTCTTTCTTTTGATTTATCTTTTACTTTGGTTCCTTTTCTCTTTACTTTTTGGGCCTTTGGGCTCTCGGTGATCTTCTCCTCCTCGGTTCTTGGTCTTTGTCTTGTCTTCTTCCTCCCATGTTTACTCAAGTTTCGAGCTCTTTTTTATCTTCTTTTCTATGGGTTCCTTTTTGACTTATTTCTTCTTGTTTTTTTCCCACCTATCTTCTTTATTTTATGTCTCTTTCTTGCCTTTGTCCTTTATTAATTGCTCATTATTTATGATGGGATTTTACCTTGACAAGTCCTTTAGACATTTATCTGAAGGAATTCCTTTGAACAAAATGTCTGAAGGATTTCCTTCACTTCTTTGTGTCCTTTGGGCTTTCGGTTTTTGTGCAAGCATCTATTTCCTTCGAACATCTATCCGAAGGAATTCTTCCTTTGTGCCAATATTTTTATTGAATGGAAAGCATCTTCGGGCCTCTCTTTCCTTTAGATAAATGTCTGAAGGGGGAATTCCTTTAGACATTTGTCCAAAGGAAATATCTTTTTGGCTTGTCTCTTTTCTCAAAGGGCAAGTGCCCTTTGGGCCTTTTCCTTTTGTCTTCCTCTTCAGTTAGTTTCCCTCTAAAAGGGCCATTTATGTTTGGAAATACCCTTTAGAGCTTTAGGAAAGGTCCACTTGTTTATCGCTTGCCCTCCGTAAGGGCTCCTTGGCCTCTAAATTTTCCTTTGAGCTTTCTGAATTAGCCTTATTTACTGCTTAAGTGCCCTCCACAAGGGCACATACCCTTTAGCATTCCTATAATTTGTTAAGGTGTGGAGCCTAAAAGCTTCACATATGAGCGCATTACAAAGTTGCAGGTTTACACAGTCACCGACGTCGATCAGGAGCGACCGACGTCAGTCCGATGCAGTTGAAGAGACACTGGCGTCGGCAGAGGATCAGCCGACGTCAGTCACAGGCAAGCAGGCAGGAACTGGGGTTGGTTACCTGTGCGTCCAGAATGTTATTTTTGAGGACAGAAGCGAGTGTTTGCATGATGAGTTTAAGTCTTAGTCTTAAGTTCGCGTTTCTATTATTAGCAAGATTGTTTTTAGAGCCCTTGTTCAAGAGGCTTAACTGTTGGTTGTAAGTGCATACTCAAGTTTCCTAATTCTATATGTAGAATTAGATCTTCTTAGCTTAGTGTGATTATTGTAGTAGTTCATTGTATGTGAATGTTGAAGAACAGTACAGAGTTGTATCAATCCAGGTTGTTGGAATTGATTGTACTTGAGAGAGAGAGCTCTTAAGGGATAGAGATCTAGAGAGAGATCTTGTGCATCTGAGAGAGGTGTGGAAGAAAGAAGTTTCTTCAATTGTATTCCTTTTGTAAAGAGTTTAATACAAGTTTTCAGGGTGGTTTCTTGTATCTCTTCTTCTTTGCTATTATCTGATTCTAGTTACTTATCTATCTGATTTAATTTCACAATTTATTGCTTGCATAAGTGTAATCATATTGTTGGTTGATCCCCAACAAGTGGTATCAGAGCCTTGGTTGTAGGTTTAGAAGTTTGATATCCAATAATTGGTATCAAAGCTCAAGTTCACTAACAAGTGGTTCAGATCTGTATAGTGTGAATTGATTACAGGTTGCTCACAAGAGTTTCTACAGGGATTTCTATTTGAGTGGGAGAAGCAATGGCAGATGAAAGTAAACTAAGAATGGAGAAGTTCAATGGCAAGAAATATCAACATTGGAGAATGCAGATAGAGGACTATCTGTATCAGAAGGATCTATACTTACTGTTAGGTGGGATTGCAAAGAAGCCCACAGACATGGAGGATGAAGAATGGCAAGTTCTTGACAGAAAGGCTATGGGGTCTATAAGACTGAGTCTTGCATCTACTGTGATATCTAATTTATCACAGGCAAAAACAATGGTAGAGTTGATGACTACTCTAGCAAATTGTACGAAAAACCCTCAGCTTCTAATAAGGTATATCTTATGAAGCAGTTATTCAATTTGCATATGCAGGAAGGTGGATCTGTATCTAATCACCTGAATGATTTCCATGGTATTGTAAATCAATTATGTTCCGTCAAAATTGTATTTGATGATGAAATAAAAGCTCTTTTAATATTATGTTCTTTGTCAGAAATCTGGCATAGCTTAGTAATGGCAGTTAGCAATACTGCATCTGCATCAAATATTTTAAAAGTAGAGGATGTTGTTAGTGTTATCTTGAATGAGGAAATTCACAGGAAAAGCACAGAAGAGACATCTGGGAACTCTTTAAGTTTTGAGAGCAGGGGAAGGCAAAAAGAGAAGAGCAAGAAAGGGAGATCAAGATCCAAGTCTAAGGGGAAAGGCAGATCTAAATTCAGAAATGGCAGAAGGCCACAATGCTGGAATTGTGGAAAGATGGGGCACATAACTAGAGATTGCTGGTCAAAGCCTAAGGAGGACAATCAGCACGAAGGAAAAGAAGAAGCAAAGGTTGCAGGTATTGCACAAGATGCTTTAATATTCTCTTTGCATAATAATATAGAATCTTCGGTGTTAGATTCTGGTGCATCTTTTCATGCTACCCCTAATAGGGAATATTTCTGTGACTATATCCATGGAGATTTTGGAATAGTGTATCTAGGGGATGATGAACCCTATAAAATTATTGGCAAAGGTAAAGTGCAGCTGAAAATGCAGAATGGAAACACATGGGTGTTGAGAGAAGTTATGCATATTCCTAGCTTGAAGAGAAATTTGATTTCTGCAGGAAAGTTAGGGGATGAGGGTTGTAAAGTAACTCTCACAGCAGAATCTTGGAAGGTGACCAAGGGTGCACTTGTTATGGACAGAGGTAAGAGAGTAGGTACTCTCTATTTGTGTAATTGTGTTACTAACAATTCTCCTTCTGTATTATCTACTTCAGATGTGGATGCAAAATTGTGGCACTCAAAGCTTGGCCACATGAGTGAGAAGGGGATGTCAATTCTTAAGTCTAAAGGTAAGCTTTCAGATTTGAAAAGCATGGATCTAGAATTTTGTGAAAACTGTGTATTTGGAAAATAGAAAAGGGTTAGTTTTCTCAAGACTAGGTCTACAAAGAAGAAGCATAAGTTGCAGCTTGTTCACGCAGACGTGTGGGGACCGGCTCAGGTAGCTTCTATTGGAGAATCACAGTACTATGTTTCGTTCATAGATGATGCTACAAGAAAGGTATGGATCTACTGTATTAAGAAGAAATCTGATGTATTTGAGACTTTTAAGATTTGGAAAGCTATGGTTGAGAATGAAACAGGGAAAAGATTAAAGTGCCTGAGATTAGACAATGGTGGAGAGTTCTACAGTTATAAGTTCAACTAGTATTGCTACATGTATGGAATCCGTAGGCAAAGGACGGTTCCAAGGACACCTCAGCATAATGGTATTGCTGAAAGGATGAACAAAACAATCATGGAGCATGCAAGATGTATGAGATTGCATGCTGGTTTGCCTTTAGAGTTTTGGGCAGAAGCTGTTGACACTACAGTGTACCTGATTAACAGAGGACCCTCTACAGCTCTGGATGGTGGAATTCTAGAAGCTGGACAGGTAAAAAGGTAGATCTCTCTTTTCTCAAAGTTTTCAATTGTGAAGCCTTTGTGCACGTAGATAAGGAAAATAGAAAGAAGCATGATGCTAAGTCTATGAGGTGCACATTCATTGGCTATGGCTCAGATGATTTTGGTTTTAGATTTTGGAATCTAGGAACTAACAAGGTAATTAGGAGCCGTGACATTGTTTTCAATGAAAAAGTGATGTATAGTGATCAGCTGAAGAAGCTGAATCAATCTGGGCAGAGCAATAGTGAATTGGACGAGGTGATGGTCCAAAATGAGCTCACGAGAAAAAGAAATAATCACTTGCAGGAAAACATAGAGACCGACGTCGGCAGGTTAGGAACCGGGGTCGGCAGAACAGAAACTGAGGTCGGTCATATAGAGACTGATGTCGGCAGGACAAGCACCGGTGTCGGTTAGGCAGAATCGACGTCGGCCAGTAACAGGTCTGGAGGTGACCGAGGTCGGTCACTGTCAGAGAATTTGGGTGGACAGCGTGTTGTGAACGAGTCTCAGACACCCATCAGGAGGTCAGAAAGGGTAAGTAAGCCTCTAATTAGATATTCTCCTTCATTATTCTATTTATTGCTAACTGATGGTGGAGAACCAGAGAGTTTTGAAGAAGCAATACAGGTGGAGTCCAAGAGTCAGTGGGAGTGTGGCATGGTTGAGGAGATGGAGTCCTTAAGAGAAAACCAAACATGGGATTTGGTTGAATTGCCAGCTGGTAAGAGAACACTGAAGAACAGATGGACCTACAAGTTGAAAGAAGGCGAGAATGGACAGATGAGATAGAAGGCCAGATTGGTAGTGAAAGGATTTGCACAAAAGCCAGATATTGATTTTGGTGAGATTTTTTCTCCTATTGTTAAAATGACTTCTATACGGATTGTACTGTCTTTGGTTGATGTTGAGGATTTGCATCTTGAGCAGCTAAATGTTAAGACAGCGTTTCTACATGGAGATTTGGATGAAGAAATTTATATGGAATAGCTGAAAGGATTTGAGGTCAAAGGTAAGGAGAAGTTAGTGTGCAGATTGAAGAAAAGCTTGTATGGCCTCAAGCAAGCTCCTAGACAGTGGTATTTGAAATTTGACAGGTTTATGACTGAGCATGGCTACAGTAGGTGTCAATCTGACCATTGTGTGTATTTTAAGAGATTGGATAATGGTAGATATATTATTCTATTGTTGTATGTAGATGATATGCTGGTTGCAGGATCACACATGCAGGATATCTCTGAGCTTAAGGTGAAATTAGCTCAAACGTTTGCTATGAAGGATTTGGGAGCAGTAAAGAAAATCCTTGGCATGAGCATTAAGAGAGACATGAAAAATCACAGGTTGATATTGTCTTAAGAGGATTATGTGGACAAGGTGTTGAAACGGTTTAATATGCAAGATGCTAAACCGGTAAGCACACCTTTGGCTGGACATTTTAAGTTAAGTAAAGAACAATGTCCTGATTCACATGATGAGGTAGATTACATGAGTAAGGTTCCATATTCTTCCGCAGTAGGAAGTTTGATGCATGCAATGGTGTGTACTAGACCAGATATTGCCCAAGCAGTGGGAGTTGTAAGTAAGTATATGGCCAATCCAGGTAAGGAACATTGGAGAGTAGTTTAGTGGATCCTTAGATATCTGAGAGGAACCAGTAGTAGGCACTTGTGCTATGGAGGTTCAAATACTTCTCTACATGGTTATGTAGATTCAGATATGGCAGGTGATTTGGATGGCAGGAGGAGCACTACAGGTTATGTTTTCACTATAGGTGGAATGGCGGTTAGCTGGATATCTAAGTTACAGAAGGTTGTTGCCTTGTCAACTACAGAAGCAAAGTATATTGCAGCCACATAAGCTAGCAAAGAGATGATATGGATGACACGGTTCATGGAAGAGCTTGGAAGGGAGCATGGAAGTTGTAGATTGTATAGTGACAGTCAGAGTGCAATCGATTTGGCTAAGAATTCAACCTTTCATTCAAGAACCAAGCACATACAGCTAAGGTACCACTTCATACGACAGGTATTGGAAGATGGTGATTTAAAGCTGGAGAAGATCCATACAGATAGAAATCCTGCTGATATGCAGGTTACAAAGGAGAAGTTGAATCTTCATTCAACTTCTGTTGGTCTTCATGATTGATTTGAAGATGGAGGAGCTAGAAGATGTTGCTGTACAGGTACTGGTGTAGCTGTTTATGTCCAAGTGGGAGATTGTTAAGGTGTGGAGCCTAAAAGCTTCACATATGAGCGCATTACAAAGTTGCAGGTTTACACAGTCACCGGCGTCAGTCAGGAGCGATCAACGTCGGTCCGGTGCAGTTGAAGAGACGCCGGCGTCGGCAAAGGATCGGCCGATGTCGGTCAGAGGCAAGTAGGCAAAAACCAACGTCGGTTACCTGTGCATCCAGAATGCTATTTTTGAGGATAGAAGCGAGTGTTTTCATGATGAGTTTAAGTCTTAGTCTTAAGTTCGTGTTTCTATTATTAGCAAGATTGTTTTTAGAGCCCTTATTCAAGAGGCTTAACTATTGGTTATAAGTGCATACTCAAGTTTCCTAATTCTATATGTAGAATTAGATCTTCTTATCTTAGTGTGATTATTGTAGTAGTTCATTGTATGTGAATGTTGAAGAACAGTACAGAGTTGTATCAATCCAGGTTGTTGGAATTGATTGTACTTTAGAGAGAGAGCTCTTAAGGGATAGAGATCTAGAGAGAGATCTTATGCATCTGAGAGAGGTGTGGAAGAAAGAAGTTTCTTCAATTGTATTCCTTTTGTAAAGAGTTTAATACAAGTTTTCAGGGTGGTTTCTTGTATCTCTTGTTCTTTGCTATTATCTGATTCTAGTTACTTATCTATCTGATTTAATTTTGCGGTTTATTGCTTGCATAAGTGTAATCATATTGTTGGTTGATCCCCAACATAATTGACCCTTCAAAAAGGTGAAAAGAGTCATCTTTCTTGACCAAGTGCCCTCCACAAAGACACTTAACCTTCAAAACTTTTGAAATTGTCTTACATGCAGTTGAAGTACCCTATAAGGAAATTCCTTGCCTTTCACAAATGTTTAAGAACAAATTAGGTTCTTATGGGCTGACAACTCTCCAAATTTTTAAGTAAAGGCACTTTGTAAACCTGATTCCTTATTGATAGACCATTTTAGACTTCCTGTAAGCCTCTACTTCAAGTTTTACATCAACTTTTGCTTATAAGACAAATAAATAAAGCCACTTGTAAAAGTCGATTTACACTGTTGTAGGTGAATTAGTTGCTCTTGACAAACCCAAAATACACTTGGCAAGCAAAAGAGAAAAACACTTGGCTATTTATGTAACAGGTCTAACAAAGGGTACTTTGAACAAGGTAGTTAAGGGATGACTTAGTGAAATTATGGATTGAATGACTCTTGCCAAGATAAAGGAGGGGGTTCCCAATTTTGGCCTATAGGACCAAAAATTGGTCAATAATACTCTGGACAAAGGCTCTTCGAGCATTCCTTGAAAGGTCGGGAGGAATAATGTCTAGGTTAAGGTCGTTAAAGGTTTGGTCATACCAAATTTAGGAAGGAGATGCTTCCACATTAAAAATAGTGGGAAGGTCAAACTGATATATGAGGGTGTGATAAAATGATGAATGGTGACAAATAATTTTGATTCATCTGGTTGAGATAGAATATGGGAAGCAATAAAATCTATCGTATCTATGAATTTGTTGGTAGATCAAGGAACTGACTAGATAATGTAATGCTTAAATGATGCTAAGAGTATGTCTACAATTTGTTTGTACTTTAATAGTATATCATTTTTATATTGATAAGATTTGTTGACTTTGTTGATGACTAGTTGGGCATCGTTAAAGACACTGATGGTTTTTACTCCCAAGGCTAGAGCGATTTGGAGACCTATGACTAGAGATTTCTATTTAGTCATGTTGTTGGTATATTCAAAGTTGATTTTGAAGGAAAGGGGAATAGGTTCAACATCAAGGTTAATTAGAATAATGCTGACACCTCCATCATGTTGGCATTTAGAGCCATCAAAAAACATGATCATTTGGTAGATGGGTTCATCCTTAGAAAGAGTTGTGATGGACTCATTTGGAAATGCCAGTGGAAGTGGTTGATTGTTTGGTAGAGGATCTTTGGCCAAATGGTCAATGATGACTTTCCCTTTAATGGACTTTTGTTGAAAGAACTCAAGATCAAATTCAACTAGGAGCATAAGCCACTTAGCCATACATTGGTTTTGGTATGGTTTAGAGTGCATGTACTTGAGTGGGTTGGTGTTAGTGATGACATAGGTTTTGTGATTAAGAATATAGTGATGGAATTTGGATGCCAAAAAAACTAAGGTGAGGTAAAGTTTCTTAGGATGAGTATATCGAGTCTCATATTCTATAAGTGTGTGGTTAATGTACTAGATGGTTTGCTCTTTGTTCTATTCACCATGATGAGTGAGCATTACCCCTAAGGAATGGTCTATTGTGGATATATAAAGGTAGGATGTCTTGTCTTCCTTAGGATGGATGAGGGCATGTGGAGAGAGAAGGTACTCCTTGATTGAATCAAAGGTTTGTTGATAGTCTTTGGTCCACTTAAAAGAAGTGTTTTTCTTAAGGAGATCGTGAAAGGGTTGACATTTATCTAACAATTGGGAGATGAAGAAATGGATGGATTGGATCTTACCTTGTAGGCTACGAAGTTGTTTAAGGTTAGTAGGAGGCATCTCTAATATGGCTCTAACTTTGATGGGGTCTATTTTTATTCCTCAAAAAAAGATGATAAATCCAAGAAGCTTTCCAGATAAGACCCCAAAAAATGCATTTCTTGGGGTTGAGCCTAACATGATAATAGATTAATTAATCAAAGATAATGGTGAAAATGGCTAGATGATCTTTGCGGTGCTTGGATTTCCTAAGGATATCATCCACATAGTCCTCTACAATTTTATGGATGAGATCATGAAAGATGTAAGTCATGGCACCCTGATAGGTTATTCCAATGTTCTTCAGACCAAAAGGCATGACCTTGTAATAGAAAGTTCCCCATGGGGTGATATAAAATATTATGTTGATCATTGGGGGAAATTAATATCTAATTATATCTTGAGAAACCATCCATGAGAGATAACATTTCATGGCTAGATGTAATATCAACAAGTTGGTTGATGTTTGGAAAAGGAAAGTCATCCTTTGAGCAAGTGAGGTTGAGGTCACAAAAGTTGATGCAGAGCCAAAATCCCCCTATGGGTTTGGTGATGGGAATGATGTTAAAAACCCATTGTGGATAGTCGATGGGCCAAATGAAGTCAATAGATAAAAGATATTAAAGTTCTTCTTTGACAAGAAGGGCTATGTGAGGATGTATCCTATGAAGCTTTTGTCGTATTGACCTAACCTCAGGATAGGTGATAATGTTGTGGAGGGTAATGAAAGGGTCTATTATGGGCATATCCTGATAGGACCAAGAAAATTCAATGCTATGGTTATGAAGGAAATAAGGGTAATCTTGTTGTTCCATGAAATTTAAGTATTGGTTAATCTTAATGATATGGGGGTTATCTTGAGTACCCAAGTTGACATTTATAGTGGATTTATTTAACATGGTTTGGTTCTTAGAAGAAGGTATTTATGGATAGAATAATCCCTCATACCAAAGTATGTGAGAATGGAGTCATCATCTTGACATTGGATGGTGTTGATAGTAGGAGAATATTTCTCTATCATTTTGGGATGGATGAGAGGAAGGGTTTTAGTTTAGCCATTCTTGTGATAGGTTAGGGAGCCTAACTAATGGTATTGATAAAAAAAAAGTTAGATGGTATGATATCAAAGACTTCAAACTTTGAAGGAGATGGGGTTGGTGAGGATGGAACATCCTCATCGATGGTGGTGATGGGTTTTGGTGAGATGGGTTCTTTTGGCGGTATGAACACAAGGCTGAATAACTCACAAGGTTTTTAGGTTTTGATTATGGGTATCTCATGAGGTACCTATTCATAGAGGCTAAGACCATACACACTTATGAAGGTAAGCTTTAGCAAAGGTTAGTTTTTTGAGATAAGACAAGTCAGAGGTGAATGGTCAGATGGATGAGGTAGTGGTAGGAGAGAGAAGTGGTTGATCAAGTCCCCCATAGATAAAGTTTGTTTGGTGGTTAGGGAGCTTGAAAGGGATGATTATTTCAAAGTTTGGATCATAGGAAAGGTTATGTTTAAGGTTCCCATACTCTTGCAGAGTAGGGAAAGAATCCAAGGCTAAAAATCCATATTACCGAAGCGAGAGATGTTGAAATGTGGATTCCAAGGGGTCCTCTATGGGGATCTGGGAAGAAGGGATAGATGAGCTAGTAAAAGTTTCATCAAAGGTATGGGCAAGAGTGTTTTCAGTTTTCATTGGTGGTGAGGTAATGTTGTTATTAGTTGATGGTGAGGTGGATGATGGAGGAATGATAACATCATTAGGCCTATATGTCATATTGTAAGAGGCAAAAAGACTAGGGTCAGATTTGATGCTAACAACTTAACCTTCATGCTTAAATTTGACACATTGATGTAAGGTAGAAGGGACATGACTCATATCATGGATCTAAGGGCATCTGAGTAACACATTATATTGGAACTCGCCCTCTATAACATAAAATAGTTTGGGAATGGTGCAAGGTCACAAGTGGATATAGAGGACAACTATCCCCAAGGTAGTGGCCATGGTATCATTAAAGGAGTGAAGGACAACTATGCTTTCTGACATGATGTTCTTGGGCAGTTGAAGTTGGTCATAATATTGAGAGGAGATAATGTTGATGTTAGCTCCTCCATCAATCATTACCCTTTTGATGTGGGTTTGATTTACATACATCATGATGAAGAGGGGAGGATCAAGATCCTCATTATGAACAAGAGGGATTTCAAAATCTTAAAAGGTGAAAAAGGCAGAAAGTTGAAGGGATCTAACAAAGGGTGCAAGAGGTTGAGTATCATCTGGTTGAACCTCTATAGATTACAAATCCTCTATCAGTGCCTGATGATAGTTAGGCAAGGTGTTGATTAGTTCATAAAGGCTCATTTTCACTGATGTCTAGTGAAGTTGTTTCAACATGATTCACTGGATGGATTCAGAAGGGTTAGATGGATAAGGTCCTAAAATGGACACTTTGGGTTTTGGTGGTGGCATAGGTGAAGGTGTAGGTGTTTGGGTTTAGTTAGAAGGTTGAGGGATTAAAGGGCATGTCTAAGGAATAAAGACTTTGGATTTTCCCTTATCCTTATATTGGCCCCAAGATTGGGTAATCATATTAATAGTGTGGATGTGGGGATTTGTTAGGTTTGATGGTTGCTTCGATTCCTCCTCCTCACTCTTAGGTGAGAATAGGGGAGTAGGTAAATGTTGGATAGGTTGAGTTGATGGTTGGATTGGTAATGGGGGTAAGAGAGGTTCATCTAATAATAGATTATCCTCATCATATAGGCCATGAATGAGTTATTGAAGAGCTTTTTAGTTCTTCATGTCATGTCATGGTGCCCTATGGTATGCACAGATCAAGTTATCATTGAAGCAAGAGGGTTTGGTATTCGAAGGGTAGAATGGTTTGATAGGTGATAAGCTAATGGAAGAATTTTTCAATAACCTTTTTAGGATGGTTGAATAATATTCATTCAAAGGTGTTGGAGGTGATGGGTTTATATTTGTAGGGATGGGAGCCTTCTTAGAAGCAATTTTCACCTTAGAATTTGTAGGTGGTGGAATGGTTTTAGTTAGTGGTTGTGATTGCTTAGTTATAGTTGGATTTAGGGTAAATGATTTGAAAGTGGAAGATTTATATCATGAGGGGTTAGATATAGGTAGGAAATTAGAGGTAGATAGGTTAGTTAAGAATGAAGGAGAACTAGATGATTTGTTAGGGGTAGGTGTAGATAGAGAAAAGGGGGATGGTTTACTAGAGGAAGAATATGCAATTGGGATGGCAGAAAGATGGGGTCCTAAGATAGAAGGCAAGTGGGAAGGTGGCATGGTTATAGTTAAAGTTTGAGGTTTGGGCAACTTTACCTTCTTAATTGGTTTAGTTGGGGGTTTCTTTGGTGGACTAGATGGAGTTAAGTCCAACTTTAAAGAAGGGTGGGTTCGATTAGGTGTCCCTTGTAAAAAAAATGGAGCGCGACAAGTGTCAACATCTACATGAATCCAAGTGAGTCCCAAATGTTTCTATAGTGTTTCTAAAGCTTAGTATAAGCCACCACATGTCATCTTCTGTGGGACTCTTAGAAGGCATCTAAAGCCTCTATAAGTTAAGTGGATACTGCCACGTGTCCTTGCCTATTTCACAGCAGAACACGCCACGTGTCACTTATTGAGATTAGCGAAAAATAGCTAGAGCAAGCAGGAAAGACATGAAGGAATTACTAAGGAGGATGACGGGCCCATAGCCATCAAATTTAGGGTGACCAACTAGCTGTTGGCTTTCAAACGATGATGGACCCGAACACGTCAAATTTGTGGTGATGAAATAGCTATTGATCTTTACATGCTTAAGAACGGACCCGAATGCATTCAAAGACCTTCAGGCCAAAAGGAAGAACCATTGAGAGGAGGACCCAAAGGAATCAGAAAGGAGAAAAGATAGCCTAAAGGCTCAAATCATAGCAGAAAGAGGGAGAGGCCAAAATATCTACACAGTAGTTATTCTAGTAGGTGAAACAGTCTGCAAATTAGATATTTTGACTGGCAAACATTAAAAACATGGCTTGTTTACCCCCTTTGGAGTAAAGACAACATGGATAGCTGTGTAGACAACAGATGATCCAGACCCAGGAGAAGACATTTGAGATGAATCGACATGCCATAGTTAAGATAGCCACCCTATTCCAGCATGGCCCCTCTTGACAGAATTGAAAATGCATTCAAGGCAATCAATGCACAACATGGGCCATTCCATGGAACAAAGTGCCAAGCCTTCTTGGCTACTATATATTGTATTCTCTTATGTCATTTTAAAGGAGATCTTCTCGTTACCAGAAGCAAAACTCTGCCCAAATTAAAAGGCATTATTGAGATTTTGAGCTCAGATTGTTGTTCATATTATTCTATCTAAATAAGAAAGCAAGTTACTTGCAGACTTTGTGCTATTATAGCTTGTGCTATTTTAGGAAATTATTCTTATGTATGTTTCCTAGGAGCATTATTGTTTAGCAGAACTAGTGGAAGTAATCAAGAAGGTGTCCTGAAGCCAGTTACTTTCAAATTTTGTGTTGTCATAGTTGTTTTCAGTGTGTGTTTGTTTTTTGTTTCTGTGTAAAGGACCTTGGGAGGACTTTGTGCCCTCATTGTCCTTTGTATTTCACTCTTGGGTAGTCGAGGTGGAGACTTTGTGCTACATCTCAGTCTGTTGGTTACTACGCTTTTGGTTACCAGTTAATCATCACTACCTGAAAGAACTCCTGTTGTTCCCTATAAGAACACTTCTTAAAGAAGAGAAGTGCCTTTAGTGTTTTCACCAAGATTTTATCCTTTATTTGTGAACATCATCTCTGAAAGAAGAGAGATGGATGGTGTATCCTACCCCTGAGTGTTATTTTTTGCATATATATAGTATATAGCTCTTCATACTTATAGGGAACCTCCCCTTGATGAGAGGAGAGATTTGTCCCCTGTTGATGTAGTAAACCTACACATCTGGCTGACCAATCTCCCTGTGTTGTGGTTGAAGAGACCTATTTTGCTCACCAATTAGCTGACTAAAAAAATATTCACCCAATAGTTTTTGGCGCCTCTATTGGGGATGTTACATGCAATTTGAAGCCTCAAAGTTTCAGATTGAAGTAGTCCCTACCCTTATCTATTATAGACTCTAGCAACTCCTTTCTTTTCTCACCCATTATCATTATAACCTTACCATCTTCCTCCATCTCCATTATATTATCTGGTCTACAAAACTAGAGCTGTTGAGATAGAATGCGCAGTTTGAAGCCTCAAGCTTCAAGATGAAGTAGGGCCAGTTCTTTCCCATTTTTTATTCTACAATCTAGCAACTCCATGCTATACCAGAAGCTAGAGAACCAAAGGTGTTGTTGACCCTATTTTTGAGTTGGTGCAGCAGGGTAATTTCAATTTGTTCCCTCCCCAATTTTAAGTTCAAAGATCCAGGAGTGTTTCTCATACCTATACCAGGACACCAACACAAGACAGAGCTTAATTTTTTGTTGTTAGCAGAGCTTTGTCCATACATATGCCACCCAAATTTGTTATCCCTCTTTTTCACAATCCAATCATGGCAGTTCAAGGCCCTTGGGGTAACTCATTTGGCCCACTTAATTTGACTCCACCTCTACATGAACTTCCACGTAGCTCAAGAAAAAATTTCCCCAAATTCTTTGGTGATGGGAGAGTTCATCTTGATGAACACATTATAGCTTTTAGCATAGCCTATGGCATAATAGGAGTGGAATTTAAGGACGTTGTAGTCAGGCTCTTCGTGGAAACGCTATAAGGTGCTACTACAGACTGGTTATACAATCTGTGAGCTTGATCAGTGAATGACTGGGACACTCTCAAAGCTAAATTTGAAGCCAGATTCAAGCCTATAGAAGATGCACATGCCTTGTTGGCTCAGCTCACACAGATGAAGAAAGAACCTCATGAACCCATGAAGGATTTCATAGCAAATTTTGACAAGCTGAGGAATAGGATTCCTATAATTGCTCAGCCAACACCTGAAAACCTCAAATGCTTCTTCATCAACTCACAGCTACCTGAAGTAAGTTTTTTGCTAAGACGTGCTGGCCACATAGACCTTGAGGCTGCTCAAGACTTGGCTACTGAAGTTGAAGATGACATTATCTTAGTAGAAAAGATAAGGAGAGATCCAAATAGAGGTAAATCTTCTTCTTCCTCTGAGTACTCACCTTTGGCCACCATTGATCCAATGGTGTAGAAGATAGCAAATGAATTACTGGCCCTCAAAAAACAAATGGCACAAGGGATGTCATCTACTCCTTCATATAGAGATGTACCAAGGAGGACATTCCCTAATCATTCCTGCCAAGGTAATCCTGCCAAAAATCAAGGGTAAACCAATCATCTTCCTTCCCCTTAAAGGAATAACCTTGCCATTCAAGCACCTCCAACTAACTCAACGGTTGGATATCTTGAAGCTAAATCAGATTTCTCATTCCAGCCTGAATTGAGTCTTGAAGATGACGCTAATATTTTCATTGAAGAAGAAGAAGAATTAGCTGGCAACTCTAATATTGGTTTCTTCAATTATCAGGATGAACCCAAAAGTGAAGGTAAAGCAGCTGAGGGATCATATGTTGTATTCACCTGATCCAAGAATCAATTAGCTTAGCCAACTAATAAGGAGAAAGTAGAGGAGCGACCTCAGCCAACAATTTCAATTGCTAAGCGGGGATCCACTCTTCCTTTCCAGCCAAAGGACCCTGTGATTACAAGAAAGGTAATTACACCAAATATCCCTATGCCTTCTACTTCAAATTCGCAGTCCAGTCCTTCCCCTTCCAAAAATCAAAAGGATGAACTCCCATCCTCTACTCCTAGCTCATTTCCAACATTTGATATAATTGACCTTATAAATAAAACAAAAATTCAAATGTCTAAATTTGAATTTCTGTAGTCCAACCCTAAGCAATTAGACAAATTGGTTCAATGTGTTAAAAACCAAGCCATCCCTATAGGATAAGCAATTCCCAAGGTGACTCAGATTCCCCCAAGAATGCACTCACCAAGAACAACCTTTTCATCACTCCTCTCGCTGCTCCTGGTAGGACTGAACCTTTCTATGTCTCATTACTGATAAATGGACATCAGTTGAATAATTGCATCATTGATTCTGGAGATTCAAACAATGTCATGTCTGCCAAAGTGGCTGAATCCCTTGGCCTCACATTGACCAAAATATTTGGTAGATGCTTCTCCATGGAGAACAAGCAAGTACCTCTGCTGGGACAAATCAAGGACACTCAATTTGCATTTGCAGCCTTTCCAGACAAAAGAATCAAGATGACTGTCTTGGTAGCTGATGTCTTAGCTTCATATGGCATCCTTCTTAGATGAAACTTCTATAAGGGCGTTGGAGGTGAATTGAGCATGGACCTATCCAAAGCAAGGATTCTAGTTAAGGGTGTTATGAAGAGGTTGCTCCCTGAGAAGGAAGCAAAATATGTGGTTACTATTGATGCAGTGGATTGCACCTTGGGTAGGAGGCTGAGCTCCTACCTTCCACATGCAACAATGGAAAATCCCCTCTCACCTATGGGACCAGCGAAGCTAGAGGGGAGAGTCTCTAGATAAGGGCTAGCTCCCTTTGATGTATCTTTTAGGCCCTGGATTCCTACTGCTCACAAATAAAATGAAAAAAAAGGGGGGGGGAATGAAAAGGGAGAAAGATGCTGAAATAGAACCTAAACCTAAACTAAAAAAGGTGATACACCAAAAAGATGACCTGCCCTGCCCGAATATACACTTTTCACCAAGAAGAAGCACCTATACACTTCATTTGATATGAGAAATCCTTATGCATCTGTGAGCTAGGGGTCTGTAGATATACAGGGAGGAAGAAACTACCAGAGGCGTCCTCAAACATACTTATGACAGCCTATTCACAGGCACCTACACTCCTCTAGGGACACTTCTGGCAAACCTAAAAAAGAGAAACTCACAATGCAATAGACATGCTAAAATCACCCTACAAAAGCATAAGGAAAATGACTTAACATAGAACAAAGGCATATACACATCCAAAAGTGCAAGCTCAAATAGAGGTAAAAATGCTAAGTCTTGATTTAAGGTAAACTCTGGCAGAGTTCTGCCTTACAAGCCCGAGAGATTTTTGGGCAAAGTTTTGACTTAAGACTAAGAGATCAATCCTTTCTTAAATGAGAAATTTTACAATATATAGAAAAGATAAGGGAACTTGGTGCTTTTCGAAAAAGACTTTGATGTTCTTTTTACAAGCTAGCCCATGTGCACTCTGAGCCTTGGGAAGAGGAAGTTGATTGATTATCAGCTCCTGCTTTGACTTTGGCATTACACATTAATGTGAAAACATGGTCATGCCTCTTTTCTGCAAACAGACTACTCTTTATAGATATTCACACAATTTGTCCCCTTATAAATGCATAATGGAGAAGACAAGTTGCGTTGTTTACTATTTGCATCATTTGATGACCACCTGGAAATAACTCATCTCTCCTCACCACTTAGACTTTGTCTTTTCCTGCACCTTGTCTTCTTCCTTGCTTTGTCTCTTTCTGGCTCCTTAAGCCCCCCGGGGCTATCTTTTGGCATGTCACTGCGTTCCTTGGGCTTTTTTCTGGTTGGCACTCAAACATTTTAAAAACAAATGGCTATTTCACCACCTTGAATTTGACGTCCATGCACCCGTCACTACTTTTGAATTTCCAACGGCTAGTTCTCCATGTTTGACTTTGACGTCCTCGGACCCGTCACCCCTTGGACTTTCTTTGGCTTTCTTGCTTCGACATTTTCTACAGACTTTTTTCTTTAGATTTCTTATTTGATCCTTCTCGAAGAGGCCTGCCCTTTGCGGTCTTGAGAAAATTCCCTTCATTTTGGTTGAGAGTCCCCCACAAGGGCACCTACCCTTTAGGGTCTTTCAGCTCCTCGATGGGTTTCTCCTTTGGGCTTTTTCTCGCAGACAATTTTCCCACTGACAAAAAGTCCACGAGAATTGTTTCAACTGCTTTGATTTTTTTCAGGTTATCTTCCTTCCAAATTTCTTCAGACTTTTTGTTCGAAGGAATTCCTTTAGACAAAAAGTCCAAAAGATTTCTTCACCTTAGTCTTTTGCAAGATTTTTTCTTGCAGCCTTTCCGAATACCTTTGGACTTTTTGTTCGAAGGAATTCCTTCACACAAAAAGTTCAAACGAATTATGCCTTTCAACTGCCTTAATAATTTTTTTGAAAGAACTTACTCTTGCAGCTTTCTTTTTGGCCTCTTTGAAGTTCTCTCTACCCTTTGCAAGGGCACTTGTCCTTTGGGAGGCTTTCTTGAACTCTTTGGTTGAACCGCTCCTTTGAACCAACCGTTGAACCATTTGATTGAACTAGTTCAATGGTTTAATCAGTTGTTGAACCAAGGCATTGAACTGAATGTTTGAACCAAGCCTTGAATCAAGTCGATGAACCATTTGATTGAACCTCACTGTTGAACTTTGCTGATTGAACTTTACAGTTGAACCAAGCTGACTGAACCAAGTCATTGAACCTCAGCCGTTGAACCATTTGATTGAACCAACACGATGAACTCAGCTGATTGAACTTTGATTGAACCAAAGCGATGAACTTTGCTGATGAAATTTGCATTTGAACTGAAGTGTTGAACCAAGGCATTGAACCAAAGCATTGAACTGGTCCAATGGCTCAACGATTCAAAGATGCCAACTTTCCTTGAGAATTTCTTCAGACAAGAGTCTGAAGAAATTTTGTAAAACTTTGCACTCTTTTAACTGGTCCTTCATGCACCAAAAGACTCGCCTGTAGAGTTTGTATAAGTCCCTATAGAGTCTGTAAAAAACCTACAGAGTTCGTAGAAACTGGACCTGCAGAGTCTGTAGAAAACCTCACTGCTGAGTCTGTAGAAATTGGTCCTGCAGAGTCCATAGAAATGGACCTGCAGAGTTCGTATAAAATATTGTGGAGTCTGTAGAAATTTCTAGACTTGTGAAAGATCAAAGGTACTGGCTTAGAACAACATGAAAAAAGGGGGGACCAATTTTTGGCCTGTAGGGCCAAAAATGGTCAACAAATTGGTGACTCCTATGGGAAGCATGCCTACTATGCTTCGAGACCAGTTGCCTTTAAGTCCATTGGGCACGGAGTCAAAATGCAGCTTTGAAGAAAGGTTAGCAATAGCCCCAAAAGATCCAAGAATCAAACATGAAGCTTTTTACCCCAGACACAAGGGAAAGCACACACAAGACTAAAAACACTACTTGTGCAAACTGCACTTAGGGAAAGCAGGAAAAGAAACTGAAAGCAAACTACTATATATAACTGACCAAGAATATTTACTTCCCTCCTGGATCAAAGGGAAAAATTCTTAAGTCCCCTTCTTGGTGAGAAGACTTATGGTGCCAGACAAGTGGTTGAATGAAAAGGATATTTGGTGACCTGCTCCTCTTGCCTGTCACCTTGATTGGCCTGTATTTGAATGGATCAAATTCATACATGCTTCCAACATATACATACTTTTATTGTTCTCAGAAGCTTGTTGAATGCTGGCTCTTTATGTTGGTGTATTTTATCTAGAAATTAATGATTGCTAGCTCATCACCATAAGCCCTTTGTAGTGCATGGTCCCTTTGTAATGCATCATGAATTGGCTCGTCTCCTGCCTCGCTGAAGACCCTATCAAACTCATCTTCTGCTCCCTCAAGGTTTTCTTGAAGAAGAGTGACTATAGTGATGTCTGAAATGGAATCACAAACTGATTGCTCATCCCATAGAACATCACCTCTTTGTTCAAAACTCTCTTCTTCAAGGCTTTCCTCAAGGGAGACCAGCCTTTCCTTTTCCTGCTCAAGGACCAGAGTTTCTAGATGTTAAAAGGCATCCATCTAGTCCTCCTCCAATTCAGGCTCCTCAGGATAGTCATCCTCCTCATCAAAACAACAAGGAAGTTCATCAAACAAGGGGGGAGAGAGCTCACCATGCTTATGATCCTCCTCGTATTGCTGGAACATTTGCATGTATGCTTGACCTGAGTCTTCTCCATTGCTGATGATGTCTTCACAAGGAGCATCGATGATGATTTCTTCTTCATTATTACTCATGATAGCCTCTTAGAGAGCTACAAATTGGACCTTCTGCTCCTCACTCACCTCCTACAAAATAGGTTCCTCCTTGAGAAGGGGTGAAGTGAAAAAACCAAGTGGAAGAGGAGGCAGTCCTTGAACTAGAATCAAATGATTCTCCTCCTTCCATCTGGCCACCACTTCATCAATATCAGGTGTGGCCTGATAGCTCTCTTGGAAGTGTGTAGGTGGGGCGTGTTCAGACATGGAATGTGCCGTTGGATCTGAATCATCCATCACACATTGGCTGAGGAATCTCTCTCTGGATTCCAACTCTGCAATTCTCCTAGCTATGTCTTCTTGGAAGAGCCTTTCTTGGAGATCATAGGAATCATCGTGGGTAGGAGCAGCCTCATCTTCTTCAAGGTTTTCAACAAAACCTTTCTTCTCCTTTTTCTTTCCCCATGATTCCACTATTTCCTCACAAGTCAGGAGCTTGCCATCAGGATTAGTGACCTGAGGGAGTTGAGGAAGACTAGGAAAGGCATGCTGATGCATAGGAAGAGCTATTTCAAATGAGAGTGCATTTGGGTATGTATAATCCATTGCTTAGGACCATGTACCTTATATTTCTTCATATGTTTTGATCAAGCTTAGGGTCTTTATGGAATCACCTCAAACAGCGCTCTTGGTTACCCTTCAACAATGAGGGAAGTAAAGCTGGAGTTTGAGGTGATTTCATAACAACCTGAGCTCCACCAAAGCTATACAAAAAATGTGATTTCTTGATGGCACCTGGACTGCTTAACCAGCTGATTCAACTTGGAGTCACCATTGGTGTTGATAAAAAAGCCTCCAAAGGCTGGTTGGTTGAAGAACACACCAAAAATTCTTCAACTCTTTGGACACAATTTGTCCTAGTTGGTCCCACTGGGCTTGCCAAAAACTGTTGACGTAGTGGATTGCACCCTGGGCAGGAGGCCGAGCCCTGCCATCCACACGCAACAATGGAAACTCCCCTCTCACCTGTGGGACCGGCGAAGCTGGAGGGGAGAGTCTCTAGATAAGGGCTAGCTCACTTTGATGTATCTTTTAGGCCCTGGATTCCTACTACTAACAAATAAAATGAAAAAAAAGGGGGGGATGAAAAGGGAGAAAGATGCTAAAACATAACCTAAACCTAAACTAAAAAAGGTGATACACCAAAAAAGATGACCCACCCAGCCCGAATATACACTTTTCACCAAGAAGAAGTGCCTATACACTTCATTTGATACAAGAAATCCTTTTGCATCAGTGAGCTAGGGGTCCATGGAAATATAGGGAGGAAGAAACTACTAGAGGCGTCCTCAGACACACTTATGGCAGCCTATTCACAGGTACCTACACTCCTTTAGGGACACTTCTGGCAAACCTGCAAAAGAGAAACTCATAATGCACTAGACATGTGAAAATCACCCTGTGAAAATATAAGGAAAATGACTTAACACAGAACAAAGGCATAGACACATCCAAAAGTGCAAGCTCAAATAGAGGTAAAAAGGCTAAGTCCTGATTCAAGGTAAAATCTGGTAGAGTTCTGCCTTACAAGCCTGAGAGATTTTTAGGCAGAGTTTTGCCTTTAGGCTGAGAGATCAATCCTTTCTTAAATGAGAAATTTTACAATATATAGAAAAGAGAAGGGAACTTGGTGCTTTCTGGAAAGACTTTGGTGCTCTTTTTTCAAGCTGGCCCATGTGCGCTCTGAGCCTTGGGAAGAGGAAGCCATTTGATTGTCAGCTCCTGCTTTGACTTTGGCATTCCACATTAATGTGAAAACATGGCTGCACCTCTTTTTTACAAACAGACTACTCTTTCCAGATATTCACACGGTTTGTCCCCTTATAAATGCATAATGGAGAAGACAGGCTGCACTGTTTACTGTTTGCACTATTTTATGACCACCTGGAAATAACTCGCCTCTCCTCACCACTTAAACTGCTTTGTCTTTTCCTACACTTTGTCTTCTTCCTTGCTTTGTCTCTTTCTGGCTCCTTCAGCCCCTCGAGGCTATCTTTTGGTGTGTCACTGCGTTCTTTGGGCTTTTTTCTAGTTGGCGCTCAATCATTTTTAAAAAATGGCTATTTCACTGCCTTGAATTTGACATCCACGCACTCATCACTAATTTTGAATTTCCAATGGCTAGTTCGTTGTGCTTGACTTTGATGTCCTTAGGACCATCACCCCTTGGACTTTCTTTGACTTTCTTGCTTCGACCTTTTATGCGGACTTTTTTCCTTTGGATTTCTTGTTTGATCCTTCTCGAAGGGGCCTACCCTTCGGGGTCTTGAGAAAAGTCCCTTCATTTTGGTTGAGAGTCCCCCACAAGGGCACCTGCCTTTCGGGGTCCTTCAACTCCTTGGTGGGTTTCTCCTTTGGGCTTTTTCCTGCGAACTTTTTTCTGCAGACAATTTTCCTGTGGACAAAAAGTCTACGAGAATTGTTTCAGCCGCTTTGATTTTTTTTTAGTTTTCTTCCTTTCGAGTTTCTTTAGACTTTTTGTCTAAAGGAATTCCTTTGGACAAAAAGTCTAAAGGATTTCTTCACCTTAGTCTTTTGTGGGATTTTTGTTTGCAGCCTTTTTGAATTCCTTCGGACTTTTTGTCTGAAGAAATTCCTTCAGACAAAAAGTCTGAAGGAATTATGCCTTTCAACTGCCTTAAATAAAATTTTGAAAGAACTTACCCTTGCGGCTTTCTTTGTGGCCTCTTTGAAGTGCTCTCTACCCTCTACAAGGGCACTTGTCCTTCGGGAGGCTCTCTTGAACTCTTTGGTTGAACCACTCCTTTGAACCAATCATTGAACCATTTGAATGAACTAGTTCAATGGTTCAAACAGTTGTTGAACCAAGGCATCAAACTGAATGTTTGAACCAAAACAATTGAACCAAGCCTTGAACCAAGTTGATGAACCATTTGATTGAACCTCACCGTTGAACTTTGCCAATTGAACTTTGCAGTTGAACCAAGCTTTGAACCAAGCCGACTAAAACAAGTCATTGAACCTCAGTTGTTGAACCAACGTGATGAACTCAGCTGATTGAACTTTGATTGAACCAAAGTGATGAACTTTGCTGATGAACTTTGTAGTTAAATCGAAACATTGAACCAAGGCATTAAATCAAAGCATTGAACTAGTTCAATGGTTTAACGGTTCAAAGATGCCAACTTTCCTTGCAGATTTATTCAGACAAGAGTCTGAAGAAGCTTTGTAAAACTTTGCACTCTTTGAACTGGTCCTTCATGCGCTAAAAGACTCCCTTATAGAGTTCATAGAAGTCCCTGTGGAGTCTATATAAAACCTATAGAGTCCATAGAAACTGGACCTATAGAGTCCGTAGAAAACCTCACTGCTGAGTCCATAGAAACTGGAACTGCAGAGTTCGTATAAAATCCTATGGAGTTCGTAGAAATTTCTAGACTTGTGAAAGATCAAAAGTACTGGCTCAGAACAACATGAAAAAAGGGGGAACTAATTTTTGGCCCGTAGGGCCAAAAATGGTCAACAGTTACCAAAACCTCTGCACCTAAAGCTTAAATTATGTTTGAGTCTTTAGGCATGGGTAACTACTTTCTTTCTACAGACGAAGTCCACAAATCATCTGATGAAGCTCCTACAGGTGACAACCTGGAAATGCATTCAGTTAGAACAATAGGAGAATTGGTGGAGTGAAATACAAATGCGGAAGGATCTCCATCCTTGAATGAATAAGAATCCAAAGGAAAATTAGTGTCTAATGAAGTATGGATTCTGAAATTTGATGGTAGTTGCTCCTCTATCAGTTCAGGAGCTAGAGTTGTGCTGATATCTCCTCAAGGAGATATTTTTCCTTCATCTTATAAGTTACAGTTCAACAATACTAATAACATAGCTGAGTATGAATCTCTATTGCTTAGATTGAGGGCTGCTCGAGATAAAGGTATCAACCTCCTTCATGCCAAAGGAGATGTTGAACTAATGGTTTATTAGGTGAGAAACCTGTATCAATCCAAGAATGGAAGATTCCGCCACTACCGCAATCTAGTCTAGGACCAAATTAAAAGCTTTGATGCTTTCAACATCTCTACCATTCCTAGATAATTCAATGACCAAGTACAGGTACACTATTGAGTTGGTCTTTTGACCAAGTGTACCTGATAATGCCAGTCATTGGTAGGTGTTTAACAATGACAACCAAATCATTGCCTTCCTGGAATAAAAAGATAGCTTTGAACAGCTTCATTTTAAATGCAGTGAGCCTCAACAACTTGAACCAGTCCCTGAGTCAAGTTTTAACATAGGTGAGGAGTTCCTACAGCTGAAAGGAATCAAAATTCCCAACGGCCTAGTGTCTCTTGAAAAGTTATTTGACAAACATGACAAATTCATCAAACAACAACAAACTGATTCAAGCTCCTCCTATGAGTTTAATCAGGTAAATATAGGTACCAAGGAAGATCCTAAGATGGTGAACATTGAAAAATGTTGCACTCTTGAGGAGAGATTCAAGTTCACTACTTTGCTCAGCTAGTACATGGATGTCTTAGCATACTCCTATGATGACTTGAAGTCACTCAGGCTTGATGAAATTCACCATGACATTCCCCTTAAGGTTGACTCGATGCCTTACAAGCAAAAATCCAGGTAGTGTAATCTAAAGATATCAGGTACCATTCTATCTGAGATACAAAAAATGCTAAATGCTAAGATAATCTTTCCAATCCATCATTCCACATGGATTGCAAATATAATGCCTATAAAGAAGAAGAATGGCAAAATATGCCTTTGTGTGGATTTTAGGAATTTGAATCAGTCATCCTTGAAGGATAACTACCCTTTGCCTATCATGGACCAAATGCTTCAGACAGTGACTAGTTTGCAAATGTTATCAATGATAGACGGCTTCTCAGGATACAATCAAGTTGAAGTTGGTGAAGCAGACCAGTACAAGACTGCTTTCACCATGACTTGGGGCATGTTTGCATATAGAAGGATGCCATTTGGCCTAATTAATGTTGGCACCAATTTTCAAAGATCAATAGACCTTGCATTCAAGGATGAAATGGGTAAGTCCATTGTATTTTATCTTGATGACTTGACTATCTTTCCTAAGCATCACCCGGACCATGTGCGCCACTTGCAACAAGTGCTAGAATGTTGCCACCAGAATGGCATTTCCTTAAACCCCAAGAAGTCTATTTTTGGGGTAACAGAAGGGAAACTTCTTAGACACATTATGTCTAAAGGAGGCATAAAAATTGACTCAGACAGAGTCAATTCCATCCAAGAGCTCAATTTGCCCACAAGTAAGACTGCAATTCACTCTTTCTTTGGAAAGGTGAGTTTCTTAAGAAGATTCATCCCTGAGTTTGCTGAGAAGACTAGCCATATTGTAAACATGATGAAGGAAAAGGCCATGTTGAGCTGGATTGAAGAAGGCAAATTGGCACTCCAAGATATAAAGACATCTATTGCCCACACCCCAATTCTGGTATGTCCAAATTATAACAAGGATTTTACCATGTATATTTATGCTTCTAAACACAAATTTTTAGCAATTTTGGTTCAACAGAACCAAGAAGGTGTGGAATCTCCTATTTCTTTCATGAGTTGTCCTCTTAAAGCTCATGAGCTAAAGTATTTAAACATGGAGAAGCATGTATATGTAGTGGTAAAGACAATGAAACATTTCTATTTCTACATCCTGAATTCACACGTTACTGCCTTGGTCCCTGATACCACGGTTAAATCCATATTAACTCAGCAGGAGCTTGGGATGAAAAGAGGCAATTAGATTGCTAAAATATAGGAGTTTGATCTAGTCATCAAACCAACTAAGCTGGTATGGGGAAAAGGCCTATGCCAATTAATTGCTGATAATGAATGAGAACAAACAGAGCATCGAGAATCAGAACAAGAAGACACTCCAACAGTCCTCTTTGTCTCCACTAGGAATGAGTGGTATTCAGGTATTTCTCATTTCCTTACTTATGGTGAGTGTCCTTCTCACCTATCTTATAATGAAAGGAGGACTATCAAGCTAAAAGCTGCCAATTTTGTCCTCTAGGACAACGGCCTGTACAAGAGGAGCCTTGATGGAGTATTCCTTCACTGCATGGACAAAGAGCAGCAGAACCAAATTCTGAAGTCCTTCCATAGTTTGGCCTATGGAGGACATTTCTCTGCTCTTGTGACTACCCATAAGATTTTGTGAGCCAGGTATTACTGGCCAACTCTCTTTCAAGATGCATACAAGTGGGTAAAGAAATGTGAACTATGTCAGCAATTTGTTGGAAGACCTAAGTTAACTGCCATGCCTCTCAAACCAGCGGTGATAAAAGAGCCATTCCAGTAATGGATAATTGATTTCATTGGTGTTGTAAACCCATCTTCAAGTGCTGGACATAATTATGTCCTCACAGCCACAGATTACTTCACCAAGTGGGTGGAAACTATCCTAACCAAGCATGCTACTTCAAAAGTAGTGTGCAATTTCCTCAAAGAGAACATCATTTTCAAGTTTAGGGTCCCAACCAAGATTGTCACTAACAATGCAGCTTGTTTCACTTCCCAGGTGATCACCCAATTCTATTTTTACTATGAGATCACCCTCTCCCATTTTTTTGATTACTTTCCACAAGGGAATGGACAAGTTGAATCAAGCAACAAGAACCTGGTAACTATCATTAAGAAGCTGGTAGATGACAACCAAAGGACATGGCATAAAACATTGGTTGATGCTCTATGGGTAGATAGGATCACACCAAAAAGGGAAATTGGTATGTCTCCCTTCCAACTTGTTTATGGGCTCAATGCTGAGATACCAATCACCCTGGAGTTGCTAGCACTGAAATTGGCTAAGGCAATTAAAGATCAGACATATGAAAGCTCCATTGATAAGAGGATCATGTGCCTGACTAAATTGGATGAGTAGAGAACTATGGTGGTAGACTGAATTGTTGCCCATCAAGGTCTGGTGAAGAAGCTCTTTGAATAGAAAGCAAAGAACTATGATTTTTAGATTGGAGATCAAGTCCTCATGTGGGATAAGAGGAGAGAACCAAAGAGAATGCATAGAAAGTTTGACTCCCTGTGGAGAGGCCCTTTTACTATCCATGAGCTCAACGGTGAAAAAAAATTCTTATTGAAGTATCAAGATGTCATACCCTTTTCTCTGCCTCACAATGGGCAGCATCTAAAGCACTTCAACTCTTGAAGTATCAGACAAGCTCACCTGTACATATGTATATTTGTATAGTCTTTATTTCTGCTTTTTGTTATTCATTTTCATTTTTTGGAGCCTTTCTTTTTGGGTAGTATGACTCCATAGCCCAATGGCATACTTTAAGGCACTAGAGATTCAGGTCTCTACTCCCCTCAGCTATTCCAAGTTTTCAAGTGAGGAAAGTTCCCCAACTGGAGCCAACTGTTGTCCCCAAAAATGTCACTCATTTTTGGGGTAACATATGACTATTTTGGTCCTGCACAGACCAAAATCCTCTCTTCCCTTTTTGAAAATTGTTCTGAGCATTCAAGTTCCTCATTTTGCAAAGCTTTTTCAGTTTTTGTGGACTCTACAGGTTCATCTCTACAGACTCAATTTCTACAAACTTCAAGGCCTCAAAACTACGAACTCTGCAAATTGGTTTCTACGAACTCTACAGGAGAGAAATAGGTTCAACACTTAGCCATTTTTTCTATCGATAAGTTCAAAAGAAGGTATTTCAAGAGCCTGAAGGACAAGTGCCCTTGCAGAGGGAACCTAGCTTCCAAAAATTGACCCTTACAACTTTTTTGAAAGGCAACCTTGGAGGTCAGACAACCCTTGCAGAGGGCAGAGTGAGATCTCCCTCGAGAAGGAAGAAAGCGGGAAAGACATGAAGGCAAAGGAATTAGAGCCTAAAGAAACCCGTAAAATTAGAAGCTGAAGGCATCCAAAGGACCCTAAAGGGCAAATCCCCTTTGGGAAAGATCAAACCTCAAAGAGCCATGGAAGCTGCCATGTGTCCCTTGTAAAATAAATAGAGCGCGATAAGTGTCAACATCCACATGAATCCAAGTGAGTCCCAAATGTTTCTATAGTGTTTCTAAAGCTCAGCATAAGCTGCCACATGTCATCTTATATGGGACTCTTAGAAGGCATCCAAAGCCTCTATAAGTTAAGTGGATGCTACCACGTGTCCTCGCTTGTTTCACAGTGGAACACACCCTGTGTCACTTGTTAAGATTAGTAGAAAGTGGCCAAAGCAAGCATGAAAGACATGAAGGAATTGCTAAGGAGGATGACAGGCCCACAATCATCAAATTCAGGGTGACCAACTAGCCGTTGGCTTTCAAATGATGATGGACCCAAACACGTCAAATTTGTGGCAATGAAACAACTATTGATCTTTGCAGGGTTAAGCACAGACCCGAATGCATTCAAAGACCTTCAGGCTGAAAGGAAGAACTACCGAGAGGAGGAACCAAAGAAATCAAAAAGGAGAAAAGATAGCTCGAAGGCTCAAATCACAACAGAAAGAGGGAGAGGCTGAAATATCTACACAGTAGTTATTCTAGTAGGTGGAACAGTCTACAAAGTAGATATTTTGACTGGCAAACATTGAAGACATGACCTGTTTACCCCCTTTTGATTAAAGACAAAATGGACAACTGCGTAGATACCAGATGATCCAGACCCAAGAGCAGACATTTGAGATGAATTGACATGCCATAGTTAAGACAGTCACCCTGTTCCAGCATGGCCCCTCCTGACAGAGCTGAAAACGCATTCAAGGCATTGAATGCACAGCATGGGCCATTCCATGGAACAAAGTGCCAAGCCTTCTTGGATGTTATATATTGTATTCTCTTATGTCATTTTAAAAGAGATCTTCTTGTTACCAGAAGCAAAACTCTGCCCAAATTGAAAGGGAGATCTTCTCATTACCAAAAGCAAAACTCTACCCAAATTGAAAGGCATTACTGAGACTTTGAGCTCAGATTGTTGTTCATATTATTCTATCTGAATAAGAAAGCAAGTTACTTGCAGACTTTGTGTAGTTATAGCTTGTGCTATTTTAAGAAATTGTTCTTATGTTTGTTTCCTAGGAGCATTCTTGTTTAGCATAACTAGTGGAAGTAATCAAGGTGTCCTGAAGCCAGTTACTTTCAGACATTGTGTTGTCATAGTTGTCTTTAGTGTGTGTTTGTTTTTTGTTTTTGTGTAAAGGACCTTGAGATGACTTTGTGCCCTCATTGTCCTTCGTATTTCACTCTTGGGCAGTCGAGGTGGAGACTTTGTGCTACATCTCAGTCTGCTGGTTACTACACCTTTGGTTACTAGTTACTCATCACTACCTGAAAGAACTCCTGTTGTTCCCTACAAGAACACTTCTGAAAGAAGAGAAGTGCCTTTAGTGTTTTCACCAGGATTTTCTCCTTTATTTGTGAAAATCATCTCTGAAAGAAGAGAGATGGATGGTGTATCCTACCCCTAAGTGTTATTTTTTGCATATATATATATAGTATATAGCTCTTCATACTTATAGGGAACCTCCCCTTGCTGAGAGGAGAGATTTGTCCCCTGTTGATGTAGTAAACCTACACATCTGGCCAACCAATCTCCCTATGATGTGGTTGAAGAGACCTATTTTGCTCACTAGTTAGCTGACTAATAAAATATTCACCCAACAAAATTCTAGTGGGTTTCTCATGCATGAGATAAGCCATTTTCAAATAACAAAAATTAGTTTTGGCACAATCACAGTTCAAAGTTTCAAAATTTATTTATTAGCACATATTATGGTGGTATATGCCATTGCATATACACTCCTATTTTAATTTCAAATAAAATTTTTGCATAGTTTCAAAGTTTCAAACATAAGTTACAATGAGCATTCACATATAGTTTTAAATTATATAACTACAATGGGGGCATAATATAGTTTTATGCCACATTATTCTATCTATGAGCATGGTAGGAGCATGGGTGTATGTTTCATCATATTTTGGATAATAAAATCCTATATAATAAACTATTGTGCAAAATTAGAGGGAATAATATAGTAATATAAAGCACTCACTAATTTAAAACTATGAAATTTGAAAAATTTATTAAAAATAGCAAAGTACAATAAGAAATAAGTACTTAGCTGGAAAATAATGTTGTAGGAGGAATCAGAGGTTGATACTCGTTAAGTGTGAAGGTTTATTGATTGAAATTAGGGATCTGGCATTGGATCGGGGCTTAGGAAATAATGCCCTAGGCTAGACACTTGATGGGGGTACGCGTGTCTACTTTGACAATGTTCCTATCCACTTACAATGATAAAATAAGGGTTTATGGGTTCTTTGTGTCTTTGTTTGCATAGCCTATATTTGGTGCGGGAGTTTATGATCACTTATGAAGATCATTATGTGAATGATTTTCCTTAAAAAACCTTAGATCTTTGACATGCGAATACCAATGCAAATCAATGGAGAAAAGGGATTAGTGGTTGAAGTTGGGCAAGACCTCAACACCCCATGTGTTGAGTGATTCCTACATACCAATACTCTAAAGAGGGATCAAACTTCATGCAATTCTCCTATGTTACGATGGTGTGTGAATAATTGGTGTAATGTGTTAGATGTTTGTGCAATGTTGATGTGATTAAGTGCCTTAATTGTGACTTGTGACCTATAATAGATAAGATGTATTCATATTTGAGATTTGGGATTCTAAGGTTTTATGGAATCAAAATTGGGAGAAATAGGTGGTTTACTCTTAATATACAATTATGATTCTAGTGATTTTCAATGTGGAAGCCTCTTGTGTGAAAAATGGTTTGAAATGTGTTTAGATAGTCATACCCTTAAAATTCCTTTTAATAGGGGTTACTAGGGACATAGACTTACCTTTACATAACTTTTTATTTTAAAAATTAGTCATTATTTGGGGGGAAGACAAGAGAGGGGCCATGGACACTAGAGCAATGCACTATAGTCCCTTAGGGCATTGTATTCCAATGGATAATTTGATCATGTTGAGTGTTAGTCAAGACCTAAAATCTACCTAAGTCTATTATAAATAGGGAGGATTAAAGTTAGGGATCATTTATCAACTTAGAAGAGTGAGTCATCTGTGCACAAGGTGTTTGTAGGTGATCAAAGGGCCCTCGAGATAGGTCTAGAGATAAGGGTGTAAAAGGGTGGTGATAAGTGCATGGTTTTAGCTTAAATGTTAATTTATGTGTCTACATTTCCTCCCACTGTATTTTAGAAATGCAATAAAGTGAAAATACTATATTAAAAGGAAAAGGAGTGCATACCTAAACTTACATGTGAAGAGGAGTTTTGGATGTAGGCCATAATGTTGAACTGTGATCCAAATAGACTTGCAATGAAACATATGTAATATCAATCTTTACTTAGGATGCATATTAAAATGAAAAGATAAGAAACTAGAGAGTGATAAAGAATAAATACACCTAATATAAACCCTTGTGTTTTCCTGGTACAAAACTGGTGACTATATAAGGTAAGACCCTTGGAGATTTCATCAATGTTGAATAGCTTGGATTGGATTGTGCATTCCCCAATCCTCGTCAATGGGTGAGTGTGCTTAAGAACTCAAGGTGTGTTTGAATCCATCATCACATACCCAGTGCAGTGAATTAATTTATAATCCTTGTATGAATCCCTATAGATAATTATTTAGTCATGGAATGGGAGGAATGATGATAACAAATGTTCAATGTTCCCTCTTCAATTTATTTTTATATAAATGTGAGTGTTTTAAGAAGATTATGGGAGTTGGTTGAATAAAACCAACAAATGTGTATAACCAACCCATACAAACAAATTTTTAACAAACTAAAACATAAATAAACAAATACCTTTGGATAAATAATCCAATAAACTCTCATTGCTCTGAAAGGGTATGGAAGATGAAAGATTAGGAGCAATGACTCTGAAGTCATCAAAGAAACTCTAAAGCAAATACAAATAGGGTAATGCACATCCTAGTACTGATCAAAATTGATGTCACTCCATATAGAATCCCACCCTATAAGTTATGGAAAAAATAATTATGAATATGATCAAGGCCTACTCATCCCCTGTGATCATCATATTGTACTATAGTAGAACATGATCAAAGTCTATCCAACTACATCAATCCACATAAGGCTCAACCTAATCCTATCAAGGTGAACAACTCATATTATGTATGGCACATCTCCTTGATGTCCAACAAACCCTAACAATCTTTGCACAACATTCTTGGTGCTAGCAACCCTTATCAACTCGTACTATCACTGACGACTGATCGAAGATCAACCAAATGTTATATCTTCTCCCCTATCAAGAGAGAGGTGAGAAGCTGTGTAATGAGAAAAATAAAATCAAATAATCATGTCTAATCCATGTCATGAATATCATATATAGAAATCCTAAAATAGCGCTGAAAGCAAAAACACAAGCTAAAAAATGCTACTATAATAGATCTCGGTCTTAAGCCTAATAGCTCACACAAGATGGGTGAATCTTTGATCACTCAGAACAAGCTATCAGATCTATGGGGACCATAAACCTCAACCATATAAGATGCCCCCTGATCAAATGAAGTGTCATAATAATCATAATAGTTGGATTAACTAGAATATCTACCATTAGAATGATTGACATAATTTGCCTCAACTTTCTTTTTATGTAGAGAGTAGGGTTGTCAAGAAGGACATACATATGTAAGATGCCTAATACCACCACATTTGAAACATTTGGGCTCTTTTTTATGCTGATGAGATCTAAAAGAAGCTAAATCACTAGAAGAACCACATGAGTGATAAGAATGCTTATGGTAATGTTTGTGTTTTGAAGATCTTGGAGAGTGCTAATGAGAATGTTGTGGAGACTATCCAGAACAGTGTGGAGATTGTCTCGAAGGATGACATGGAGAGTGTATCAAAGAATGCTTCTAAAACTATCATTGTACATGTAAATGATATCTATGATGGGACTTGTTCTTTGTATAGTGAGCCTCTTTGATAAGCGTACTCTTCTTCTTTACAAACTATCACTCATGTTGAGTCAACAACTCAAAAATAGAGTCAAATGTGGCACCATTAAGCTTATCACTAACATGTAACATTTCAACAAAATTGGTGTATGTAGAGATAAGTCCATTTAGTGCGATGTAAATCAACATGTCATCACCTATCTTTCCACTTATTGTGCAATATTCTTGTTTCAATGTTTTCACATGGGAGAAATATTTAGATATATCTTCACCAATACTAAACTTATTATTAAGCAACTACATTAAGAGATGAATCTTCTTATAAGTAGGTTGTTTGTCATAAAGATCCTTTAACACTTTTTAGGCTTTCCATGCACCAATTTTAACTACTTTTATATGAATGATAACTTATTCAGTGTCGAATGTTTTTAATAGTGTGAGTTCACGCTTATCACATTTTTTATACTCAACCAATTTTTCAATTTCAGTTGGTGGTGTGGTCTCTTTCTCTGTGTTTTTCCATAAATCATTAAAAATGAGGGTTTTTCCCATGTTCCTACTCCATTCCTTGTATTTTTTTTGTGACAATCTACCATTTTCAGAGATCAAGCTTATAATTTTTGCCATGACTTACAAAGAAGTAAAACAACAATAAAATTAATCCTACTCGGGATTTGGCTTTGACCCTCATAAGTAGATTTGATATACAAAAAGATTCAAAAATTTATCAAAAATTCAATTACACCTTATATATCCTATTACACCCTTATACCTCAAAAAAAGAAATATTCTCCCTTCACAATTTGTCCTTTCAATGTTTTTCAAACAAATCAAGTAAGGTCAAAAGATAAATTTGACCAAAAATATAGAATAAATGGGTTTTAAACCTTGATTTCTCTATTAATAAGATACTAACAAAAATTACGTTATCCAAGATTCCCTTAATTTATATATATGAAGGGATAATATCTTATTTATCTTTGATTTTTGGGATGCAAAAGAAAAGCAAAAATAAAATTATATGCATTTGCATGCACTAGAAATGTTTACCTAATCTTTCACTTATAAAAGAACAATGCTTAACTTTTGGTAGATCCCACAAGTTATAAAAATAAATTCAAATGAAAACTTTTTGTGCCATACTAGACTGCTACACCATATAAGCCTTATATGGAGCCTTTTGAAAGTTGTACAGATCATATTTACAATGAAAGGGATTATTTGGTGTTAAATCACAACTTCCTCAATGCAAAAATTGATCTTAACTGCAAGTGTTTTAAATACAGTTTGGGAAGACTAAGTACAAGTCATTAAAAGTGTTATCAGATGCCCTTAAAATCCTCCTTTTCAAATTTCCAAGGTCTACAAATCTAATCATAGATCTATTTCTTGATTAGGATAGACAAGATGCCATACTTATGCATGTATTGGATTCCATTTCTTCATCGTATAGGTTATATGATATTTCTTCCAAGGCTTTATCTCCCACAATATGCATTGTGGTCTTCTCCAAAAATGTCACACTCTTGCCTTAAATTGTCTTCAATTTTTATTAATACGTTGTTGCTTCTCAGTCCTTCACATGTATGGCTTTATCCTTCTATGTGGCTCTAATACCATTTTTTAGTCCTAGAATGGGAGGAATGATGATACAAAATGTTCAATGTTCACTCTTCAATTTATTTTGGTATAAACGTGAGCTTTTTAAGAAGCTTATGGGAGTTGGTTGAAGAAAACCAACTAGCGGGTATAAACAACCCATACAAATAAAGTAATAACAAATTAAAAACATAAATAAACAAATACCTTTGGATTAATAATCCAACAATAGTTTTGGTGAAAAATTGGTACAAATAGCAAATCAACCATTGTAGATGGAATAAGGGTCAATTTTTTTGTAAAACTAGCACAAAATTGGTGCAAATATTGAGTATAATTTAATATAGTGTATATAATGTGGAGAATGACATGAATTTGCCATTCCATCTGTAAGATTAGGGGGAAAATTAAGCAATGAGGAAACAATGTGTCATACACATGTCCCCAAACTGATATCTGGTGGATATAGATTCTGAGACCTAGTAAAGTAACTATTATTTTGAGAAAACTTATGTGCAAACTTGGAACAACATGTCACACATAATTACCCCAAAATTGAGCAAATCTGAGACAAAACTGAGTGATTCTAGAAACAAGATTGTAAAACTGCTATATATTGCTCTGTGTAAACTAAGATTCTAAATTTTTTTTTAGAAATGTCCATTTTTTAGGCATTCAAATAACAACGTTGGGAAAGACATTGGAGTAGTGCTCTCTTGTCCAATATGGCATTCCTATCTAAAATGGCTTTCTATGTACTTTTTAAGACTTAAATTGTGATAATTGTGTAATCATTATCAAAATATATTTGAGTACTGATCTGGGAGGCCTAGTCTCTGAGACAAATCTCTGTGAATGTCCCATATTTTGAGATGAGTTGTTGAGCCTATGCAATAACTTAACTCAAAATAAAAAGTTATGCAATAGATTTTTATAACATAATGGTCAAAATCTGAGTAGTAGTGATAACATGGAGTAGCATGAAACCATCATATAGATAAATTGAGCATTATAATAATGCGATATGCATGTAGGAATGAGCATTTGTAGAAAAATTATCTAAATACATGTTAGAATTTTGGAATATACAAAAAGGATCAAACTGAGTATGTAACATTGAATAAAACTACTTAGGGAGGAATGGATGATATCCATCATGGCATTGGAAGGGATGGGTGGATGCACAATGTCCATCATGGCATCAAAATTTGAAAAAGACTTTAGTAAGGTTTTATGGCCATGATGCACACAATTAAAGATTATACACAAGCACCAAGGGACCACATAAAAGGGACGTGTTTAAATTCACTCATTTGAATAGAAGCACATACAAGGACATGTTCAAATATCCTCACATGCATAGAAGGAAGTAATGAAGGCTTAGAGCCACATAGAATGACATCTTCAAATGTCCATACACATAGCATACATACACAAATAAATGTTTAAAGATACTCACATGCATAGAATCAAAGACATGAAGGATTAGAGCCACTAAAAAATGACATATTCAAATGTCCTCAAAGAAAACATAAAATGTATACAAGAGATGAAGCCAAGAAAGTGATATGAAAAACATGCATGATTATGTATTTTAATCAACAAGAGCTATGTTGTAACTTGAGTATATTCAAAAACTAAGATAAATAATAGTATATCACAATGTTAGTAAGTGATCAATATTGAAAGAGGTAATGTTAGACAAGGAACATAATTTATAATTGGTTAGAGAATGATAGAACATGTGTATAATATACCCTAAGTGAACTAGTTGAAGAATGTACATGTTTTAGAAAGCCCATGTGCAGTCTAAAATTGAGTAGTGATAGTTCAAGCTCACTAGGACAATAATGGGGTGAGGGACACTAGAGTAGTGCACTCCTATCCACCATAATGCTCTTGTCTAAATGTAGTTTCTGAGTGTGTAACAATGAAAGTAGCTAGAACTGAGTCTAGGACTGATATTCTATGTAATCTACAGTCACTCATGTACAATTGTGAAGCATATATGATATAAAACTAGCTAAAATAAATATTGAATATCTTGCACAACTAAACTAATGTATGACAAAGTACATATAAGCATGCACATGTCCTAGTTTTGTTATTTTATAGAATATTTTATTATTTTTATGCATAATATAACATGATAAACAAAACTATGTACAAGTAAAAATGCTATGATAAGAAAGGATCTATGTACATGGAAAGATGGTACTAGAAGCCTGATATCTCCTTAAGGGGATGCCCCTGTATAAAATTTATGTCATTGCCATATTCATATTATGCATAATCAATATCATTAGGATCATACCAATTTGGATTATTATAATTATCATTATCTATATTTGGAACTTGTGTCATGAAACTTTTTGATTTTGTTGTGTCTTGATACGAATAAGGAACTACCCCATATTATGGTATTGACCTTTTTGATTTCTCCTTTGCAATGTGTATTATGTCATGTGCCTCGACTGATATGCCATTACTTGTATATATTTGTATGTGAGTTGAAAATATGCTTTCTTCTATATGATTTCTCTCTAGAGATGTTCCCTCTTAGGAGAAGGATCTGACCTTGCCTTTAAGTTTAAATGATATGAAACCTTTGTTTGTATCAATCATTACTCCCATTGAATTTAACCATGATCCTCCAAGCACAAAATTATAGGCACTTGAAATTGAAATAACACGAGAAGTATGATAACATTATTTTGAATCAAAATAAACTCTTAACTTGATTGATCCTATACATGCACTAGTTTGATCCAAGTGTTAATACTTATTCCCAAGAGATGTAATAAATGACATAGAGAAAAAAATATTTCCTGATATTCCTTAACCTTAACATCTATAAATTGTTTAGCCTCTATGTAAGTAGTGATAGTGAAAGGATTTTGATATGAATGAAGAAATACTTGGAGCTGTGCACTTACCTTTGAAAATGTAATTGTTTTAGGCATTTATTGATTTGGAGATTCTTTTGTTAGAAACCCTCTTTTTAGAATTTTTTTTGCTTAGCTTGAATTTGATTTAACAACTTATCTTTTGGCAGTGGTCCTTTTTCTTGTTGTAACCTTTGTTTTGCAAATTGTTCCCTTTGTAATTACTCTTTTTCATCTTGAACTTTTTATATTATTGCTTGCTCTAACTTAACTTGTTGAATCTTTTCTTGCTTTATGTTTTCATTTTAAATCCATTCTTGTGTTAATTGGGTCTTTTCAACGTTTTCTTGAATTAATTTGGCTTTTTCAACCTTTTTTTGCTTTAATTTGGCCTTTTCAACCTTTTGCCACTTCTGTACTTGCTCTTGTTCTACTATGGGTTATTTAATTAGGGTATCAATTATAGGATTCCCAGTATCAATTAACTTTTATATTTTATATTGCAAAGCCAAATAATAATATGTATGATGCCCATGCATTCTATGATATGCATAATGGTATTTTGATTTCCTTAAAGGATGTAAAGGAGGTAGTTGGATCAACATATTTCTAGTCATTACCTTTAGAATCTCACTTGAACTCTTATTATCTATTTTTATACTTTTGGAATCAATTATTATAGATGTATTCTATTTCAGTTTCTCATTTTGATATGAAATCTTGTTAGGCACAACATTATTATATGAACATGCAAATACATGATTAACACTAGCATACTCTGAATGTTTTACATATGTGATATGATTTTCCAATGATGTGATCTTTTCACTAAAAATTTAATTTTACTTTTGTAACTTTTCTATTAACTTTCCCATAATGATGATTTGATCCTTGAGAGCTTCACAAGCACAAACCTTGGGTACTTCAGATTGAACATGCATACACACACCATGAAAAGGAGATGTGGGAAGTGGAGGGGTTTAAGTAAGGATATGTTGGTTACCTTATTTTGGCACTATTGGATGGACTACCTTGCCCCTTGGATTAGTGATAGCATGGACTTGGTTAAATGGAAATTAGCTAACACCCTCTTGAGTGTTAGGAGGAGGAGATTCTTTTTTTAGCCATTTTAAATTTTCCAAAGACTAAAAGGAAAAAAAATAAGAGAAACGTATGAATGCTATGACACACTCAAACATGAAATAAAATTTAGAATGGAATTTGAAATGCTAGGAGGAAATTTTTTTAAAGGAAACTGCATGGACAAGACTAGGGATTACAATATTTGATAAATAAAATGGGTTCACCAATATGTTTTACCAAATTTGGGATAATAAAACCCTATATGAAAAACTACTATGTAAAATCAGAGGGAATAATATAGCAATATCAAGCACTCACATATTTGAAACTATACAATTAAGGAAATTTACTAAAAATGGCAAAATACACTAAGAAACAAATACTTAGATGAAAGCAATGCTATAGGAGGAATCATAGGTTGATACTCATTGAGTGTGATGGTCTACTGATTAAAATCAGGGATCTAACATTAGATCATCGCTTGAACAATAATGCCCTAGGTTGGACACTAGATGATTGGTGCTCATGTCTACTATGATATAGTTTTTGTCCACTTATAATGATAAAATAAGGGCTTTTGGGTTCTCTATATATACATATGCAAAGCTTGTACATGGTGCAAAAACTTGTGTTCACTTTCAAAGACCATTATGTGATTGATTTTCCTTCAAAAACCCTATCTCTTTGACATGTGAAGACCTCAACACACCATGTGTTGAGCATTGCCTACATACCAATACTCCAAAGAGGGATATAGTACATCAAACTTTTGATACTACCAAGGGGCATGTATAGGTGTCATATCTAGAACTATAGAATTTTTAGTATGTGTTGAGCATTGCCTACATGCCAATACTCCAAAGAGGGATCAAACTTCATGTAGTTCTCCCATGCTATGATTGTGTGTGAATAACTGGTAAAATGTGTTAGACGTTGGTATAATACTAATGTGATTAAGTGATTTAATCATGACTTGTGACCTATAAGATGTATTCAAACTTGAGTTATAGGTTATTGAGGTTGTATGTAATTAGAATTAAGAGAAATAGGTGGTATACTCTCAATGTGTAATTATGATTCTAGTGCTTTTCAGTGCAGAAGCTTCATGTGTGAAAAATGGTTCAAAATATATCTATATAGTCATATCCTTGAAATTAATTTGAATGGGGGCCACTAGGGACATAGGTCAACCTTTACAAAACTTTTGATTTTGTAAAATAGCCTTTATTTAGTGGGAAGACAAGAGAGGGGCCACAGACGCTAGAGTGGTGCGCTATAATCCCCTAGGGTGTTTTAGTCCAATGGGTAATTTGATCATATCGAGTGTTAGGAAAGGCCTAAAAGATGCCTAAGGCTGATAGTAATAGGGAAAAGAACATTCAGAGGTCATTTATCAGCTTAGAAGAGTGAGTATTCCTTGCATAAGGTGTTTGAAAGTGATTAAAGGGGACTTGAGATATGTCTAGAGCTAAGTGTGTAAAAGAGTGGTCACAAGTCATGGTTTTAGCTTAAAAGTTAATTTATGTGTCTGCAATTTACTTCATTCTCCTATGATCATGATTTTTAAAAACTAAAATGTTGTAATTGAATTTACAAGCCATATATGTGGTTGATTCAATTTAGCTGCATAATGCATGACTTGGAGTGCATTGTGTGCTCTAACATTATGTGTGTAAATCCATTTTGGATTCCAACCTATTTCACATCTTGGATTTACAAATATTAGCATAATTAAATCGAGGTTTAGCATCCCTCAATGGGTGTTATTTTCATTTCAAAAGAGAAAATTCAAGTTAGGGTTTCATCACCCCTAATTTTATCCAATGATTTGGCTAAGGAACCATCTTCTCCAAGTGCTTCATGAGAGGCACTAATTCTCCAATGCTTCAAGGAAGCATCATCACCAAGCAAAGCCACTAAATCAACATTGATAACACATATATAGGTGTATTCATTCCATACTCTCATTTCAATTTTCAAATTACTCAAATACAAGTAATTTTAAATTTAGCAAAGTTCATTTCAAATTACAAATTGTCAAAGTTCGAGCAAAGTTTCAAAGTTTTAAATGTTAAAATTCAAGTTTCAAATGTTAGTTTTCAAAGGAAAGAAACAACTATTTCATGTGTTTTGTAGGGTTTATCAAACTGTACAGTGCCTTGAATGATTGAAGTATGCAGCTCAAAGACAAAGTGTCTTACACACTAAGGTATAGTTTTCCTTTAATATAGTAATTTCATTTATAAACTAAAAGGGCGTGGGAGGGGGGTCAAATGTAGTAACCTATATTTGGTCACAAATACTTGATCATGCCTATTTTATCTCATTTTACCATTAATTCACATGTGCACTTAATTGACACCTATTTTATCATTTTTACTTATCCTAAGCACAAGAAGAAACCCACTTTCATCACAAGGCCATTTATTGTCACATAACAAATGAATTGACTATTCAAAACACCTCTATGCATATGTATGCTCTAACCTAAATTCAAATTCAACACTTTTCTTAGGACATATATGCCCAACAATGACAGGAATGTCCAATGTTCTTATCCCTATCTGTTGTTACTGTCTTCCCCTCACAAACAATAAAAATACTCAAAGGAAATCACAGTTAGGGTCAACCTTCAAGTTTATAAATTTATTAATTGGTCTTTATCCCTCTTGAACTACTATAAAAGCACATTTACTTCACTCATTTTCACATCTAAGCACATCTTGGAAATTCCACTCTAAGGCTGGCCCACATAAGTGCACATAGAGCAAAAAGTTTCCTATTCTTCCCAAATCACTTTCCAAGCACTTCAAGAGATCATGAGCCAAGTCTTAATTCAATTTTATGTATCCCTAACCAAAAATGATCAAGTACACAATCTAATTCTAGATGCATTCATATATTCAAAGGAACACAATTGCACAAATCACTTAGGTGGGAGAACTACATGGAGGTTTGATCCCTTTTCAAAGTATTTGTATGTAGACAATGCTTAAAATAGTGTGGTGTTGAGGTCCATCACAACTCCAATTTTTAACCCCTTTTACTCTATATCATTTGTCTTCTTGTATCACAAAGTTAGGGTTTTCATCTTTAAAAAGGCACATATAGGTCTCCCACACAGTTTCAAAGACAAAATCAATGCAATAAGACCTATTTTTCACCATCGCACTTGACTGTTTAGGAAGTTCTAATTTTCTACAAAAGACATGATTAGCCAACAAGAATAGTAGCAATGGTCTTTCCCATCCTCTATTGGGCATTCCCATCCTTCAAGCCACCCAGACACAACTTTTGAGAGGTTTCTAGGTTTTTTGCATTCTATCTATTCCTGCATTATATTTTCTAGTTCAGTCACTTGATGATTCACAAAACTATGTTGATCTCTCATTTGCACTACTTGGTTTTGTTTGTTTCTATTTCACATAGTCTATTTCAATCATTATTGTTTAAAAGTGAATTTCCAACACCCTACATTATTCTATTGTATTTATGTGAATTATGGTTAATAACAATATTAATTCAAATTCATCGTAAACAAGAACATTTTTTATTTGGCATTTATTTTCAAGTTATGGAAAGATTAAAAAAAACTATTTTTATAAAAAAAATTATCCAAGGATTTTGACGTTATCACTAAAACAAAAATGATATATAATTGAAATTTACTTTTGGAGATAATTGTGTGAAGAATTTTTGACTTGACATGTCAGATCAACTCTCGTGATCCTTCTTCAGGAAAAAGATATGATGAATGATCACTCGAGATAAAGAATGAAGTAATTGTTGCTAAAGAATTAATTAAGACAAAGTTTGAATTTAACCTTAGTGAAAATTATATTTAGTGGAAATTAAAATTAAAATTTTGAATTTAATCTTAATGAGAATTATATTTACTTTGGATTCCAATTTTAACTTTCTTTTGTTAAAAAATTCTTCACATAGTTATCCCCAAAAGTAAATTTCAATGATATGGATTGTGCAAGCATAAAATTTGTTATGATATATCATGTTTTATTGCAAATATGAAGGTTGCTCTAGATATACTAAAGCAACCATTGGGATAATGTGTCGTGTGTTATTAGTAGATTGCCTTCAAAGTCTCTACCCCCCATGATTCCCAGGGACATGGAAATAATTTTGATTGGTGAAGTCAAACCTGATCTTGACATTACTCCAAAATTTGTTTTGATTTCTTTCCTCCTCCTCGCTAACATCCTTCCTTACATGGCATTGGCAACAAAGGTAGAGGTAAGGGTTGGGAAAACCTTGGAATGAATTTCCATGGTTGGCTCTTTCTATTTCACCACTTTGTGTTTAGGAAGTTGAAGAAAATAAGAGTGAAGAAGATAACCAAGAAGGGTAGGAAAACTTACTTAAGAATATAAATCCGTTTAAATAAAGATATTGTTTTGGATGACAAATCGGATGGTCTCCCGTCTCCTTTCAACATTAACTTGGTAACTCCTATTATATAAATGTTTTGTTTTGTTTTATTTATATTTATATTTTTATAATATTTTAATTATCTTAACCTCGACCATATGACACTTTTAACCTTTTAGAGGTTAATTTGATATGATATTTTGAGATTTACCTTCCATCCAATTTTTTTAATCAATGGTTGTATTTTTTTTTTTTTTTTCCCTAAATTAATATAAAAAATAATATAAAGTACATTTAATTTAAAAATATATTTTTATATTTATCAATATCTTTGTTTAAAGTTCATTAAAAAATATCAAAATTCAATTGTATAACTAAAAATCGTGTACTTAAAGGGTTGAGGGTGTACTGAATTATTAATAGTTCCATTTGGACTAGCATTGTAATCGATATCTCAGGTGTATATTAAGTGACAAGCTTAGGCAGAGATGGCATTCGTATGGATATCTGCTATAAAACATCTATTGGATGGATAATTGCAAATGCAGCAGGAATGTTGTTCCAGTGTGGGGGCATCAATCTGTGTCTCAACACTACACATGGCATTAGCAGCTTCGGTGACTTTTTCTCACCATGTAAAAGATTTCTGTCAGTCTGTAATTTCAATGCAAAAGTAAAGCCCCAAAACCCAGCTCTTCTTTTGGCCTCAATTCTGAAGGAAGCAGCATCCTCCAAACACCGGCAAAATGACTCTCATCTTCAGCATCTTCGCAAGAACATACTTTTACAGCTTCAACGTCGCGAAAACTCAAATAATCCCAGCCGCCCACTAGAGCCAAATTCTAGGAACACCTACAAGTCAGAGAACAATTGCAGAATAGAAAACACAGAGAAAACTCCAGATGGATATGAATGCAAAATGAGTGCCGCAGTTTTGTCTACAAGTGAAATGGTCAAAGTCTTAGAGTTGGAGAAGGACACTCAAAAAGCCCTAGAAATATTCAACTGGGCACAGAGGCAAGAATCTTACCAACATAATCTCTATACTTACAATGCCATGATTCGGAAGCTGCTTTCTGCAAATAGGCATCAAGAAGCAGAAAACATGCTCAATGGGATTACTGCAAAGGGCTTCCAATGCAAAGAAGCTAGAGTGTTCAATAACTTAATCAGGAGCTTTAGTCAGGCCTCAATGCTGGAAGCAGCTTTTAAGGTATTTGATCGGATGCATGATTATTGCAAGCCCGATATTGCTTCATATAATATTCTTCTGAATGCATTGGTGCAAAACAACCACCTTGAAACAACAATTACATTCTTTGAAAAACTAGTTTGTGCTAGAGTTCCTCTCTCTGTTACAACTTTCAATATTGTCATCAATGCGCTTTGTAAGGCTGATAGAGTAGAGGAAGCTGTTCAGCTCTTGAGGCAAATGCCTGTACAACATTGCCTGCCTGATTGCTGTACTTATAATACTCTTATCAGAGGAATTTGTGATCAAGGAAATCCCGAAGAAGCAGTTGAGTTACTGGACGAGATGGCAAATAAGAAAATTTATCCCAATGTTAGAACTTTCAATACATTGGTTCATGGCTTTTGCAAGGTGGGTGATCCCAAGAGAGCTCTGGAAATATTCAATGAGTTTTTGGCCAGAGGTTCATCTCCCAATGTTGTTACGTACAGTTTGCTGATATGGGGTATGGCCAAAGAGGGATATATTGATCAAGCTGCAGAAATTCTACGCCAGATGCCAGACAGGCGTTGCACTCCAAATGTGTTCTCGTATAGCTCTGTAATGTCTGGGTACTGCAAATATGGAAGGTTTTCTGATGTGCAAAATATTTTAAATGAAATGCTGGAAATTTGCAGTTTCCCAGGGGTGGTCACCTTCAATATATTGATAAATAGCCTTTGCAAAGAAGGGAAATTGGAAGATGCCTTCAGGATTTTGGATGAGATTGGTGATAAGGAAATCTATCCTAATGCTATTACTTATACATCATTGATAAATGGATGCTGCAAGTCGGGCAATATAAATCAGGCTATGGAATATCTGAGGCGAATGAAGGCAGAGGGTTGTGCTCCTAATAGCATAACTTACACTACCTTGATACATTTTTACTTAAAAAAGTGTGATTGGGAGAAGGCTGAGGATATTTTCAGCGATATGCTTAGGAATGGCTGTGCACCTGATCTTGTAACATACAATGTATTCTTATTTGGTCTCTGTAAAGAAGGGAAGCTGGAGAGAACTGCCAGGGTTGTTGATGAAATGTTGGACAAAGGTTTCACTCCCGATGTTTTTACTTATAGCATTGTAATTGACGCTTTGTGTAAGGGAGGCAAACTCGGTCAGGCTAGGAAGATACTGAAAGAGATGAAAATGGAAGGGTTTTTTCCAAATGTTGTTACTTACACATCAATGATCTATGGTTTTGGCAAGGAGGGTAAGTGCCATGAAGCCATTAAGGTGCTTGAAGAAATGCTTTCAAAGCAATGTGTTCCTGATTTAGTCACATTGAGCACATTGTTGAATGCTTTTGGGGGCGACTTCAGTCTTGAGGTAATATGAGTATTTAGAAAACCAGTATGTAAATTGTAATGGATGACATTTTTTACCAATTGATACTAATACTTTTAGTTCTAGGTCTCTGTTGGATTGTCTCTATGTGGATCTAATGTTTGAGATTAAAAAATTCTAAATGACGTGTGAGTAGTTTGAGCAGCTTCATTAATTAATTAAAAGCCCCTTTATCAATTTCCTTTTCAAGGAATGTAGTTTGCATGGGTCCATGATGCAATTCTTGTTAAGATTTTTCTTTTGATTCTACTATTGCAAGAGTGCACAACCATGGTTTACAATTAATGTGTGGGACACATTGAATAGTTTTCCCTTAATTCATATTATTTGAGGTTAGATGACAGAATTTATTCATAAGTTATCTGCTTGCATTTATTGATACATGCAACCAGATTGAGGCAACAAAAACCATGGATATTACTCTTGTAAGATCTTGGCTCAGAAAATCACTTCTCAAAGCCTGCTATAAGTTGGGCAATGTATGTCTGGGACCAGATTTGAAGGTAAACAGTCACTCTAGAAGTTTCAAATTACAATGGCAATCATGGTTTTTAAATGCCATATTCCAGAGAGCATATTTTATTACAGATTATACTGAGCAGGCCATTTGTTTATTATGTATTATTTTTCAAGTTTGCTCAAGAACTTGAACGTTTCTTTTCATTATACTCTAAGTTACAGGTTTGGGCTCAGGTTTGAAGAACTAGGTTCACCGATACGGGAATTTGTTTTTGCCTTGGGTACGTCTTGGGTTTGTTTGTACAAAAAATATATAAAAAATTAAAAAATATAGAAATTCTAGCTTAATAAATAGGAATTTAGTGACATTGTCATTAATCACATAGTATGCCTATTGATATAAAAAGCAAAATATGAAAATAATCGAAAAATATCAAAATACTAACTGAATGCTAAATGTCATGATAATCATTAATCATAAATATCAATAACTATTCTGTAATTAATTACATCAAATTTAATATTCATAGTCATCTTGCTCTTCATCGAGAGCATCAACATCAACATTATGATATGGTTCATTAGAACCACAAGGACTAGCACTCCCATCACTCCTGCCACTCTTGTCACACCTGCCACTCCCGCTAGCTAAGCTATGTGTTGTTGAGTGAGTGTCAATGTCAATTAATGAGTGGTGGGAAATGGAAGCATCCAAGTCAACGTCCTCTGGATTTATATCCCAATTCTTTGATGTCCCCTCCTTGTACTCTGGGTTCTTGTGCGATAGAAGATGCAATTTGGAGTGTATGTAGACCAAGTCCTTGGCCTTTTTTGTTGTGAGCTTGTTGCGCTTTTGTGAGTGGATGAAGTTGTATGTGCTCCAATTCCACTCACAAGAAGATGAACTTGCAAACTATATTCAAATTTATAAAAATAAAAAGTTAAAATTCAAGTCTTAAGCATAAATTTTTAATTTTTAAAACAAAAAGAAAGAGTTAAAAACTGAAAAACTTAAAAAATAAAAAACTTACCTATGACAAGACCTTGATTGCAAGAGGTTGTAGGTTCGGCGATCCTTGGCCATGGAGGTACCACCACATATGAGCATCCTTCTTGTATTTGCCCTGAAGAGCACCAAGACTGTTGACCTCAGGTTTTTTAAGTGTAATTAAGTCCTTGTGTGTGCGTAAGTACAGTCGAAACCCTGTGTCAGTGGCCAAAGGAGACAGAGTGCCGCGCACGTAAGAACAGTTGGAAGCCAACACCAATGGCCGAAGGAGGTAGAGTGGTGCATGTAGACCTAACCTCTCCATGCATGCATGCCCAATGGAGATTGCGAGCAAGGCAAAGCACTAGCCGACAAAAACAAGCCCACTTGCACATACGACAAAACAACAGAATCAAGACATGCAAAGACCATGTGCGTTCAGGAACTGTTGACCAAATTTGACCTTTGGTCAAATTTGAGTCAACCCCTACATTTTTGAACTTTGTAGAGGTTTGTCAATGTTCTATAGTAGTCTCATTTTGATCTAGATGTTCACTTGCCCCTAATCTAGCCTTGGTCCAAAGTCTAGGCCTTTGTACTAGTCAAGTCAATGAAAGTCAACCCTGGTCAAACAGGATCAAACCTGGTCAAAGGCATAAAATATGTGGTTTTAGTCCTAATATGGTTTTCAATGTGATTTAGGATCTTTATAAGTCATTTAATTGCACTTACCACACTCAATATGCAAACAATGCCTTGTGGGCCCACTTTGGAGCTAAAAAAGGGGACTTGTACGAATGTCTAAAGTGATCAACTTGTCATCAAGCTGTGGTTAATGTGGGAGAGGTCAGAGGATGTCATTTTCAAGTCAGATGGCAGCCAGAGGTCAGTTACAATCAGAAAATGGTAGTTTCTCCTTGTTATTGGGGGCTTTTGGGCACTTGTACAGCCCCCATGATCAGAGCTTCAGCTAAAAACGTGGGTGGGGTGTCTCTTCACCTCCCCACACCCATTTCCACGTTTGAACTTCAAGGAGAATGCAAAAGATGCATCTGCAACTCATTTTTTCTTCATCTTCCTCTTGGCATGCAAATGAAGGTTAAGTTCAAGCACCCACTATGGGCTGTACAGGTGGAGTCAGGAAGAATCGTCTTAGGGGTGGATAATACTCTTAGTCCACTTCACTTTCATGGCAAGAAGTCTCAGATTGGTGCATTATACTTTATGAACCATTGCTAACAATCTAAACAACTTTTTATAGAATTGCATACAAGAGGGGTGCTGTTATGCATCTGTTTCTGACTTTCAGGGTTTCATGGGGCTGTCTGATCTTGGGGAGATGTTTTTAGGCTGGAATCAAGCTCTCTCCATGATAGTTGCAACATCTAACACTTCACTTTTCATTGCTTGTGAAGGAGATCTCAAATGGTGCTTGTTTTCCAAGTTTGCAGCTGTAGGTGTGTAGGTACTGTGTTTTCTAACGTCTAGGGAGCTTCATGGTGGTGATAATGTGCTTGAGGTTCATGTGTGAGGATCTCTCTTATGAAATCATCTTGTGGGAGGTCCAACTAGCATCCGTCCAAAGCCAAATTGTCCATTTATGCCTTCTTTGCTGCCTTGCCACTTTCACTCAGGATTGTGCTTGAATTCAAGAGGTCTGTACAGATGTGTAAAGGGCGAAGTACATAGTGGAGTTCATCTTGAGGTCCTAACATTCCTCAAAGGTTCATAGTGTTCATGCCATGAGGTTAAGATGCTATGCCAAATGGAGATTTTTTCAAAACAATGACTTGACTGTTTTTGGTCCTACAGTCCCTAAAATGGCTAAACAGAGCTCCCAAGGGTCTTTATGATTTCCATAAGGTGAAGTTGTATTCGAGAAATCTTCTTATGCTCACCTTGTAGTCCCATTAATGAGTAGCCATCATGCCAATTTTGAGCTTGAAATGACAAGATTCATAGATGTTTTGAGCCTCCCAAAATGGCTAAAAAGCATTGAAAAGAGGCAGTAATGTCGACAGGGTTCTCAATGGGTGTGCACCCTACAAGTCTTTTGACAAGTCCTAGACCTATTCTTGCAAGGGGGAACAATTCCAAACAACTCAACAATCAGTTTTGAGCACTTAAGCCATGAGGAAGAGTTATGTTGCATGGAATGACCTTTTTAGGCCATCCCCTGTCCGTACACAGGGCAGAGAGGCAGTGAGGGCGGTGTTTCAAGGATTGGCCCAAAGGAAATGGTGTTGAAAGTTCCTAGGAAGGAACTAGGTCCTAGTATGAATGCTGCAAGACTAGATACAAGCTCAACAAGCCCCTATACAAGGTGAACATGATCCAAATCAAGCTTATTGCACCTACAGGACTGGGAATATGCACCTACAGCCTAGTATTGGAGGTTGGGTTCAGTCAAGGGGTAAATGAAGTCCTTGAAGCTCAATTGGAATACGTAAGTGGATGAGATGATAATAGAAGAGTGATAAAAGGACAATAAAAGGAATGGCATACTTCTTAAGGTCAAAAACATACCTTAGAGACCTACAGGCCTGTAGGTTTATGTCTCAGTCCTGCAGGGAATGTGACCACAGTCTTTGTTCAAGAATGTGCAAAAAGCATGGGAGTTTAGGCGAGTAAACTTTCTCCTTCACTACCATGATCTAACCCCTTTTACCTTTAACACCATGACCCAAATGGCCCTTGGGAACCTACAGGCAGGGCAAGGAATGCACCTACAGTCAGGTTAGGCCAAGAATGAACAAGAGTGAGCAGGGTTGGTGTTGTAGGTGCTAGAATCACTATGGATCAAGGAAGGAGCTTGTTTTGATTTTGAATTCTTGTCAAGAGTATAGAAAGGGACCTTATCACCTTAGAGGATCCCTAAACAAAAGATATTCACCAACAGTAACCCTGTTTAATACCACAGTCAGGCAGGGTCATCTTCCAAGCTTGAGCAAAGTGTAGGTTTGACTACACCAAGAGGCTACACCAAGAGGAAGGGAAGGTCTCAGACCTGCTAGAGTGGTAAAATAACATCAAGTGAAGGTGATAATATTCCAAACACATGCAAAGAACATTCTAAGACCACTTTCTTACAAGCAAAGTTGACACAGTCTGTACAGTTAGGCTAAGAGGACCTTGTTTCAAGGGGCAAATGGAGGTTTTCACTAATCAAGCAGGGTTTCCAAAGACTTCCAAAGATTCATGCGCTTGGAATGAGAATGAGAAACATGTTTGAGTAGCATTTGAGCATGGAAATAGCATGGAGATAATGGCTACATGAAGGTTTGAACAAAAAACATGGAAAAACAGGGTTTTTGACCCCTTTTTTGGCAAAGTTGAGTTGATTGGACCACTTAGACTGGGTATTTGATGAAACCCTTCGGTACAAGTGATCATCATAACCTTGTGGAGCTCACAAAATATTCATCTTGCTCATCCAAACATGCCTAACACCCTCTGTTTTGTCTCAGAGGTAGGTCAGTCCTCTCATTCAAGAAAATGGCAGTTTTTGGGAAAAGTAAAGAATGGAGGGCTTGTGCTAAATTTGACCAGTCAAAGAGGTTTGTACAGTTGGGGAACATATAGAGGAACATGAGGAAGCAACCTAGAAGGTTGGGATGCCACAGGGTGGTCTAGTCAAGGAGGTTTGCAGGCAAGCCTAGTGGGAAAACATGCAAACCCAACCCCAAATGAGATGTCACTTCAAGTTCTAGCCTTCTCCAAGTACTCTAATGTTTTGTGTGATGCCTACAGGGGTAAGTATGATGTGTTCATGCTATTGGAATGCATTAATGGTGAAAATTATCATCTTTTGGTTCACAAAGTACAAACAGGCCTATTGGCAAGGCATAGCTCTTGTCCCAAAACAGGGGTCTTTCCCCTTTTTGACCTTTGGTGACCCATTCCAGGTGTTGGAGAGTGTTTATGGGGTAGGTACAAAGATGGTACAACCTCTGGTTGGCAAAAGAACTCCATAGGAAGCCATTTTTGGCCTTAAAAGTGCTCAGACCCTCATGAGAAGCATAGAAATGACTCAAAGGTCAACTTCCATCACTCATATCTTTCATGAATGCTTGCATGGGACCTTAAGCCATTTAGATAAGTTAGAGGAGGTTCTTAAGAGGCCACAAATGGAATTTTTTCCAGGGTTTCAACGTTAGACCTTTCTAAACAAAGGTTAAGAGTCCAAGTCACTCAAAACCCTTATAGAGACTCGATTGGAGAGATAGAGCATTTCAAGCATCCAGATGAAAGGGGATGGCCATGAAACCACCTGGAGGTTGCAGAGGACTCTCAGAGGATCCCATGCATGTGACTTGCTTTTACGGAAGTGTATGGAATAGGCAAAAACAGGGCTTGTTTTGGCCATTTTGAGTGGTGTGCAAGCTACAGAAGGAGTTATGAGATGAAACAAACTTTGGGAAGAAGCTTTACACTTGTGCTAACTCCCAAAATTCATTTCATCTCATGAATCATCCTCTAAGTGCCCCAACCAGGCCCTCACTTTCAACTAGTCCAGTGAGCCAGACTAGTGAACACTTGGGAAAGTGGTGAAAAGCAATTAGGGAGGCCTCTTAAAGGTTTTTTCTTGAAACTGATGATATGGGAGCCTTTGACAAGTGTCATGCCCTCTTGTGCACGGATCAGTTTGGAAAATTGGGGAGTTTTGAATGCCAAGTGGAGAGGTGCATGGAGAGGAGCCAATTTGAAACTGCTAGTGATGATTTTGCATGTCCACAAGAATAGGGATGGTCAGGAATCAATCCAATTCATGTGGAGACTTGTTTGTAACCCCTCTTGCTCATACCTGACCATATGCAGGGATAAGGGCAGTTTTGGAAGGCAACTCAGGTGGGCAGTTTTTTATGCCAAAATGACAGTTTTGTGTCACTTTTCACAATCTTTATGACTTGTTTTGGACAAGTATACACCTATGACATGGCATAGCTCGTCCTATCCTTCTCTCTTATGCATGTGTAACTGATATTCACTTGGTGACACATGTCCTTGTGCCTCTTCAACTTCTCTTCTCTCTCTCTTCTTCCAAGTTCTATAAATTGGGCCTTCTTGGCCATTGTTTGTAATCTCTCTGCCTGGGTATGGCGAAGCCCTGCCAAAATTTTACCTCGAATCAATAAAGACAAGTGTTTTATCTCATTCAAAGATTGCATTAAGTAAACATGCTTGGTATTAGTCTTGTGCAAGTGTAATTTTCATTTACCTTCACATGTTGATTCCATTAGTACCTAGTGTATTGTGATTTCTTTCTTGTAGGTCAACAAGAAGTGGCTGAAGAGAATGCAGGTTTAAGTGAGTGGCTACTCAATAGAGTGTCTTGGAATGCCTATTGTTTAGTTCCTCCTATCCTATGTCATCTCCAAGACCCCATGTTGAAACACTGATGTGAGAGGGAAGATTGATGTTGAATGAAGTGTATGTGCTATTTGTCCTTAGTTTCAAGTGTGTGTTGAAGGTATGAGTAGAGCAAATCTTTTAGTGCATCACCCCTAGTAGAATAGGTTAACTTTCAGTTATTTTAACCCTTTTCATCCCCCCAAGTTGTTAGTAGGAGTATGAGCTTAAATGATGCGTCAAGGGGAGCTAGCCCCTAATCTAGAGATCCACCCCCAAATAGGGATACCCACAGCTGTGGGGTGGTTCCATTGTGTCACTTGAGTGAGGAGAAGATTGTCCCATCTCCTCATTGGGTGCAATCAAGTGACAACAGGAACCACAACAGAGATCGCGGAGGATAGACAATGGAGTTATACCTAATGGCTTGATTCTAACAAACAACTAGGAAGCGGCGGAGGACGGCATGGTAACTGACTTGGAGCAGAGCACCACATTAACTGCCAAGTGGGCACGAAAGACATTAACTGTTGATTGGTGGCAGCTGAGCTACTGTCACACAAGACTAAGAGATGCTTATAAAAGGAAGAGGATGGGAAGGGAACAAGAGTGTGCAAGAAGCGAGTAAGGAGATGCTGCTAGAATACTGTTAGGACTTCAATATAGAGAAAGAGAGATAATAGGAATAGTCTATGATTTAATGAAGTTCTTGAGAGCACATTGTAACCATGTATTGTTTAGTTATGAATAGGTGTTAGTGTTAAAGCTGGTATCATCATGTTTATGACGGTTGATGTCATTCATGTACTTATCATTGTTATACTTATTGAATGAATGAATATTTAGACAATCTAAGTATTGTTGTGTTTTTCTTCTTATGAATATGTGTTCAATGTGTTGTTAGAATAGAGTTAAGGAAGCCCCAAGTATACCTGTGCATGCGAGGTGCACGCATGACTATATGAATGGGACCATTGCAACCTAACCTTGACCCAACGTAGTTTTTCCTCTCCGTGCCTTGGGTGAGCGTGTGAGCCCAAACTCACATGATGTGTCAACGCAGAAGGTTGCAAAGTTAAATGTTGGGACACGCGCAAGAACTAACACGCGGTGATTGCTAGGTTGCCAATATTTTTGTTTTGTTGTTGGGACAGGTCGAATTTTGTTGCTGCAATGGTGATTAAAGATAATGTACTAGATTTATTTGGAGAACCTTGAGCATTGGTTGAGGCAATTGGAGGAAAAATTTGCAAAGAACCATCCCAGTGTGGCAGTCAAAAGCCAAGGGACTAGGTGGAGGACAACCTGCATGACCCACTTTATGAGGTGTTTTTCCGTGAGTTGCCAAAGCATATACATCCATGGCTTGTTGCGTATGCTATGAACAAGAGTAGAAACTTTGGGTAGGAGTACCCTTGGACTGAACAATGTGAAGAGTAGCTGTAAAACGTGGATGTGGTATGGACCAGAGCTGTTGATGTTTGGTGGCGTGGTGCATTGAATAGCTACGTGTTGGAGTTTGTTCTATCCACATATTCTTGTCTAGAAGAGGTCGAGTACCAATTCTTCTGCGAGCCCAAAGGCTCCTATTTGAAGCAGTTGCCATTGAAGATCAAGATGCTGATGGTAGACAATGGGATAGAGAACTTGCTAATGGTCGGCTAAGTCCCCATGCATGTGAGCGACACAAAGGGTAGAAGGTGAAGAGGGCATGGTGTCTGGAAGGTAGAAAAGGAGAAAATCTTCGGCATGGAAGAACCAAGGGAGCATGAACTCAGAAGGCATAGATACGACGAGATTCGGTAGAAAGTGATCGTTGAAAAAGACCCTAGGCAAAGGGGGGAGTCCGAATCAGGAGATGCCGTGAGGACCTGTAAAGGACGAGAATGTCATGAGGATGACTCCCGCACAGAGGATGTGCTCTCTAATGAACAAGAACTATGCGCTAGTGAGCAAGAGCGGGGTTGGGGAGGAGAAGCCAAAGTACTATTAGAAGAAGAAGACACGAGAGACTAACATGGAGACGCCCAATTCCCCTCTCTTTGATGCGCATGCTCAAGCGTTTCGCCTACAACTAGAAGAAATTCACAAAAACACGATCATATCCCAAACAAAAGAGGTTTTATAGCATGAAAAGGAGGGAGTAACATGCTGAAATAGATCATCCCTCATCAGCGATTTAGACTAGTAATCGTGCAGCCTACGCGCACTTTGCTTTCAATGATGTCAGGGGTGGCACTAGCGGGAAGGGGCCTGACCCCTCAGACAACTAGCTCAACATAGAGTAGAGTGACAAGAGTTGGAGGACTGTTGATGACCCAACAAACTCTCCAAGCAATTGGAGGAACAATAGTACAACACATCGCGGGAGGTGGTGGGGCTGTGCCGCCAACAAGAGGAATGAGAGGAACTACTACAGGGAATTAGAGTTTAGGTGTGCCCTTAGCCAGTGCCTCGATACATGTGCCATAGGTGCTTGTTGTGCCAATATTCACTCCTTAGGTCTTCTACGAGATGTCCTTAAGTCTACATAACTATCAAGCTTATATGGTGTGCCAAGGGTGTTATGCTACTAGATTTCAAGGCAAGTTAGTTTGCCACAACTTTGCTGGACTGCACCCACACCTGGTATCACAAGCTTGATCCCAATCAAACTATTGTGGACTATGATCTCTTGAAGGCAGTCTTCTTGAAGGAATTTGACATTCCGGAGTTCTAGCAACAGAGAATAGTTCCTTTGAAAGAGATCAAGTAGGATCTAACAAAGAGAGTATGCGCCTTTGATGCTAGGTTCAAGACCCTAGTACCTAAACTCTCATATGAACTTCACCTGGTGCAACACAATGGTTTGTTGGAGGCCTGCTTGCGCCATTCTGATGCACCCTCCCCATGAAGACGTTCATCGAACCTCAGGAGGCTCGTGAAGTAGCGTTGAGAGCTGAAGCCGTTGGAGGTGCAGACACAAGAGTTAGCGCTTTCATGGAGGTGCAGATCACCTCAATGGCTTCCCAGCTTTAGAAGCTAACAACTAATAGTGCCCACAACACTAGAAGTGGAATATGATGCACAAACTGCGAAGATGAAGGCACAACAAGAACAACTGTCCCAAGAGAAATGTAAGGGCCATGCTATTCTCCTGCGAGATCTGCTTAGAGGGTCACAACATGTGCAATTGTCCACTCTTGCAGCACATGACCCAAACAAAAATCTCCCTCTACTCCAAGATCTGTGACACCTCTACTCTCAACACCGAAGATTGTAGGGTAATTAATGAGTTGCATGAGGCAAGGGACCAGGGTGCAAGGTAGAAGACGACAAGCTTTCTGATTAGACATATGGTGAATATGGGAAACGAGGATATAGAAGCCATGGCAGTGGAGGACGCATAGGTGGAAGGTTCCCACCATGTGCTTGTTACAAGTGCGGGGCACCCGACCATTATCAAATTGATTGTCCCATGTATCCAATTAGTGGATACTGCTGTGGCGACCACAAGGTCGAAGAGTTTTCGAACCTCTATGCCAAGTTCACACATAAGAGTAAACCTGAGAAAGGTGCAAGAATGCTCTGATGCGTGCGCAACTCAGATCAATGGGTTCCCAAGGCACAAGCTAAGAAGAATACCAACCCCAAGGTGCATGTAACGACTTGTAGTGGCAGAACTATGTAGCCAACAACCACTCTAGCTAAGAAGGTCCAACTAGGCTATGAGGTGAGGCGATCTAAAGAAACCATGGCGTGCCTTGAACCCACGACATCCTATCTAGATGGCTCGCGCCAGAAGGAAGTATCGTGCGAGGCCATGGACGTTATTCAAAATCTCTAGGGTGAGCTACAATATGTGTGCGATTTAGAAGAAAAGTCAAGGAATTGAGGCCCCATACACAAGTTGGCAAGCAAGACGATGACCTTGCATATGTATTGGTCCTTCTATGCATCGATGGGATGGTGCCTATGGTGAAGAAACAGTTGGTTGACTATAAGGGAAAGTAGCCCATCGATGTATCAACATTGGATATGGCACGAGGATGCGAGCTGAGAATCACTCAGAATGTGGGCTATGACCGGGAACTGCTTGTGGATGCAAACATCAACTGATGGTCAGTATGCGACATTGTAGTGGACACAAACATTGAAGTGAACATTCCCATAGGAGATGCTTGGCACAAAATGGGCAGCCCTCCCATACGACCCTTGCTGCATATCTTGTTCATGGCAAACAAGACACAAGCTTACTGTTGACCAAATTTTGCCCACAGGTAAAATTTTTGGTCCCCTTCCTCCCTTGCTGTTCATGCCGGTTTTATTTCAGGATTGTTCAGGTTCAGCATTTTTTGGTTCATGGCCTGGTTCAAATGGTTCAGTTTCTTGGTTCAAAGGTTCATTTCGAGTTCAGTATCTTGGTTCAATAATGGTTGAACCAAACCGTTGAACCAATTTTTGGTTCAACGGGCTTGGTTCAAGTTTAAAGAGCTCATTGTTCGGTTCAAACATCTCAATTCATAATATGTTGAACCTTCGTACCGTTGAACCGTTGAACCAAATTCTTGGTTCAACGGACTTGGTTCAACATACTTGTTTCAACGGCTTAAGTTCAACGTTCGGTTCAATGCAAAGAGTTCATTGGGCTTGGCCTTGGTTCATCGGCGCGCTCCTTTGAATCTTGAACCGTTGAACCAAATTTCGGTTCAACGGATCTGGTTCAATATTGGTTCATCAGCCTTCTAGGGCTCATCGGCGCGCAATGGTTGAACCTTGAACCGTTGAACCAAATTTTGGTTCAACGGGTTCGGTTCAAAGGGGTGCCCCTTGGCTGAGGGGGAAGTCCAAGTCAAAGTGCCCTAGCGGAGGGCAGGCACGCAAAAGCAAAGGACCCGGTTCAAGTTCAGTTCAAAGTTCACTTGGTTTGAAATTGACTAAGTCCGAAGGAATTCGGGCCGCTCCAAATAACAAGGCAACAGCCCCAACGGAATTTCCGCAGACTTTTTGTCCACGGACAAAAGTCCGCAGAAATACAAACGACGCCACAGTCAAAAGCCCCGGGGAAATTGTTCGCGGACAATTTGCCCGCGGGAGCTCGGGGGACTTTCGGCCGAGTCCAAGGACTTTTCAAAGGAACAGGTGCCGGGAAAATTCAAAGACAAAGAAGTGCCCGAGAGGATGCCATGTGGACCCGACTAACGTAGCAATGGACCCGATGACATCCCAGTGGACGTCAAATTTAGCAGAACGGTTTAGCCATTGGTTCTCAACCGATGACGCCCGAGAAGCCGTCAATTTCAAGAGGATGGAATGTCCGTTGGTTTTCAAAGCCCAACGGCCAGTTGAGCGTCAAATTTAGCAAAATAAAATGGCCTTTGTTTCAAACTGAGAAAATATTGCCAAGGAACCCAGAATGCAGCAACCTGCTGAAAGTTTGCCCCTGGGAGGCCGAACAAGCCAGATAGAGACAAAATTGATAAAAGACAAGAAGACATATAGGGAATGAGCAAGCAGTTAAGTCCAAGTGGCGCCAATTTGAGAAGTGACTCCAGCAGGTGAAATAGTTCCTTCGAATTGATCATGAGAAGACGCAACAGCGAAGTAATGTAACCGATTTCTTCATTTTACATTTAATGGGTGGACAAACCGCGTTTTGACATTAAAAATGCGGACTTCGAGTAGACAAAGCACACGGCTCATTAATGTTTTGAGCAACTTGTTGAAGGGACGCGATGGCCACTTGTTGAAGGAACGCCACATGGGCTTCCTTTTGGTTTTCTCATATATATTTGATACTTGTCATTTTTGTAATCATCTTCCACAGTTTTACAAAGCGTAGCTCTGCTAAAATTTCCACCTGAATCAATAAAAATACAGTTTTGCCTCCATCTTGGATAGATATTTTGTGTATGTTCTGAGTGTTATTTGTGTTTAGTCATTATCTTTGATGCTCTCACAGGTTCGACACCAGCAAACCAGTTATCTACAAGGCGCCAGTTTGCAGCTTACAGTAGAAGAGTTCTTTTTGAAAGTATAAAACAGGGGAAGTCATTTAGAGTGTGTATTGTATAGCACCTTGGTGAGTCTCTGTTTCTGCGTTTTCATGAGAACCTCCCTGTCTTTCTCTTGCAGTCTGGGCCTTTTGCCAAGCCTAAAGTGTATGTCTTGTTGTTTTTGTCTAATTCTGAGTGTGGATGTGTGAAGGTCGACCTATTTTTGGTGTATCACCTCCTTAGAGTAGTTTACCTGTATCTTTCTCCCTTTTCATCCCCCCCAGTTTATATATCCATACCTGTATGTATTTGCACTTACTGGAACAAACATGATACATCAAAGGGAGCTAGCCCTTATCTAGAGACTCTCCCCTCCAGCTTCGCCGTCCCACAGGGGAGAGAGGAGTTTCCATGTTGTGAGAAGGCAGGAATTCGACTTCCTGCCACTGGTGCAATTTCCTGGCGTCAACAGTTTTGGCACGCCCGGTGGGACACAGTTTTTAACTCAGTAAAATTCAGGATTGATGCTGGCCCTGATACAGCGAATTAAAGTTTTCCAGCATCTGGCGACTCCACTGGTAAGAGCTTCAGTTCTATATTTTCAAAACCAGTTTCTTAATCTTCTATGCCTAAGGTCACCACAAGGTCTGCTTCAAGAGGGGTCCCTTTTGATTTCGTTGAGTCACCTTTAAACTCTGCTAAAAGACTACGATTTGAGAGGACCCGTCCTTATCCAACAATCAATTCTCCTAGGCCTGTTATAAGAGACACAGTTGCAGCACAGACACAGTTACAACCGATCCCAGCCATGGCATTGCCTTTTGCGGCTTTTCGTGGTGAGAGCCCCTTAAACCTCCCACGCTATGATCCAATTCCAAGAACAGCTCTAAAAAATGTGCCTTCTTTCGATGGAGTGGGACCTATTACAGCCGTCGAGCACATTAGGAATGTCGCCAACCTCTGCAATATTCACAATGTAACAGAAGAAAATATTGCCATCAGATTGCTGGCACTGTCTCTCAAAGGCAAGGCTCTTGACTGGTACGGGACCTTGCCCGTAAATTCAATACATTATTGGAACGAATTGTGCACTCAGTTGACAGACCGTTTTGGGGAAAAAAGCGACGGTCTCTCACTTGCTGAGCAGCTGACGACCATAAAGAGAGCTCCACACGAGTATATGCAAGACTTTAACACGCGGTTTCAAAAGACTTGGGATAGAATTCCCATTCTGGTAAGGCCGACTCCCAGCTACGCTTTCTTGTACTATTTAAAAGCATTAAACAGCGACATTGCAGTGATGAAACAATCTATGGGAGGGCATATATTGCCTGCTGCTTATGACATTGCCATAACCGCTGAGAATTGCTTGGTACAAGCTGGAAAGATCGCCCCTAGGCCTCACATGCCGCTTTTCCCAGAATTGCTGCCCCCAATTCAAACCATTGCTCCAACAATTGCTCCCCTGCCTACCATTGAGAAACCAGCTGCTGTTCCGTCAAATGAGCTTCATGATGTTAAGAGTCTGTTGCAGAACATGTTCAACGAACTTGTTGCCATTAAAAGGCAGCAAGCTCAAGGCAACAAACCAAATCAAGGATACCAGAATTATGGTCAAGCCCCTAGACCCCCCTTTCAAAGTTATAACCAAGGTCAGGGGCAGCTCACTACAACCAGGCCATTTCAAAATTACAACATCGGTCCCTCATCATCTAAGACCATGGTGCCTGTTCAGAACAATTTAGTACAAGAGCAGCCTAGCTGTTCGACCATGGGATATGGTCAAGAATAGGCTGTTTACGCAAGTGAGATAATGAACTATTTTCAGAATGCAGACTACCAAGCAGCCGCTCAATCTCAGGTTTTTGAGCCTTCAATGCAACCCAACACGAGTAGCAATCAGGCCCAGCCGGATTCTACTCTTATGAATCACCTAGAGGGCGAGTTTTGTGCAATCAATCATGGGGGCGCTGCAGACAATCAGGCTGATTGTGTTGCAGCCAACACAAGATTTAAGAGAAGAGCAGTGGGAGAGGTGCAGGCTACCACTCAGGCGGCAACAACACCTCCTCCATCACACTCTTTTCAAAAGGCCCCAATTTTCAAACAGCCGCTTGTACCTTCAGCGCCTCAGCCTACAGCTCCGGTTGGGATCAGCCCAAAAGAAAACGTGAAGGGAAGCAGTCCCCAAGTCAATATAGTGGACCAGATGAAGAAGCTGCACATGAATATCTCTTTATGGGATTCATTGTCTCTTTTAGGCTAGAATGACGTATTGAAGAAAGAATTGCATGAGCTGGATCGACAAGCTGTCCCATCAAACACTGATAATGTATTGATGACAAATGGACAGCCTTCCACTTCAGGTCAGGGGAAGAAAGAAGAGAAAACTCCCCCTTTCTATGTATCTTTGGTCATAGGGGAGTTCTTGGTACACAACTGCATAATTGATAGTGGGGCCAGCACCTCAGTGATGCCCAAGTGCATTGCTGATAAGATGGGATTGAAGTATGAAGAAATGAACAAAGGAGTCCTACAACTAGATGGGACACCTGCAAAAACAGTTGGGATTGTGAAGGGTTTAGGCTTGACATTGCATGCTTGCCCAACCTTCTCAATTCCCCATGATATAGTGGTAGCAGATGTTCCTCCGTATTTCGCAATTTGCTTGTCTAGGGACTTCATGTCAAAGATAGGTGGCTATCTAGCAGCGAATTGGTCATATCTGGTTTTCAGAACCAAGTATGGGACCAAGGTGAAAATCAAGTCTGAGCCACTCTACAAGGACCATCTAGAACCGTATTCGCCCAAGGCAGCAAATGTCAGTTACACCATCATCGACCCAGAGGAGTCTCTGACAGACCAATCTCCGTCCTCTGCTCTTGAAGGAGTCGCAGACTTACTCTTGGATGAGTTGGGAAATGATAACTTCGAACATGATCCATACAAATTCATTGAGGAGGTAGACCTTGGAGTCTATTGCATGCACGAAGAGGGTGCCTCCATGCCAAATTTAATGAAGGCCAGCCAAGAAGACCTTGGCCTATGGTAGCTGTATTTTGACGGTTCCAGAAGTAAGCTGGGTGTTGGTGGTGGGGCGATGTTGGTTTCCCCTTCAAAAGAAAGGTACTTTTCAGCTTTCCGTTTCCAATTCTCTTGCACGAGTAATGTTGCAGAATATGAGTCTTTGATCCATGAGCTGGAATGGGCAAGAAAAAGAGGGATCAAGGAGTTGCAAGTCTTGGGAGATAGCGAGCTGATTGTAAATCAGGTGAAAGGCCGGAATCTAACAAAGAACTCCTTGCTGAAGTCTTACAAGCATAGAGTTTGGGACTTGGTGGAGGATTTTGTTGCTTTTAACATTGCCTCGATTCCCAGGGAGTAGAACAAACAAGCTGACAGGCTGGCAACAATTGGTGCTCAGTTTGACGTTTCAAGGGAAATAAGCCGAGATTGTGGTTCGCGCCACTTAAAAGTGGTAGTTCGATCCTCCGTCCCAGACAATATTGCAAATTGACAATTTTTCGAAAGTGACCAGTAGATAGCTTTCTTCCTTCAGGAAGAAGCTGAGTTCGCAATACACAACTAGGCGAAATTGTAGCAGTAATATGGAAATCAGATTGTTCAGTTGAAGAATAATAAACTCCCTAAAGGTCTGGTCATGCTTGAAAGCATTTTCAACGGAGATGACCAACTGAGAAATGACAAGGCATGCATCACGACCAAAGAGGAGAATTACGAAAGGGTCAAAATTTTCAAGGACAAGCTGCTTGCGCTTGGTAAGGTCTGCACGTTTCAAGAAAGGCGAGCTTTCATTCCGCTGTGTCAAGAATTCGCTAATGTTTTTGCGTGGGATTATAGCGATTTAAAAGGTTTCGACCCAAGACTTGCCTAGCACACCATTGAATTAGAAGAAGGCGCCAGGCCAGTCACACAAAAGCAAAGGCCTGTCAATCATACAATTGAGCCCCTCATGCAGAGGGAATTGGCCAAATTGATTGAGTCCAGAATTATATTTCCAATCAAACATTCCTCATGGCTGGCCAACCTGGTTCTTGTTAGAAAGAAAAATGGGGAGATCAGGCAGTGTGTCGACTTCAGAGACCTTAATAAAGTCTCTTTAAAAGATCATTATCCCCTCCCGAGCATGGAGCGGATCCTTCAGAAAGTAACTGGTAGCGAGCGTTTCTCCCTCCTGGATGGTTATTCAGGGTATAATCAGATTCTGGTGCAAGGCTGTGACCAGTACAAAACAACCTTCACCACTAAATGGGGAACGTTTGCCTACAAGAAGATGCCATTCGGGCTTTCCAATGCTGGTGCTACCTTTCAGCGAGCCATGGACATGGCTTTTGGTGGCTTAATAAATAACAACGTGCTGGTATACCTCGATGATGTAACGGTATTCTCCAAAAAAGCGGGCCAACACATAGAACACCTTAGGTAGATTTTTGAAAGGTGCAGGGAATTTGGCATCTCTCTTAATCCAAAGAAGTGCGTGTTTGCTGTTCATGAGGGGAAACTCCTTGGCCACATTGTGTCCAAGGAGGGCTTGTCCATTGACCCTGAGAGAGTTCGCTCCATTCTAGAGATGTCCCTACCAAAGCACAAAAAAGGTCTGCAGAGTTTCTTTGGCAGGATAAATTTCATTCGGAGATTCATTCCGAATTTCGCTGAGATAGTTAAGCCCCTGACCTCTATGCTGAGGAAAGGTGAAGAATTCAAGTGGACAACGCAAAGAAAAGACAACTTTGAAGCCATCAAGCAGGCTTTAACCCAGGCGCCCACTCTGATCAGCCCTGACTTTAGTAAAGACTTCAACCTCTATACTTTCAGCAATGAAGAAGTGATATCTGCCATGCTTACTCAAGCAAATGGTGACGACCTCGAGCAGCCACTCGCCTTCTTCAGCCAAGGGTTAGAGGACTTCGAAGTCAGGTACACGTATGTAGAAAAGCAAGTCCTGGCAGTAGTGCAGAGCCTGAAGAAATTCAGGTATATGTTGTTTAACAACAGGATTCACCTTATGGTCCCACATCCAGGTGTCAAGGATTTCTTGACCAATCGAGATTTAAACGAGAAAAGGGCGGGATGGATCACCAAAGTGATGGAGTACGACGTAGACATTAAAATCACCAAGCTGGTGAGGGGCAGAGGCCTGTGCGAACAGTTGGCTGCGAATTTCAAACAAAAAAAGGAAGATAGCTTGCTAATCCATGACGTAGCCACTGTAGAAGAACCAACTGTCATAAAGGATTGGACGCTGGACATGAGGCATTTCCTTCTCACGGGTGAGTGTCCACAGGGTCTTGATAAGACCGGAAGAAGGTATTTTAAACTCCAGTCCCTTCCTTATGTTCTGGTTGATGAAGTATTGTTTAGGAAGGATCTCTCTGGGGTTCTTCTAAGATGCATTGACCCTAATCACGCTGATAAGGTACTGGCTGAGTTTCATGATGGGCCAGCCAGCGGTCATTTCGCTCCTAGAGTTACTGCAGCAAGGATAATGAGAGCTGGCTATTTCTGGCCTACTCTTTTTAAAGACACCCATGCCTGGGTAAGAAAGTGCCAGAAGTGTGCACTTTTTGACGAAAAACAGCGGTTGGCCGCCATGCCTCTACAGCGCATTCAAGTTGAGCAACCATTCATGCAGTGGGGCCTGGACTTCATAGGGATGATCAATCCTCCCTCCAGTGCTGGGCACAAATGGGTCCTGACTGCTACGGATTACTTCACAAGGTGGGTGGAGGCCGTCGCTCTGAAAGAGGCGAATGAAAGCACAGTCCTGGAGTTTTATGAGGACCTGGTAACAAGATTTGAGGTCCCAGCCACCATAATCTCAGATAACGCTTTGGCTTTTCTGGGAACCAAAACTAGTGAATGGGCGTTGAAGTATGGCATATACCTCAGCACTTCATCAAATTATTATCCGCAGGGGAATGGGCTGGCTGAGTCCAACAAAAATTTGATCAGAATTATAAAGAGGACCATGGAAGAAAATCAGAAGACTTGGCATGCCAAGTTGAAGACAGCTTTATGGGCCGATCGAATCACTCCGAAAAGAGCAATCGGAAACTCTCCATATACGCTTGTATATGGAAGGGAAGCTAGGCTTCCCATCTCACTCGAATTGCCAGCACTGGACCTCGCTCATCAGCTGCAATTAGAAGAAGGAACATGGAGGTCAGGTTGTGCGAGCTAATGGAGCTCCAAGAGGTAAGGAATCGGGCTATGGCTTCTATGACCAGTCGCCAACAGCAAGTAAAAAGGCACTTCGACAAGAAATCTTCGCCAAAAGATTTCGCTGAAGGAGACATTGTCTTAAAATGGGACGAAGATCAAGCCAAGCCTGGAAAACATGCAAAATTCAACGCCCTGTGGAGCGGTCCTTACATGATCACTCAGTGCAAGCAGCATAATGCGTTCCAACTTTCTAGGTTGGATGGCGAAGAACTGCGTATCCCAGTTAATGGGATACATCCGAAGCGTTGCCATTGATTTTTGGGTTCGCTTGTACATATTTTCCCTTGTTTTCTTTCCTGTTTTTCTTAAGTGCTGTTGCACAAGTAATAGTTTTCTTAGTCTTGTGTGTGCTTTCGTTTCTTTGGAGGTAATCTGCATGGCTGGTTCTAAGTTTTGTCAGAGCTCTTGCTGGTTTTCAAAGTTATCATCCGACTCCATGCCCAATGGATTGCAAGGCAACTAGTCTCTAAGCATAGCAGGCATGCTTCCCCTGGGAGTCGCCAATTTGTTGACCAAATTTTGCCCACAAGTAAAATTTTTGGTCCCCTTCCTCCCTTGCTGTTCATGCCAGTTTTATTTTGGGATTGTTCAGGTTCAACATTTTTTGGTTCATCTCCTGGTTCAAATGGTTCAGTTTCTTGGTTCAAAGGTTCATTTCGAGTTCAGTATCTTGGTTCAATAATGGTTGAACCAAACCGTTGAACCAATTTTTGGTTCAACGGGCTTGGTTCAAGTTCAAAGAGTTCTTTGTTCGTTTCAAACATCTCAATTCATAATATGTTGAACCTTCGTACTGTTGAACCGTTGAACCAAATTCTTGGTTCAACGGCTTAAGTTCAACGTTCGGTTCAATGCAAAGAGTTCATCGGGCTTGGCCTTGGTTCATCGGCGCGCTCTTTTGAACCTTGAACCGTTGAACCAAATTTCGGTTCAACGGATCCGGTTCAATATTGGTTCATCAGCCTTCTAGGGCTCATCGGCGCGCAATGGTTGAACCTTGAACCGTTGAACCAAATTTTGGTTCAACGGGTTCGGTTCAAAGGGGTGCCCCTTGGCTGAGGGGGAAGTCCAAGTCAAAGTGCCCTAGCGGAGGGCAGGCACGCAAAAGCAAAGGCCCTGGTTCAAGTTCAGTTCAAAGTTCACTTGGTTTGAAATTGACTAAGTCCGAAGGAATTCAGGCCGCTTCAAATAACAAGGCAACAGCCTCGACGGAATTTTCGCGGACTTTTTGTCCGCGGGAAATTGTCTGCGGACAAAAGTCTGCGGAAATACAAACGATGCCACAGTCAAAAGCCCTGGGGAAATTTAACTCGGGGGACTTCCGGCCGAGTCCAAGGACTTTTCAAAGGGACAGGTGCCAGGAAAATTTAAAGACAAAGAAGTGCCCGAGAGGATGCCACGTGGACCCGACTAACGTAGCAATGGACTCGATGGCGTCCCGGTGGACGTCAAATTTAGCAGAACGGTTTAGCCGTTGGTTCTCAAGCGATGACGCCCGATAAGCTGTCAATTTCAAGAGGATGGAATGTTCATTGGTTTTCAAAGCCCGACGGCCAGTTGAGCGTCAAATTTAGCAAAATAAAATGGCCTTTGTTTCAAACTGAGAAAATATTGCCAAGGAACCCAGAATGCAATAACTTGCTGAAAGTTTGCCCCTGGGGGGCCGAACAAGCCAGATAGAGACAAAATTGATAAAAGACAAGAAGACATACACGAAATGAGCAAGCAGTTAAGTCCAAGTGGCGCCAATTTGAGAAGTGACTCTAGCAAGTGAAATAGTTCTTTCGAATTGATCATGAGAAGACGCAACAGCTAAGTAATGTAACCGGTTTCTTCATTTTACATTTAATGGGTGGACAAACTGCGTTTTGACATTAAAAATGCGGACTTCGAGCAGACAAAGCACATGGCTCATTAATGTTTTGAGCAACTTGTTGAAGGGACGCGATGGCCACTTGTTGAAGGAACGCCACATGGGCTTCCTTTTGGTTTTCTCATATATATTCGATACTTGTCATTTTTGTAATCATCTTCCACAATTTTACAAAGCGTAGCTCTGCTAAAATTTCCACCTGAATCAATAAAAATACAGTTTTGCCTCCATCTTGGATAGATATTCTGTGTATGTTCTGAGTGTTATTTGTGTTTAGTCATTATCTTTGATGCTCTCACAGGGTCGACACCAGCAAACCAGTTATCTACAAGGCGCCAGTTTGCAGCTTACAGTAGAAGAGTTCTTTTTGGAAGTATAAAACAGGGGAAGTCACTTACAGTGTGTATTGTATAGCACCTTGGTGAGTCTCTGTTTCTGCGTTTTCATGAGAACCTCCCTGTCTTTCTCTTGCAGTCTGGTCCTTCTACCAAGCCTGAAGTGTATGTCTTGTTGTTTTTGTCTAATTCTGAGTGTGGATGTGTGAAGGTCGACCTATTTTTGGTGTATCACCTCCTTAGAGTAGTTTGTTTACCTGTATCTTTCTCCCTTTTCATCCCCCCCCAGTTTATATATCCATACCTGTATGTATTTGCACTTACTGGAACAAACATGATACATCAAAGGGAGCTAGCCCTTATTTAGAGACTCTCCCCTCTAGCTTCGCCGTCCCACAGGCGAGAGAGGAGTTTCCATGTTGTGAGGAGAAGGCAGGAATTCGACTTCCTGCCACTGGGTGCAATTTCCTGGCGTCAACACTTAGCCCATGTGAATTCTCCCCAACATTGGCATTGACATAATGGGTGCTAAGTTCCATGCGGACTTTGAGGCAATCGAGCTCGCATATGTAGATAACTTCCGAGCCTTGCTTGGTAGGTCATGGTGCTACATCAACAACGCTAACATGCGCTTCAAGAAGTGCTATATGAGCTTTGAAAATGGGAAGAAGCATGTGGTAATCCCATTGTCCAATGACCAAGGGCCATCCTATGTTGAAAGTGTTGATCTGGAGGATGAGATCAACATCAATAACATTAACGCGCAAGGAGTAGAAAGCCTAGAGCTGAATGTAGAGAGCATCTTGCACTGGGATGAGACACAATTTTCGACACCACAGCCATTGCCTGCAAGCCATGAGTGTAGGAGTCCTATGAGGTCACAAGGCAGAAATGTAGCACAGTGAGGGCCAAACCCCAATCCTCGTGTGCTTGGAAGGTCCTGCGCACTTGCATAAAGCACAATTCACATGGCAAGCAGAATTGGGTGTTGTGCACACCCACCCCATCAAAGGTAAAGAGAGTGCTCTGACTAAGCAAAGGCAAAATTGCTAAGCTAACATGCTATAACAGTTCCACAAGTGCCACCCCATTCATGTATGACCTTGAAATGTGTGTCCCCAAGCAACATGATTGTATGGGTGCCTTAGTGTATACATTGAAAATCAGTGCTGCATGCTGGTGGGCTACACACAAGCCAAGTCTTCTAACTTGGGCAAAGATAAAGGGTGACATATGCTCTAGGTTCAAGCAGAACAACAAGGACTTGCCCACATACAATGGTGACTTGGACCCATGGGTGCATGTCTGAGAATGTGAAGACAGATGGATGAGGTGCATGCCTTGTGTCCTAGTAGAGTTATGGGTCCATGCTTTCTACAAAACCTTGAAGATTTGGGCCCGCATGTTGTATGTTAATGAGACATGCTGGGAGACCAACAATTGGGCACCTTTGAAGGAGAGGTTCACCCATACCTTTCCCTTCTCCTCATCCAACTTGAGCCTAGTTGAGCCACTGCAACACTTCCAACGTGCCATCCTAGACGATGAGGCCATCATGGAAGAGCGGGTAAGACAGATGTTCAACGAGAAGAGACTCATCCTGCCTAAATTCTTCAGTTACTGCAAAGTAAACAATGACTAGCGAGGATGATTATGCAGTGTGGATGGCGCGCAACTTGCAGCTCACCACTAAAAGGTCGAAGTTGGTGCATAGAGTGGATGAATCTCTGGAGGTTGTTCTAGAGAGGCCACTTGCATGTGGAAACTATTGAAGAAGAGTGGGAGGTAGCAGATGCGCAAGCCAAGCGACATTAGTGCTACCGTGAGCCCCTAAAAATGACCAAGGTAAATATAGGCTCGGAGGAAGAACCTAAGATTGCCACCATCGTAGACTACTGGTCTAACGTAGAGCTCGCACTCATCATAGAGCTACTCCACGAATTTTAAGATCTCTTCCCTAGAAGTTACAAGGAAATGAAGGGAGTGCACCCTTCCTTAGGAAAGATGATCAATTTGGTCGAAGGCATGAGGCCCATGAAGAAGCGACCATATAGAATGAACCCTAACCTGCACACCAAGGTAAAGGTAGAGATTAACAAAATGTTCGTGGCCAACGTGATCTATCCAGTTGAGGAGCCCAAGTGGGTGAGCCCCATGGTCATCAGCATCAAGGAGGATGGGCGCATCTTGCATCTGTGCTGACTACTGGCTCCTCAACACTATGTGAGTCATCGACCCCTTCCCTACCCCATTTATTGAAGAGATCCTTGAGGGAGTAGCGGGTTGCGAGGTGTACGCCTTCATCGATGGCTTTTTAGGCAATCATTAGGTGCAGATTGAGGAGGAAGACAAACCCAAAATGACCTTTGCAACCAAATGGGGTTCCTTTGCTTATAATGTCATGCCTTTTGGCTTGAAGAAAGCCCCTGTTGTTTTCTCACACATAGTGATCGCCGCCTTCAAAGACTTCGTCCATCGATTTCTCTAAGTATATCTAGATGATTGGACAGTCTATGGACTGGTGAAGGATCACCATGACAACCTAAGACTCATGTTTAAGCATTGCTGCCATCTCCAGATATACCTAAACTTGAATAAATGTATCTTTGTGACACCCTTTAACATGCTGCTTGGCCGTGTGATTTGCAACGAGGGCCTTATCGACTTTGCCAAGGTTGCAATCATTCTTTAGTTAGAGGCGCCCACCACTCAACAGGTGTGTGCGTTCTTGGGGCACACTAGTTATTACCGGAAGTTCATCCGACACTATGCCAAGATCGCCGCGCCAATGGAAGAGCTTCTGTGCAAGAATGACCCATTCATATGGGGTGAGGCACAAGAAGAGGCAATTGAGACATTGAAGAACAAACTAGCTAGCGGGCTAATATTGCAATTCCCAGATTAGAACACTTCGTTCCATGTGCACGTTGACACTTTGGGGACAACTATTGGCACCATTCTGGCTCAATCGGGTGAAAACAAGATTGACCATCTAATCTACTTTGCAAGCAGAAAGCTCACGCTTGCTGAGCAAAATTATACCACCACCAAGCGTGAAACACTGGCAATGATCTATGCGCTCCAGAAGTTTTGGCAGTACTTGTTGGCCACTCCATGTTTTTCACTGATTAGAGACCTTAAAGTACTTGGTAAACAATCCTGTTCTCCATGGGCGCATTTGTTGTTGGATTGCCCTCTTTCAAGAATTCCAGTTTTGAGTGGTTGTGAAATCAGGAAAGCAGAATTTGGGCCTTGACCACTTGTCACGCCTCATCGTTGGAGAGGATGCTCGCCTAATTGTAGTTATATAAGGTGCAACACGTCCCATAGGCCCTGGCTGAGATTGCTGCATCCCTGACCTTCAAAGTTGCACCTGAGAACTACTCCACTAAAGAAAGGAAGCAATTGGCTATCCACGCTGCCCCCTCTCAACTTGTCGACGGGGAACAATACAAGTTGGGGCATGATGAGATTTTGCACTGATGTATTTTGGAGCGTGAACACGATGGAATGTTGAATTAAGGGCACAAAGGCATAACTGGTGGCCATTTTGTTGGCAAAGCCATTGCCCACAAGATTCTGCTATCTGGCCTCTGGTGGCCATCCTTGTTTAAAGATGCAAAAGAATATGCACAAAAATGCGATGTGTGCCAAAGGACTCGGACGTTGAACCACAGGGACAAGATGCCCTTAATTCCAATTCTCGTGCAGACACCCTTTGAAAAGTGGGCCATAGACCTTATGGGCCCTATCTCCCTAATTGCACTCAAGACTGACGTGCATTACATCATTGCTGCAACTGATTATTTTACTTGATGGGCCGAAACCGTGTCCACCAAAAATTGTATTGTAACTACAACAATGCGCTTCCTGTGGGAGAACATAATTAGTTGGTATGGATGCCCCTTGAGCTTGACTAACAACTGGGGCACTCACTTGATAAATGAAACAGTGCGCAGTCTCTTGTCTGAGTTCATGATCGCACACCATAAGACAACACCATACCATCTGTAAGAGAATGGGATCGTGAAGGCTTTCAATAAGATACGAGGGTATTGTCTCACCAAGATCTGTGATGTAGGGTGCAAGGGTTGAGATGATCGGGTTTCAGCGGTCTTGTGGGCCTATTAGACCACTTACAAACATTTGAACAAGTTCACACCATTTCATTTTGTGTTTGGGATTGAGGCTATCTTACCCATGGAGTCCTTGGTGCCCTCCCTACGCATTGCTTGGGTAGGTCGCCTTGACGAGTCTTTGGATGTGCGACTAGAAGACTTGATGAAGTTGGATGGATGACCACTATTGCTCGATGGACCTAGACTACGGAGAAGGCCTGACAGAAGCCTTGGCATGATTGCCATATAAAGGGCGCAATTTTAGTCAAAGGGGCCCTGGTTCTTCTCTATGACTCCAAGTATTTGAAGCATCTAGGGAAGCTTTAAATTTGTTGGATCGGGCCCTATATAATTCACAACATTTTGGAGACTGGCACATGTAAGTTGCGTGCGTTAGATGGTGAAATGCTCCTTGGGCATTTCAATGGAAATCGACTCAAGCCATATCATGCAGAACTTTTTTGCGCCATGATGGAATAAGGCTTCAGCCATTTGCTTTGGGTACTTTTGCTTTTTCTTAGAATAGAGTAGCTTAGATTAGCTTTTGCGCACAGCAGTTTTGCATTGTTGTAATAATACACATGCACCTTGTAATCCCTGTTGGGCGAGGGCCTTCCTTTGGGAGCCTTATGCCAAAATCTAAGTTTTGGGTGCCGCTGCGTGTTTTTTGTAACTCTCTCTAATTGACTGGCAATTTGATGGTATAAACAACTTGAAGAGTGCCCAATGCTAGGAAGCTTGAAGGTTACTTTGTACCTTGGTAACCATTGCAACGAGACTTGCTACGTTGGAGGACCAAGCACATAATTTAGTGTGGGGTGGGGGTAGTGCAAAGTCTTAAAAAAAGGAACTGTGGGGCAAGGAAGCACACAAGAGGAAATGAAGCACAACACCAAGGAACGTAAAAGGGAAGAGTGCACATAGCAAAGATGACATCATTCGAAAATTCAAAATATGAAATAATTGTGGTAAACAACCGTCATGCACTAGCAATTAATGCAAAGACAATAATAGGGAATACTAAAGTGTGGGAAGCTGAAGGACCATTACATGGGTGACCAATGCATTAAAGGCGGTATTGGGAAAAGCGCCAAGGAGGATAAAAAGGGGCAAAAACATGTTATTTCACCACTATGCATTCAAGAGCCCCAAGTGACCCCAAGAGCTCGAGCGTACTAGAGCGACAAAGATATCTGCAAATTTGAGACCAAAGTGACTGCAAAACGTTAATTGAAGGACAAAATTGAGATCCCTAAGAGATTGTGATTTGAGTGCACTAAAATTTGAGGCATTTCAGCAGGTGGAAAGGCAGATTTAATTGAGTTGCAGGTTGCAGGAATTGAGGATCGCCTTTGGAGCTTTGTGAAGTCTAGAGTTGAGTCTGACAGTGCCACTTCCAGTGTAAGGGCATAACAACCAAAATTCGAGGATTCGGCCAAACAATAAGGCTGAGGGTGAATCAGAGGGGTTTCAGGCCCATGACTAGAAAGAAACATAAGGCAGCCACAGCGATAACACCCCCAAAATCCAGAAGTCATAGGTGCCTGGTTGAGAAAAGAGAACTAGAAGGTGGGCTAGATTATATCAGAGAAGAAGCAACGAGTAGCATGCAGTTCAAAGGACCATCTCCCATAATTAGAGAAGTAGAAGTGGCGGTAGGGACCAAAAGTGTGCAAACAAGAAAAAGGAAAAACATGCCCGAAAGCAAGGGGAAGAAGGTCGCCCCAAGCACGCCAAAGGCAATAGACAAACTAAAACCAGGCATGATGAGTTTTGTAGATATGCAATACCTTGATAGTGTAGTGCATGACGAAGGCTGGGAGTCCATGGTGGAATGTAAAGTGGAAGATTACAACCACCACGGGGGAGGCAATGAGGCCGACTTATGCAATGACAACATGTTGAACACAAGGAAGAAGACCCTATATTTGATGACTCCGTACAGCAATAGTTGGACAAAGTTGGGGTTCTCCAAACTATGACCTTCCCTATTTCGGCAAGGCCGGAGAGTTGGTACACTTCTTGATTTTTTGTGTGCACGAGGATAGGTTCTACTTTGCTGGGTGAAGAATTAAAATTACACCAGCCCAAATCCACTGGATAACTAAAGTAGTTCAGTCGGGGAAAGACATCAAGTGGTTGTTGGCTGACACTAAGGTGGTCGAGCACCTGGCCAAGGAGCTGGAATACAAGAAGGGAGGTTTCACCTTCCTCATTACAAACATCAAAGACAGAGCCACGAGAGTCGCAACATGCTTGGTTAGTACCAGGTTGCATGGGTTAGGGCATTGGGGAGAAATATACAAGAACTTATATATCACGCATGAAATGGTCAAGGGTATGTTGTTCAATGTTTCCAAGTTCTTAGCCGATTCGATTATTCAAGGTGCATAAAAAGTGCACAAATCGGGGGAAAATTCAAATTTGGTGCAATCTTGATGCTGTTGCTTTTCGATGAGATTGGCATCCCTGAGGGTGCCCAAGAAGACCAGTGGATGGACCTCATCCACAACAGATTGTTGATGCTCAAGTACCATAGTTATACTTGCCATGGGGTAGTCTCCCCCAAGTATGAGGCCGGAGTAGAGAGGTGGTTGATGAAGCTAAAGGATGCCAAAAGAGAGGAGTGGTGCATGCCCAAGCTATTGCTAGAGGTGGAGGGCCAGGCCAAGTTCATTGTGATGCAACATGACTCACTAGTGAAAATCATGTTGGATGATGGCAACATGCCCAAATGGCTCAAGTTGACATACGACTTCACAACGCAATATTTTGTTGATGCAGTACATAGCGTCTCCAAAACACAAAAGATAACTATGGATGTAATTGGACTAGATGCAAACGTACACATCCTCCGTGCAACATATGTATGCCTTGGTGAGGCCGTGCACAAAAAGGATGATGAAGAGGATATTGTTGGGTGTGTCATTAGCCCAATACAAAAAGTTACCATAGAGGGCAATTTGCACAACCTATACTACACACTGAAGCCCAGAAAGAAGGGTGGCGCGGGAGCACAGGAACAAGATATACCACTGTCGCCAGGATTGAAGCCAAGTAGTTCACAAGCTCCCCCCCAAAAAACAAACAAAGAAGGAAGCAAAGAAGAGAGTTGGAGCCACCCTCTCCCGTGCAGGAAGAGTCCAAGGAGACAAAGTCAAACGATAGGCCTAGGAAGGAGCTAGTGGAATTGCATGCCTCCACCTCCAAGAAGAAGTCAAAAGGGGAAGGAGATCAGGGCGCCATCTCCTATACTAGAAAACTCAGAAGAAACAGAGTCTGAAGAGGAATCTCCCAAGAAGTAGAGAAAATTAAAGGAGACAAGGCCATTGTCTCCTATGCTAGAAGAATTGAAAGATAGCATGTCAGAGGAGGAGCCTTAGGAGCAAAAGAGGAAACAGTGCGAGGAGCAGACTAGGTTGCCCTCTCCAAGGCCAGAGCAACAACCACGGGAAGAAATATGGCAAGAAGTGCTAAGGTCAGAATAGCAAGTGCCACTCGAAGTCAGGCAAAAAGCATCAGCTCCCCCACAAGAGAAAGAGCAAGGGAAGGGGCTAGAGGAAGGGAGAACCCAAGGCCCCTCGTGCATAGATACACAAGGAGTAGCTATAGAAGAAGCGGAGCAAGACTCCCCCAATGCTGATGACAAGTAGTAGGAAGTAGACACAAAAGGGTGTGCAAACCCAAAGTCGCGCGTAGAAGGCAGCGCTGAGGTAGTGTTGCCAAGCCTAGAGGATGTGGAGACAATGATGGATCATGGGGTGGATGCAACCCTACACCATATCGGGGATATGGACTCTGTGGCAAAGCCCCAAGATGAGCAACCCATTGAAGAAGGGTTAGGACAATTGCGACTTGAAGCAAAAGAGGAAGAACAAAGAGGGGAGGCTGAGGAGGAAATTATCGTGGTAGAAGATACCCCATTCATGAAAGAGATGATGAAAAAGGGGAAGAAGCGGAATAAACCATCTGTGTGAGGATCCGAAGGGATGTGAGAGCAGACGAGCTATTTTTGGGAAACAATAAAGCCCGACCACGCAACATTAATGACACGAAAGCAAGTGTCCTTTGCCCTGGACTACTACACAAAAGAGGTCCTTTTTGAGGTCCCTAGGTTGGCAAAAATGCGCCCGTCCCAAGAAGCTTGTGAGGGTCCAAACTTGTCTCTAATAAACCCTCTGAATATGAGTGGTGTGCAAGCAGGGAACATGCTAATGAAGTTAGTTGTAGAGGTGACTAGGCATAACTTGATGAATATCAAGACTTGTAGGCAACAAAAAGATACCATGACGGAGCTAGTTGAGGCCCTCGAGGAAGAGGAGGAGAAGCGTTTCTCAGTAGAGAGCACTTAAGGAAGTAGAGAAGCAATGGGTCGAGGTAGAGAGTGCGCTCGAAGAAGAGCAAGAAAGGCATAGAGCGACAAAGCATAAACTAGCCAATATGGAGGTCAAGACCCTAAGGCTATGTGAACGAGCAACAAAGCATCCTCGATATGACTAATGCCGCCCAAGCCGATCTTGCAAAGAAGCTAGAGATAGTTTTGATGAGCTCCCAAAAAGAGGAATTGGCGCCAACAATGCGCAAGAGGAAGCCAAACAAACCCAATTTGAGTTCAAGGAATTGGTGCCAACAATGTGCAAGAGGAAGCTAGACAAGCCCAATTTGTGTTCGCCGAGCAATTGAAGAAATGAGAAGAAGCATTGAGGAAGCTCTCTAAGAGCGTGGCTGCAACAAAACACTTATTACTTCTCCAAGTAGACGACCATAATAGGTGCATGCCTCTATAAATAAGAGAACAAGCAAAAAGCACTAGTTGCTTAGGTTTACACCACAAAGAATAAGGAGGAACACACCAAGCTATTGCAAGTAGTGGAGGAGCTGGTCTGCGCGATAAGTGGGAAGAAACTGTAGGCGAGGAAATTTTCCTTGAAGAAACTATGAATGAAGCCACTGAGAAGTTGAACAAGCTAAAACAACAAGTTGAGCCACTCTTCGACCAACCTCTGGTTTCAAAGGGACCTAGGCGTTGAGGCAGTAGCTATCATAGAGACCATTCAGAGTGTGCTCAAAAGATGCGCTGACTTTGAATAAGAGTTGATGAGAGTCGTCCTAGACTTCTTTGCCTGAGCCACCTAGGATTGAATTCTTTAATTTCCCGCATTTCTTCATTCTTTGATTCTTTGCGGCCGAGAATTTTTGTCTGAGTATGGGAACGCGTGGGAATACCTAAAAGCTTAGGGGGAGTATGAGAAAGCAAAACAAGTGTAGGCTTGAAAGGAAAGGTGTGACAAGGATAACAAAAGAAAGAGGTGGAAGGCTTGACGTGTGGAAGAACAAATGCACAGGTTGCTTGAGGACAGACTAGGTTAGTGTGGGGTGATGTTGACCCGAGGATTTCTAAGTGTAACTAAGTCCCCGTATATCCAAAAACTAGTGCCAGTGGTCGAAGGAGGTAGAGATTGGTGTGCACAGGCCTAACCTCTCCATGCACGTGTGCCCAACGGAGATTGCCAACAAGACCAAACCCACATGCACATATGACCAAACAACATAATCAAGACATGCAAAGACCATGTGTGTTTAGGAAGCACAACAGAGATCACGAAGGATAGATGGCGAAGACTTGGAGCAGAGCGCCACATTAATTGCCTAGTGGGTGCCAAAGACATTAACTACTGATTGGTGGTAGCTGAGCTATCAAGTGTCACTCAAGACTAATAGATGCCAATAAAAGGAAGAGGCCGGGAAAGGTACAAGAGCGTGCAAGAAGCGAGTAGGAAGATGTTGCTGAAATATTGTTAGGACTTCAATATAGAGAAAGAGAGATAATAGGAATAGTCTATGATTAAATGAAGTGCCTAAGAGCACATTGTAACCATGTACTATTTAGTTATGAATAGATGTTATTGTTAAAGCTGGTATCACCATGTTTATGTTAGTAGTATTATACTTATTGAATGAATGAATCTTAGATAGTCTAAGTATTGTTGTGTTTATCTTCTCATGAATATGTGTTCAATGCATTGTTAGAATAGAGTTAAGCAAGCCCCAAGTAGACTTGTGCTATATGAATAGGACCATTGCCAATTAACCTTGACTTAGCTTGGTTTTTCCTCTTTGTGCCTCGGGTGAGTGCGTGAGCCCAAACTCATGTGGCGCGCATGACTATATGAATAGGACCATTGCCAACTAACCCTGATATAGGCTGGTTTTTCCTCGCTGTGCCTTGGGTGAGTGCGTGAGCCCAAACTCACGTGATGTGCGGACGTAGAAGGGTGCAAAGTTAAATGTTGGGATGCGCGTAAGGACTAGTGTGCAGGTGACCGCTAGGCTCCCAACAAAGACCATGCCCTTGGGAGGTAATGAAATTCCCAAACTTGTTCATAACCATATCTTGTATCTCAGGATCGGGGAATATCCTAGAGAATGCCAATTTATATCCTCCAGCCACTTCAATATCCCTGTATGGTGGCACTCTTCTCGGCAAAGAAAGGATCTCAGTGCTATGGAACTGAGGAGTCAAATGTAAAGGCAAGGAGATGTAACGGGGTGGTCATTTTGTTTTAACACATGAAATTTCCCTTTCCGGACCAAATAAAACAATTACAAAATTTCCGGAGAACCCCATTTAAAATTCTTAAAATATCAAGTGACTAATTTGCAGCCTTAAATGAACCCAAAGATAATATACTTATTTCAACTCATATAATTGAGAATCATATGTTTATTAAAACTTTCAAAGAGATTACAATATGCTTCTTAATTTTTGCACGGACTTCCAACTTACAATGATAGACAAAAAAACGAATGACTTTTCTTGGATTTAGTTGTTCGTGGATGGGTGAATTAGATGCTGCTGCTGTTATTTATGCTTAAAACCCTATTGTACCCTATTATACTAAGTTTATGCTCTATAGAATGACTGTAGCTTTTTTGAAAATGGCTGCGATCTCCTTAAACCCAACACCGATTGCTGATTTTTGACATAAATTACTGGCTACCAATTGTAGATATTGCGCTGATTTTTAGTGTAAACCCTATGCTGATTTATTGGAATAAACCTTGGCTTCAAATTTGTTGTTAAAACCCTAGCCACAAATTCGTTGGTAAACCCTAGCCATGGATTTGCTGGTAAACCTAGTTGTAGATTTGATAGAAAACCCTTGTGCCAAATCTTCTAAAACCCTAGTGCTAAAATCTTGAAAAATCAGTGAAGTGCATACATAATTTCTAAATGAAATTACCTTGAAGGTTTAGGGTGTTTTTGTCGTGATAATCTGCTTCCAACAAAAGGGTTTTCATCCTCTAGTTGAAAAGTTGATGAACTGGAGAGCTCAATCAATGGAGAGAATTTGACAATCAATGAATCCCCTCTCCTTTTGCCCAAACCCTTATTTTATAGATACTTTTGGGGAAATAAAATATTATTTTTTATTTTCTCCTTTTCCCTCCAAAATATAATTAAAGTGGCTTAAGGACCTTTTAAAAAAAAATCACTTTGGACCCCATGCCTAGTGTCACTTTATAACATCAAGGCCTCTTTTAAAAACACTTTATTGGACCTAAACTTTTAATTATATTATTAATAATAATAATATTTAGGTCGTCCTTAATAAAGTTAACTTTAATTAAAGTGAGGATGTAACGTATTTTTATTATATTATTTCCCTTTCACCCCTTTAGCCTACGGGAAATGAAAATAGACTTCGGTTCCACTCCCGTTTAATTATTTCGGAAAAAAGAGGGCATGACAGTCCGCCTTTCCTGAAATTGCTTATCTTCAAGCAATGCAATTCGGGAGTCTTTGATTCTTAACCTTCTTTGATGATTGCGTGATCATGTCCCTGAAGAGGAGTCGTTATCATAACTGCATCATCCTAACCGCCAAGGTAGTCCTTCAATGTTATAATAAGGTTGATGCCATAAGTGTGTAGTACCTTATTGCCCAAACTCTGTTTTGCTGCCCCAAAATACTTTTGAGCCATTTCTACTGCCTTTGCCGAAGTATTCATGGATGCCCCTTTTGCTTGGAAAGTAACAAGTATGTCCAACCAATCTAAACAATGTACCATGGTATCCCTGGCTTGTCCAACCTTGTGTTGGAAACCCACTGTAATTATACCAATGTACCCTTCTCCAAAGAAAAAAGTTTCAACTTTTGCAATTAAGATCCACTTGCTGGAAATTTGTTCGATACCTGGAAAGAAGATGAATGTATCCCAACATATGTCATTTCCTTCAACATTCCTCCATCTCTTATAAGTGAGAATTTCCCATTGGAGCATTTTCTTTTAAGTATTTGTGAAGCAATATTCTCCTGGGTTATCCTCATCTGATTGTGGGTCATATACAACTCTATGAGGTCTGACCGTGTTCCTGCAGGATAGGAAAATCCTCATAGCTTGTCTCATACGCAAAATTTTAGGAGCATATCTCCTTTCAACATTGGTGTACTTAAGGATTCTCTGAATGTCAATTCGATCTCATGACATTGGCTGCGTGTAATCAAATCAGCATGTAGTTCAGTTATAATTAGCTTCCTAACAGCCCAATAACCCTGTTAAAAGACTTTGGATCAGCCCTAGGCTGATTCCTCTTTGCAAAAATCAACATGTGGTTTCCTGCCATTACATGCCTCTTTCCACTTTTTTAAAATATCAAACATAGAAACATTGCAGCCCTACCTTATTGATGGTACTGGCTGGCCTGAGACAGTGGTTTATATATTTTTCTCTTTCCCTTTTTCCAAAGTGACAAAAGGGCCTTCACTCTTAAATGAGTTCAAACTACCATAACCAATCGCCATTGGTTGTATGAACTCTCATGCACATTTGTGAGCTTTATGGGTTAATGTCACCTTTAGAACAAAGGTTCCATCCAATGAAAACCATAATAATAAAATGGAAAATTTCGTACCATTGCCATTTCCCAAAGCAGCAATGAAACCTTCACACTTTGCTCCTTCCTTACAAATTTCATTCTCATGTGCCATCCTCTATTAGGTGGCTGTCTTGGATGTATGTTATGAAACAATATGCTTCGCTCAACCCAAGTACTATAAAATTTCTGCTCATTCAAATACTTGGCATTATGTTTGTCCTTCAACCTCCATTTGAAGACATGCGTATTAGCAAAAGCATATGTATGTCCCTTGATAGAATTAGGCCTCAAAGAAATACAAGAAAAAGTGGCTTGATCAAACTTAATGATATCATTCTCTGCCATGATCTTCTGCTCAAGTTTACCAACGATCTTGGGCAGCAAATACAAACTCTTGATTGTCATTGTTGATATCCAAGACGATAGCAGAGTATTGCATCCTCTGCCTTGATGAATTGCGGAAATGTCCTAAATACCAGGATTCCACTCCTTTGTGCATAGCCAATTCTGTATTTGTGTAAAAGGATCTATATGCCCTTCACTACAAGTTGTATCTTTTACTTTATCCCCATTTTTAGAGTACTTTCCACGATGACAAAAATATTGAAAGGACATAATGTAAAGTGAATATATGCTATTATTGTCTCATTCATTTTTTGAATCGTATTCATAGGAATGATTGAGATGTAATTTCCCCAATTTTCCCTCTTAAATAAACAGATATGAAGACCTTTAGTCTATCACCCCATAGACTAAAGGAGCCCTTTTGGGGAATGCTATTTTATTGGTTATTTATTAATTGTCAAAATAATGATTTTTATCATAAGGCAATTATTAATTAATTAATAAAATACTTTAAAAGTGGTTTTTACCACTAAAGTACTTAAGTGAAATAAATATTAAAATATTTAGTAATTTTTATTACTATTTTTAATTAAGGCTAGTATTTAATATATTTTCAAAAAAGAGATTTTGGCATGGGAGCTAAAGTGAAGATAAGGAAAGATGTTTTATCTTCTCAAAGGGGTTCAAACCCTTTGGAAAGTTATAAATACATAGCAAAAGCTTCAAGGAGGATATGCTGAAATTGTTAACTTGTTCTTCCTGCGTGAAGAAGGCTATTGGGATGCATGCCCAATAGAAGTTCGTTGCTTGGTGATTGATCAATCTTATAAAGGTGTCTATTGACACCACCTTTTGCAAAAGAAAGCTTGTTTTGTGCCCTAGAGGTGGAGCGAACTACTTGGGAGGGTTTTGGTGCTTGCTTTTGAGGGTTTGGTCGTATGTTTCTTGCATTTTTGGCTTGCTAAATTATTCTATTAATTTTGCAAGTGGAGCGAACCACTTGAAAAAGTTGGCACTAGGGTTTGAAGGTCTTTTTCGGTCAAATTATTCATAAATAATTATCTGCAATTATTTATTATTTTTCTGATCATTATTGTGACATTTTGGACAATTTGCAAAGGATATTGAAGACAAAAAATTAATAGATAATTTTCAGAACTATTATTAATTTTTCTAACAAGTTTTTGGATATTTTTTTGCTTTTGGAAGGCTGAAATAGTCTTTTTTTTTTGCTATTTTTTTAGGGTTCCTAAGAGTGGGGCGATTGACCTAGGAGGGTCGAATTGGCGATTTTTATGCCAAAATAAAGTGTTGGTATTTTTCTTATATTTTTTTGAGGTTGGCAACGATTTTGGCAAGGGTTTTGAAGATCTTTCATTTTTCGAACAACAACAGAAAATTGGTGCTTAAATCTGATTTTTCCTTCATTTCGTGGCAAAAAAGGGAGAGAAAAAGGTATTTATGTAAGAGGATTTAAAACTGAAATTTACTATTTATTTTCAGATTATTTCAAGGTATTTAATTGGCAGAAATTCCCTACAAAACCCTTACTTTTGGCATCTATGGTTTCTTGTATTAAATAAGGGTTTTGAAAATTTAATTCTCAACCTAGGGTTTACTAATTTTCAGATTAGATTTAGAGGAATTTGGAAAAATCTCCTTTGTTTTCTTATTCGTTCCATTTGGGGACATTTCAGATGCTTACTTTTTTCTTCTTGGACCAGATTAAGCTAACCCTTTCTGGTATTAGGTGGATAATAAGATCAATCATTTCAACTTGCAAACCCAGAGCTATGTGCTTTGTGATGGCAATGTTTACTTCACCTAATGTGCATTTCTTCATCTCCTCGATTTGAGCACTTTTCAAACTTAGGGTTATATCTTCGATGTCTGCTTCATATAAGGGATTTATGTACCTTTTACCGAGAGTGGTGACTTTTACCATTTCTACTTTTTGGAAAGGAGTTGTAGAATCATATAAAGAATCTAGGTATTCTTTGGTGAAAGTGGTGAGCTTTACTTGTGCATTATTTCTGACATTAAATTTCATATCTTCCACTTGCGTGGTGAATTGCTGTTGCTTTTGTTCAATGACCTCCATCTGAGCAATTTCTTGTGACTTGGCTTCCAGTTTTTTCTCTTTCTGTCAACTCCTTCCTATTGAATCTATTTATAAGCCTCTGGCTGAGTTCATCATTAGAGGAAATAGTTGACTTTCTCAATTTCTACTGCAAATTTTTTAATTTTTGCTGCCAAATTTTGTGAGACTACTTTTGAATAAGTTCCCTTGTCTGTTTAGCTATCATTTCTGTTGTTATGTATGGCTTCAACTTTCCTTCACATTGATCAACCACATTTTTAGCTAGCGCATGTGTTGCTGGTAAGACTTCCCACACATCCTTTCTCATATTACCCAATAAAACTGATAGGAGTGGCGGAGAAATATCGTCATTCTCATTCAAAATCAAAGACAATTGTTTGCATTGAGGTAATAATATTGTCTATATGATTCTTATTAACAATAGTAAAGAGATGTTGAAACATTTTAAGAATAAGATCATCACAACTAAGATCTATTATCAAAACACAAGATCTAACTTTTGCCACCATTTCTAAAATCTTAACCCTCTTAGCAAAATAAGGACTTTTGATTTCATCCATACCTTGCAAACTTTCCACAATCAACTGAAATATCTCCCTCATTGTGTCATCGTGTTATGGGATTAAATGTGCTATTATTCGGATAATTTCACCAATGCAAAGTGATAACCATAAGCCCTACATCTTTGTCTTGATGTCTCAGAAGTTCTAGCTTTCTCAAAGAGATAATTAATGTAGTCATGGTAGGATTTATCATACCAGATGGTGATTGTTCCACAATAAACAAGCAATTTTCCACTTCCTCCAAAATGTTGAGTGTACCCTTCAATTGAGGTGGATGCTTGAGTCCTTTCCCTTCTTGGTAATGTTTCTTCTCCACATCCTTTCCTATGAGCATCTTATAATCTTTATGAATTTGTTTGCTTAATCTTGTATCTGTGTATCTATTTCTGTTTTATGCATTTGTTTCAAAAGATGTTCCACAGATTTTCCCTCCGTATTGAATCTTCCACTAAGCTACATTAAAACGTTTTGTAGCTTGGAACCTTGCATGCTAACAGAATCAAGTTCTGATACTACTGAAATATCTCTTTTCGGACCAATTAAAATAATTACATAATTTCTTTATAACCCCATTTAAAATTCTTAAAATATCAAGTGACTAATTTGCAGCCTTAAATGAACCCAAAGATACTCTACTTATTTCAACACATGTAATTGAGAATCATATGTTTATTAAAACTTTCAAATAGATTACAATATGATTCTTTATTTTTGCATGGACTTCCAGCGTACAATGATAGACAAAAAGATGAATGACTTTCCGGGGATTTAGCTGTTCGTGGATGAGTGAATTAGATGTTCTTGCTGTTGTTTCTACTTAAAACCCTATTGTAAACCTTGTTGTACCCCGCTGTACTAATTTTTTGCTGTACATAATGATTTTAGTTGTCCTGAAAATGGCTGCGATCTTAAACCCAGCATTGATTTGCGGATTGCTGATTTTTGACAGGTATTACTGGCTGCCAATTGTAAATATTGCACTGGTTTTTGGTATAAACCCTGTGTTGATTTATTGGAATAAATCCTGGCTTCAAATTTGTTGATAAAAGCCTAGCCACGAATTTGTTGGTAAACCCTAGCCACATATTTGTTTGTAAACTCTAACTACATATTTGTTGGTAAACCCTAGCACTAATATTCTGAAACCCTAGTGCCAAATCTTTTGAAACCCTAGCGCCAATATCTTGAAAATTCAATGAAGTGCATGTGTAATTTTTGAATGAAATTACCTTGAAGGTTTAGAGGGTTTTTGTCCTCACAATCAACTTCCAACAAAAGGATTTTCATCTTTGAGTTGAAAAGTTGATGAACTGGAGAGTTCAATCAATAGACAAAATTTGATAATCACTGAATCTCCTCTCCTTTGCCCAAACCCTTCTTTTATAGATACTTTTGGGAAAGAAAATATTATTTTTTATTCTCTTTTTCTGTAATGTCCCCTTCTTAGGCGACACATGGATGTGCAGTGGTTGGCCTATTATTTGGGTTCCCGTAGGTCAATAGAGTGGTTAGGGGACCTATCCAGGGGCGGTGGAGCTTGACAGGAAGCTTTACAGGTCATTCCAGACAGTTTGCGACAGTTTCCTATTTTTTAGGGTTTGACTAAGAGTTGACTAGGAGGCATCAGGGGACTTCCAGGAGCATTTTGGGAGATTCAGTTACAGTTCTTTTTTTTAGGAGGTATCCCTATTTTTTAGGAGGGAACTGTCAGTTAGCCTGCCACATGGTGACCTCACCTATATGGCACAAGCATCATCAGTTTCAGTTCTAGATGGCCAGGTGACGGAAATGGAATAAATAGAATAAAATAAGGTGGGAGAGAGACTATTTTACAGCATCCAACATTGAGTTTGCATAAGGACATGCAAGTTTAGGGAGAGCGGATTGTAATGTCTCCTTCCTGTTGACGCAGTGGATTGCACCCTTGACAGGGGGATGATCTCCTGTCTTCCACGCATCACAATGGAGACTCCCCTCTTCCCTGTGGGCCTGGCAAAACTGAGGGGAGAATCTCTAGATAAGGGCTAGCTCCCTTTGATGTATCTCTGTGGTCCTGGATTTTCTACTGCTAACAATGGGGGGTGAAAAGAGAGAGGGATGCTGAAAACAAAACCTAAACTAAACGGTGATACATCAAAAAAGTTGATCTACTTAGCTTGAACATACACTTTCCACCAAGAACAAGCTGATATACACTTCATTTGATATGAGAAACTCTTCTACATCAGTGAGCTAGGGGTCCTCTGGAGATACAGGGAGGAAGAACTATCAGAGGTGTTCTGAGACACACTATGGCAACCTGTTCACATGCGCCTATACTCTGCTGTAGACACTTCTGACAGACCTGCAAAAGAAGAAACTTCACAATACACTAGACATGCTGGAATCGTTCTGTGAAAGCATAAAAGAAAAATGACTTAACACAAAACAAAGCCATAGACATGCAAAAGTGTAAGCTCAAATGGAGGTAAAAATGCTATGTCTTGATTTAAGGTAAAATCCGGCAGAGCTCCGCCTTACAAGCCAAGAGATATCTTTCAAATGAGAGTTTTACAATATATATATAGAAAGAAAGAGGCTTTTGGCGCCTTCTGAAAAGAGCTGCACATGCTGCGTTGAATGCTATTGGGAAGAGGAAGTCGCTGAAAGAACATGCTGTGTCCGCTGCTAGTCTTGACCTTTGCGTTTGAAACGTATTAAATGCTACTGTAGAAGCATGAGTCGCCCCATTGTTTTAATGACAAGGCCGCTCCTTTTGTCTGCAAACAAGACCGCTTCTTAAAGAGATTCACGCGATTGTCTGTGCATTACATGCAAAATGAGGAAAAATAGGCCGCGCCGTTTACTGTTTGTGCTCCTTAATGACCACTTGGCAGATACTGTGTCAACCACTGGAGTAACTCCTTAAGTCGACACCTTCCTTTGCCACTTGGACTGTTTTGTCCGTTTCTGCACTTGGCTCTTTTGTCTCTTCTTGGCTTTGTCTTTTCCTGGTTTTGTCTCTTCCTTTTGGCCTTAAGGCCTTTGAATTCCTTCGGGTTCGCGCCTTTCATTTAAAGATCAACGGCTATTTCATTGCTGTAAAATTGACGTTCGCGCACCTGTCGTTATTTGAAAGCCAACGGCTATCTCGTTGCCTTGAATTTGACGGCTTCGGGGACGTCACCTGATGTCTAGATTCCAATGGCTAGTTCATGGTGCCCAACTTTGATGTTCGCAGGCCCGTCACCCCTTGGTCAATTCCTTCGGCTTTTTCCTTTGCTTCGGCTTTTTTGCTTCCTTTCCTTCAGTCTTTTGTCTTTGGAACCTCCCGAAGGGAAGGTGTCCCTTCGGGCCTTGAGAAAGGTCCTTTTGGCAGTCGAGAGTCCCCCGCAAGGGCACCTGCCCTTTGGGATCCTTCGGGCTTTTTTGTTTCTATGTCTTTTCCGTTTATTCCCTTCTTGTCAGCGTTTCTTTCTGGCAACATTCCTTCGGACAAAAAGTCCGAAGGAATTCCTTTGGACATTTTGTTTGAAGGATTTCCCTTGTGAATTTTTTGCCGCGGAAAATCTTTCCGAAAGAATTCCTTTACTTTGTGAATTTCTTAGGACAAAATGTCCGAAGGAATCCCTTTGGACATTTTGTTCGAAGAAATTCGGCTTTTACTTTTCTTCCATTTTTTTCGAAGAAAACCTTACCCTTTCGGCGTTCTCTTTGATCCTTTCGCAAATGTTCCCTGCCCTCCGCAAGGGCAAATCAAGTCCAAAACTACCCTTCGGACTTTTGCAATGGTCCATTTTGCTCATCACTTGCCCTCCGCAAGAGCTGTTTGGTCTCCAAAATTGCCTTTCGAAAAAGTCACAAAGGTCCCTTTGTCGCCTAAGTGCCCTCCGCAGCCTACTATAATGGTCCAGTTTGTCCCTGATTGCCCTCCGCAAGGGCACTTGTCCTTCGGGCTTTTGGAAGACTTCTTTGAACTTTCCGATTGAACCATTTCTTGAACCATCTCATTGAACCAAACGTTGAACCAAACTGACTAAACCAATCACTTGAATTGACTGATTGAACCAAAACATTGAACCAACTGAGTGAACCAACCGATTGAACCAACCGATTTAATGGTTCAATGGTTCATCGGTTCAATGGTCCGAAGAAGCTTTGTAAGAAGCCTTGCATTCTTTGAACTAGTTCATCATCTGCCGAAAAACTTGTGCAACCAAATTTGAACTGGCTCAGAATAGTAGGGAAGGGAGACCGATTTTGGCTTGCAGGACCAAAACGGTCAACACTTCTAGGCGACACATGGATGTGCAGTGGTTGGCCTATTATTTGGGTTCTCGTAGGTCAGTAGAGTGGTTAGGGGACCTATCCAGGGACGGTGGAGCTTGGCAGGAAGCTTTACAGGCCATTCCAGACAATTTGCGACAATTTCCTATTTTTTAGGAAGGGTTCCTATTTTTTAGGGTTTGACTGGGACTTGACCAGGAGGCATCAGGGGACTCCCAGGGGCATTTTGGGCGATTCGGTATCAGTTATTTTTTTTAGGACGTATCCCTATTTTTTAGGAGGGGACTGTCAGTTAGCCTGCCACATGGCAACCTCACCTATATGGCACGAGCATCATCAGTTTCAGTTCCAGATGGCCAGGTGATGGAAATGGAATAAATAGAATAAAATAAGATGATTATTAATGTCACTTTATAATAATAAAGTATTAAAAGGACCCCCTAGTTGACATAAGGTTGTGTTAAAAAGGTGTCCCTTTTAATGATGATGTTGGACTTTCAACTTGGGCGCCCAACTTAGGAGTCTTCATGAATAAAAGAATCTTTCAAAGATTCTTAATTTTGATGCCTTTTGAACCCTAAAAGTGGACGCCCAACTTGGAAGTCTCATAAAGTGAATTTGGATTCACTTTTTGGTCATTCTTTTGGCATTTGTTATTCAACTTTTTGGCAGATCTGAACTCTGAGGAAGAGTTGCAGCAGCATTTAGTCCTTTGGGAACAAACACTTTCAAGGATTATGGTGGATTGGACGACAACTCAGTTCATCTTTGTGGAGGGCCTAATCTGGGTCTTTGTTTGGGCATTATTGAACAAGTTTTAGGTGACTATATTGCAGATCTGAGCTTGTAGCAGTACTATATCAGCAATATCCTTCAGATTCATCACACTCAGTTGCATGTAGAGCCTTTCCCAAGGCAATACTACCATTTGTATGCAATTTCCTTTGCAGATCTAGTTTCTACAATGAATATAATATGCAGATCTAATGGGTATGTGACTAAATTTCTTAGTTGGTGTTTTGCTGTTTATTAATTGCTTTCAGTTCCCCTTTGTATTGGATCTTAGTTGCATGTACATTTTTTGCCATCTTTGGCAAAACTACACATTTCAAGAAAACTAAAACCCCTTTTGCATCTTTTGTTTAGTTTATAAGATCACAATAAATTTAAAAAAAAAAAATCATAAAACAATCAAAAGACAAAAATAATTTATCTTTCAGCAGTAGTTTGAGTTAGAACCAGCAGGGTTCCTACATTTTCCCTCCAAAATATAATTAAAATGACTTAAGAAACTTTTAAAATAATATCATTTTGTACCCCATGCCTAATGCCACTTTATAACATCACTTTAGACCCTTTTTAAAAAACACTTTATTAGACCTAAACTTTTAATTATTTTAATAATAATAACATTTAAGTCATCTTTAATAAAGTTAACTTTAATTAAAGTGAGGACTTGACTTAACATATTATTATTATATTATTTCCATTACTTTTATCTCTTTAGCCTATGGGAAATGAAAATAGACTTAGGGTCCACTCCCATTTAATTATTTCAAAAAAAAGGGGACATGACAACTCAACAAGGATTGAATGCACTTGTTAGAAAAGTGTCTCCTCAGGGTCTTGCTCTTTTACATTAATGATGACCTTCATCTTCTCAATCATTGAGTCGATGCCATCATATATTTCTCCCAAACATGGTGGATCCATGTCAGTGAAATGGATCATACTCATAATGGGCTCAATGAAACTCAACAAATAATCTACATAGGCCTACCAATCATCATCTAGGATCAACTTTTTCACTCTTTGGGTCCACTCTTTGCTTGACTCCTTCCATCCACTCCATTGGTGGTTGATGACCTTGCTATTGAGTCCTTGTAGCACCTACAGAAGTCATCTCAAGACGATTGTAAGAGAGGCGAATCTAGTCTCAACAACTTATTACAAAATTAAATTTAAAAAACTTATGAAAATATATAGGTAAAACAAAAATAAAATTATTAAAATAAAATGAAAATTAAAATCTATGAGTACCTTCAGCAGCTTCAATGTTGAGAAGGATCTAAAATTGGCTTGAGAGAGGTGATGGTTGGTGACAAACATATGAATCTTCTCTGCTTCGGCATACACTTTCTTGATCCACTCAATTTTACTCCCCATTTTTTGCAGCATGAAGTTGAGCTAGTGGACAACACAAGGTGTCAAAAAATGTGCCCATACTGTAATAGTTTTCAGAATATGATGGAAGATGCAGAAGAGTTTTTAAGTTTTGTGTCCATTCATCACATTGAGCACATACATTGATAGATTCATAAATTACAAGGAAAATAAGATAGAATTACATTAAACAAAGTCATTGCACTCAATATCAAAATCATATAGTTTTCAATCTTAAATCAGGCCTGAAAATACTCCATTAATTGCAGATATTCACTGTTGAAAGTGCAGATCAGGGTTCATGCTCACTGTCCAAACTCCATGGAAGTGGCACTAATCCCAAGGGGGGTGATTGGCTTCCATGAATCACATTTCCACCATTAAAATCCAACAAGTAGCTTAAGGGAACGCCCAACCAAGCGGAAGCTAATGAAAGAATACCCAGAAGGAGTTTCCAACGCACCACACAATTATGCTCAGTTTGGTACTTTCTAGTTGCTCAGAAAAAAGGCAGTTTTCAAACCTCTAAAATTTGTATCAGACCTCAGAAAAAACAAAATAAACAGCTGCAAACTCACCAAAACTAAGAAACTCACACACCAAAAATCAAGCTCCAAACCCACTCAGAATACTGTGAAAATCTTCATTTATCCAACGCCAAAATGCTCAACCAGCAAGATAAACACTGTAAACTTCAAAACAAACACCAACCAGCTAGGGTGGGTCACAATCCACCAAAACCAACAACGTTAGATGAGGGTTTTTGTCCTCAACCAGTGGTAATTGTATTCTGGAAAAAACCAGCAGTCTCCTTAAGCTGCCAAAGTTCCATCTACACAACGCAGGGCAGGAACGATAGGGCAGGGATGGTGGGCAAGAATGCAAGGTAGGAACGGGCACGAATTGCAGACATAGGGAAGGCAGTTTGCAGGTAGACAAACACAAAGCAGAGCATTGACAGGGCAGAACAAGCAGACATAATCAGAATTAGGATCCCAGGTGAGCCCCACACCTTTTTCAAAAAAGACAACTTTCGCCCTCCACCTTTTGTGTTTCTATTGCGGTGTGCATTTTTTTTCTAAACTGCAAGTGGCAAAACAATTCAAAACAAAGCAAGTCAAAACCTCAAACCCTAGCCGAAATTTAAAACCGACAAAGCAATCAATCAGGGATCTTCGAAAATGGTAAAACGGGGTGGGGACCCAAAACCCTCGTTTAAGCAAAGGTCTAGAAACTGACACTTTCTTGACAAGGGGTATCGGGTTTTTGAACCAGTTAAGACTTGTTCCAAAAGTGCACAAACATCTGAAAACCCTAGGTCCTGGGCAGCTAGATTCAGTTGTTCTTGGGGCAATAGGGGGGCTCGGGGCACAAGAATCTAGGCTTTCGGTTAGGGCTTGCTCTTAGGAGGACATTCACTTTGACCAACATCTCCAACTCTCATGTACCCCTGAAAGCCTAGACCATAACCTATAGGTTGAGAGCATTGGGGGGGCATAGGGTGCACTCTTGCGAGGGTATTGCCAAGAAGGGCTAGAGGTAACTAATGAAAAGTTGGTTTTTGTAAACCCGAAGCAGTATAGGGCAATCGAAAGACGCAGGCAGATTTGGAGGGTGAGGCATAAGAAGCTCATCACGGTCCTGCCGAAAACTTCAAGAAACTGTGCTTTAGTCACAGATAGAATGCAAAGTCCAGTAGGTGAACAGACAAAGATAAAGGTCGATAAAGGTAATGTGAAGGGGTTCTTAGGAACCCAGGGGGAATTTGTTGTTGCAAAGCAAAGCAAACCTGGAGCTATTTTAGCAAACAAACAAACAAGAAGAGGGGAGCAAGTTGGGGGGACTGGCTGGATTCCAAACAACAAGGACCAATACAGCCCCACATCCACACCTTTGTTGTGGTCATCGGAGCTATACGTAACCGAGCTCATGAACATGAAAAGAAGAATGGAAAATATCGAATCTAATGAGCTGCAGAAAGGGATTAAGCTAAGGGAGGTGTTAGAAGCTGGTCGGAACTTAGAGAGGGAAAAGAAGTGGCTCAAAGATCAAGTTTTAAACCTTCAAGACAGCGAGGAAAGAGGACAGCAGGAGCTGTTCTATTTAAAACAGGGGTTACAACAATTAAAAACAACAGACAAAAAGAGTGCTGAAACAAGGTTTATAGAGGAGTCAACTTAGTTGGAAGAAATTCAGTCAATGTTGGCAAGCATGGAGATCTGAGAAAGCCGGATGAAAGAACAGTTAGAAAAGACTAAATCTTGGGCACATGTAAATGGATCGACAAGTGAAGAAATCATAGAAAAACAGATTAAGAGGAAGATGAAAGAAGAAAAAGACAAACATGATAAGGCAGTTAATCTCATCATTAAAGGTCTGAAAGACTTCGGAGAGGAGAGAACGGACATCCTTGCAAGAGACTTCTTTAAAGACCAACTGAAATGGTCAGGTGTTATTCAACATGCAAGTAGGATCGAAAGGAAAATAGAAGGAAGAGATAGACATGTTGGAATTGTCTTGAGGAACATGGAAGACAAACACGTGATCCTTAAAAATAGAGGGATGCTCAGGGGCACTTGTATCTTCTTAGGCAAAGATTTGACAGTAGCCCAATAGGGAGACGAAGGAAGGAGTGGGAGAAAGTGAAAACAGCAAGAGAGGCAGGCTAATGGGCTTGGTTGAAAAGTGGGAAAGCTCAAATCAGCGAGCGGTTCCCACACAAAAAATAGGGATTCGGGGCCCCAAATGAACTTCTACAATTGGTAAGTTGGAATTGTAGAGGATTCCCTTGGAGGAGAGGTCCGGGGTTGGGGCCCATTGTGGAAGGGAAGGACATCGTTATTCTTATGGAAACACATGAGCATGATGGTTGCAGGGTCCCTGATTTTGAAGGGTACAACAAATTTTCAGTTTGGAACAAAGGGATTGAAACTGGCGAAGGGCACAGAGGGGTTACAGTGCTAGTTCGGGAAACCTGGAATGGTATCATAGAAATGGTAAAAGAAGACCCAAATAAACAGTTCATATGGCTGAAAATAACATATAGAAAAACCACAATAAGGGTGGCTGCGTGTTACTTTGCCCCGAAGAATTCGAAGTTCTATAAGAAGAGAAATCTCGATAGCAAGGATCCTTTTGCGGCATTAATGAAAGACATTTCTATCTTCACCACCTAAGGGGACATAATGTTAGTTGGGGACTTCAATGCTAGGACAACAAACAATCAATGCCTGCAGTGGGGCAGCAAAGAGGGAGAGGATAACAACCACCTGTGGTTTGAGGAGAACGGGGATTTGAGTTAGAACTTCTAGTGATGGTAATGAGAGTGTGACTCATTTTGGGGCTGAGCTTCTTGGTCTTTCCAACCTGTATAACTTGGTTATTTGCAATGGTATGCAGGCTTGGCCGAGATCTGGTGGTGTCACTTGTAAAACTTACAACAGGCAGAGTGTGGTAGACTACGTTATTTGCTCCCAGAGTTCTCTATCCAGGATGTTGGAGTTCAAAATTGGGAGCTGCCCCTTGGAATTAAAGTCTGATCATATGCCTCTATTTGTTAAATTTGGCCTTCTAGAAAACAACCAGCAAAGAGGGCAAGGTAAAACTTGCAGGAGGCACACGTGCAAGGTAAAATCATTGTGAGCCAAGAAAATCAAGAGCTCTTTGTTGCTGCTCTTGAATAACACCTTTAGATGGTGAAAAGCAACATAGTGGGGAAAGGAAACAGAGAAGAAAACAGTGAAACTAGGGGATTTATTGACAACAGTATGCTGATTCCGATAATCCACAAAGCCTTAAAAGTTTGCAAGAGATCTCAGCATAAAAAGGGGATTGCAGATACTTTCCTGACTAATTCTTGGTATGATGAAGAGTGCAAGGCTGCTAAACAATCCCTTAAAGAGAATAAGTCTAACAAGGATAGTAAGAAAAATATGAGCCGTTGGTGAGAGTATAAAAAGAGAGATATATGATATCAAGAAGAAAAGAATTACTTTTGTTGGGTAAGCATAACCCGAAAGGCTTTTGGAGAGAGCTGCAACAAAAGCTAAAACAGGTTGAAAACAATATTGTTGACCATTTTGGTCCTACAGGCCAAAATCGGTCTCCTCCTTCCCCTGCTATTCTGAGCCAGTTCAAATTTGGTTTGCACAAGTCTTTCGGCAAAAGGATGAACCAGTTCAATGGTTCGACGTCGGGGTTCAACGGCATGATCTTTCCAAGAACTTTGAACTTGAACTTTGAACCATTGTTGGTTCAATCGGTTTGGTTCAAAGTGTTTGGTTCAATCGGAAGTTTCAAAGGGGGTCTTCCAAAGCCTGAAGGACAAGTGCCCTTGCGGAGGGCAGTCAGGCACAAACTGGACCATTCCAGCAGGTTGCGGAGGGCAGTCAGGGACAAATTGGACCATTCCAGCAGGCTGCGGAGGCAGTTCCAGACCCAAAAGTACCCTTGCGGAGGAATCAAAAGGGTGAGTTTTCCTTTGGAAATGCTAAGGCAAAAGGCGATGACAAAGGTTGAATTTCTTTGGGCAAAATGCCCGAAGGAATTCCTTCGGACATTTTTGAAGAAATTGCCAAGTCAAAGAACAAAAGGGTTATCTTTCGGAAAAATTTCCATGGCAAAAATTCACACAGGCAAATCCTTCGGACTTTTTGTCCGAAGGAATTTTGCCCAAAGATAAAACCCGCCGAAAGAAGCAAGCGGCATAATGAAGGAAAGAATTCCTTCAGACATTTTGTCCGAAGGATTTGAAGACCAAGGCCTCTCGAAGTACCCCGAAGGGCAATTGCCCTTGCGGGGGGCTCTCGGCGACCGTGAAAGGGACCTTTTCAAGACCCGAAGGGGATGTCTCTCAGAGAAACGGTCCACTTGCAAGTTTTCGAAGGGATTTTTTCCTTGACCAAGTGCTCCACGTAAGTCTCGAAGGAATTGTTCAAATGCAGAAAGTTCTAAAGGCCAAATTCTTATGGAGAAAGTGCCCTAAACAATTTCCCCAAAGGGTACGTTTTTTGGGGAAGTGTCGTCTACATCTCCTTCAAAGGATCTTTCAACAGCGAGGTGGACCAAATGAAAGACCCGAAAGGTCAATTCTATTGGAAGGTGTCCCACACAAAATCCCACATACAGGGTCTGAAGGAAATGATCCGAAGAAATTGATGACGGTTGCACAAACGTCAACTTCTGCCTCAGTAAATAGTCGTTGATCTTTAAATGCTTGAGCGCGAACCCGAAGGAATTCAAAGGCCTTAAGGCCAAGGAAGACACCGCTAAGAAAAGAGCCTAAGGAACCAACCAAAGATTGATAGAAGATAGCCTTAGGGGGCTCAGATTGCCAAAAAGAGCCAAGAGATGACAAAAGACAAAACCAGGAAAAGACAAAGCTGGAAAAAGACAAGAATCAAGAATGAACTTAGCGACCCGCCAAGAAAGGAGCCCAAGAGCCAAGCGCAGAAACAGACAAAACAGTCCAAGTGGCAAAAGAAGGTGTCGACACAAGGAGTTATTCCAGCAGTTGAAACAGTGTCTGCCAAGTGGTCATCAAGGAACGCAAACAGTGTGACGCGACCTGTTTTTCCTCATTTTGCATTAATGAGCAGACAACTGCATGAATCTCTTCAAGAAGCGGTCTTGTTTGTAGACAAAACGGGCGGCCCTGTCATTAAAACAATCAGGGGACTCATGCTTCTGCAATAGCGTTTAATACGTTTTAAGCGCTAAAGTCCAGACTGGCGACTACACAACATGGTTCTAGTAGGGCGTTTCTAGAAGGATGATATTAGCAACAGTGACTTCCTCTTCCCAAGGCTTTCAACGCAGCATGGGTCATTTATTTTCCAGAAAGCGCCAAAGCCTTTTTCAAAAGGCTATATATTTGTAATCTCTCATTTGAGAAAGATATCTCTCAGCGTGTATGGCGAAGCCCTGCAGGATTTTACTTTGAATCAAGATATAGCATTTTTACCTCCATTTTGAGTTTGCACTTTTGCATATGTCTATGGTTTTGTCTTATGTTAAGTCATTTTATTTCATGCTTTCACAGAATGATTCTAGCATGTCTAGTGTATTGTGAGTTCTTCTTTTGTAGGTTAGCCAGAAGTGTCCACAGCAGAGTATAGGCGCATGTGAACAAGCTGCCATAGTGTGTCTTAGAACAGCTCTGGTAGTTCTTCCTCCCTATATCTCCAGAGGACCTCTAGCTCACTGATGCAGAAGAGTTTCTCATATCAAATAAAGTGTATATCAGCTTGTTCTTGGTGTAAAGTGTATGTAAAAAGCTAAGTAGATCAACCATTTTTGGTGCATCACCGTTTAGTTTAGGTTCTGTTTTCAGTAAGCCTTCTCTCTTTTCACCCCCCCATTGTTAGCAGTAGGAAATATAGGACCCCAGAGATGCATCAAAGGGAGCTAGCCCTTATCTAGAGATTATCCCCTCAGTTTTGCCAGACCCACAGGCAAGAGAAGAGTCTCCATTGTGCCGCGTGGAAGACTGAAGCTCAGCGTTTTGTCAAGGGTGCAATCCACAACGTCAACAAATATCTCAAGAGACCAATATGGCTGGAATATGCCAAGATCCCGTATGAGCGGTCACAGATGAATGATAACCCACCTGTTATTATCACTTTTATCGAGCTCTTCTCGGTAGAAGATATCAAGCAAGGAATAAAGAAATTAGCGAGTGGTAAAGTTAAAGACATTGATGGGCTGCAAGCTGAGTTTCTAAAGTGGGGCGCTGATCTCCTTGCACCTCACATCAAGCGTATCTTTAACGTCACGCAGGTTGGCTTTCTTGAAGAATGGACAACTAGTGTCGTTATCCCACTTTTAAAGAGTGGTGACATCAATAGCTCCTTTAATTACCGCACTATTATGATCAAGACTCTTCTGAGAAAATTGTTCAGGAGCATGTTAGAGCACATAATCAGTGATTGGGCCAAAAAAGAGGAAAAAAGAGCTAAAGGGTAGGTTGGTTTCAGGCCTAAACACTTGACTATCGATCACTTGTTGACTTTTAGGCACTTCATTGAGAAGGTTTGGGACACCCAAGGTGGGGAAGCTTTTTGTTGCTTTGTTGATTTCAAAAAGCTTTTGATACGGTGCCTAGGGACAAACTTTGGAGTAGGATGGAGGAACTTGGGATTCCAGAGGAGTATTGGGCGGCTGTGCATAAGCTTTATGAGTAGGTCAAGGCTAAAATCAGAACTAGAGAGGGTTTGTCTGAATGCTTTGGCAGTGACATTGGGGTCAAGCAAGGGTGTCCTTTATCCCCCACTTTATTTTGTTTATATATTGATAAACTTGAAGAGTCGTTAAACAAAACCGACGGAGAAGGCATTTAGTTGTCTTGTTATGTGGTGAAGCTCCTTTTGTACGCAGATGATCTTATTCTAATGGCAAAATCTGCCAAAGGTTTGATCACTCATTTGAAAGCTCTTGAGCTCTTTTGCCAAGAGGTTGGGATGCAGGTGAATACCAACAAAACCAAGATCATGATTTTTTTGTTGAAAAGAAAGAAGCAACAGTTTAATTTCATTTTTAAAGGGAACACGTTGGAAATAGTGGAAGAGTACAAGTACTTGGGAATTGTTTTTCACAATAGGCTCAACGGGGAGTCTTGTAGGGCGAGCAGGATTCTAAGTGGGTGGTGAGCATCTTACTTGCCCCAGAACAGGTGTAGGAAAGCTGAACTTTGGGATTGAAAAACCAAGAAAACCCTTTTCGGGCCGCTAGTCACGTCGGTCGTTCTTTATGGGTGTGAGGTTTGGGAGAACAACATGTCAAACCACAAGTGGAAACAACTTGAAAGAATTCAAAAACACCTTATTACCAGCAATTTCAAAGTCAAATCGACGGTCCCCTATGAGATTCTTTTAGCGGAAGCGGGTTTATTCCTACTAGAGGCATCGGCAATTATAAGACTTTTAAGTTACTTTAAAAAGGTGGAAAATATGGATGAGCATCGCTGGCCCAAAATGGTGTTGGGGGAGAGACTTGACCGTAGGAAAAAGACATGGATGAAGCAAAACAAAAAGTGGATGGATAAGTGGGACATTAGCTTGCTTGATTGCCCTGACAATAAGGAAGAAATAAAAAAGTGTGTTAGATAAATTTAGGACTGCCATGTGGTCAAATCAGATTAGTAGAAAAAAAGAGCTTTATATTATAGAGTTCAATCCTTCGAGGGAGCATGGGGAAAATGAATATATTTGGGCTGCTCTCAGGGGAAAGGCAAGGATTTTAGTGGCTCAGCTGAGGACCGGGTCCCATCGTCTTAGATGTGAGATGGGTAGGTGGACAATTCCCAAAGAAGAGTGGGCCGAAAGATCATGCATTTTTTGCGACAAAGGGGTGGTTGAAACGGAATGACATTACATCACTGAGTGTGCTGCATATGCGGATATTCGTGGTTAGTTTGATAACAGCTGGAATGTGAACAGCCTTAGTGAGTTATTCGAGGAGCCTCTGTTCCTCAATACAACTAGTTTACTGGTCAAGATTCATTGCAGAAGATTTGATCTCGAAAGGGGGTTGAAAATATCTTGAAGGTTTCTTCCTAGGTCCCTTAGTTTGCTTGGCCTCGTGGATGTCATTAAAATCTTTCATTCATTCATTCACAAATGAGAGCTCAAAGAGTGATTAAATAGAAGATGAGGGAGGGATTAAGACAACTTCTATTTTGAAAATGCTTTTTTTCTTCAAAACTCCACGCCCAACCTTGCTTTATTTTAATATTTATCTTTAACATTTAATATATCATCAAATATTTCCCAAAGGGGGCGTCCAACATAAAGTACATTGCCCCCTCTTTTAAAACAACGTTGCTCAACTAGGCCAAGGGGGCCTTTTATAACCCATGCTTATTCTCATTTAATTCAATTAGCAACTTTATTAACTTGAGTAATGAATAAACAAATGATAACTTTGACCATTGAGAAAACTCACCCCTGCCAAAAATGGGAAACTCTGTACTGCGGTTGAATAGGAGCCGAGACCAGTTACTAAATAGAGCACTTACCAAAAATAGTGAGCCAAAACTCCAAATTGGCCTAAAACAGCTCCATTGGAACTTACTAAAAATAGTAAGTTTACTGAAGATAGTAAATTACTAAAAATAGTAACTTACTAAGAATAGTCATCACCACTGGAAAATACCCAGAAAAAACCCAAAAAAACTCAGAAAACTCATCTCAGGTTGCCAAAGTTCCCTAACCAATATCCACTTAGTCTACGGGAACCGGAATAGGCTAATGGTAACTTAGACTGGCTATGAATGAGAAGGGGACATTACACATACCTCGTCTCTACCAACATCCCCGTGGCCTTGCAAGTTTTTGCATGATCCGTTACAACTTGGATAATATTTTGAGGCCACACCGCCTCAATGGATTCAACAAGGATGTTGGTGATGAACTCAACATCCTTCATACAACCCTCACAATCTACAATCTTAAAAAACATTTCCCCTTTAGGGCACACTGTAACCACATTGATCAGAGGGCTGTTTTTTGCATTTTTCCATCCATCGGAAATGATGGAAACGCCTATTTCAGCGCATGAATCCCTTATTGGCTTCAAATAATTTTCAACATGTTTTTTCTCTTTTGTCAAGAAGGTGGTGTGGAGTTTCTCAAACTCTGGACCTTTGTAAGCTTTTGGGATCTTGTTGATTTCTCTTACCATTTCTTGCCAATATGGTGATCAAACCACATTGAAAGACAATCCATTTGCATACACACATTGTGCGATATGCTAATCCGCGATATCCCTGTTGGTCATTTTGAAAAGACCTTTCCAATTGTCCTTTTGTTCTTTTGTTTGAAAGAGGAGAATCCTCTTCGTGCATGGAGGGTGTTGCCAAAAATGGATGTCTTGTGGTCACAATTGGAGAACTATCATGAGGAGTTGGGGAAACTAGTGGCTTACTTGATCCTTTGGCTTTCTTTTGATAGGTGACTTGATCTCATGGCATAGGCAAAATTTGGTGCTTCTTGTCCTTTGATGTATTCAAGGATTTTTGATTTTGTCATTGGACTACCATCCTTCCCCGTGTAACCTTTGATGCCGGTCCTAGGTATGTGACATAAGTGGGCTTTCACCCGACTTTTTGAGCTGGTATATTGACTATCACAAGGATTGCATCTCCAAATATGGCCCCCACCATCTAGAACTTGCTCTACCATTGTCGCATATTTCCAAAGTGGTGAGTGTGCATCCATTTTGAATTGGGTTTGGCCCACAGAGGTAGAACTCATTGACATTGTAGTATATATAATTGCAAGTTTAAAAATAAACATAAAATTACAAAAAAAAAACTAAAAACAAAAATTTGGGCAGCAACTTCTAAAAAAATGACAAAAAAAAAGAAGATAAAACAATACAAGCTAAAAATTAGAAGTTTAAAATCTTATCTTGGCAGCAAATGAACTTCTCAATCAGCATAGGAAAATGATTAGAATGTTGTTTGATGAAGCTTCAACCCTAGACCAACAATGGAAGGTAAGTATGCAATGAGAAAATGAGAGGCAAGCGTTTTTGCTTTTGTTTTTTGTTTTAATCATTTGTGTTCTTTTAGCTTAGGCTTTTGTCTTTCGCTTGACTTTTAAGGTTTGAAAGTGTTTGTTATTATTCTAAATCGTTGCTTTTTGTGAAATTATGAGAACAAATTAGGAAAAAAAAAGTTTTTTCTGCGGTTTGCCCCGGGTTCTTTTGGCAGAAGACCTTGGGCGAACTCGGGTGGCCCAAGATGAAAATTGGGTGAACCCGGGGTGTATCGAACCAGTTTCGGGATCTGGTAGCTATCTGGCACAGGTTCTTCTGCAAAAATCAACGAACTGGTAACATAGCTGATACCTTGCCACTTTTGGCACCATCTCATACTAGCCTGTCCTCATCTTCCATAGAGGTCAAAGGGTAACAAGAGAGAAGATAGGAAAGCTTCTAACCTTTAGCCCGATGATCAGGATCAAGCCACTGCAATTTCTTCCTTTTGCACCTCCCACCATCACTGTCAATATAATCTGGCACTCGGGATCCCTATTATTGGCATGCAAATGGTCTAAGAGCTTCAGATTCTTTGTCCTGGCATAGAGAAACCTCTAATATCCAAGTTTCTTCCCAGAAATCCACCTTAACACTAATGATCACCTTTTATCTCAGCTTCTTCATGATGAGTTCCTCACAGCATTTTATGAAGTTTCAAACGGCTGAACCTCTAGGCAAGTTCTCGAGTAAACAATTTATCCTTACAATCTCTACTTCCAGACCCCAAACATATTTAGGAAGACACAATTTCTCTTAAGCCACCAAGTTGATTCTCTTGTGGGCCTATGTACTGTTCCACAAGAAGTTTTTTGAATTGCATTGACAACATTAGCTACAGAGCATGGAATTTTGAAGAGAGACATTATGTAGGTTTGCATAGCCTAAAGTGAGGACTTAATTAACGGAGCTCGCCTAGCCAATGTTAACCATTTCCCTTTCCAAGTGGACAATTTTTTCTGCATTCTGTGAAGGACCAGCTTCCAAGTTTCTTGTCCAACTTTCCCATCTGTAATAGACATACCTGGATATGATCCCGATAGGCTTTCAATTCCAAATCCCAGGATACCTTGGATTCTTTACTGCAGTTCCTCTTTCACATTTATAAACTACAGTTTTGATTTGCATGCAGTAACCACTTGACCAACAGCCAAAGCAAATTTGTCCAACATTTCTTTTATTGTCTGAGCTCTTTCAATTGTTGGAGTCTCGGCCAAAAAGGTATCATCAACAAATTGTAAGTGGGAGATAGGATCCAAACTGGAGGAGATTTCCAATCCTTTCAATTTTCCATCTTTTAAAGATTTGTTCATTAATCTACTTAATGATTATACTAGAATGATGAAAAGGAAAGATGAAATTGGGTCACTATGCCGGAGACCCCTTGAGGCTTGGAAAAACTGAACAGAAACTTCATTAATGAGTATGGCGAAGGATGGGGTAGAGATGCAGCTGTACATGAGCTTGGTCCACTCATAGAATCCAAATTTACATAAGACTTTTATAAGAAAGCTCTAACTGACCCGATTGTAGGCTTTATTCATGTCAAGCTTGATAATCATGTCTGATCTCTTTCTGTGGCTTATAGAATCAATGGCCTTATGTGCTATAATGATTCCATTCAAAATCTGCTTCCCTATTACAAACCCACTCTGTTTTTCTGAGAGTATAGTCTGCAAATGCTTCTTTAGTCTTCTAGCCGAGATCTTTGTAAGCACCTTGTAAATTGTATTACACAAAGAAATAGTTCTATAGGCATCAAAGAATTCAACACTCTTTTTTCGGAATGAGGGCCAGGAAAGTCAAGTTCCACTCCCTCAGCACTGCTTTCTTCCTTTTGCACTCCACCTCACAATCATCTTTACCTACTATATGCCCAACTTTTTGAAAGAATCCAGCGTGAAATCCATCCATCCTAGGGGCTTTGTTTCCTCCCACTGCTCACACTGCCTGATGTGTTTCTTCTTCATTGTAGATTTCATCAGTTCCAAGTTATCCTTCTCTGAAAATAACTGTGGAATATTTGACAAGATATCATTTTGGGCTGCACTGTAGTCCTCTTTCTCCCTTGATAACAGATCTTGATAGAATTTAATACCTAATTCCTGGATTTCCTTTTTCTTTTTCATATCCTTCCTGATGGTAGTGTAAGTTTTGTCTATCCTATTGACATTCCTTCCTGCTATTGTTGACAAATGAAAGAACTTGGTGTTCTTGTCCCCTTCCTATAACCAGTTCACCTGGGATTGTTGTTTCCATTGGGTTTTTTTCCAATCTTAGGATCTTTGTGATTGCATCATCAACTTTTTTCTTTTGTCAAACTGTCCTCATTTATGCCTCTTTCCATTATACTTTTTTGTACCTCTCTTAGATCCGTTGCTATGGATTCCTTTTTTGAGAATAAATTCCCCAATTTCACCTTGTTCCATTTCCTCACTTCATCCTTCACATTTATCAGCTTTTGAGCAAGGATAAATCTATTACAACCTCTTTATCATGATCATGATTTCCCCAATCTCCATTGATAGTCCTGAGCCCAACTATGCAATAGAATTATCCGTTTCATTGTCCTCTATTCCTGCCATTGGGCCTTGCCACAAATACCTATTATTAACAGAGGGAATGTTTGTTTGCTTAGCCCGATCACCGTCATCGAGAGATTCCAAGGATGGAAAATCATACGAGGCATCCTTCTATCGATGAAATTATGCATCAACTTGCTTATCTTTTAGCCACCACTTTCCTCGCATCTTTGCTTGTCAAGCTCACTTCTTTCACTTCTATGCTCCTTGCTCCTCCGTGCCTCCATTTGAAGAATTATATTGTATCCTTTTTTGGTTTTTGTTTTCCATCTTTTAATATCTTAACCTCATGTTTCTAAAAGAAATAGCATAAGAAAAACAATATAGAAATATGCTATTCAATTCAATGCAATGTTCTATATAAAAGGTAAAGGTAAAGATAGTTTTTTAGATCATCACCAAGTGAGACACTAATTTGGTGTATGAGAACCCCCTTGCGGAAACCCACGAGGGGATTGTTTTACCATTTACCTTATATATGAATGCATTCCTACATAGGACCTAAGGTAAATGCAAATTTCAACCCCTTTGTGGGATGGTCCTTTAACTTCATGCTGCTTGGGTGGTTGGGATAGGCACAACAAACTTCCTACTGGATGAGCTTGGGGAAAAATTATCCCAATTCACTAGATTCCACAAAGGTCTATGACATGAAAATCATTGATATCCTCAAGCGAGTGTCTCACTTTATGCCATTGCCAACCACCATTTTTACTAGGGGCACATGACTCTTTCTTATGCGCAATCCCTCTCAAATAAGGGTAGAGATAAACCATTTAGTTCTTAACGGTTTGATTCTTTCCCCTCCTATTTATTTATTGAATTTGTCCGATTGCCCAAGCACCTAATGACTTCCTAAAGAAATCACCATATGTGCATAAAATGGGCTATCTTATTTGTTATGACATTTGAAGACTCTGCACTATTACCAGCCAAATAAAAATGCCAACTGCAAGAATGAATAAAATTCAAGGTGTTGTGTGGAAGATCCCTACTTGCTTTAGAGCAGGATATGGCAAGCAATTTGGGAAGACTATTCTCTACATTGACCAAATTGGGAATTTATTGTTTTGGTTCACCCTTACCAGACTCTTATGTTTTCTTTTCTCTCTACACAAGCTTAGGGTTCATGTCTTTATTCGGGTTTTTCCTAGGACGTTATGTACATGTCTTGTTCCCTTGATCATGGGTCCTATCCAAAGTGTTCTAACAACTCTAAATTTTATGGTTTCCAACCCACCTTGATTATATAAAGCTCAATTTTGACGTTGCTGCCAAGGGCATCTCAAGTCCTAATGGTGTTGGTGGCACTTTTAGAGATTCTAAGGGTCAACCGATTTTTATTTATGTAATTGATGTGAGCAAGGACTTAAACAATTTGGCTGAAGTTGTTGCATTACCTAAGGGTCTCCAAATCGCAATTAGTCAAGGATGGAAGCACTTGATTGTGGATGGTGATTGGTAGACTATGATCAACACTTTAAAAAGAGGTCAAAAAGAGATGGCTAAAGACAACAATGGAAACTTGTTGCGGGGTTGCTCCCCACCCACCACCTCTACAACCACCGCTACCACCTAGACCTGGGTAAGGGTGTTAGATTTCTGGACAAGTCCCAAAATTGTTGATACTATACCTTAAGAAAAATATCCATGTGCATGCAATAAGTAAATCTATGAAAGCTTAAAAAAGACAACACACATTTATCTAGGTAGCATTACTACCTCTTTAGATTAAGAGTTTTGGCGTAAATTTGCCAGTGTAACAACATTAACTCTCATCCACAGAAGCATCTTTCCTATTGGTTCTCTATGCTCTTACATAGATAAGGAGGCTTGGGTTAGGGTTTGGAGAGTAGATTACTTGTAGAACAAGTTTTCTAGGTAGCATTACTTGTAGACATCCAATTCCTAACACAAATGGTGTTAGGAATTGGATGTCTACATTTTGCCCTTGTTTGAGAAGGCGTAGCGAGACATTTAGGCAAAGCAACGTCTTTTCAAAGAAAAGAGTTGTCAAGAAGAAATTGGAACAGACCCATGATGCCCTCTCGAGAGGACATACTAGGATGGAAGAAAAGGATGGACTCTCAAAAAGAGAGAGAAAGTGAGAGATTAACCCATGGAATAGATCACATCTAGACGAGCTAATGCTTGCACATGTGATTACCATCAATGATCAAAATATAATTAGGAGTATAATAGGCCCCAGAGACGGGGGAAATGGGAAAGATACAATCCATAAATGTAAGGGACACACTTTAAACGTATCCAATTTGAGAGTACAAGCTGCACGCTTACGACATTGATCAATCCCGAGACAAGTTGCACACTAAAATATTGCCATCGTGGGCATTAGTGTGGAGAGCTTGGAATTCGAGGAAAAGTGAGAGCGTTCTACTTTAAGAAGGGAAGCACCACTAGAACAGGGTCTCCAAAGAGAAGATAATAAGTACTCTAGTAGAGCAAATGTGATCATGATAAAACAGTTTTGCCCCAGTAGGGCTAATTTTGATCATTGATAAAGAATAAATAATGATTTGCCCCTGTAGGGCTGATTTGATTTAGACGTGGTTAAGATGTGCCCCAATATGGGCAGTTGGCAAGCAAAATAGCTCAAAGATATAACCGAAAAGATAGTTTAAAGCGAGCGGACGCAAATACACATACGATGGGGTAATGGCTTAGAAAGCCATATAAAACCAAGCATATGAGAATGCACAAAGTGATGAGAGAGATGAAAAGAAGAATGGAGATAGCCGAGCTGACCTCAATAGAAATTGAGCGTTGCCTACATAGTTCCATGGACTCATGTTCCAACATGAACTTCAGGGCATTGTAGTTCATCCAAGTTTGGGAGAGAATGGAATGAGGAATGATGAAAAATGGACTAAGAATTTGATTAGACTTATAATGTATGCAAAGAAATGCACATCTAAGCATAGACAAAGAAGCCTGAAATGCATGCTACCTAGAAGCCTGATTCTATATCTTGAGTCTAGGTTTTGCAAAGTGTTCTTGAGAATCGTTCATCGGAGTTGATGTTGACGTTAAGACTTTGAGACCTGAGCACAAAGTGCTTGTTATAGCAAAAAAAATTAGGCATAATAAGTATGAATAACTTAGAGTGACATAAGATTCCAATTGCGTTGAGCTAGTTCAAATGTGAATACCAATAACTAAGGATAATGATAAAATAATGACCAAAACCATAGTTACAACGATTTACATTTAAACAAAAAAGCAAAGACAAAGAAAAAGATAAACATAAATGAACCTAACTTGAAATCAAGATATGATCTTAAGTAGGACCAAAATGTTTAAAAACAAAAAGCAAGAACGTCTTAACGACATGAGACCAAGATATGAATAATCAAGATCCATGTGGACCATCAAGGCATTCTTGAACACAAAAGAAAAAAAACAAAATCAAACAGAAAAACAAGATGCCAACAACAATCAAATAAACAAAATGGTCCAAGAACAACGTAATAACATAGGATCAAGATATAAACAATCGAGAGCCGTGTGAATCATCAAGATGTTCTGAAACACAAAAGAGATAAGCAAAAACAATCAAGAAAACACAAGACCAAGATGAGACAAGAAGTAATAAAAAGAGAGAAGGAGAAGAAATAAAAGGAGAGGTGCGAAAGCACAATCAAAACACCAAGAAAACACAACAAAACACCAAGAGAACTCAAATAAACACACACAAACAAAAAGCAAGTTAGTGCGGTTTAAAGATGAATGTTCATGCATGTGCGGTAGAGGCGTTACTTTCCACCACATCATAACAAAGAACAATCACACGACAATTGTTCCCTAATTAAAGAGGAACAATCACAAAAGAAATGGAGGAAGAGAAGAAAATGAAAGGGTTGGCCGAGCTGACTCCAGATGTATAAAACAAGTGGATGCTGCCTACATAGCTCCATGGACTCATGTTCCAACATGAACTTCAGGCCAAATGTAGTTCTCCCAGGAAATGGGATAGAAGAAAAATGATGATCAAACCAGTATGATTTATATAAGAAATGAAAGATACGACAAACAAACGAGAATGGTCTAGCAAACAACAATTTGATGAGACGAGAAAGAATGACCTTGCAAAACGGCAAGTGCTTGGGACAAGATGAAATGAACTTGTGTTTTTGTGCTTGCAAAATAGCAAGAGCATAGCATGGTGGAATGGGAATGTACAAATGTATAGAAGCGTGAGACAATGTATTTGTTCTTTTGTGGATCATGTTCTGATGTTTTTTGTATTTTCAAAGTATTTTTAATGTTTTTGGTGTTTTTGGGATAAAATATGCACAAGGTGGGACCATCTAGTCGAGGAGATGCATGTCCTGGGAGTAGAGGTTCCAGTAAGACAACTAAGCCGGCTGCAACGGCTCATGCTTGCAAATCGGCGAGAGCGTATGATAAGAGGGACTGAGTTGACCTTGACATGAATCGAGCATGGCCTATATAACCCCAAAATAATCCCAAGTCACAGTAAGTTTGTCCACACAAAGGGTGATGAAAAACTGACTAGGTCACAAGTTCACAAACAAAGGTGAACGAGAAGACAAATGATAATAGTAATGATCACATGATGCGGCAATGCATGATAAAAAAACATTGTATCTAATTTGCCCATAGGCGGTTATAATTAGGAAACAATGTCATAATACTGATTTGCCCAAAGGCGGTTATAATCAAGTGTACCAAAACAATACTGATTTGCCCATAGGCATTTATAATCAGCGATACCAAATAAGATTATAGATGAAAGATAACTTATCGTATCAAATGTCACACTCTGTTCATAGACTGTCCTTCAACACTGAATTCAAAAACTATTGAAACTGGATCAGAATCCCCCCGCAAAAAGTGCAGGATGAACTAAAGGAACCAAGATCAAAATGGGATAAACATGATGACTAAAAACAAGCTTTGGTCAATAGTAAAGAAATGGTATAATGAAATGATAAAAAAAAATTGGATACAGTGGCAACAAAGTTGCCTCCAAGCAATGACTAGATTAGATTGCTCACAAAAAGGTGAGAGTGTTGGCTTAGGTTGCTCGCAAAATGGCGAGAGCATTCAAACTTAACAATTGCTCGCAAAATGGCAAGAGCGTGGGAAAGGGGTGACCGAGATGACCTCAATAAAAATTAAACACTGCCTACATAGTCTCGAAGGACCTCAAGTAGATGTTGCTGATCATTTTTGTTGTCTCACATATTGACTAGGACGTGCATCTCCCTGTCAGCAAGAGCAACAACACCATTTTTCATCTACCATTCACCCATTTTCCATTACCATGTCTTGTCTCTTGGGGACAACCCTATAGACCCTTTTTAGGCATTATTATACCATTGAGATCCATGAACCATGCCATTTAAACTACATTTTTGGTATTAAGATACTAAGTTGATATAATAATGCCTAAAAAGGGTTAAGAGACGAGGCATGGTAATGGCAAATGGGTGAATGGTAGATGAAAAATGGTGTTGTTGCTCTTGCTGGCAGGGAGATGCACGTCCTAGTCAATATGTGAGACAACAAATTTGATCAACTATATAAGTTGCTATCCAACACCCTTCGGAACAACTGCTCTGTTAAGAACTTGTTGCTGATCTGGATCTCAATAATGTGTTCATGATCTTCATAGATCGTTGATTCTGCTTCCTTAAAACGTCGAGACAAGATATCCTTATAACCTCGATAAAGGAAAGTGCTGCCAGTGATGGTAAATAATGGTAGGATAAATGAGATAAGTGGGTAAATAGTGCTGCCATTCATAATCCAGATTCACAACCGATTGCTCAACTGACCATCTTTCGATCCAAAATTTCCTATCAATCAAAAGATGCTAGATCAAATACACAGAAGCAAAATGGCTGTCAGAGTATTTGATAATTGGTTGGATGGTATCGTCCAAAAAGGTACGGAATACATTCATAAATTGAAGAATGTATATGATCTAACCACAATCACTGTTGAAGATTTGAAGACACAAAACGCTTTGTGGATAAAAGATGAAGGAAAATGGATGAGTGTGATGAACCAGATTGATGAGATACAAAAGTATGGAATAACAAAGTTTTTGGCAGAAAAGAATTTGACAGGACTGGATGAAGATATATTATATGTAAGTAAAACAAATATTGAATGGAGGAATTCAGTATCCTGACAAGGGTGAATTGAAATCACAAAAATGATCAAAGAAATAATTGGATTCATTCAGTCATTACAACATGATCTACAGTGTATTGATATCAAATACATAAAGGATGATGAAAAACCAGAAAATGACATCAATACTGTGATTCAATCCTTTAGGGAAAAGATCAATATCGTTAAAAAAAGTGACAACTTATCAACTGAAAATTTTTCTCAGATTTCAAAGGTAGAATCACTTTTGTCACTACATCGACACACTCCCGGAGCATGCAGAAAAGATGGGAAAAATTCGGAGGGAAGAAAATATCTGATAGGCAAGAATAAAGCACGTTAGTATTCCCAATCTCTCGAAAATCCAGGAGTTTGTTACAGCATTTCAGGAGTGGAAAGCTCAACGTGTCTACCCAATCGAGCACATCAAATCTGGAGATCCTAATCCGTCACTTCAGCAATGATGTTACATAGTTTCTTTTATTCATTTATTTAGTTGCTTTTCTATTCAAAACTTGATCTTTAAGTGAATTTGTAAAAAAAAAATTAAATCTTGTATGTGTCAGAGTTACTTTAACTCTGGGTTAGTTTGAAAGATTGATTAATTAGGGCAACTATATATATATTTTTAGTTGTAAAAGGCGAGGGGGCAGAGATATAAAAAAGAAAAGGAGTTAGGAATTTTCAGAATTGGACCACTGTTGTTGACAATATATGTGATGTTTGTTTGAAACATTTTTCATCTGTGAATGAAAAGAAGAATCAATTACTGCATACTTAGATCTGTGCGTTTGTGTATTTGAAATTGGATTTTCTGTGTGAAATCTTCTTTCATATAGTAATTACTCTTCCATTAGACAATTCATTGTATGTGTTTTATCCCTTACTGGTTCAACAATATATATGTTTATCTATTTTTAATGATAGAATCTGTGTATTCTATTATCCATTGCTGTTATAAAATCTCGCATTCATAGCATGGTGATGTATGGATGTTAGTTTACCTTTAAACACTTTCTGGTTAAAAGTGTATCTGAATATTTGAATTCATTGAAAATCTTAAAGGGAGCTGTACCTTAATTCAGAGGGAAATTAGTCTTAATAGTTCACCTATTTGTTGTTCAACTTATTTGTTCTTGAAAGAAGGGTATGGAGTCAAAATAAAACATTTTTAGATAAGGACAAATCTGTTAACCAACCGTTTTTGGCGACTCCGTTGGGGAATTGAAATTGAAATCTTTATTGAAAGATTAGTCGCTTTAATATGAGGTGACAATGGTGCTTCCACATGAAAATATAATTCCTGTTTTTCAACCTAATTTTGGTTTTCAAGACGAACAAGAAGATATAATTAGTCAGCTAAATACTCTTGCCTGGCGTTTTTGTCGAAATATTGATGATTATAGGATAGCAAGTAGAATATTAGAAAAAGAAGAAGAATTCGCTGATAATATGAGATTGCTGTTACTCAAGCAAAGGAGGCAAGCAGAAAACGTAGCAAGGAATTAAACCTCCTGAAGTACGAAATTAATAATTATAATATCATAAGCTGGATTTCAGAAGATACACAAGGTCTTTGAGAAGAGAAGGAATTGAGGATTCTACTTTTCAAGCATTGCTAAGCTTAAATTTTTCTTATATTCCTACCCGCAATAGAAAAGCTAGAAGTAGACCTCCTAGCCCTCCTAAACCTTCTACATCCTCTGTTTGTCAAGCCTTAACTCTTTCTGGTACTATCTTTCTTTCTGCCATAAGTTTTCTTCCAATGGCCCAACCTTGGGGTGCAGCCATAGGACCTCTAAATTTAGGGGCCAACTTGAATCCTTTGCCTAAAAATGCAAGGAAAAATTTACCTAAATTTAATGGAGATGGAAGACAATCACCAGAAGAACATCTGAGTGCCTTTGCAGCAACATGTGGTGTGTTAGATGTACAACATCAAGATGTAGCCATAAGGCTTTTCGTGCAAACTCTAATTGATATTGCAGCACAATGGTTTTATCATCTAACTGATTCCTCAATCACAAACTGGAATGATATGAAAACTGCGTTTGAAAATAGGGTCAAAAGCGCAGAAGATGAACATTCCCTTCTTGCTCAATTGACTCAGTTCAAGGAGATACATGAACCCATGAGGGAATTTATAGCCAAATTCAATAGAATTGTGCACAAGATTCCTACTGCTAAAAGATCGACTGCTGAGAATCAAAAATATTTCTTTATTAATTCTATGCCTCTTGATATAAGTTTTCATCTCAGAAGAGGTGCAATTGTCGATTTAACAGACGCACAATCATTGGCAATTGAGTTAGAGGATGATCTTATTATGGCCGAAAAATGGAAGAAAGAAGTCCAAGTATCTAATGCTCATCCCTCATCCTCTACGGATCCTGTAGTTCAAAGGCTAGTCAATGATATGATTGCCCTAAAAAGACAATTACCTAAGGCTATTGCTTCATTCCAACAACCATATCAAGATATTGGCAGGAGAAATCAACAAGCAAATGTTGGTAAGACATTACCACTTGCATCAACACAACCAAGATTGACAATTGAAGCCCCTCCTGGAAGAAGTAACATGTGTATCTTTCATTTGATTACTAATCATGACGAAAATTCTTGTTCTGAGATGCTTAGATATACTTAAATGACTGCTACTCAAAATGTCTTAGGGGAGATTACTGAAAAAGAAAGGAGCTTTGAGAGATTTGGCGACTCTGAAATACACTTCCTAGAATATGATTCAGATTTAGAAAGAAGAGGTGAAATATTGGTTACTCTTGGAGATCCTTCATGTGTTGTGCTTACCAGAAGTCATAAGAATCCGAGATTTTCTAATACTCAAGAAGTGCCCGTTAAAGGTAAGGAGCCTTTTACTAAAACCTCTGATGCTAATTTGAAGACTCAAAAAAGTAAATTGTTACATAGAAATGATTGTGAGACTTTTTTTGATATTTTAGAATTTTGTAAGTCTGCAAAAATTCAAATATCCCCTGCTGAATACCTCAGGTTAAAACTCAAAGAACTTGATAAATTGGTTAAATATGTCAAAAATGGCCCTGCACAAGTTGACCCTGAAAGTCAATTAAACGTTAACACTGAGTCTCTCATTGCCCAATTGTTTACTTCTCCATTTGAATCACCTACTCATACTTCTGAAATGACCCTCAATTCATCTAATGATACTCTTTATACCGCTGATATGAAACCCAACCCATTTTATGTTTCTTTGTTCATAAATGGTCATAAACTCACAATTGTATCATAGACTCAGGTGCTTCTGATAATATAATGCTTTTTTCTGTAGCCAAAGCCTTAGGATTATCCCTTATAAAAACATTTGGTAGATGTTATTCTATGGATGGCAAACAGATTTCTTTGCTCGAACAAATTAAAGATGCACGAGTTGCTCTTGCAGCCTATCCTGATAAAAATGTGAAGTTGACTATTTGATATCCCTGTTAGTTATGGGATGTTGAGCAATACTTTTTGCAAAGATTTGGGAGGGCAGATTAAATTGGATTGGTCAGAAGCTCCAATTCTAGTGAAAAATCAGAAAGTTAAGCTAGAACTTGAACCTAAATGCAAGTTTACGGTATATCTTTCTGATGATCCTAAGTCTCAAATTCTATTTGAAGAATGTGAATTTGGTAACTATTTTATCTCTTCTGAAGATTTAAAGGAAGAATCTGTCTCAAAGTCTGTTCATTCAAATGATCTATGGACATGGAATTTGACGACAGTTGTGTTACCGCTGGTTCAGGAGCAGAGGTTGTGTTGATCTCACCTGAAGGTGAAACTTTTTCTTACTCTTTCAAACTAGAATTTAAAAACACTAATAACACTGCAGAATATGAAGCTTTATTGCTTGGGTTAAATGAAGCTAAAGAAAAGGATGTAAAATACTCAAGGCAATAAGAGATGCTGAATTAATTGTCAAACAAGTGAGGCATTTTTTCAGTTAAAAATGACAGATTAAGACATTACAGAAACAGAGTTTGGGATGAGATAGATTGTTTTGATGCCTTTTCTATTGAAGCAATTCCCAGAGACCAATTCACTCGAGCGGATTCTCTCGTAGTATCAGCGTCTCTTTTTCTCCCACACCCCAATTTCGAAAGGGATTCATATAGAATAGAACTAGTCTATTGTCCTAATGTCCCGGATAATGCTAAAAATTGACAAGTTTTTGAGAGTAATAAACATATCAGAATTTTTTTGGAGAATGCTGATATGTTCCTGGGGACTTATTTTGAAGGTTTTGAAACAGATTGTAAAGAATTCAGTCCTAATCCAGGGATCAATCTAAAAGATGATGTAATTCAATTAAAAGGAAACAATATCCCTAAAGGATTGGTCTCTCTAGAACATTTGTTCACTAGACAAGACAAATATACTAAAAGTAAAATTGTCCAGAATCCTAACAAAATAGAGGATTATGAGAAAATCAACATTGGAAGTGAGACTGACCCCAAATGGATCTCCATTGGTAGGTGTTGTTCACCGTAAGAGAAAAACGAATTAATTAATCTGTTGATTAAGTATAAGGATGTCTTTGCTTGGTGCTATGATGACCTTAAAGATTTTAGATGTGGACAGTTTCAGCATCATACTCCTTTGAAAGCAAATGCAATTCCATTCAGGGAAAAGCTGAGAAATTATAACCCAAAAGTTGCTGAGGCTATCTTTAAGGAGATTGACAAGATGTTGAAGGCTAGGATTATTTATCCAATTCATCACTCTACTTGGGTGGCGAACATTGTTCCAGTACGCAAAAAGAATGGAGAAATAAGAATTTGTGTTGACTTCAGGTATTTGAATCAAGCCAGTTTAAAAGATAATTATCCTTTATCTATGATGGATCACATCTTGCAAACTGTTGCTAGGTCAGAAATGATGTCCATGTTAGATGGGTTCTCAGGTTATAATCAAATAAGTGTAGCTGTAGTTGACCAACATAAAACTGCATTCACTACACTTCGAGGAACTTTTGCTTATAACCGTATGTCCTTCGATTTGATTAATGCTGGTGCAACTTTTCAACGGGAGATGGATTCATCCTTTAAAGATTTGAAAGATAGAATTATTGTCATTTATCTTGATGATCTGACTATTTTCTTTAGAAAAAGGGAGGATCATTTGAAGGATCTGGAGATCGTTATACAAAGATGTTGGAGTCATGGGATATCTCTTAATCCTAAGAAGTCGGTCTTCTATGTTACAGAAGGGAAGTTATTGGGACACCTAGTTTCAAAAGGTGGAATCAAAATTGTCCCAGAAAGAGTTAGAGCAATACAACAGCTAAGCCTTCCTTCTAATAGGACTGGAGTTAAGTCTTTCTTTGGCTAGATTAATTTTCTCAGAAGGTTTATTCCTGAGATTACAAAACATATTGTGGGGATGATGAGTGAAAAATAATCATTTAGATGAAATGAAGCTGCTAAGAAAGCATTTGAAGATATTAAAGAGGCGATTTTACAAACACTTTGGTAAATCTCGATTTCCAAAACGATTGTCATTTACTGGTATGCTTCAGAACATATCATGTCTGGTATCTTGTTACAAAAATGAATTAAATATACCCCAATAGCCTTTATGAGTGTTCCTCTCAAGAAGCATGAACTTAAATATTTTTTGGCTGAGAAACAAGCTTTTGCTGTAGTAAAGACTGTTAAACAATTCATATTTTATATACTTCATTCTCATTCAGTTGTATTTGTTCCTAGTTCGGCTGTGAAAAGCATTCTGACTCAACATGATGTTGGGATGAACAATAGAGCAACATGGGTTGCTAAAATTCAAGGATACGACCTAGAGATTAGGCCAACCAAATTAGTTAGAGGTCAAAGTTTGTGCAAATTGATAGCTGGAAGTAAAGAAGAAAAAGAACTTCCTACTGTCTTATTGGTATACTTACAAGATTCATGGTTCCTAAACGTGGTACACTATCTTACTTATGGACACTGTCCCAATTACTTATCCCCTAAGGAGAAAAGGAATCTGAAGTTAAAATCAACAAAATATGTATTTTGGGGTGATGTTCTATACAAAAAGGGACTAGATGGGACCTTTCTGAGGTGTGTAGATAAAGAACAACAATACAAACTGTTGGAAGTTTTTCATAATGAACTCTATGGTGGACATTTCTCTTCTTCAGTCACAGCATTCAAAATCCTTAGAAATTGTTATTATTGGTCAGGTATGTTCCAAGATGCATATAAATGGGTAGCTAACTGTGAAAAATGCAAATTGTTTTCAGGAAGACCACAACTTGCAACATTACCTCTGAGACCTGTCATTATTGAAGAACCTTTCAAACAATGGGGATTAGACTTCATTGGGCCTCTTTCACCTCCTTCAAGTGCTGGTTATACACATTTTAACAGCAATTGATTATTTTACGAAATGGGTTGAAGCAAGCCCTTGAAGAGAACCACTTCAGAAGTATGTAATTTTCTCAAAGAAAATATACTGGTACGTTTTGATGTTCCTCAAAATATTGTGGCAGATAACGCTACCAGTTTTTCTTCAATGGAACTTACTTCATTCTGCTATGAACATAGTATCTTTCTTTCTCACTCATCAGATTATTACCCTCAAGGTAATGGACAAGCGGAGTCTAGTAATAAAAATTTGATATCCATCAAGAAGAAATTGGTAAGTGATAACCTCAGAGATTGGCATAAAAAACTATATGAAGCACTTTGGGCTGACAGGGTAACCTCAAAAAGAGCAATAAGAATGGCATCGTTTGCACTAGTTTATGGTATAGGAGCACAATTATCATTACCTCTGGAATTATTAGCAGCCAAATTACAAAATGTTATTGAAGATCAGTACTTTCAAGATTTTTTAGAGAAAAGAGTTATGTACTTAACTAAGATTGAGGAGAGGAATGAACTGGTTGATTGTATTACTGCTCATCAAACCAGGGTTAAAAAGATTTTTGATCATAAAACTAGACCTAGAAAGTTCATGGAAGGAGATGAAGTATTGCTATGGGATAGGAGGGAACCTAAAGGAGCACATGGCAAATTCAATTCACTTTGGAAAGGGCCTTTCAAAATATTATCAAGTACTTAGTCCTAATTCTTTTAAATTGGAATATTTGGATGGAGCTGTTTTACCCCTGTCTTATAATGGACATAATCTCAAGTTGTATCGACTGTGAAACAAGTGTCCCATGTTTTGTACATAGCCTTTCCTTTGTTGTCGCGTTTTATGTTTTTTTTCTCGTTTTTCATTTGTCTTTCTCCTTTTCTTCCGTCTCTGTGTCCCAGTCTGTGAAACTAAAGTTTTTGAGTTCTCTGTATTTGGCCATAAAATGCAGTCCCCAATCAGAGCCAATGTTACCTTTTGAGTCGCCCTTATTCAATTTTTTTGTGAAATTTGCCAAAAAAAAGTTCACCCGCTTAGTGCCTTTTTTTGTGTGAAATCTTAAAAAGAATTGAACCTTTCGGTTGAACTTGATTCCTTTTTCGGAGTTCAAAAGTTCAACGGTTCAATAGGTTCAATGTTTCTCAAAGCGAACTGCTTGTCCCTTTGTGTATTTCAATCATGACTTTGAACCTTTCGGTTGAACTTGAACTCTTTTTCGGAGTTCAAGAGTTCAACGGTTCAAGAATTCAATACTCGATGTTTTGTAAAGAGTCGTGTTTACTCAGTTCCCTTGTATAAATTAATGTATCGTTGAACCTACTGCTTGAACCTACATAGCGGAGTTCAAGAGTTGAACGGTTCATTGTTTCAAAGTTCAAAGTTCCTGGAAAGGTCATGTGACTATAGGTTGGTCTATGTAGTTCATCTTGTATCTTTGAACCTCGAAGTTGAACCACATTTCCAAAAGTTCAAAGGTTCAATGGTTCAATGACTATACTCTCGTCTCGCCCCGAGGCTTTCTTTAAGTTAAAATTAGTGGGAGATTGAGAGGAGAATATATCCGAAACTCATTATAAAGCGGAAAATTTTAAATTTTTCACGAGGTTACAGATAATCATTATTCATCAAAATCGCGCGTAAAAAAATGCTTGCCATTAATGCATATGTCAGAGTGCGTGTCTTATCAAGCATGTTTAACACGTATTGTTTCGGATTAATTATTTGATCTGGTTAATATCTATATCAAGAGAGAACAATTCAAATTTAGAAAACAAGCATACTGGGCGATACAAAGGAGAACAACACAGGTGGTATAAGATATTTGTTGCTCAAACTCACAGTGATTTCAGATAAATTTAAGGTGAGTTTTACTCTTATTATAAGCTGTTTCCATTACTTGGTTGGAAAGAAGAATCCTTTTGAGTTTACGACATTATTTAAGAAGTTCAAAAAAAATTATTTTCATTATATCCTCCAACCTGTAGCCATGAAATCTGCATGTCTTGATTACGAGCATGGTCCTGGTCTCATATGTTCTCCCCCCTGAAATTGGGGACACCTCTCTGGTCCAATATGACTTGGAATATTTTAAGGAAAGGGCTAGAAATCCTGTGTTAAATCCTATGATGCAGAAGATAGTGGCTTGGTTGAAGCTGCGGCCTTTCCCATGGCCGTACAATGCTCTGAAATGGTTGAGAGAGCAAAAACTGGGGGGAGCTCAAAACAAAGCTTCTCAGCAATGTACATCAATAATTGGATCACCATCCCCAATAAGCTCCTCTAACCAGCTTATTGCTATCTGTGATGCAGGTACTTCCAAGTCAAAAACTAGAAGGGATCCTGTCATCAAAGGATATGAGAAGGCCCTTATAACTACTCTGCCTCCTCGTGCCACTAGATCAAGGACTTAAAGCAAGAGAAAGAGTCAGATTTCTGAAAAAGTAATTGTGGATTTAAATTTTGAAGAGGATTCAGGAGAAGCCATAGGCGATAAACAATCTGATTTATCAATTGCAGAGGAGGTTAGTGCAGATCAACAGACAAAGATTGCTTTTGATTCTACCGACCTGATGATTATTTCAAATGTGTCTCCTGATCAACCAAACCCTGATAAAGAAGTCTCAGCGTCTGCACCTAAGTGGCTGGAAAGCTCAATCAACAACAAAAGGAAAATAGTACCTTTTTCTTTGCCCTTGGAGGATATGATGAGTAAGTGTTTAGGAAAAACTCCTAAATTCAAGAAATTAAAAACATCAAGGGTAGACATTGACCCTAACCTAAGGAACTAAAATACAGAAATAGCCCGGCCAAGAACCAATGAGGAAGTTCAAGATCCTACAGTTCAGGATTTTACAATTGTAAAGGTAGATCTTGGGACTGCATCACGTGCCGCGGATGTGCATCACCTTGAAGCATCCACCAAAAGGATAGTTAGCAGAACCTGGAATGATGAAAAAGATAAAAGAGAGTTAAAACAGACTGTGCGGTCAATCGCTGAGTACATCGACTCCATTCATAATCTAGATCCACAACCGATTGCCCAACTGCCCCTGTCTTTCAATCCAAAATCCCCTGTCAATCAAAAGATGTTGGATCAGATACACAAAAGCAAAATGGTTGCCAGGGTATTTGATAATTGGTTGGATGGCATCATCCAAAAAGGTACGGAATACATTCATAAATTGAAGAATGTATATGATCTAACCACAATTACTGTTGAAGATTTGAAGACACAAAATGCTTTGTGGATAAAAGATGAAAGAAAATGGATGAGTGTGATGACCTAGATTGATGAGGTACAAAAGTATGGAATAACAAAGTTTTTGTCAGAAAAGAATTTGACAGGACTGGATGAAGATATATTATATGTAAGAAAAACATTGAATGGAGGAATTTAGTATCTCGACAAGGGCGAATTAAAATCACAAAAATGATCAAAGAAATAACTGAATTCATTCAGTCATTACAACATGATCTACAGTGTATTGATGTCAAATACATAAAAGATGATGAAAAATCAGAAAAGGACATCAATACTGTGATTCAATCCTTTAGGGAAAAGATTAATATCGTTAAAGAAAGTGACAACTTATCAACTGATTTTTTTTTTCAGATTTCAAAGGTAGAATCACTTCTTTGTCACTACATCGACACTCTCGGAGCATGTGGAAAAGATGGAAAAAATTCGGAGGGAAGAAAATATCTGGAAGGCAAGAATAAAGCACGTCAGTATTCCCAATCTCTCAAAAATCCAGGAGTTTGTTACAGCATTTCAGGAGTGGAAAGTTCAACGTGTCTACCCAACTGAACACAGTAAATCCGGAGATCCTAATCCGTCACTTCAGCAATGATTTTACTTACATAGTTACTTTTATTCAGTTGCTTTTCTATTCAAAACTTGATCTTTAAGCGAATTTGTAAAAAAAAAAACTAAATCCCGTATGGGTCAGAGTTACTTTAACTCTGGTTTAGTTTGAAAGATTGATTAATTAGGGCAACTATATATATATATATTTAGTTGTAAAAGGCGAGGGGGCAGAGATATAGAAAAGAAAAGGAGTTAGAAAATTTCAGAACTTGGCCACTGTTGTTGACAATATATGTGATGTTTGTCTGAAACATTTTTCATCTGTGAATGAAAAGGAGAATCAATTACTGCATACTTAGATCTGTGCGTTTGAGTATTTGAAATTGGGTTTTCTGTGTGAAATTTTCTTTCATATAGTAATTACTCTTCCATTAGACAACTCATTGTATGTGTTTTATCCCTTACCAGTTCAACAATATATATGTTTATCTATTTTTAATGATAGAATATGTGTATTGTATTATCCATTGCTGTTATAAAATCTCACATTCATAGCATGATGATGTATGGATGTTAGTTTACCTTTAAACACTTTCTGGTCAAAAGTGTATCTGACTATTTGAATTCATTGAAAATCTTAAAGGGAGCCGTACCTTAATTCAGAGGGGAACTAGTCTTAATAGTTCACCCATTTGTTGTTTAACTTATTTGTTCTTGAAAGAAGGGTATGGAGTCAAAATAAAACATTTTTAGATAAGGACAACTCTATTAGCCAACACATTCAAATCAGGGTACATGAGTAAATGAATAAAGGGACGGCGATATTGTATATAAATGTTCTCATAGGAAAATGTGGGTATGGGGATGGGTATGCGGTCCTTGTCCCTATATTGGAATTTCTTAGTAACTATGGTGTCAAGGTATGTCAAAGTTGATGTTACCAAAGCTCCAAAGATCAAATTTAGGTGTTTCTAGAAGTAAAATAAATGTAAACCAAAGTCACCCATAAAACAAATGTAAACCAAAGTCACCCATAAAACAAAGTGATTTGGTCTTGTTAGGAGTTTTATGAGAATTATGTTTGAAGGCAGTTTTTAGGTGGTTATACCATTTTGGGTGTTAATACCTCAACTTTTCTATTGGAGAAGTTTCATGACATTTTTTACCTCACCTTGTTTTTCTATTAATATCATTTTATTAATAAATTTATCCAAATTTTTAAATTATTGTGACCCACATTTTCAACATTGGGTTACCAAAATGTCCCCATAGTTGAGGTCAGCCAATTGGGTCACTGATGTCCATGGGTTGTGGTTTTTGACCTCCAAGATGTCGTCAGCCTCATGGGTGACTGATGTCAGTCTTAGGGGTCTTTTCGGCCATGTACTGACATTAATGAATGGCTATGCTGATTTCAGTGATTGAGCCTCCTTTTGCCTGCCAATTTGCTCCTTGCTGTGGTTAACATTTATTGTAAAATAAGCAGACTTTAATTTATTCAATAAATGGTAAAGGAATGATAGCACTTCATGGTGTTTGTGATGGGTCTTAGCTTCACCCAAGCTATAACGGAGTAAGTACTTTTTGAATATAACAGAGTAAGTACTTTTTGAATCTTTAGACGGATCCAACACTTGATCACTTTTTCAGGATCCAGCCTTAGCCAAAAATAAGAATCCAATGATCCAGCCCTTGGCTTCTTCAAGGTTATCTTTTTGCACCCAATGTCCTGATTGGTGTCCAGTAGACTTTCCCTTTCCTGTCCTCAAAATCAACATTATATTGAAAAGTTTGCCCGTAGTCAAAAAATTCACAATGAACTGTTTAGAATCAGAGCAACTGCTAGTTTGACTGTTGTACTACCGTTGACTATAATGGCAATAATTAAGTGTCTTTAATGCTAAATTATGACTTGCCTACTTGTTGTATACTTGTGCTTTCTCTGTCATTGCTTCTGTTGATTTTGATAGTATTGTTGTTGACCAATGGTTGATTGTCCTAAAACGAATTATATATCCATAAATGCTGCTGTACTTTCTGCTGTTGGCCAAGGTAACTCATGTGTCATTATTGTGGTTGAGGGTTGGTTAAGTTATCTCATGGGTCACTGACTGGATTTGAGGATCAGTTTAACTGACTCATGGGCCAGTGGATGAATTGAGGCTGAGTTGAAGTATCTCAGGAGCCACAGACTGGCTGAAGCTTAATTAAGGTAGTTCATGGGCCATTGATTGGTTGCATCTTAGTCTACGGAGCTCGTGAGGCAAGTGAATCTTCAATTGAAGCAACTTGTGGGGATATCAAAGTGGATATTGAATCTGTTCTGGAATAGAATATTGTGCTATTAACTGTTGAATAAATGTTTGGGCTAGAAGGAGAAGACAAAGTTGGATAGAGTCCAAAATCATTGCTACTTTATGGTGATGAATGCTAAGGGATGACCGATTTCAGGCGTACTTTGGTGATGGTCTTGCTCTTCCCTAGACAGATTGGATTTTAATAGCAGTGTAGTGTGGTTTTATGTGCAAGTACTACTGTAGTTAGGACTCATCTTACACTTTGCAAGTTGTGTGAAGGTATCCTAGTGGGACAGTCTGTAAACCAGGACAGATTGGTCTCATTTCATGGTTTTTAGGTGTCATATTGTAAATTTTTGTTATTTTTTTTTAGTTCAATCAAATATGGTTATACTATGTCATCAAAGGTTCTAAAGATATTCTCTTTGATGGTATAACTCTCATTTCAGGTTTTTTCTTGAACTCCATATTCTATTCAGACTTCCCAAAAGCCCCTCAAAGTCGTTTCTGGGTTGTAGGCTGGCTTACTAGGTTTATCAATGCATTCCCATTAAAGTTCTTTTTTTTTTTTACATCCTTTGTTTTCAGGATTCTTGGTCAGTTACAATAGTGCTGGAGTATTTTGCTTGCACGCTACAACTACAAATTTTTCTTCAATTTGTGCTTTTGTTTAAAGCCTTCAGGATAGATCCACAAGAAATATGCATTAAGATATGCTAAACCTCATTAGGTGTCGATAATTTTCCATATTATTTTGTCAGACCAATTTTTTCCAGTGCCTTTAAATACTTTTGACCTTACCAGTTTTGAGGATCCAGTTTTAAGGGATTATGGCAGTATCTATAACCATAGTTACCAACTCCGGCTGGATCTGTACAAAATCCGGCCAGACCTGCACAAAATCAGGCTGGATCCATATTTTTTGGCCGACCCGTTAAGTTCATTTAGGTCGGCCCTGTTGTTTTTCAATTTTTTTATTTATTTATTTTTAATATTTTCTGCTCAAAAAATGCTCAGAAGCCATAGACATTATATAATATTAACAATTTATGTTACTTTATTAATAAAACTATGCTCACTCACACACACACACACATTCCAAATCAGATTTTTCTGAATTTTTTCAAGAATTCTGGATTTTCGGATTTTTTGCCCTCCCATACAGATCCTGATTTCAGAACTTGGTAACTATGGCTATAAAAAATTGCAAACTCTGCTAAGATGGTGATGGGTGAGAGAACAATAATAAATTGAAATTTGATAAAGATGTTAATTTAGAGATCCTCGAAAGACTTGCCAAAGAGAATAGAGAATATGTGTGGAGTGCATCTTGTTTCTTATACAGGATGTTGGTAGGTTGAATTCGCAAGGTCAGGATATGAAAGTTGATTATTAGGTTTTAGCCATCAATCTAGTTAAAATGGCAATGGAGGTTTGTTTTCTTGTAACCAAGATGTAGTTGTTTGTAGCTAGTTAAGAGTTAGTTTGGCTGTCAATGATTGAAATGAGGTTGAGCCAGAACATATACCTTATCAATGTGCTAGTCAGATGTTAGAGCGATTGTAGCAGATATGGTTCAGAAGACAACTAGAGTGGACGGTTTTTGAATTATGACAATTTCTTTCGAATGTTTTGTGTAATGGACATTGCATGCTGCTAGAAATTGGGTTGGGTGTTTGTTGAAACTGTCCAAACCTTCAGTAAAAATTCTATCCAGTCAACACTTTCTTCTCTACTCTGCAAAAATTTTGTCATAAAAGTGGCCTTTAATTTAATTATGGATGACAAAGGAAGCGGATACCCTTTTCTTGTTTTGGAAGGTCCTGGGATAAATATTACTTTTCTTATTGTTGAGGGTCTAGGCGTCATTCAGACCCATTCTATAATTAATTTCACCAGTTTCTCGCTAACTCTTCTAGCCTTTTCCTTTTTAATCATCATTTTGAAATCACTAATATGGTCTTAATAGTTTTAGTTTTTAGCCATCTGGTTGGCTGCTCTCCAAATGTCAAAATAAGAAATAAATGGAGAAATAAAATGCAATGCATGTGCTCATATTTTACAGCGGATGCTTTGTTTTACCAGACCTGCATTTCTGCTCACATAGACTTTCTAATGCTCAGTTAAATGAATGTTGGCAAATTTGAATGGTGTAGACTGACTGTTTCTAAATCCTCATTTCTGTGATTGATGCAGTCTTAGAATGTTCTGTGTATTTCGTATTCAATTAAAGTTATCACTCCTGGTCTGTAGAAAGTCAGAAACACTTTTCAGGTCTTTAGAAAAGTTTATTTCATTGTTTTCCAAGATTTATAAAATTTTGCGCTAGCGATGTCAGCAATAGCTTTATCAATATTGTGTAAATTACATTAATACATTTTGTTTTATGGTAACTTGTTCGAAACTTTATTTCATGCTTTTTTACGTGTTACTGATTCTTTCTTCATTTCTTTTAGGTGTCAAGAGCTTAAGTATATTGAAACCCAAGGGGATGAAGTTGAAGACTTATTGATTTTGTTAAGTGAAGTCAAAAGACAAATTCCTGTTATTGGAGGGGTTTCATCTGGTGCGATAGCATCTGACTACCAAAGATTAAGAGTAGAGAATGTTTGTTCCAGGTTGGGGCTCATCTTTCTAGCACTTCTTTGGAAGCACGAACAAGGCTTACTTCTGCAAGAAATAATAACTTTTCCAAACCTTCTTGTAGACAACAAAATCTTATACGTACATTGTCAATAAAAGATGACAGAGTCATGATATGTTATGTTAGACAATGATGTATTTAGACTATGAGTTAATTTTTCGTTGAGTATGGTGGGTCGCCGACTGAGGTTTCTTCTGACCCTCACACCTACTCACAAAGAATAGTACGTATGTGATGGAGATATTGGGCTAGGTATGAATATCCACCATTGTCCATCATAGTCGGGTGAGGTATCATTGTACAAAATGTTGTTGGTAATTAAAAGACTTTTTATTTCTCCATTTTGTGTTCTCTATGTTATGTGATGATTTTGTACTGAAATGTATTTTGTTCAATGGTTTGTGTGTTTATTCTATTGTGGAGGAGTTTAGTATCTACATTTTTTAGCATCATTGTTTCAAATTCTGCTTTTCATCCATGTGAACTATTCTTCTCTGTTGTACCCATAGTGATTTTGTGCTTGTGTATTTTGTCCATGTAGTTCTTGTTGTCAATGACGAAAATTAGAAAAAGAACCTAAAAATGAGAAAAAAATGGAATTGATGGGAAGAAAAGTTAGTGAGAAAATTGATTAAGGAGGAAGAATTGACAAGAGAATTTAGCTTGGTCAAAAACGTCGCTGCAACTGACTTTTCTAGTAGGGAGTCTCTGGATACATAGACTTTCCTTACCCATGCTCCATAATTAGACATGGAATGAGTATGTGCAATGGATGTTTGCCCAACTTCCTACCAATATGGCTTACTGCTATCTTGAGTTGAAGATAAGCCATGAGGAGTGCTAGAGGGAGGAAGAGAGGGAATATATAGGAACACGAAGAAAAGACTTGGAACAGTACGGTTGTCATGAATTTATAAATTTCGAGTTCAAGGCATATAAAAATCGCCTTACCCTCATTGTCAGTGCTTCCCATAATGAAGTTACTCTTACAATATCGACTTTACTCTTAGAATATTAGTTGTAGAGAAAATTTCTTTGTCCACACCTAAGCATGATTCTGAGAGACAGAGCTGGAGAAAAAGGATCAAGGAAGTCATGAAGAACAAAAGGAGGCTAGTTTGATCAAGGAGAGGGTTCGTCTAAGAAGAGGACTTCACAGGGAAGAAGGAATCTGTTTGATGGCCCAACCTGTCCATTTGAGGATATCTTGTCCATCTAGGCATGACCTCTTGTCCATTTAGACTAGGAATCCTATTTGTACGGACCCTCTGGGATGTTGGGGAAGCTGTTTGAGCTTAGAAATTGGACCATAATCATTAGAATCCGATATCTACTCGTTTGGCACTCCATCCCATCTTACAAGTCCCTTAGACACCCATATGTCACTCTGCAAGCATGTAGTCAATCAGTCTAGGTAGCCTTGAATGTTGTGAAGTTGACCAAAGTAGTGCAAAGATCCTTGTTTCCAACTAGGCACACCATTTTTGTCTTACAAGAGGTTTCTAGTCTGCTTGCAGAAGTTGGGATTTTGTTAGAGAGAAGATGACATCTGTAATTAAATCAATTGGATTGGTTATGGTGAGATCCTTGAATAAGCTTCCCAATGCATGCACTAATCTATCCTCTAATTGTTTGAGATCATTTGAAAGATCTCCCATCTCCCAGGATCACTTGCTCACATCTTCCCTTGAAACACTTTTCTAAACTATCATTGCTGGACATTCTATCAAATTGCTCACTAGTAGATTATAACTCAGCTTTTAGGTAGAATTATCTTGCACAAATGGTAATTCAATCTTTCTTGGCTCAATTATAATGCTCACAAGATATAATTAAATTAGGGTCTCACTTAATAGGGGATTTCATATTTATCTAGTACAAATTTATACACTATTACATATTGAGCACATATGACCTATTCTTTCAAAATTATGAATCCATTTTTAGGAGAAATCATAATCCAAATATAAAGCATAAAAAATTCAAGTCAAATCAAGTATTTTAAAGTACTAAAGATAAATCATTAATTTCTTACATATAGAAAATGAGTACAATTATACAATCACAATAGCAGAGAGAACTACATGTCGGTGGATTTCCTCCTCAAAGTATTAGATGTGTAAGAATTAGTCAATCAAAAAATGGGCATTATTTTTGTCAACTTAACATCCCCTTGGAATTTCAAACATTAGCTTATCTAGATGTGGATCAAATATAAATGAGAGATGATTTTAGGTTTTTATGAATACATTTTCTTCTTGGAATAAGTTCCACATGAACAATTATTCAATGGGTTTATTTTTCTTCACCCTTTCACTTGTGACATTTTCCTCTTCTCACTTTTTAATTCTTCTTTTCCTTCATTCAAGGTTTCATTGGTATTTAATTCCAACATCGAATGGATGATGATGGTCTTATTAGACCTATCTTCATCACACAATTCACCCTCTTCATTGTCACTACATCCTCCTTGGTCAACACCAAAATTTCTACTCAAGCCACCTAATTCCATGTTTAGCGTACCCATCTCAACATTTTAAAACTTCTTAATGGGTATTTCAATATCAATACTTTCATCTTTAACATTTTCATATTGGTGTTTCAATATCAATACTTTCATCTTTAATATTTCAATATCAATACTTTCATCTTTAACATTTCAATATCAATACTTTCATCTTTAACATTTTCATATTTATAAGTAAATACCTTAGTCAACAGTATACCAATGAAACCTTGAATGAAGGAAAAGAAGAATTAAAAAAATGAGAAGAGGAAAATGTCACAAGTGAAAGGGTGAAGAAAAATAAACCCATTGAATAATTGTTCATGTGGAACTTATTCCAAGAAGAAAATGTATTCATAAAAACCTAAAATCATCTCTCATTTATATTTGATCGACATCTAGATAAGCTAATGTTTGAAATTCCAAGGGGATTCGATGACCAATCACCTTTTAATTCTTCTTTTCCTTCATAATTTTTCTGAAATAGAATTACATCCTTGCATGACAATTGTTTGGCAAAAGGATTAGCAAAGACTTTGCATGTTAATGTTTTGATGAAAGGTCTATTAGAGAATTCGACTGTGGATTGTGATTTAAATTCTCGTTGAGAGAAGAGTAGAGAATCACTTTGTTAGGGAGGGGAGAATCATCTCTCACCCCTAGTAGTGATTTTCACATGAATAAATGGAGGTTGAATGAACATTAAGGCTTGATCCATTATCATGTAGAGGAGCTTGTAGTGCAAGTCTTTGATTTCAATTTTGGAATTAGATTGCTGCAAATTTTTCTTAGAGAAGTGTTAGAGCGTGACTTTTCTGGAAGAGCACCACTTCACTGTCATTCATTGAAATTCAGTTTGCCTTGCATAGAGTTCCAACCATCGGATTAAGAGAGAGAATTTTGATGACATGGCCTTCATAGAGCTTGATTAAGAGGTTGAGACATTTGGTGGAGTGCGGGAATTGTAGACTTGTACTGTATTGTAAGTAAAGACTTATATGAATATAATGTACAAGTGTTATGTTATGAATTGTGGTAGGAGTAGGAGTGGTTCAATTAATTTTCATATGCATTGGTGGTTCCAACAGGGTTGGACGCAAACTACTGCATTCGTTTCCCTTGGACTTGTATCTATGTGCATGACTCCTAGACAATAAAGAGGGATCATTTTGTGTAGCATCTCATCATAGCATGATATCATTGTGGCACGATAATGAAGAGAAATGTCTGATTGATATATATATATATATATATATATATATATATATATATATATTGAACAATTTATAAGATTAGATTATAGTTCAAGCATATCACGCCTTGTGTATTTTATGTGATAAACTCTTTTCCTATTGCTATATGATGTGTTCGTATACTACAATGTGTTTTTGTATATAATGTTCTCGTAGGAGTGCTAGTATTCACGTGAAGTTTTCCTCCTACATATCTAGTGTTGTTACCCAAGTTAGAACCTATGTAGCATGTGTGATGTGATTTTTAAACTATAAAAATGGAAATTTTTAAAAATGAATGAGAAGGGATTTTGATGTGAGCAAATCAAACTAAATGGAGGAAGAGTTAGCTAAAGATCTTATTGAAGCTTGGGATGTGGCCCAGAGCGAACTTTGTTCAAAGGGAGTGTGCAAATACATAGACACCATTTGTGAACGTGGTCAAAAACTTCATGTGGAACGAGCATGTCTAGCTAATGTTTGTTAGCTTTCCAACATTCATTGCTCATTAATACATCAAATTGAAGAGGAGTTGTGTATTTCAATAGAGGTTGAGAGCGAGCACATTCTCAAGAGTTATGTTGATAGACTGAAAAGAGAGGAAGAACAAGAAAGGGAGAACACATGATATCGTTGAGGAGATTTATGAACTATGAGTTCTGTGCATACAACGGGTTGCTACCAATCTTAAAGAGGACTCTTAGATCGAGAATTCTCTAGAGGTTTGTTATGATAAAGATAGAGCCTATTGTGTGCATTTTTTGCATATCTTCAATTTCTTTCTATTTGCTGGGAGAAGTGCATTCACAATCTTCAGCATGCTGACATATAAGTATTGAGGTTTGGCTTTAAACTTCACTCTTATTTCAGTTTAGCTAAATCCTGCCTCTGACTTCAACTCGGTCTGTTGTTTGGTTGCTTGATGTTTACTTTATTGATTTCGTCTACGTGATGTGCAAACTAAGCTTCAATTTACACTAAATTTGTTTCTCTAGTTCATTCAGTGATCAAAGATTTGGAGTTGTATAGATATTGGGTTACTGTGGAAATTATTGTTCTTATGTCATTTTGTTTTAACACACATGTTGTCTTGGGCCAACATTATTGATCTTCATTGTGAGAAATCTACAATGGTAATGACTATTCGATCATCTTAGTTCAAGGGTGCTTTAACTTAAATTCCCTTCGACTTGTGGTCTTGGGTGTTGACTTCAATTTATTCGATTATCTCTCTTGCAACAAAATTATTTTTGACTTAGTTATTTGACACACCTTGTGATTTCGGACCTCTAAGCCTAGACCACCTACTAACACCTAGGTGGTCAAATGTCATATTAAATGGGCCAAAGTAAATCCAAAGTTATACATTAGAAAATTTGAAATTTTAAAAGAAGTTAAAAAAAACGAAGGCATTCAATGCCAAACCCAAAACACACCTGCATTTTGGGACTTGAGTTGTTGGTGATGGTGTTAGTGCACTGTCAATGCAACCTATATTCAATGCGAACAAGGACACACTTAGTCATTGGTATGTCCCAAAGGGACGAAAGGGATAGAAGAAATAACTGAGGGAGAGGTCCCCTTCACCCTTCTTTATTCAACCAAGTACTCCTGCTGCTTAGCATCCTTTGGTCAATCAATTTGTGCAAGGTCTAGGTTGTAGAACAAGAGTTTGTATACATTTTGGTGTAGGTCAGCATTAGTTTTGGATTTTTTTCAATGATATTCTGTAGAGGCATTTTGATAGGCCTTTTGAGGGCTCACAGATCCCTCAACCCCTTGTTCCATGTCATCATACCTGGGCACAAAATTTACTTGTAGTGGGCTATCCACAACTAAAATTGGCATTGATTCTGAATTTTGCTTTGTATGTGATGGTTTTGAAATAATTCAGCTTTTTTAAAGTTATTATACATATTCTTGATATGTATGGAAGAATATTTTGAATGGATGGTCTTTGGGGTGTAACTCCTCTCTATCATGACAAGAAATATGGATTGGCATTGTCAACTCAGTTGGCTCATGCAAGAAATTGAAGCATGTTAAATTTTCAAGAAAATTTTGGTTTATTTGTTCCATTGAAGTTCAAATGGAATGATGATTTGTTTCAAACCATTAAGAGGGTTCCCGCTGACTTTTTCAATGAAGTCACCATTCAGCCTTTCATTGTGCATGAGAAAATTACTCTTAACATACCTGAAACTGAGCTTCATGCATTCTTCAACAATGCGATTTTGAAATTCAAGCCTAAATATCTTGACAATGCTGGTGGTTTTCCTCATATGTCTGTTGCTGGAAAAAAGGTGCTCCTCATTCTATTGCTAATGAAGGCATTGCTGTGAATTAAGAGGGTGGGCCTACCAAAGATGATCATATGGATATGTGTAGATGCTCCTGTTCTATTGTTCCTTAACTTGGAGGTGAAGTAGGATTTGTAGCCTCTTATAGTGGAACCAAGACATCTGATGAAGTGCTTAGAGTACTATTTGAGATTGTTGGTAAGATTGCTGAAAGTCAAAGAATTGCAAGGGAAGCTTGTGAATAAATACAACATGCAAGGGTGCATGTGGAAGATGACAATAATTCAGATTGTAATGTGTCTACTGATTCCTCCTTGGAGGACTTCCAGGTCCCTGATGGTGTTGGCATTATTGGTGGTTATCTTCCTTTTTGGATTGAGAGGCTTATTGAAGATAATGTGCAGAAGACTATGGAAACGGTTGAAATATACATCAAGTTGATTGATGGAAAACAAGCTCTCCAAAAAAGGGAGAAGAATGATCAAGATGGTTCTAAGAAGAACCAGGATTCTCAATTTTGTGTAGATACTAAAATCTGATTATATATGATTAACTAATCTTGTACACTTGACAAAAATCACCATGGCTCAACCCTTCAATTCATGACCTTCCCATTGCCAAAAGACTTGCATTTGCCTTCTCACTGTACCTAAATGCTTATCCTATAGTCCAACCTTAATATTCTAGTCACTTAGATCCCTTGTAGCCCATAGTTTGCATAAAACCTGATTTATAGCCAACTCTGACAGTTATAGATCTTCAACAACTTTCTATCCTCCTGGACTCTATCATCCATACTAATACACTAGCGTCGACACTAGTGTCTTAGATATGACACTAGTGTCTAAACCTTATAAATAGTCAAATTTACAAATCTTTTGACGTGTATGGGTTGGCCTATGGTACTCTTTTAACCCTCTGGTGAGATCATTTCACAAGGTGTGGTATAAATACAAAACAAAAGGTCATTCATTATCATCTAGCAATTACCAAACAAACACCTATCAAGCTCACACTTAATAATTTGCACAACTGAGTTTTAATGTCCTATTCTTTCCTATTTCCAAATCAATTATAAGAGCAGTCTTCTCATAGGTCTGAAGCATTCAAAGACCAACCTATGAGTAGTGTTTGTCAAGTTACAAGCTAGATCACTACATGCACTTCCATATAACATATTATACAATTGTTCGCACAAGCTCACATAAGTGGGAAAACTACATCTTTCTGAGACCCTCTTTGGAGTATATGGCTATGTAGACAACGCTCATTGACAGAGGGGTCTTTGAAGTTAGCTCGACTTCACTTGAGTCCACTAACCCCTTATTTTGCAAGGTGACATGCCCAAGTTGGAGGACTTAGAGTTGAGCAAAAGATTGATATCAAAACCCTATGCGCATGATTTGAGTTGACAATTTGCAAGGCGACAATGAACCCTAACATGCACAATTAGTTGTTCCAAAAAAGGATGTATATTCCGTACCAGACATAAACATCAAATTTAGGACATAAGCATCGACGGTAGTGTTCACAGTTCAACAATAGTGTCTAGATTGACAGAGCAAATATTTAGAATCTAACTCACTATAGAGCATCACCTTGTCTTATATTGTACCTGCATCTCTGAGATCTGCCTTCACATAGTAAATAAATGAAGTATTGTTTCTTCTTTGTGTTGCTCATTCAAATTATTGTTTGGCATTGTACTTTTCATATTTAACATACTTTCATAATTCAACAATATATTAGAATATTGTGACTCTAAATTTTTTAATTGGCATGCGTTTAGAATAGCTTAGCCATTTGTTTGATTAGGCTATTCTCACCCTAATCCTTACCGAAAACGTAAAAGGGTTAAACATTTAAATGGTTAAACATTCTGGTGTTGCTTAATCTCCTTGTACTTTTCGTGCTGCTTAATAGTTGATACTTGTATCATGGTTTCGGTACTGATCGGCAAAAATTACTCATGCTTGCTACTATGCTCAATTTGATTATTTCGTTTAGTTTGTGCCTTTGTTTAAGGCATATTTTACCTTTTTTGTAAATTGTTCCTTCAATATAAAAATAGATTTGGGATTTTGAATATATTTTTCTCTTTTGCATTTTTTGGGTTCTTCGGAACATTTGTTTAAGAAATTTGATTCCCAAAGTGAAGGGAAATGACTTAGAGAAAATCTAAGGGTTTTCAACACATTTGATATTTGAATTTCAAGCTCTAGTGAAGAAATTGCGACTATGACAAGGTGACTGTTTTAAGGGAAGGTGAATGTTTTAAGGGTAGGTGGCCATCTTAAGGGGAGGTGGATGTCTTAAGGAGAGATGCCTATCTTAAATGAATAAGACCATCCTAAGGGGATTGTGTCTCGAATTGCCACCTGGGTCAAGACAATAAATTTTGATCTTGAATTTTGGCTCACCTTGTACATATAAGGGCTAAAGAAGGGGAAAATCTTATATTTGTGTGAATTTCTCTTTGCTAAGTTAAAGGATGTTTTCAAAAGTTTCTTGAAGGGTTTTTACATGTCACTTCGTGCATTGGCATTGTTCTTTGGCATTGTGCATTTCTTTGATTTTGCACTTAAAAGGGAAGAGGGTGTACATTTTGTCGTGCTTTGAAGTATTGTAGCTAACCTTCTATGTTTCGGTGGGAGTTATCGTGGATTGAAATGTTATCTCCCCTAGGAATCAAGGAGAGGGCACTTAAAAAACCCAAGAAGGGAAAGTTGTTCATTTATGAGGAATGAAATGCAATTTCTTAGGTAAATCCCGCACAAGCACTTCCAATGGTTTCACAAAGGAAAGAATGGTGAGTAGTTGATTTGAAAAAAAAAGAGACCAAAGATTGACTATCAAATCATTTCCCAAGACCTAGTGAAGGATATAGTTTTATACGAAGAGGTTTTAGATGATGCAACTTCGTAAAGAGAGCTACAAAATATCCTTCTTGATAGAGAGTTGGAGGCATAGAGCACTTACAACTCAAAGAATGAGCATGACGACGAGGGAGGGACTTATGGGGAGTATCCTAATGGAGAAAATGAAGGAAAGGACATTGTTGATGGAGAACATGGGGATAATGATGAGGTTGGTGCAAACTTATAGGATGTAGAGAAGGATGAGAGGTCGCCAACAAAGGTCAAAACTCGTTGAGTGGAAAACATGCACCCCTCAAGGAGTCGTCATACTTATTCAGGGAGAACCCACCATTTTTTTACTGGAGTGCATTGGTTTTTATTTCTTTTTAGCATTTGGGAAAACTCTACACCTCATACTCTTTTTTTGCTAACCAAAACTCCCAAGACCTGACAAACGATTTTATTTTGCCTACTTGTTGTATTTGTTCTAGAGTTCCATCTTCGGATATTAACGAGTTAGATTCCTATCATTTTAGAAAAAATGAGCTTGAGCTCTCTCTAGAAATAATTGCAATGAATGTTGACAATCAACCTCAATTGCATGAGCACTTGGAGACTGAGCAGTTCGAGACTGAGCACCCAAAAATTGAGAAGGATCCTGCAATATCTCATCTGGAGAAGCAAGGTGAGCACGATTCCATCTAGATTGACTTGAAGGACAAAGAAAATAATGATACAGACTTGATGTTGTTTGAGACTGCTGAGGATTTTCTTGAGTAGCCAGTACTAGTAGAAATAGGAGTGTTGGGGGTGCTATCCTCAACTGTTGGGCTCAATACATGAGAATTTCCCATGGGACATGGGCAACATATGGTATATTTTGCCACCTCTTTTTCTACGAAGAAGAATAGAAATTCGAGAATGGGTTAGCATCCATTAAGAAGTTATTTGATTCCACACTTTGTTGGAGGATATGAGAAATTTGCATATTGCACAATGGAAGTATCAGGAAGAGACATTGATGAAGATACTAGGTATAGTAGGAAGGAGTCGGTCGAAGACTATATTTGCAACACAAAAAACTAACATGGGTTCATTTTGGCTAGTTTGAGAAGTAACAGAGTAGTGGTCCTAATGAAAAGGATGAGATTATTTGGTATACAAAAGATTAGATGGTCCCTATTAATCTACATGAATGGTATAACTATACATGACCAACAAGCTAAAGAATAGGCATGAGGAGAAAGATTTTTCTCAAAAGCAAGTTGAACCCTTTAACAAGTTGAAAGAAAAAATAGAGAAAAATGCTCGAGTGGATGAAAACAACATGGTAGTTGAGGTAATACAATGAGATGAAGAATCAGTCCATTTCAAAAGATGCATAATTGAGGAGTGCTCAAGACTAGGAAGACAAGGGAAACAAATAATATGAGGCTACTTCTAGTTTAGCCTTTGAGTTCAAGTTATAGTTGGCCAATGTCCATAATAGTAAAGAGGAATTAGAGAAGCTACTAAAAGCCAATAAGCTAGATTACGAGGCTTTGAAGAAAGCTTTAGATGCGAAGATCAATGCCAAGGCAATGGCGAAGAAAATTTTGAACATAAAAGAGTTGGTTGGCTAAGTATAAAGGAGGCAAACCACCTTGTTCAACTCATACCTTGAGTAACTAGAGTGCCACATTCACCCCCTTCGATCTCTACCCTAGCTACTTTTGGTGTTGCCTTTTCTAAGACCTTTGCATCTCATACTGATGTTACTTCCCCTGCTTTCTACATTGCGGAAGGTAGTAATCAAGAATACCTGCTCACTTGATAGAGGGGGATAGATGTAGACAACAAATTTGGATATATACTTATTCAATAAAGGATGAATAGAAGATAATGTAGTCATGACATGTTATGTTAGGCAATGATATATTCAAAGTATTAGTCAGTGTTGCAGGGAGACACGTCCTTTACCACCTGGGATGCATTTGGATATGGTTACACATCTCCGATATGGGAGATGGGTATGGAAATGTATCCCGTGCCCAGAGACGTCTTTAGAGACTATCAATGTCTCTTGACCCATCTCTTCTTGCCCTTAGCCCATCTCCCAAAAAAATGATTATTTAAAAAAAAAACTCTACAACACAAATTTTTGATGTTTGTTGTTTCTCCTTTTTTATGCGTTCAATTCTCTATAGACTACATTTGCGATTGCACTAAAGCCTTCAACTGACGACTCAGACTTCGACTAGGAATTAACCTTCAAGGGATATGCTAATCATGGCAATACATATCCATTTCAATTGCCGAAGTTTGATTCACCTACTTCCTGCCATTAGTCAAGCTTAAAACTGAAAAGAAAAGGGTCATTGCACAAGCAATGTCATTTGGTTTCAAACCTTGAACCTTTTTTCCCATTCTTTATTTTGGCCCCTTTGTTAGGCAAAGCGAAATCCCGTGAATAACATGAGCAAGACTGAAACGATAAAGTTGTGTGCAGACAACATATATTACTTAGATATTATTTTGAGCCATGCCATCCCAGTGGGACATGCAAGGGGTTTAATTCACACTTTTTCCTTTCCAACTTTCCATTTGCTATTAGCATTCTTTATTTGAGTTTGATTTGTTTTAGCCTTGAGGTTAAGAACATTTAAAATATGAATTAACAAGTTTAAAATACAATATTATATTAAATATAATATTCTTTAAATAATTTGATTGATTGTATTAAATTTGATTTTAAAATAGTACAATACAATAATTTGTATTGTACATTATTTATATTTTAATATAAATAATTTGATTATATTATTTAAATACGATGTTAATTATAGTATATATAAAATTTAATTTAAATAGTATTATAATTTATATTGTATTAGATTTTTTTATAATATAAATGTTTAAAATTTAAATTAAATTATGTTTAATGTTTTTTATTTTCTTTAAAACTATTAATTAATCAATCATATATTATTATTATTATTATTATTATTATTATTATTATTATTATTATTATTATTATTATTATTATTATTATTATATAATATTTTTTTGCCATATCCCCATACTCGTCTCCTTTTTTTAAAAAAAAATCATGTACCGGTACTGGTACCCATGTTTTGGCAACTATTGTAGAACACTCTTTTTTGGCCACTTACATGTCTAAATGGATATCAGATCAATTTATAGCAAACAATGCAAATTAAGCTTAGAAATCACTAAAATGCCCAAATTTATTTGTACACCTAGTGTTCGGCCTCTGAATTGTGTTAATACATCCCTATTTGGGGTAATACACCAGTGATAACAATAAACTCTTGTCGATTCATCTCCAGTCAAATTACAACCTAGAAAATCTTCAGTTTCAATCAAGTGTGAAGGACAACCATGTTAAAATTCAGAAATGACAATCAACCTAATCATAATTGCTCAAATGATTAAATCCAATTAAATGGTTAGTTAAAACATTCATGACTAATTGGTGAATTGTTGAAAATAAAAATTCACAAAATTCACCCAAAAGATGACATCATGCATGACATAGGTTAAAAGTGGTCAAACACTCAAAATTCAATGCAAATAAATATCAATTGGTGCAAGCCATGCCTCATACGTACAAAATTAATTGTCTCATTTATGGTCTAGGGCCTCCAAAATTGAATTGATTTATGGGCACACATCTTGATCTCAAGATGGATGGTCATAAATCAATCTTTTCATTTATGAAAACCTATAAATAAAAGGCTCCTCACACACCTTCAACAAGCTTTCTAAGCGAAACTTACTATGTTAAAATCCATGGAGAAAGCTTCACAATCAACACATGCCATAGCCAAATGTAATGTCCCCAAATGGGACGATTTAACCAAAAAGGGGTTTTCTTCAAAATCCACAAATTTTGCAATTTTAAAATTGAAAATCAACAAACCCTAGCTATTGCAATTACACCTCCAAATTGAAATTAACTTCAATTCACATTGAAATAAATACCAAATAAATACTTTGTGAATTTGGCTACTAATGGCTCTTGTTGCAATGAAGAAAGGCTCTGAAATGGATGTTTTAATCCTCCAAACCCTAGTGCCACACTAATTGAATGGAAGTCCTTTCCCATTCTAATCCTTGCTCAAGCTTAGTCCAATCGAATTGACAAAACTCAAAAAATTACTGCAATAATTAATTCAGAACAAAACCCTTGCAAATTTGCCCTCAACAAATATTATTTCCTACGAACAAGTGAAAACTTAAAAAATTCTTAAATATCTCAATATTTGAAATTATGAGGCAAATAATGGTTTAAACTAATCATAAAAATAATGACTATCAAATAAAAATTATTTCAGATTTTTTTTTCCATGGGAAGGCCATCAAAAATTGTTCCAAAACTCTGAAAACCTTAGTTTTCAGAATTTACTTCTTAAAACATCAAACCCTTCAATCCCAAACAAGTTGCCACACTTGGGAAATCAATACAAATGATAATCATAATTATTATGCATCAAATGAACCTCAAATATTTCACAAAAACCTCTTAATAGCCTCTCAAAGCAAATCGCTCCACTTTAGGGCAAGTAACAAAACCTCATTTAGCAAATGTGGCGTCAAAAGACACTTTTTGTGGAATAATCAACACCAAATCTGTGAACCTCTATTGGGCATGCATCTCAATAGCTTCTTCAAGTATGAAGAAATAAATATCAAATTCAACATGTCTTCAATTGTAATCTTCACTTTGTATTTGTACCTTTCAAAGGGGGGTGAACCACTTTGGGGAGGTAAAATATATCACAAGCCTCATTGTAATGTCCCAAAATGAGACGATTTCACATAAAAAGAGTTTTTCCCTAAATCACTAAATTCTAAAATTTTGAAAATAAAATCAACAAACCCCAATTTGCAATAAATGCTCCAAAAACCTTTATCAAATCCCTAGAAACCCCAGACGCCACAATGCAAAGGTATTGTAGACAAAATTTAGTCAATATCTTATCCCAAATTAACCTGAATGCTTGTCAAAATAATCAAAAAATTAAATATATGAAAGAAGTAGCTTTTTGTCAATTTAGTGATGCTCAAATGCCACTTAATGATGGCTGCAAAAATATGATTTTTTCCAAAAATACCGCTATTGTTTGATTTTTTTTGCTTCAAACATTCACAAAAAAATATGCCACAAGTGCCCAAAAATCACAGAAAATTCCAGTGAACCTCCTAGGACATCAAAATGGTTGAAAAATGTCCTCGCTAATCACCTAAGTCGTCAAGGAGCAGGAAAAGTAGAAAAAAATTATGAAAACAAGATCTCGCCTTTCACAAGTGAAAAAGATCACAAAACCTGTCAAAAATAATTAAATAATAATCTGAAAATTAATATTTAATTTTATATCAATTTCAAGCTTTAAACCTTCCACGAATCTTCTCTAAAACCTCACGCGAATATGCAAAAAAATAGCAAATAATTTCAGAATATTAATTTGCATAAATAGACCCAAAAAGTGGTCTCCAAACCTTCAACCAAGCTTCCAAAATAGTTCGCTCCACTTGCAAAAATAGGGTAAATATTAATCAAATTTAATATGCAAGAAATGAGCCTTCAAACCCTCACAAAAACCTCACAAGAGCTCAATGCAAATCATCCCACTCTAGGACAAGTAACAAGATCTCTTTAGCAAATGTGGCATCAAAAGACATATTTTTGTAAAACGATTAACACCAAAACAATGAAAACTTATTGGGCATGCATCCCAATAGCTTCTTCAAGCATGAAGACACAATTATCAAATTCAACATGTCTTCAATTATAATTTTTACCTTGTATTTGTACCTTTCAAATGGAGGCAAACCACTTTGGGGAAGTAAAATACCTCATAAGCCTCACTTGCCCTTTTAAAAATATCTTTTCTTTTCTTTGCTTTAGCTCCTATGCTGACATTATATTGTTTGAATATAATATTAATTGGTTATCTTAATAAAATAGTGATTAAAATTACTTTAAGGTAAATAAATTAATAATTAATTCATTAAAATACTTTAGTGGTAAAAACCACTTTTATCAAATATTCTATTAATTAAATAATAATTACCAATAAGAACAAATGATAAAAATCACTATTTTGACAATTAATAATTAACTAGTAAAATACAATTTCCCAAAAAGATTCATTTGGTCTATAGGGAAGTAGACTAAAGGTCTTCAATATCTGCTTAATTATGATATAAAAATGGAGACATCACAATCATTCATTCCCACAAATGTTTGCCCTCAAGCAATCTAAAACAGGGTTCCTTTATAGAGCTTTTACAACCACATTATTTTTACCTTTTACATATTCAATATCAAAATCATAAGTTTGTACCTTGCTTACCCATTTTTGTTGCCTATCATTTAATTTTTTTTTATTGAAGAATAATATCAAGCTATTGTGATCCGATTTTACAATAAATTTATCACAAACCAAATATTGTATGAACTTACTCAAAGCATACATAATTGCCAACATCTCCTTGTCATAGATTGAATAAGCTTTATCTGAATCCTTGAGTTTCCTACTCTTAAAGGCAATAGGATGTCTATTTTGTATTAGGATAGAGCCTATCCCTTCACCTGAAACATCACATTCAACCACAAAATGAGTAGAGAAATTTGGAATAGCAAGAATTGGACAAGAACACATTACCTCCTTAAGATTTTTAAACATTAGTTGGATTGTTTGGGACCATTTGAAAGCCCCTTTCTTAGTCAAATCAATCAAGAGAGCAACAAGGTATGAGAAACTTTTCACAAATCTCCTCTAATAGCTACAAAGACCACAAAAACTCCTCAACTATGTGAGTGTAGAGGGAATAGACCAATCCATTATAGTTGCAATTTTCTGGTGGTCCACTTGTGCATTGATGACATGTCCTAGATACAAAATCTTTGTTAATCCAAACTCACACTTGGATTTTTTACAAAGAAAGAATGCTATTCTAATGTGCCCAAGACTAAATCTAAGTGCCTCAAGTGCTCCTCCAGGGTTTTGCTATACACAAGAATGTCATCAAAGAAAACTAGCACAAATTTCCATAGGTATTTTCCAAACATATTGTTCATACGTGACTGAAAAGTAGCTGGGATATTAGTTAATCTAAAAGGTGTAATAAAAAATTCAAAATACCCAAAATGACATCTAAAATCATTTTTATGAACATCCTTTTCTCTTACCTTGATTTGGTAATAACTGGATCTCAAATCAATATTGGAAAAGCAAGTGGCATCATGTAACTCATCCATTAATTCATCAATCCTAGGTATTGAATATCTATTCTTAATGGTTTTTTTATTCAATAACTTGTAATCAATGCACATCCTCATAGTACCATCCTTTTTCTTCACTAAAACAATTGAATAAGCAAAATGACTTGAGCTAGGCCTTATATCTCATATCAAGTAATTATTTGATGGTTTTTTCAATCTCTTCCTTAAAAGCTCTTGGATGGCGATAAGTAGTGACAATAACTAGTTTAATACCCATTTCTAGCTCAATATTATGCTCAAAATCTCTATTTGGTGGCAAGCCATAAAGTAAATCATCAGAGACATGAACATGCTTGTCTAAAATAGCTTGTAACTTACCATGAGGGGGCTAATGTTTTCTTTTTTTTGAATTTACTATGATAAGGTAGCTTGTTGTCCAAGCAATTTGACATCTTTTAAAAACCCTTTCATCCTCTTTATAGATACCTTTTGTGGAGCACCATTTGTTATACCCTTGAGGACAACTTGCTTGCCCTTTTTGAAGAATTTCAGCACCATAATCTTATAATTTTGAGTGAATTCACCTAAGAAATGCAACCATTGAACACCCAAAACAATATCAATATCCCCAATGTCAACAACGTAAAAATAATTAATTACCTTGTGTTTCCCAAGAGCGAGTGGGAGTTGTGACAAATTTTTGGAACAAGAGATGGTGAATCCATCCACCATAGTCACATTGACACCCTTGCAATCTGTGGTTTTTAATGCCATCTTCTTAACCAAGCCCCCATAAATGAAATTATGAGTGGCTCCACTATAAACTAAATTAATCACTCTTTGACCCTTCAATATGCCTTTTACCTTGAAAGCATGATACTTGGGAGCTCCTAAAAGAGAAGTGAATTTGCTACCTAAGTCTTGTGTGTCCTCATGCACATGCTCATTAGCAACATTGCCATTCTTTTCATTATTAATATCAAAATCTGAATCATCATCAATTACCTCAATGTAATAGACATGTCCCTTTTCCATACAATGGTGGCCTTCGGTCCATGGATTTTTGCAAGTGAAACATAAGCCTTGCCTTCTTAATGCATCTCTATCATCCTTCATATTTCTGCTATAAAGTAACGATCTATGAGGTGGCATATATGGTGTATAAGGCTTCTTTTGTTTAGGCTGCCCACCTTGTGCTCTTTGGCACCGACTAAAAGCAGTCCTTGGCTGCCCTGTATTTGCCCTTTTGGGCAACAAATAAGTGGCTACCCTTTTTGCTCTTCATAACTCCTGTATGTTGAACATTCTAAATCCAAAGCCTTAGTGATAGCATGTTGTAAAGAAAGAAGGTTAAAAGCCTTAACCAAACCTTTCAAAGGCTCAACAAAACTCTCAACAAATAATAACCAATCTCTTCTCATTAATATTGAGTACTATAACTGAAACTTTTTGAAAATCAGCAACATACCTTTCAACATCATGATCTTGCTTGAGTTGTGCTAACTCACAAAAATGTATTTCTGGGTTTTTTCTATCAAACCTCTCCATGATCCTTTTGCCAAACTCCTCCATGGTAGTAATAGATCTGTGGCCTTTGTGATTAGGCTATGAAACCACCACTCATGAGCAATACCCTCTAAATGTAGGGTGACAAATTTTAGAGTCTCATCTTCAAACATCAGGTTAAGTGAGAAATATGTCTCCAACTTTTGTAACCAAGATCTCACAGAAAGTTTATCAGTACCATCAAAAATAGGAAAAAAAATCTTACCCAACCTTTATTGCAAATCTCTATGGGGCTGCACATTAGGAACATTTGGCTTGGATCCTTATTTCATCTCACAATAATCACAAAAAGATAATAGGGCTTGTGTGGCAAAGATTAGGGTTGTATATTCTTTTTGGTGAATCTCCAAAATATCCTTCCTTGGCGTCCTCATCTTTATTATTGGTTATTTTTGCAAAAAAGTGGCCTCAAAGAGGTTATGAGGGGGGTTAATAGAAACCCTCTCATTATCACTCGAATTTCCTTCTCCATTGAAGGGGTGGTCTTTGCTTGGAGTTTTATCTTTAAACATGGATGCAATTTGTATACCCAAAGTTTGTTGAAGATATTTTTGGCTTTTTTTGATCAAGCTTTGCAAAAGCTTAACTTGCTTTGAAGAGAACCCTTTAGGCACTTGGTCCCCCATAGTCTTTTTCCTTTTCTGGTAATACAAGATCTCTTTACCTGCTTGCATCCAACAACCAACTCCTAAGTAGACAAGACTGATGCTCTGATACAACTTTAATGTCTCCAAATGAGATGATTTCACACAAAAGAGGTTTTCCCCTAAATCCCTAAATTCTAAAAATAAAATTAGCAAACCCTAGTTTGTAATAAATGTTTCAAAACCCTAGAAACCCTAGGCACCACAATACAAAGGTATTGTAGACAATTTCTAGCCAATATCTTATCATAAATTTACCTGAATGCTTGCTAAAATAATCATAAAATTAAATATTTGAAAGAAGTACCTTTTTGCCAATTTATTGATGCTCAAATGCCACTTAATGATGGCTGTAAAAATATAAGTTTTCTAAAAAATACAGTGACTATTCTTTGATATTTTTTGCTTCAAACCCTCACAAAAAAATATGCCACAAGTGCCCAAAAATCACATAAAATTCCAACGAACCTCGTAGGGCATCAAAATGGCCAAAAAATGTCCTCCAAGCCAATCACCCAAGTCTCCAAAGTGCAAGAAAAATAACAAAAAATTATGAGAGCAAGATCTCACCTTACGCAAATGAAAAAAATCACAAAACCTGTAAAAAATAATTAAATAATAATCTAAAAATTATCATTTAATTTTATATCAATTTAGGGCTTCAAACCTTCCATGAATCTTCTCCAAAACCTCACGCCAATATGCAAAAAATTAGAAAATAATTATATAATATTAATTTGCATAAATAGACCCAAAAATGGGCCTCCAAACCCTCAACCAAGCTTCCAAAATAGTTCGCTCCACTTGCAAAAATAGGACAAATATTAATCAGAATTAATATGCAATAAATGAGCCTCAAAACCCTCACAAAAACCTCACAAGAGCTCCTCAATATAAATCACTCCACTCTAGGGCAAGTAACAAATCTCCTTAGCAAAGGTTGCGTTAAAAGACACTTTTTTGTAGAATGATTAACACCAAAACAATAAATACTTATTAGACATGCATTCTGATAGCTTCTTTAAGCATGAAGAAATAATTATCAATTTCAACATGTCTTCAATTGTGATCTTCACCTTATATTTGTAATTTTCAAAAGGGGGCAAACCACCTTGGAGAGGTATAATACCTCATAAGCCTCACTTGCCCTTTTAAGAATATCTTTTCCTTTCCTTACTTTAGCTTCCATGCCAACATTCTTTTTTTCGAATATAATATTAATTAGTTGCCTTAATAAAATAGTAATTAAAATTTCTTTAATAAAAATAAATTAATGATTAATTCATTTAAATATTTTAGTGGTAAAAACCATTTTTATCAAATATTCTATTAATTTAATAATAATTGCCATATAAGAACAAATGATAAAACACACTATTTTGGCAATTAATAATTAACTAATAAAATATAATTCTTCAAAAGAATTTTTTTACACTCTACTTAATCATGCTATGGAAATGGGGACATCACACTCGTCATTTTTAGAATATCTTTTCCTTTCTTTGTTTCAGCTCCCAAGCCGATATTCTTTTTAATTTCACTTTAAGCCTTTTTGAATTAATTAAATAACTTGCCTCAAAAAGTTAGTAATTAAAATTATTTTTGGTAAATTAAATAATTATTTTATATTAGGTCTTTGCTTTAGTAATTAATTAAATTTCTCTAATAATTAAAGTGATAAAAATAACTTTTCAAGCAATTTATTAATTATAAAACCCCGTAGAATAATTATTAAAATTATCTTAATTTTTCAAATGGTTAAAACCACTTTTTCAGCAATTCAAATAATTATCCAAGATAGTTCTATTTTATTAGTTAATTAAATTGTCTTATATTTTTGAATGATTAAAATCACTATTAGGGTAATTTTATTAATTATTAAAATTATATGAAAAAGGGACATCACAGTCCTCCCTTCCCAAATTTGCTTGCCTTTAAGAAAATGCAATTTCATATGTCTAATTACCATGTCCAAGTGGTAAAACCTACTATAGTGCTAAAAAATCCTTCCTTTGTCCATGTTAAATGAAATAAATTTTACCAAAAAACATAGCGTGACATTTTCCAAATGGATAATGAATGCCATTCCACCTTGCCAACATGTCCCACAATGCTACTGAAATCTATCCTTGCTTCCCAAGAAGTGGTATCCCTCAACGGAACCATGAATTTTTTGTACCTATACTTTGGGGGATGCCTCCAAGTGCTAGATGTATCATCATAGCCTTCCAAAGGCTCCACATGTTCCCAGTCAAACACCCCTTTCAATACCAAGTGGTGGATGAGGAAGCTCGTTTCCCTTATACCCTCCAAGGAAGTAATATGTGGCCAAAATTTGAAATAAAAAAACATAATAAATTTTTTATTACCTTGCAATCTTGAGGGTAATGAACCCCCAAATACCATGCTATAACACTCCAATCATGCAAAAATAAATTAGCTAGGTACTATCTTGTAAACTTACCATGATGTGAGGCCTCAAGGTAGTACAACTCAACATATATGGGCCTCCTTGTGCTCTTCCAAAGGCTTCCCCTTATCAACATTCCCATGCATGCATGTAACACTCCATAAGCTCATCAAGAGTCCCTAAAAATCAGTCTTTCCTCTTTCATGATACTGTTGTAAGTACATGTCTAATTTTGATTTTTTATGAAGACAAGATTCAAAAATAATACTTGCATTCTCCCCTCTTTCCATGATCTGTGAGATGCCATAAGAACTTCTTACCCTGCCATATTTTCACCTAGTATGTTGCTCAAAATAACTCAATGTGTCATGCAACTCAAAATAGTAGTTATCATACCTCTTATCATGCTTCAAACTTATCCACAAGGCCCCCTTATGAGTCGAAACCTCCCCCCATAGATTGTGCATCATATATGTTGGCTATCATAGTAAAACACAACCATGCCTCTACTCATAAATTTCAATTTGCTCCTTACTAAGCTGATCATTAATGAGCTCTTTAACTCCATGCTTCCCCAACACACCATCATGGACGTATGCCTTGTATGAAGAATATTAGGATTGTAAAATTGAACCAAATTAATATGCTTAGTGAGACTGCCCATAATTAAATTCATCTCATGGAGAAACACTAGATAAGGTGTGATCTCATAGTGTACATTCCAAGGTGTGATAGGACCTCCTTTATACCATATCAATCCTTCTTCATTTTGAAAATGTAGTCCTTCCATTTTTAGAGAGAAGACAAGCTTAACCAAATTGGAAAACATACCTTAGAAGTGCATATCATAATCATCTAAACCCATTGGCAGGGATCCCATTATGTAAGATGTATATCCTTCTCTTGGCTTCCCTTTGCTAGCTTATTCACACATGTATGTATCATCAAAAAACCCCACCAATATTAGATTTTATCCCTTTTTATATACTATTGTACCTGCCATGTTAATTCAAAATTTTGGGAGCAATTGATTTCAAAATTTATCCATGCATGAATTCTTCTCCTTGTGAACTGAAACATACTCTGAGAGGGCAATATTATGCTTGTATGTAGGGGATGAAATTGACTAGATGTCTTAAAATTTTTTGAGTCATAAAATTCAGACTTCAATCTATTTCTTCCAACATATGCATGATAAAAATCAAAACTAAGTAGACTTATCAATTGTGTTGTAGTGTCCCCTCTTTTGCAAGCACATGGTTGTCTATGATGTCTCATAATAACTCTATCATTGTTACTTTCATCCTTCTTACTCATACTCATAAGATACCCTCCTATCATGTTTATTGATGAAGATAAAGGAGGATTTGTATCATTCAAACCATGCAAAATATCCTCATTATCTCCCACGTTAAACTCTATTTTCAATTTTAACTTGTACATGCCTATATTCCTCCATGCCCCAAATGATTCTGATTCTTTCTTTATTTCCATGGAATTAGTCATAAATAATTTAAAATCATGATTGAGAAGCTTTGTAAAACTCAAAAAATTACTAGGATCTCATACATCTTGGTGCCAATATTTCGGAACTTAAATAAAGGAATCCTCATGCCTCATTTTTCAAATCATACCCTTCATTTTATCACCTTTAGTGACTTCACTGTCATGTATACAATCATTAGAATATAAGTATACGTCTCCTATCAATAAAATATCCTTACCTTGCACTTCTTTTATTTCATGCTCCTTGATTTCCTCTTCTCTTTTATCATCCACTTGCACCCCTATGGGCTGCCCATCAAAGTCTAATTTTTTTGCTTCACTGGCTCGTTCATAGGGGTCCCCATAAAGGGCTGTCCATTAAATTTTTCCCTCCAAATCTCCATGTAGTTTGGTAATCTCTTCTTCTTCATGCTCCACGATCAAGTAAGGCCTCAATTTTTCCTCACAATCAATTGCAACATTTTTAAACAACATATGTGTAATTGGAAAATTTTCCTTTTCTAGCCCCAAACCTGTCAACAAGATAGATAATAATGGCTTGGAAATATCATAACTCTCATTGAGTGTCAAGGTCAAGATTCTTTGCATAGAAGCTACACCATTTTTGGGAGTATTTTTACAAGCAATTATAAATAAATGTTGAAACATCTTAACGATAAGTTCATCACACTCCATATATAACATCAAAATATATGACCTGGTTGAAGCCATAGTTTCTAGGATGTTGACCCTTCTAACCAAGGAGTGTCCTTTGTCTTCTTGGAGATCTTGGAAGCTCTCCATAATCAACAGAAATATCTCCATGATTTTATCACTTTAAGGAATTTAGGAAATCATTAATCTTAAAACCTCATTAATACAACTAGTAACTAAGAGCCTTACCTCCTCATCTGTGTCTTTCAATAGTTGATGTTGAACCAAGTAAGTCTTTGAGGGATGTACCACCCACTTCATGGACTCATATTGTGATTGATTTACCTTGGATAACCTCTTTTCTACTTCTTCCAAAGTGTTGATTACATCCTCCACTAGTTGGCATAGGTCCCCTAGACTTCTACCTGCATTGTAGAGCCTTTATTTTTTCATGATAACACCAAATATTTTTATCTGCTTACAACCAAACCTCACATGTGGAAAATATCGATGCTCTAATACCATTATAATGTCCCCAAATTGGATGGTTTAATCAAAAAGGGGTTTACCGCAAAATCCACAATTTTTAATATTAAAAATCAACAAACCCTAGTTGTTGCAATTGCACCTCCAAACTAAAAATTAACTCCAATTCACCTTGAAATAAATACCAAATAAATACCTTATGAATTTGGTTACTAATGGCTCTTGATGCAATGAAGAAAGGGCCTGAAATGGATGTTTCAATCCTGTAAACCCTAGTGCCACACTAGTTGAATTAAAGTCTTTTCCCACTTTAATCCCTACTCAAGCTTAGTCCAATCCAATTGCCAAAACTCAAAAAATTAATGCAATAATTAATTTAGAACAAAACCCTTACAAATCTACCCTCAACAAATATTATTTCTTACGAATAACTGAAAACTTCAAAAATTCATAACTCCCTCAATATTTGGAATTATGATGCAAACAAGGGATTAAACTAATCATAAAAATAATGACTATCAAATAAAAATAATTTTGAAATTTTCCTTCCATTGGAAGGTCACCAAAAATTTCTCAAAATTTAAAAAAACCCTAGTTTTCAAGATTTATCTCTTCAAACATCAAACCCTTCAATCCGAACAAGTCGCCACACTTGGGAAATTAATACAAATGATAATCAAAATTATTATATATCAAATGAACCTCAAATATTTCACAAAAACCTCTCAATATCCTCTCAAAGAAAATTTTCCCACTCTAGGGCAAGTAACAAAACCTCCTTTAGCAAAGGTGGCCTAAAAAAACACTTTTTATAGAATAATTAACACCAAATCTATGAACGCATATTAGGTATGCATCCCCATAGCTTCCTCAAACATGAAGAAATAATTATCAAATTCAACATGTCTTCAATTGTGATCTTCACTTTGTATTTGTACCTTCTAAAAGGGGGAAACCCACCTTGGAGAGATAAAATACGTCATAAGCCTCACTAGCCCTTTTTAGAATATACTCTCCTTTCTTTGCTTTAGCTCTCAAGTCAACATTCCATTTAATTTCACTTTAGGTCTTTGAATTAATTAAATAACTTGCCTCAATAAATTAGTAATTACAATTACTTTTTGGAAAATAAAATAATTATTTTATATTAGGTCTTTGTTTTAATAATTAATTAAATTGCTCTAATAATTGAAGTGATAAAAATCAATTTTCAAGCAATTTATTAATTATAAAGCCCCTTAGAATAATTATTAAAATTACTTTGATTTTTCAAATGGTTAAAACCACTTTTCTGATAATTCGAATAATTATCCAAGATAGTTCTATTTTAATAATTAATTAAACTGTCTTATATTTTTGAATGATTAAAATCACTATTCAAGCAATTTTATTAATTATTAAAATTATATGAAAAGGAGGCATCATACAAAATGCCAAGGTGAACAAGGAGAGATGATGCACACACACCATTGATGAAGACTCTTTGCCCACAAAGCTGAGCACAATCCCCCTAGGCCAACTTGAAATTTCAATTCACAAGGAAGGTAAAGAGTGTTCTTACCTTTGCATTGTTTATTGTTTGCTTGTTATTAGCTCCCCCAAGTATCTAGGCTTGGGATGCTAGTCTTAAATATGTTTATCATTATTTCCCACTCTACTAATGCTTAGACTAACATTGTCCTTGGATTCTTTGATTACATAATGGCACGTCTGGTGGGACCACACTCTTCACATTCATCTTAGGAGTGCTTTGGGATTCTTAAAATTTGAAAACAAGTTCATTTTAGGCCTTATTTTTAGTTTTTTTCAACTAATTTTGCCATGTTTTTGATTGATTATAGAATTACGAAAATGTCCACTATGAAGTTGTGAATTCAAAAGAATCATTGGTGAAATTGCTCAAAAAAATTATGAAATCATTATAGGAAATTATGAAATTATCCCTATTTTGGTTGCTTTCTACGTAATTGCGAATTTGGAGACAAAAACTATGAAATCGTATTTGTAAATTGTAAAATTGTTTCTAAAGTTTTCTATTTTTAACTAGTTTCTTGCATAATTAAAAATTTGTAACTATTAATCATGAAATCATTCCTCATATTTACGAAATCATTTTCCTCTATTTCTTTGTGTTTTTTGTGCAAGTTTAAAGAGTTGCAAAATCGTCTTCCAAAGCCATGAAATCATTTGCTTGAATAGTGAAATTGTCTTCCAGAGTTACAAAATCATAGTTACGAAATCATTTTCCAAAATTGTAAAATTGTCTACCTAAACAACGAAATTGTCTTCTAGAGTTGTAAAATCATAGTTGCAAAATCATCTGCCTGAATAGTGAAATCATCTTCCGAAGCTTTGACATCATAGTTGTAAAATCATCTTCCAGAGTTGTGAAATCATTTCAAAACTATGAAATTGCCACTGTAAGTCTTCTGCACATTCTCTGATATTTTCTATGATTTTTATTCCCTAACAATTTCATAATTTACCTTGCCTACACAATTGTAAAATCATTCAAGAGCAATTTTTTTATGATTTTCAAGCTAACTTTGTAGGTCGTCTTTCCTCTTTTGGTCCAATCAAAATCCTAATGAGTTCTTGCAGTTTTTATTAAGCAAGGAGAAACAAATTTGCATCTTAACAAGCACATCTTTCACACTTATATTTGGTGTACAAAACATTTGCAACTTTCCTTTTCCACTTCAAGTGTTTAGCAAAGGTCTTCAAACATTTCTATTTTGGTGCTTAAAATTCTTTTACTTCAACATTTATTTTTGCATTTTCCTTTTGTTTGAGTGTTGTTTAGCAAAGTTGTGCATATGCTCTCCCCTACTTAGGGTGACTCAGAAACATGACTAAGTCACTTGTTTCTTATAGCTCAGAGTTCAAGTCATGTATGCTCTTCCCTCATTTTCTTGAACATGAGTGACTCAAAATCGGCTTTCTCCCTTTTTATTTTCTTTTGAATTAGCAAGTGTGAGTTCATCGACTCCTCGTAAGTTATTTAAGGGGGAATTGATTTGTGGTTTCATCTCTCAACATCATACCAATCCCACTTATTTGATGGGGTATACAAATTGGGCATGCTATTCGATTAAACAATGGTTGAGTGGTTAACCTAAAAAGTTGAATAGATTATCAGAGCTTGTACTTATTAGACATCATACTTCACTGAGCAATTGACAAATAAAGTGGTTCAAAAAGGGACAAGACCATTTTGTAACAATCTAGTTCTAATCACATCCACTTGATGGATATTCTAAAGTGCCCTTCAAGGACCATTTAGATAGCTATAGTGAAAATTTTAGACTAAAAGACCCCACTTACCATAGATTATTTTACCAATGTCAAGTTGTTTCGATAGTCTAAGTCCCATGCCATGTACAAGTTCTTGAGAGACAGAGGAGGGCTAAACACTCCACCTTCATGTGCTTTTATTTATTGGATCAACACTTAATTCCTCTCAAGAACATATATATCAATGGAGTTTGGTAGATATGAAGAAACCTTGTGTCACTTATTAAAATAAGAGCATGTACTTATGTGTTTCTTGTTTAGTTGCATTTTGAGTCCAAAACCATTCACTCAATCAAACAAGTCCAATGTCAAAACACATGATACATACACATTTACACCAAGAAGTGTTATGCATCCAAATTATTCAAAACCATTTGCCTTAGTCCAAAAGATGAAAAACCAATTCATGTTTTAGTTTCTGAGAGACGTTGTTGCATTGCCCATTTTAGTCTAGACTATTTCTCATGTGGAGTCCAATTCAAACCTAACATTTTTACACTGTTTGCTTAGATCCATGAGCCTTTATTAAAATCCAAGTGCCTTTCAAACCAAGTCTGAAATCCACTTTAAAGTTCAAATCTAAGGACAATTAGTTTACACTTGAGTCTTGCCTATAACTTGGGCTTGAGTTGTTTACTTTTTATATTTAGATTGTGTTACTTAGATTAGCTTTTAGTTTCATCCTTAGATCTAGACGTAGTTTACTTTTAGTTTAGTTTAAGATCTTTGCCTAGACCAAGTTCAAGCTTTCATTTACCAATCTAATATCCTTTTTATACATAGACCAAGTTTGACTTTGTTTCCAAATTTTACATAGACCACATGTACCTTTTGTTTCGAACCAAAATCCTTAGACTTAAGATTAGTTTTGATTTCTTACCTAGACCAAGTTCATTTCTGAGACCAAGACCTAGTTCAATTTCATTCTAGACGTAGACCTAGTTTGATTTTAGTTTAGTTCAAATCTTTGCCTAGACCAAGTTCAAGATTTCATTTCACAAATTCAAGTTTGTTTAGACCTAGATTTAGATGTAGATATTTTCCAAGACCAAGTTCAAGTTTTCTTTTTTTAGACCATTTTCCAAGAGCCAAGTGTGTTTTTTCATGTTAGTTTAGACTAATTCATGGTTTCTAGTTTTCAAGTTAAGTTCTTTTTAAGCCAAGTTCCAAAAATTTGAAGCATTTAGACCAACCTTTTCCAAGACAAAGATTGTTGATTTAACCGTGCCTTGGCATATGCCTAACAGAGCTATGTATAACCCTTATTATGAGGACAACATCACAAATGGCCCCTTTGATTATGTGCCTTATGGTGATAATGTAGTTAACAAGGTAGATCCATATCCCACATACACACCCCCTAACATAGATCACGGGAAAGACTAATTCATGCAATACCTCACAAATACACCCCCTAATCCGAGGCAGGAACAAGACCCATTTACACAGTACCTTGCAACCGTACCATCTAGTATAAAAATAGTCCAATAATAATAACCATACTTTGTGACCACATCATCTAGTATTAGTCATGTTCCATATCTATTTGATTGCCACCTTTTAGAGAATAGGGATGAGATTCTTGTTAGATTAGTTGAAGTAGGTGCCTAATTCCTACCAGATTTGCCATAGGAAAGTCTATCAAATTATTTGATTAGGCCTCCTCTAGTCAAACTCAGGCCCTTTTACCAGTTCCTAGCTAAGAGCTTGTCACACTTGCTAAAGGAAAGGGTCAAATTACTGACCAATTAGCATAAATGCAATAGGCATATCAAACTTACCTTAATCTAGCCAAAAAATTTAATGCCATGACCATTCCAAGTACACCGCTTATAGAGTTAGCTCCATTGAGTGAACTAAAAACTATCTTGTTAGGTTATTCCAATACAAACACAGATCTATTCACTCAAACCATGCTAGTTGCAGCCATCTCCAATGTTCCTATTATTACAAAAGAATTGGTGGCTTATTTAGGAGACCCTTTTCAAATGTGGTGGATAACACACAACTATTACCTAATACACACCAAGTTAAGTCTAATGTAAAAAATAACATCTCTCTAAATAGTTCACAACATATTCCTCCTTTAAATACATCAATTGGATCATAATAACAGGGGGTCAATACATCTAGCCCACAACCATAATGTGTGACTATCCCTCTACAACCATTCACTAACTCAAATATATCATATGGAGCAAGAAATCAATCATAGTCAAATACACCACTATAATAGGTAGCAACCAATGTTCTATTGCAATAGGTAACAACCAATGTTCCACCTCAACAGGTGGTAACCAATACTCCATCTCAAAATTTATTGACAAACATTCCACCTCAATAGGTGTAGACTAACGTGCCACCACAACAAGTGGTAAATCATCCACCTCAAATGTTATCTAATCAATATCATACTCTTGTTTGTCAACAACATCTTGTGGCTAGCCAACAACAAGTGCCCAACATACAAGTGCCTAATAGGGAACAGTGTTTCAACTAACAACAAGTGCCCAACATACAACAAATACTCACAGTAAGATTTTAACCAATAACATGTGACTTTCACATAACAGGATTTAACTAATCAAAAACATGTTACCTTCCAAACCCACCACACACAATTCATTCCCCAAAACCAAACACCTCCATTCAGGCCACAGTTCCCTCTAAGTCCAAGTCATACCAAAAATCCCAACCAGAATGTCTACCAACAACACATACCATACCAAAAATATAAACCTAACCAATGGGTGCACATTACTAGTCTGTCAATCAACCAAATGAGCATGCTACCATATTTCATTCCACTATTGTACCCTAGTCAAGGTAATCCACCTTGGACTGCCCAACCACAACCATCCATTCCTTCCCATCTTAAACCACTAGCCCAAGAATTGAAACAAGTGAAAGATGTAATTTTGGTTCTTCAAACAAGAAAGCAAGGAAAGAAGTTCAAGTTAAATAAAATATATTCATACCCATTCAATATAGATTACCTTCAAATACCATTTCCTCTAGGTTTTGAGCCACCAAAGCTTAACAAATACAAAGGCAAAGGTGACCCAAGGGAACATCTGAAAGAATTTTATGTTACTTTCCAAGTAGTGGCCTTCAACAATATTTATTTACTTCTTTTTCCTCATATTTTAGCTGGACAGGTCTTGGAGTGGCTTCTCCAACTTCCAAAGAATTTTGTTCCTGATTTTGGTGACCTATCAAAGAAGTTTATGTAACATTTTTCATATAATATTAAACATGAGATTACCATGGTTGATTTAGGCCAAGTTCAACAGAGGAGTGGTGATATTTTCTCAAAATACTTACAATGATAGAGGACAATTGCTATCCATTTTACACATAATTTACTAGATGAATAGTTGGCAGTTGTATTCACCCATAATTTGTAAAGTGATATATCCTATCACCTTGAGCTTCAATGTGCCTACACATTTGAATAAATTATAGACAAAGGCCTACAAATCAAGAAAGTATTTATCAATAAAGGGATAATCAAATTATACTTTCCCAACTAGAACTAGAATCAAGGTCAAAATTTGAGCCAAAGGCCAATTCAGAGGCAAACTCCTAGGCCAACCCAATCTACTACTTATGAGAAGCCTAAAGCCTATAAACACAACAAGAACATTGTTGGTATGTAGTTACTGAATCACACCATGTAAAAATAGTGCAAACACTATCTGTTCAACCAACCCCACTTATGCAGCCACCAACACCTCCTCCTTTGAAAACACCTCCTCCAAGAAGAAGACCACTTGTAGATAGATTTTTCAGTGACCTTGGAGAAACAATTGAATCAGTGTTCTAGAAACTAGCTATCACTAATATGATTAGTTGGCCCATTCCAAATTATTTCCCTAAGGGTGTTCCTTTTCTCACATGGTTTAAAGAACATGAATTTTATGAATATCAAGTCAAAGGATATTCCATACACTGATGCATGCAAATAAGGCACCTCATTGAGAATATGTTGGAAAGTGGAGAAACAGAGTTGGATAACATGGCTTCTATTTATAATCAAAACCTAGGTATTTATCATAACTCTTTTTCACAACATAACACCAGTATTTAGAATCAACTACATTAAAGGCCACCACAATAATAGTAGCAATAATAGCAACAACAACCACATAAAAGATAGAACCAAGGTCAGAATAACCCATCTAACCAAGGGGCCTATCATGTCATCGCACATAACTACAACAATGTTATAGGTCATATCATGGGTGGTCATATAGTCACTATCAACATTAGTCCTATACCAACAAGAAATAACCCATGACCATTACCTAATAATACCCAACGCCCTCCTTATGTTGGTAATCCTCCTTTAGCCCATGTTAGCAACCAAACTCATCAATACCCAAGGGTTACCATCCCAGACCCTCCTTCCTCTTCTTCTAGTCATAGTGTCCCATTACTCAATCTAGATTGTGTAATTACAACTCGATGTACTAAGGTTAACATTAAATTTCCATAACCTCCTTCTAGCAATGAGCCCATCCAAATGCCCATACCAGTAAGAAGTAAACCAATTACCAATACCAAGGATAAAACATATGATATTATGGAGCAACTACAAAAGACACTCACACAAATATCTATCTTAGATTTGTTGCGTACCTCTATTATCTATAATAACATCCTCACTGAGATTTTGAGCTAATCCCAAGTGATGAATGATATTACACCAAACAAATTCCAAGCCTTGGTAGGACACTTAGCTCTTGGCCAAAAACTTACCTTCGACCAAAGCGATAGTCATCCCTGGGCCCTTTACATAATAACCCTTTATATATTAAAGTTGTCATAACCCAACACAAATTTAAATGTATCCTCATAGACAATGGCTTAGGCCTCAACATTGTGTCTCTGAGGTTAGTCAAGCATCTTAGATATATGATAATTGACCTTCAACCAAAGACAATTACTATCAAGGCTTATGACAGTAAAGAAAGAGAGTTACATGGCATAATTTATTTACTAGTTTTCATTGGGCTTCTAAACCATGACACACTTTGTCATGTTCTTGATTTAGATTTATCATATAACTTGCTTTTGGGTGACTATGGATACACTTGATTCATGCAATACCTTCTACATTACACCAGTGTATCAAGTTTCCCCATTCTGGGATAGAAGTGACTATTCCTACAGACCTATAGTTGTCTCAATTCTACAAGCATCTAGAAGCCAAATATGAGAGGCTTTAGCCTAGACCCTAACCTAAAAAAGACAAGGACGTACTCATTGAATTATCAAAACCTAGCTACATAGACTTAGATAGCCTTGCCTCCAATTCGTTTGAGCCTCATCCTGAGATATCTAATCACTTTTTTGTTTGTGACAAAGGTCTAGGTGAATACCTCACACGCTATGCATTTCACATATCTAAAATTCTAGGGGGCCCTAAATCCTATGGAAGACTAAAGGCCAAAGCCATTCATATGGAATGGCATGAGAAAGGAAAATCTAATGCCCAAAGACCTATTATTTTCACATCGACCACTAGCCAAGAATAAGACCCACTTGTTGAGGATGATTCCTAGTTCCATAATGTTGATTTAGCTGATTACTATTAGAACAAAACATATCCCATCCCTAATTGGATCATGGATAATCAAGCTTATAAGGGAAGAGGCTTGGGGGCAAATCAACAAGGCACTTTTGAGCCTATCTCCATGCCCAGATACAAATGAACTCATGGTATTGGATTTAAACCGTTTAGGGGTGACCCCGTATATCTTATCCATGTTCTTATGCTAATAAGTAGTGATGATGATGCTGACAGTGATTTAGAGTCCAATTATAATGTATATAAGGACTTATCCAATACCAAACTATTTGACCCTATTACCATATATACCATTACACTTATTATTCATCATTCCCCTCTTTCCATCTATAATCCTTAACTCATAGACTGAGACCAACAAGGATCCACAATATCACTCGATGAGTTTGGGCCATTTGTGAGTTCATAGGCCTAAGGGACAATATTCCTATAGGAGATCATAAACAAGGGTTCTCTATAACATTGGATCTTGTTTCCTATTTCGGAGAATGGGTGAACTTCATTAGCCAAAAACAAAAATAAAATCAAACATTTAGGTCCCAAAGTGAAAATATGTTTGAGGTGCTTTTAAACTAGGGTAATAGTAAAGAAAAAGGCTAGTCTCTTAGTGAAAACCTATTTTAGGCACCATTAGATGGGGACGTTCATCTTTCTTTGAATGATGCTCAAGATGCCACAAATTCCAAAATTGTATTTGGGTCTAAGATCAGTATAGAAGAGCATCAAGCCTTTGAGTAGATTTCCCAAGAGTATCCATAGGTATTTGTTACATGGCCCTTGCCACCATTAAATGATTTTGATTCATCCTATATGGGTGAACTTGATGAACCAATCAGGCCAAAGGACCATGATATTGCTAATTAGTTTACTTCCTTGCCAACACCCTTGAAGATGGTTCTACACTTCATGTGGAGGACACTTCCAAAGTCAATATTGGAACATCGATTAATCGAAAGTGCATAAAACTAGGCATGTCCCTCACTGAGGTGGAATGTGAAGTCCTCACTGCTCTCCTTAGGGAATTCATTGATATTTTTGCATGGGCCTATTTCAATATGCTAGGTTTGGATCCCTCCTTGGTTGTACATCATATTTTAGTACATCCCAATTGCAAGCCAATTAAACAAAACTTGAGGAAGATACATACACGTATTTCCATTTTGGTCAAAAAAGAAATAGAAAAACTCCTAGAGGTAGGATGAATTCGTCACATTGACTATTCTGAGTGGATCTCAAACATCATGTCAGTTAACAAAAAGCTAGAAGGCATCAGGTTATGTATTGATTTTTATGACATCAATAAGGCTTTCCTAAAAGAAGACTTTCCTCTACTTAATATTGACATGATTACAGACTCCACAACTGGATATGAAATGCTTTCTCTTATAGATGGATTTTCAAGGTATAATCAAATTAGGATTGGGCCAAAATACCAATGCAAGACATTGTTCACCACTTCTTGGAGAACATTTCTTATCAGGTAATGCCTTTTGGTCTCAAAAATGTCGAGGCAACATAACAAGCCATGAAATTTATTTTTCATGACATGATGCATGAAATTATCAAGGACTATAGATGATAGCTTGGATAAATCTAAGACCCATGCAGACCATCTGGCTGTACTTCAAATAATTTTTAAAAGACTTTGCAAGTACAAAGTTAGGCTAAACCCTAAAAAGTGATTATTTGGCATCACTTCAAACAAATTTTAAGGCTTTATTATTTCTCGTAGGGATATTGAATTTGATCTAGCCAAGGTTAAGACCATTATTGAGATGTCACCTCTATCTATTTTGAAGTAGTTTTGGATTTTATAGGGCAAGATACAGTCCATCAAATGCTTCATTTCACAATTGGTTGATAAATACCATCCATTTAACTACTTGAAGAAGGGAACAACCTTTTCATTAAATTATAATTATTAGAAGGCCTTTGAACACTTGAATTAATACTTGGCCAATCCACCTATTTTATTACTACTCACACTAAAAAAGCTGTTACTACTTTATTTGTCTGTAACTAAACATGCCCTGGGGGCACTTTTGGCTTAGCATGTTGAGTATGGAAAAGAACACATAGTTTATTATCTAAGCCACACATTGGTCGTATATGAGCACAACTATACACCAATAGAAAATTGTTGTTTAGCCATGGTCTTCACAACCCATAAGTTATAAGACTACATGCTTAACAATAAGACCATTGTCATCACCATGGTAGATCTTCTCACATTTCTACTATCAAAAACATTTTTATAGGGCCACTTGGATAAATGGATCATGATTTTAAGTGAATTTGAGATTGAATATGTTAATCAGAAGGCCATTAAGGGACAAGTACTTGCTAATCAACTTGTTGAAGATCCCATTTCTGACACTCAACCACTCACTTTTGGATTTATAGATGAGTCTATCATGATTGTAGCATAAGCACCTCTTGAAGCACAATAATGGACACATTATTTTGATGGTTCCTTCACATCTCGTGGATCAAGAGCATGAATTCTATTCATAACACTATAAGGGGGTCTCATTCCCAAGTCCTTTTGTATCGGTTTTCCTCAATTCAATAACATGGCCAGATATGAAGCACTCATTGTAAGAGTTCACCTAGTGGTACAATGGAATATCCAATACTTACTAGTTCATGGAGATTCTTAGTTTATTATCAATTAGGTCATAGACCAATTTTAGACCAAGGATGAGAAGATTGTTCTTTATAAAGGCATGGTAGATACTCTCACACAAAAAATTGCCCATTTTTAGTTTGAATAGATACCTCAAACCAGTAATAGGGCAATGGATGCCATGACCACAATTGGTTCTATGATCCAAATCATAAATAAAGCCAGAGATTATCAGTTCCTTGTTGAACATATTCTAGCATTTTCTCATGAACATTTGACTATCGAGATGATTTGTGATATTATTGGTCCTAGTTCTTCTTAGTATTTTGAACTATGTGATTACCTTCATGATCAAATCATCCCACTTAACCTTTCTCATAAAAAGTGTAATGTCCCAAAATTAGGACAATGATGAAAGAGGGTTTTCCAACAAACCCCTAAACATATTCCAAACAAAATTTGAATTTTGAAAATAAAAACCAGCCAACCCTAGGGTTGTATTTTCATAACCAAACTAAATTTTAACACTTCCAATCACTCAATAGATAAATAAAAAAATACATTATGAAGTTTAGCCAACCATGGCTAATATTAAATGAAGAAAGAGAGATGAATTGATATATTTTACACTCCAAACCCTCAATGCCATCAAGTTGATGTCAATGCCCTCTTCTTGTTACCAAATCTAACACAAAACACTCTCTATAACTGAAGATAAATTGTAGACAAATTTCAACATGCATATCATATAAAAATTGGCCAATTTTAGGGCCTAAAACATGATCAAATATCTCCAAACCAAGTCACTACAATTATGAATAATTATCATGTAACACCTCAGAAAATTAGATTTGTATTCATGCCAAAACCTATTAGAAATAAGTTATATGATCCACTAAAATTAGCAATGATTAATGCTCTTTTGTTTAGGGCCAAACAAGGCACACTAAACCCTTGCACATCTCCTTCAAATGAATCACCCAACTCAGAAATTAAGGGCAGATTTTTAGAATCAAAAACCTTGCCTTAAACTTCCAAAAGACCTTCAAACCCTTATGATTTATTTCCAAATAAATAAAAAATAAAATAGAAATTGTACCTTGCCAAAATAGAGTATAAAAACCCATTGAGGATGTCCAAAACTCTCTCAAACTGATTCACCCTACCTCAAGAAATTATATAAAATAAATTAGATTGTTTCAACTCACCAAAGATCCTTTAATTGACCTTCAAAAGGATGTAGGGCAAGTCACCCAAGTCGACCCTCTAGGAAAGTTACTACATAATGAAATGGTCTTTAATACCACGTACAATCTTCCAGAGCAAGTTGCCACTCTCTAAGACCTGTAAATTTGTCAAAACTAGCCTTATATAGGCTTTACAAAATTCCTCAATATAGGTGGTGTCTAAAAACACCTTTGTAGATCCACTTGTATGTAAACATGAAAATTTGAAGCTCAACTACATCCCTTGAATAGAGTTATCCAAATAGTAAGAATGGAGGTTTTTATCCTCAAACCTTTGACACTTCTTGAAGGTTTTCATCCTCAAGATGTGGTAATCAAGCTTGATATACTTGATTAAAGTTTCCAAATCAATATTCAACATACCTTTCAAATGACATCTTACTTTCTTTTTATATCCCTTTTAGAAGATAACTCTCCCTCTCAAAGTTTTAAAAAGATATTATTTATAATTATCCACTTAACCCTTAAGCACCCATGACCCTCAAAAGGGTCCCAATAAATGGAACTCAAATTAGATTAATATTATTACTTTATATTTAAGTGTTTAAATATACTTTTATTTTAGAAATAATATTATTTTAATTTCAAAAATTGGGACATTACAATCCTCCCCATCCAAAATTGCTTGTCCTCAAATTATTACAATATACAAATAGGTGTCCCAATACAACTTATGAAAAAATGTCCTCTTGAATCCCTTCCCATGGAAGAGAAGTTCTGAGCTGAAATCTAAACCTGTGTTTTTGGGGCTGCCTCCAAAGTGTTCCAAGTGTCAAAAGAGTCATCCAATGACTTCCCATGTCCCCATGCCAATAATTCTTTCAATACTGAGTGGTGCATGATGGAGACTATAGCCATACCAAGCTAATTATTTCACTCAAAAATTTCCATCTTGTTACCTTGTATGTAGTAGTTTGCTTGTACTATCCTCAGGGAAAGTAAACAAGTAAGGTTAAGGCCAAAAATTACCTTACTAATTATTTTAGGCCATGAGGGAACCTCCCAATCTTACAAATAATTAACCAAATGAATCAGTCTAAGCAAAATACCTTGCAAATGTCTCACCTCCATATGTAACCCTTTGTGAAGAGTCTTATTTATATGTAAAGTGAAGTCCACCCAAGGCTCCCCTTTCTCATGGCTTATGTGCAAGTAAGTGAACAAGTAGTCATCAAGGGAATGATCAAGATGCAACCAAATACACTGCTGTTCCTTCCTTACATTTTTCATCTTTTCCTTGTGCAAACCATGATCCCAAAATATTTCAATCTCACAACTTATGAGTAGTTGGAAATATGCAAATAAATCAGCCATATAGCTTCCATAAGGGGGCTGTGGTTATGTCAAAAAAACTAAGTTTTTTGACTTTAAAAAATCATAATTAAGTAATACACTAATTCCTCTTGGTTTGAAGGGTACCAAGCTCAAAAAAATCAAAATTTCTAAATGTGATAGGTGGCTATAGTAAATGACACAACTCAAAAATTTTAGAAACCAAAATTTCATACCTTCCAACAACAATTTCAAGCCCCTTAATTGGATGATATGTACAAACACTATGCCATTTTTTCGGGGTCAATGGCCAAGATTGTTGCCAATAATTTTTTTATTTTTTCAGAAAGGAAAAAGACATTTTTTTTTCATCAATTAACCTTGCCAATTATTGATCATGATTTGAGACTTTGTCGAATCTATGATGGATCTTAAATTTTCTTCCATGTACTCCAAATCATCCCCTCCCATTGATTGCCTATGTATAGAAGCTAACTTATTCCTTGCATTGCCTTTTGCAAGCGATCTCCAAAATAAACTTACACATGAAACAAGCAAGCTAGGGAAAGCATTGGTGTTTAATAACACCCTTTTGATCCATTGTACATCCTTCCTTGTTGCATTTGTCCTCCCTTGCAACTCTTTCTTACTTGAAAACCAAGAAGTATTTTCTGTTGTTTTTGATATGATTGTACCAACTCCTCTTTTCCTTTTTTCTTTCCCCTATGGTGGCTTGGAATTCATTTATGAATCTTTTAACCACCCTTTTGATGTTTGAGGGTGTGATGTTCACCTCCTTGATACCCATGCATAACATGTGCACCAAAAATCGTGAATGAGACAAGCTGAAAATGCAAAAAACAACCATCAAATGATTATCAATAGCTCTTGCAATGACCCATGGGTCATAACACTTGTCACCTCTTACCATTCTCATGTATAGCTAAGTATTTCCCTTGACACATCCACATAAAACATCATAGAAAAGGGCTGTATAAGGAATGTAATAGCCCTTAATTGCTTACCTTTTCCCTCCAAAAGACATTGCACACTTTTCATAACTTGAAACTTGTGATCCCACATAGCAAGATTTTACCATTCTATCACAGGACAATGCATTATTTCTTATGTAGTGCATCCTTTTACCTAAAAATTGAATTGTAATTATTGTATTTAATTTAAATATAACAATACATACCTCAATCTTTGCCATTGGTTGGATACCCTCCTCTTGTATTTTCCTTCTAAACACAATGATTATATGTAGCATATGTAATGTATCAAAAGAATGGTGATGCTTACCAATTTCATGATGTGTTTACATGCTTTTTGGCATGCCCTTCACCTTGTCCTCACCCTTGGCATGATACTCATATCTTCCAAAGTGATGTAGGAGCATAGTAGGAAGGTTGTGTGATGATGACTTGCCATAAAAATAATTAAATGGATTACCTTTATTTGCTATTTCAGAAATTACAACAAGCTAATAGTGATCATTAGCCTTTGTGGTATGGACCTTGTTCACTGTTTCCCTTCATCAATGTGCAATATTGATTTCCATTTATTTTAGGCATGATTATGTAGGTGTTTAAGGGACTCACCTTCCTCCTTAAACTTCCTTAGGTGTTGCCTATCTTGAAAGGCTATCATCTTTGCTTGTTTTTCCCTCCTCATCCATTCATCACACCTTGCTTGTATCCTAGACACAAGGACACAATTTTATTTTCCTTGGTTTTGTTTTTTTCCTTTCTCATGACTTGTTTCTCATTACAAGTGGCTGCTCCACTTAATCTTTCCTCCACAGTGTATCTAGAGTTTATCTCTCTTGGCTCATCCATTTTTTTGTCTTCAACTTGTAATATGAAATTATTAAAAGAAAGTGATCTATGATTAGAGATAATGTATAAATTTTATTTCATGATATGCCTTTTCATCATATTTTCTTTATCACTATCTAAGCTTTTCTCTTGAAGCTTGCTTGTTCCCTTGCTCCAAGTGGCTACCCCACTTGGTTCCTTTTCATGCTTATCATCAATTTGTAGCACTATTGGCTACCCCATGAACTTTGATTTTTGAGGCTTAGAAATTTCAACACTTGGCTACCCCAAAGTGTCTGACATTTCTTCATTGATGTCTCCCATTTGTAACTCTCTTTGTTGCCCAAAAAGGTCTGATTTTTTTACAATTTAATTTTTTTTGCTGAACCCTTCACCAAGTTCCTCATGAGTTTCAATGAGGTCATGCCCTTGTGACTTCCATCCTAGATGCCACCACTTACAGGAAGCTCCTTCTAAGTGTTGTATTACAAATTTTAGATCTTGCTTCTCCCCTCTAGGTCTCAATTCCAAGTAGTCATTAACCTTGTTTACTCATGCTCTAAATGAAGTATCTGGATCTCTATAAAAGGTAGGAAGAACAATCTTCCCCAAGTTGTCATACGTAACTGTGTCATTGGAACCCTTTGCCTTGTCTCAAAGATATCCATTCCTTGAATCTCCTTCCTTTTATGTACTATGGTACAAGTGTTAAATATTCATCATAATCTTCCATTAGATTCCAATGAGCCAAAGGTTGGTCCTCTATTTTAAGGGGCTAAAGCCCTTTCACATCTTTCATCATTTGAAGGAATGTAACCATAGTTCCCATCAACTAATCTTGGGACTGAGTGATCCATTCCAATCTAGCCCTACCCTTGTCAATATTTGACAAATACATTTCCATTCAACAATACAAGAAATTGGATTTGATACCACTATAATGTCCCTGAATTGGGACAATGATGAAAAAGAGGGGTTTTCAACAAACCCATAAACAAATCCCAAACAAAATCTAAATTTTGAAAATAAAAACTAGCCAACCTTGTTGTTGTATTTTCACCATCAATGTGAATTTTAACACTTCCAATCACTCAATAGATAAATAAAAAAATACCTTATGAATTTTAGCCAACCATGGCTCACATTGAATAAAGAAAGGGAGCTAAATTGATATATTTTCCACTCCAAACCCTCAATGCGACAAAGCTGATTTCAATGCCCTCTTTTTATTACCAAATCTAACTCAAAACACTCTCTACAATTGAAGATAAAATGTAGACAAATTTCAACATGCATATCATGTAAAAATTGGCCAATGTTAGGGTCTAAAACATGATCAAATCTCTCCAAACCAAGTCACCACAATTATGAATAAGTAGCATGTAATAACTTAGAAAATTAGACTTGTATTCATGCCCAAACCTACTTAAAATAGGTTATATAATCCACCAAATTTAGTAATAATTAATGCTCTATTGTTTATGGCCAAACAAGGCACCCTTAACCCTTGCACACCTCCTTCAAATGAATCGCCCAACTCAGAAATTAATGACATATTTTTAGAATATAAACCCTTCCCTTAACCTTCCAAAAAACCTTCAAACCCATATGATTTATTACCAAATAAACTGGAAATAAAATAAAAATTGTAACTTACTAAAATGGAGTCTAAAAACCCTTAGAGGATGTCCAAAACTCTTTCAAACTGATTCATCCTACCTCATAAAATTATATAAAATAAATCAAATTTTTTCAACTCACCAAAGATCCTTTAATTGACCTTCAAAAGACTCTAAGGCAAGTTGCCCAAGTTGAACCTCTAGGCAAGTTACCACATAATGAAATGGTCTTCAACACCATCTAAGCTACACCCTTAAACTTTAGCATGTCTTGGGATATATGTGGCTGACTTGTGGCTTACATACCTCTTTTATACTCTTGTTACATTTCTCTATGTTCTTAGTTAGGTCAGCCTATGGAATAACTATGGATAAGTAGACTATATATAGGAGGTAGTTTTTAGTCTGAGTATCATAATTTTTCTTCTCTTAGTGCATTGTTGTGAAGGTTGTACCCTCAAATTGAATTTGCTATATTATCTAGTATTTTGCTTTGCTATTAATTATTATTGTGTGATCTCTCATATTTGCTTATTTTATGTGATATAAAATCATTTTGTGCAAACATCTAAGTAATTTCATTACAAGTGGTATTAGAGCTTCGATTTGGACAAGTTTCTTATAACATTGCTTTTTTAGATTTGGCAAGGGGGGACTTTTGTGAGGGGGATTGAAAAAACATAACTTGAAATCTGGGAAGAATTATTTTTTTGTCAGTACAGTATTGTTCGAAATGATTTGTTGAAAAAAAATAATTAAAAAAAAAAGTCTAGAATTTTTTTTACCTTACACAATTGTAGTCATCGGATTCATCTTGATGAGATGATCACAATAATATTTTTTGTTGGTACACTTTTTTATGTTAAATTTTTTTATGCTAGTGCACAAAGATAGTTGTTGGATTCATCTTGGTGAGGTGATCATAATGGTACCATCCCTTGGTACACTTTTTTTAGGGCAAAAAAACCCTCTTAGGGTTTGTATATGACCGGTCCTTCTACATGGGGATGAAAAGGATAGAAAGAAACTCCTAAGACTCCTACCAATGACATGGAATTTGGAACTTCAAATCCATTGATTTCTCAACTTCAAGATGACATAAAAGGCTTGGTGAGGTATGATGACTTTGTTGCAGTTCAGACTAATGTTTTAGGGATGTACAAAGAGATTAATGGGGTTTACAATCAATTAAATTAGATAACTACTTTATTGGCTACTCTTTCATCTCAGTTACAGTTTAAAAACTCTCCAATTCATCATTCAAGTCCTCTCAACACTAACTCTAATTCTAGTGTGAAATTGATGTTACCCAAAGTGGAGATGCATAAGTTTGATGGTAAGGATTCTCTCACTTAGATTACCCAACTTGAGAATTTATTTGATCTACATCAAACTCATAGTTCTCAAAAGGTGATCGTGGCATCTCTATATCTTGAACTTGAGTAGTTTATTTGGTATCACTAGTTATGTTCTCAAAAGAAAAATAATGGTGCTCTTGTTACATGGTCTATTTTCACTGATGAGTTATTGGCTCATTATCAGAATAATATCTCTGAGAACTATTTCAGCTAGTTAGACAAACTACAACAAATATAAAATGTGAAGGATTATATTCATCAGTTTCAAAATCTATCTTTACGGGTGGAAGACATCACTAAGGAAAATTTTATTGATCTATTTTTGGGTGGTCTCAAATATATCATCCAATCGGATGTTTGAATGTTTAACCCAACATCTGTATCAAAAAGCTATCCCACGGGCACACATGGTAGAGGAAAAAGAGATGGTCAAATAGAAAAACTTCACTACTGGTCATGATCACACCTTTCTAGTACCATCATATCCTCAACTCAACAAATTGAGAAGAAGTGAGCTAAAGGGTTGTGTTATGGTTGCGATAACAAATAAAGAAAAGACCATTGTTGTGCTGAAAAGAAGCTATTTTACATCAAAGGTGCCAATGGGGATGATGATGATGAGGAGGCACTTGGTGAGGATGAAGAAGGTCATGAGGAGTAATTTGAATACTCTCAGCCTACTATTTCCTGTCATGCCCTTTCAAGTATTAGTACTCTCAAAACTCTTAAGGTGATGGGTTTCCTAAAAAAATAGGTCACTGTTCTGATTGATTCTGGGAGCACACACAACTTCATCAACAATAAGTTGGTTGCTCATTTGAACTATTTTATTTATCCCACTCTAGAATTTCAAGTCATGATTTTAAATAGTGGTACTATTAGCTACTTAGAAAAATACCATAGTATTAAGCTGGCTATGGGAGACTACTTGTTAGATTTTTCTATGTTTTCTATTTCCATGGGGGAGCTGACATTTTTTTAGGAGTATAGTGGCTCACCACTTTGGGCACTATTGAGATGAATTTTTAGGAATTATTCATGCATTTTCATTCTAAGAGAAGGACATTTGAGCTAAGGGGATTAAGGGCTAAATCTCCACAACTTGTTAGCTCCCATCAAATGATAAATACTCTCTAAAAGGGTGCTAAAGGATTTGTAGCTTGCTTGTTTTCCATGGAAGTTCATCCAACTCAACCATCTACACCTGATCTAGAATAAGTGATTGATGCCCATTCAGTTATTTTTGGTGACATGATGAAAGGACTTCCACCTAGTTGCATGCATGATCATGCTATCAAACTTATTCTTGGTAGTATACCACCCAACATTAAGCCATATAGGTATCCCTATTCTTAGAAAAGTGAAATTAAAAAGATGGTACATGAAATATTGGATGTAGGAATCATTCGCCATAGTTAAAGCTAATATTATTCACCAATTGTCATAGTGTGAAAGAAAGATGACACTTGAAAGATGTGTCCTGACTACAGGGAACTCAAAAAGTACAATATCAAAGATAAATTTTCTATTTCTATCATTGATGATTTTCTAGATGAATTAAATAGTGCTCTCTATTTTACCAAGTTAGATCTACATTTTGGGTATCATCAAATCTAGATCCATGAAGAAGACATACCCAAAACTACTTTCAAGACTCATGAGGGCCATTATGAGTTTTTGGTTATGCCTTTTGGGATAACAAATGCACCATCTACCTTTCACAGTTTGATGAATACTATTTTAGGCCATTTTAGAGGAAATTTGTTATGGTATTTTTTGATGATATCCTCATTTAGAGTAAAAATTGGGAAGACCATTTGCACCATGTGAAATAGATACTCTCAATTTTGGAACAACATCAGTTGTATGCCAAACCTTTTAAATGTACTTTTGGATCTTGTGAGGTTGAATATTTGGATAATCTAGTTTCACATACATGAGTAAAAGTGGATCCTAAAAAAATCTAAGCAATGATGGACTAGCCGATTCCCAAGACACTCAAGCAACTAAGGGGATTTCTGGGGCTAACTGGTTACTATCGTAGGTTTGTCAAAAATTATGGTAGCATTGCATCTCCACTCACATATTTTTTGAATAAAGACTCCTTTCAGTGGAATCATATAGCTACCAGATCATTTGAATAATTAAAATTGGTGATGTGCACCACTCTAGTGTTGGCTACTCTTAATTTTTCTAAGACTTTTGTAGTTGAATGTGATGCATCTGGGTATGGTATGGGTGTTGTACTCATGCAAGAAGGTAGACCACTTGCATTTGAAAGTCATCAACTGAAGGGTAAAAATCAGCACAAGTTCATTTATGAGAAAGAAATGGTGGCCATTTTGCATGTAGTTAAATAATGAAGGCCTTATTTGATGGGTCGTCACTTTCAGGTAAAGGTTGATCATGATAGTTTCAAATATTTTTTGGAATAAAGGCTATCACTTGAAGAATAATAGAAATGCATAACTAAGATGTTAGGCCATGATTTTGAAATAGTTTACAAGAAAGGTAAGGACAATATAGTGGCATATGCACTATTCAGGAAGGATGAATTAATTGAGGCCTTACTATATGCTATGACCATTCTATAAGAAGATTGGCTAAAGGAAGCACAATCAGAATGGGACAAGGATAGTGCTACCCATGATTTGATTCAGAATCTTCAACATGGTTTGGGTGGATTTGAAAAATTCACATGGAAAGGTGATGAATTATGGTATAAAGATAGATTATACCTATGTAATAATTCTCTTCTTAAACAAAAAATCATTTAGGAACTTCATACAACTCATATTGGGGGTCATTCAAGATTTTTGAAAACCTATCATAGAATCAAGTAAGAATTTTTTTGGGAAGGAATCAAGGGTGATGTCTAAAAATATGTGGCTGAATGTATGCTCTATAAAAAAATAAAGGAGAAACCATCAAAACCCTAGGTCTTTTGCAACCTTTATCCATTTCGAGTCAATGTTGGGAAGAGGTGTCTATGGATTTCATTATAGGGTTATCGAGATCTGATGGTCAAAATGTTATCATGGTTATGGTAGATCATCTCAGTAAGTATGCTCATTTATGTTCTTTATCATAGCCATTTATTACTAGTACAATAGCTTTTGATTTTTTTAATATAGTTCAAAAATTGCATGGTACCCCTAAGATCATTGTCAGTGATTAAGATCCCATCTTCACTAGTAATTTTTAGACTGAGTTCTTTGCATGTTTGGGCACATAATTGGCTCATAGTTCATCCTACATCTCAAATCTGATGGAAAAACTAAGGTAGTCAACAAATGTTTGGAATGATATCTATGTTTTTTTGTTTCTGATAAATGGGATAAATGCATTCATTGGCTGCCACTTACTGAATGGTGGTATAATACTTCTATTCATAGTTCTTATAAAATGTCTACTTTTCTGGCACTATATGGATACCACCTACCATCCATCACTTTAACATTGAAGGTCCATCCTAAGGTTCATGCAGTTGAAGAACATATTTACCATCAACAGGAGGTCCTTGCCAGTTTATGTGAAAATTTAGCCATGGCCCATAATCACATGAAATAATAGGCATATCAACACAAGATTGAGAGGCACTTTGACATTGGTGATTGGGTTTTTGTTTGCTTATATCCATATAAGTAAATGTCTTTGAAGCAATAAAAAAAAGATAACAAGTTGTCCCCTAAGTATTATGGGCTTTATTAGATCTAGCAAAAAATTGGTAGTGTGGCCTACAAGTTAGAGTTTCCTTCCTCCACTTGCATACATCTAGTATTTCATGTATCATGCCTGAAGAAAGTCATTGGACACAAAGTGGCTACCAAAATTGAGTTACCAAAATTGGATGAGGAAGGAAGAGTTGTTCTTGATCCTGAAGTGATCCTTAAAATGCACACTAAGTAGTTGCAGTATCAAGTGATTAAGGAGCACATGATCAAATGGAAGAATCTACCCTATGAAGATGCTACTTGGGAGGATGAATATTTTGTGCAACAACATTCAAAGTTGACTCAACATTGAGGACAATGTTGCTTTCAAGGGGAGGGGTATTCTATGCCCTTAACCTTTAGCATGTTTTGGGATATGTGTAACCAACTTGTGGCTTACATACCTCTTTTATATTCTTGTTACATTTCTCTATGTTCTTAGTTAGGTCAACCTATAGAATAACCATGGTTAAGTAGACTATATATAGGAGGTAGTGGTTAGTCTTTGAGAATCATGTTAAGTATTCTACTCTTAGTGCATTATTGTGGAGGTTGCCCCTTAGAAGTGGCTTTGCTATATTATCCAGTATTTTGTTATACTATCAATTATTACTGTGTGATATCTCATATTTGCTTATTCTATGTGATATAAAATCATTATGTGTGAACATCTAATTAATTTCATTACAATGTGCAAGCTCCCAAAACAAGTCACCACTTTTTAAGACCTACAAATTCACTAAAAAAGCCTTCTATAGGGTTTCCAAAATTTCTCAATATAGGCGGTATCCAAAAACACCTTTGTAGATCCACTTGCATGTAAACATGAAAATTTGAAGCTCAACTATAACCCTTGAATAGATCTTCCCAAGTAGTAAGAATGGAGGTTTTCATCTCCAAAATCTTGACACTTCTTGAAATTTTTTGTCCTCAAGATGTGGTAATCAAGTTTGACATACTTGATCAAAGTTTATAAATTAATATTCAACATACCTTATAAATGAAAACTCAATTTATTTTTAGATCCCTTTTAGAAGATAACTCTTCCTCTTAAAACTTCAAAAAGATATACTTTATAATTTTCCACTTGACCCTTAAGCACACATGATGCTCAAAAGGGCCCCAACTTAAGTGGAACTCAAATTAGATTAATATTATTACTTTACATTTAGGTATTTTACAAATACTTTTATTTTAAAAATAATATTATTTTAACTTAAAAAATGGGAACATTACAAAAAGCAAAAATCTTTCATTCATCAAGCCTCTCGTTACACATTACTTGGACCCACACTTTATCATAAAAGATTTGATGGAACTCTGCTTCACTATTTAACTTAGACATAATTAGGATTAGAGTTGAGGGAAGTTCATGAAGGGTATTATGAGGCCCACACCAATGGGGCCATCCTTGGTAAAATGTTACTATGTACTGGTTACTATTGGCTAACTATGGAAGTCGATGCTGCTGCATATGTTAAAAAGTGTGTACAATGCCATAATCATGCTAATCTAATACATGCTCTAACCCAAAAACCCAAACCAATACTATGCCATGGATATTTTTAACATGGGGACTTGAGCTCATAGGAAATATTAATCTTACATCCTCAGATGGCCATACAAGTATCCTTATTGCCATCAAATATTTCACCAAGTGGGTGGAAGCCATTCCCCTAACTTACGTGACAAGTAAACAGATATCCAAGTTCATTTTAAATCACCTCATTTCCCCCTATTGTAGTCCCTCCAACCTTATATCTGATAATGGTGGTTCATTAAGAAATAAGGATGTCAAATCCCTTTGTGCTCAATACCATATTACTCAACATTTTTCCATTCCATACTTCCCATAAGGCAATGGCCAAACATATGCATCTAATAAGACCATTTTAAATATCCTCAAGAAGATTACCAATGATGTATGATTGTCACTTACAAATTTTTTGTGCCTTTTGAGATTTTGTACCAATTTCCACACTCCAACAGGAGCCACATCTTATTCCCTAGTCTATGACACTAAGGCCATCCTTCTTGTCAAGTTTGAATTGCCTTCTCTATGCATTTCACTGAAGCATATCATTGATGATGAAGATTATAGGGTAACTTGCTTACATGATCTATATTTATTGGAATAAAAATGAATGGCAACCTTGAATAGTCTCCAAACATATCAAAATCAGTTGTGCAATCAATACAATAGGTGTGTATGACACACAAAATTTGAGTTTTGTGATCTTGTACTCAAAGAAAATAAGGAAAACACCAATGTTGAGCATAAGAAAAAGGGTAAATTTAAACCTAACTAGTTAGGACCCTATGTTATTATTGCTAACTATGGTTCTAGGGCATACAAGTTGGCTACACTAGAAGGAGAACTTAATGAACCAATGAACATAATACATCTCAAACACTTTTTTTCTTGAATGATCTAAAATATTGTCTATAAGGGTTACTTACTTCGTGTCATCCCATATCCTAAATATTACCATGCCATGTTACTTTCCTACCATACCTTTCTTGTTTACCTCAATTTATTTCTTCTCTCCCATTACCCCTTTTGATTTTGGTTCTGATCCTTTGGTATTTTAGGCAACTTCAGTGGTTAGATTCAGATGTAGTTTTAATAGATGATTCAATCTTGGGACTATTGAATACATTCTTTAAATGGTAGTATCTTCGAGCATTTTGATAGTGATCCTAGAAATTGCATCCTTCATTTTGGCAGTATCTTTATACCTTGTCACACCATTTATTTATACTTGTGTCATTTGCCTATTCACAAGCTTATTGTTACTTAGTTAGATTCCTCACTATAGGATAAACTATAGTGGCTTGAGGTCCATTTGGACTATGTAGGAAATGCTTAGTGTTTTTTTTGAGGTTAGCTTGACCACCCTTTTTTTTATGTTATCATCATTTTACGAGTAACTTAAGCCAACACTTGCCATTTTTCAAGCAACTCTAAGCCAATTCTCACCATTTTGTGAACAACCTAAGCCAACACTCTCATTGTTTTGTGAGCAACCTTAAGTTGATTCTCTCACCATTTTGTGAGTAACCTAAGCCAATGCTCTCACCATTTTGTGAGCAACCTAAGCTGATGCTCTCTCCATTTTGTGAGCAACCTAAGCTCAGGCTCTTACCATTTTATGAGCAACCCTAAGCCAATGTTCTCATCACTTTATGAGTAACCTAAATCAATGCTTTCACCATTTTGTGAGTAACCTAAGCTAATGCTCTCATCATTTTATAAGAAACCTTAAGACAAAGCTCACTTTATTTTGTGAGTAACCTAAGTCAAACACTCTTACTATTTTGTGAGTTAACTGATTCTGTATCTCTTAATAATCCATTGCATCGAGATGTCAAAAATTATAAAAATTAAAAAATCTAAAAAATAACCTAAAAATCAAAAAGTTTATAAAAATGTTTAAAATCTCCTAAGAGATATTAAGCCACAAAATTTTTGTTTGCTTTGTCATCTTGTTCACCAGTGGTTTTACCTCTATTCTAGTGGCACATTTTATCATGTTTACTAAGTGGGAACCTATTATCCAATCATGATTATTTCTATTTTTTGATTGTACTCGCTCCCATTTTTGGGAGAACTACACTGACTCGAGGTTTGCATGACCAATATCATTGATTGAGCTCATATGCCAATTTCATTGACCATTCATTGATATCAATTTGTCTCAAAATGCTCTTACCATTTTTTGATTTTAGCCTTTTCTTTTTTTCTCTATAATCAATCTGTTTTCTTTATCATCATTTTTTCTTGTCTTCCAAAATCTTGGGAGAACTACATTTGGCTTGAAGTCCATGTTGGCCTTGGTGTCCACTATATAGGCAGTGTCCACATGCCTAGGACCTTTAAAGTAAATTTGGTCACCCCTTCCTTATTATTATATTATCCATTTCCATTTTTGTAGCATCATACTTGTGTCATTGTTCCCTATAGCCTAGGGGCAATCTTCTACCAAGTGAAACATTTCTCTTACATATGCACAAACAACTTCATTAAGTAGTTTTAGTTCACTGCTTTTCTATATTTTATTGTTTGTTGCATTCACTTTAGATTAGTTTTTTTGTTGCATTTGCCATAGAATTTACCTTATATTAAATTATTTATTGCATTGTGCTATAGGTAGTTTCTTCATTTTATCACCCTTTAGTTAGGTGATTTATATTTGTTTTGAGTGTTGTGTGTCTAAGGAAAATTAGTTTATGCTTGAGTCTTACTTATACTTGGGCTTGAGTTGTTTACTTTTTGAATTTAGATTGTGTTATTTTCCTCTCTTCTCCTTTGTTGATGTAGGTTTATTACATTATGTTTGCACTTAAGTCTTGATTGGTTATATCTTGTACTTGAGTTGTGAGCATTTGTATTTACTCCTACACTTAGTTTATTACATCATATTTAGCCTTGGGATTTGATTGATCATATCTTATGCCTAATTTGTTAATACTTGTATTTAAATTAAGTTTTTCCATGCTTAGGACATAGATTGTTATTATGGTTTATTTATAACTATGATGCATAATGTTCCATGCTACAACAAAAATCAAGCCATAGATATATCCAACAGTGGTGCAAAAAATAATTCTCCTTGTTCACAATAAGCATACCCAAGCAATCCCAACCTACAATAACCAAATCATAATGACTATACTATGTGCTCATGAGGACGTGAATCTCCAAATAAGAATATATTATAGATCATACACATGAGTAGATAAATACATTCCAATATCTCATATACATGACATACCCATGGTAAATGAAGAAGCATACATCACATTTGTTATAATATACAAGTTTGAATGAAAAATAAACATCAACATTTCAAATTAATCACATGCTAGTTAGGACGTGCATCTCTATACTAGTAGGTCCCCCCTCAACTCGTACCATTCTTCTATGCCAGATCATTGCTAATCCATGTTATGGGTTATTTATTTGAGCTCCCTTTGCCAAATTTCCTTGTCAAGGAAAATTATTTTGACCAATCAATTTTATTAAATGATCAATCTGCCCTAAAGGGGCAAATCACTGTGCTAATGATTAAAACTGCCTTGTTGGGCACATCATTATTTAGACCTCTATTACCATTAGACCATGTCATTTTACTCTTTTCTAGGGCCCATTTGATGACACCATTTTTCACCTACTCCCTCGAGGGGCATCTAGGGCTCATCAATCACCTTTTAGAGCATCAACCTGTGCTTGTTAGCTCATAGCAACCTATGATTGTTAACACATCATTTTTCAATCATTAGAAATTTTCTTCTCAACAAATTTTTCATTATTTGAAAATATGTTATTGTGCCTATGTCTTGCAACACCTTCTCAAATAGGGGAAAAATGTAGACACTCTTTTTTGGCCACTTATATGTCTAAATGGACATCAAATCAATTTCTAGTAAATAATGCAAATTAAACCTAAAAATCACTAAAACACCCAAATTTATCTATAAACCTAGTGTTCAGCCTCTGAATCATGTTAATACATCCCTATTTAGTGTAATAAACTAGTCATAACAATAAATTCTCACTAATTCATCCCTAGTCAAATTGTGACCTAACAAATAATCAATTTTGATCAAGTGTGAAGGACAACCATGTCAAAATTTAGAAATGGAAATCAACCTAATCAAAATTTCTCAAATGATTAAATCCAATTAAATGGTTAGTTAAAACATTCATGGTTAATTAGTAAATTTCTAAAAAGAGAAATTTACAAAATTTATCTAAAAGATGACATCATGCATGGCATAGGTTAGAAGTGGTTAAACACTCAAAATTTAATGCAAACAAATATCAATTTGTTCAAACCATGTCTCATAAGTGCAAAATTAATTGCCTCATTTATAGCCTTGGGCCTTCAAAATTAAATTGATTTATGGCCACACATCTTGATCTCAAGATGGATGGTCACAAATCAATCTTCTCAATTTTGAAAACCTAAAAATAGAATGCTCCTCATACAACTTCATCAATATTTCTAAGCCAAATATACTATACATAAATCCATGGATAAAGTTTCACAATCAACACATGCTATAGCCAAATTCCAAGGTGAACAAGGAGAGATGATGCATATGCACCATTGACGAAGAATCTTGTCTACAAAACCAAGCACAATCCCCCCTAGGCCAACTTGTAATTTCAATAAGGAAGATAAAGAGTGTTGTTCTTGCCTTTACATTATTTGTTATTTGTTCCACCGAGTATCTAGGCTTGGAATGCTAGTATTAGATGTGTTTATCATTTTTTTCCACTATACTAATGCTTAGACTAACAATGTCCTTGGATTCTTGATTATAACTATGATATTAGTTGTTCATTTTTGTTGAGTATGGTGATTCCTCGATGGTGGTTGCTCCCAAACATCACACCTATTGATAGAGAATAATATTTATGTGAGATGGAGATTCTGGACTGGGTATGTATTTCTATTGGTGTCCATTATGGTTAATCCAATTATTATTTTACAATATTTTATTGTTGATAATGGATAAGACTATTCATTTCTCTATGCCTTATTCTTTGTGTAATGTGATGATTCTTTACTACATGTTTTTCATTTAGTGGTTTTGGTATTTATTTTTAAGATCCCCAAATAAGCTCTTAAGCCACAAAAATGAGATTAGCTAGTTTCTGTCCCAAAAACTTAGAAAACATAGCGAAGAGATCTTGCCCAAACCCTTACCAAATAGCTCCAAAAATGCAATAATGCTTAATCAAATGAACGTATGACTTATGTAACTTTTTGTGGGAAATATGGTGGATATAACTTGATAGGAATAGGTGACAAATTTCTAATTATATAAGTGCAGGTATAGCCAATTCAATTTTAGGAATTAATTCAAGATCCTTCTTCATAAGAGGCCAAAAACCCTCAATGGTAACCACCCTTTGCAAGGCTAATTTCAATCTCCACAACACTTGATCAAACCCTCACCTAAATCATTGTTCCTCAAGAAAAATATAGAAATAAATTATAAAATAATATCACTAAATTTATTCAACAAAAATGTCTTCAAACCCTTGTAGATCAACTTACTTTCTTTGGAAAAATAATAGATTTAAATCAGAATATAATAAAATGATATTCTATACCAAAATTGGTTTCCCACCTCTCCAAATAGAATCACCAATGCCAAGATATAAGAGGAATATTTTATTTAAATCTGAGACCCTTCAAGAAACCCTCAAATATCATAAAAATTACTTTAGCTGGTTCACCACCCTAGAGAAAAATATATAAATATTTTCCATCACTATTTACTCTCAAAACACAAGGATCATTCACTCCCAATGGATCACTCTACCTAGAAAAATTAGACAACAATACTAAAAACCTAGGAGAGAGTTTTAATCCATTAAATCCTCCAAATTGTAGACTTTCCCAACCCTTGAGTGGTTCACTCTATGCATAGGTATCCCTCTTTGATCTCACTCTCATTCACCACTCTTCGAGACTATGAACCCTTCCTTTTTGCTTAATTTTTGTCCTACAAATTGATTTGTTACATCTGCAATATTATCTTATTAAATTCAATTGATTCTTCAAAATAGATTAACGAGATTCCCTTTAATAGGTGGTGTCGATAAACACCATTTTATAGAGCCTCATAACTCTTGGAGGGTAAGATTCTCCAAGAAATTATGCCAAAGATGATCAAGCTTGACATACTTGACTTCTCTCCAAAATAACATATGCACACATAATCTTCAATTGAGCCCTCATGCTCCTTAAATAGCCTCTTCAAGTGTAGTGCTCCACATGAGAAAGAGAGGGTTAATTTCAAAAAACAACTTAAGTCTTAATAGTTTAAGACTCATAATATCCCCTACTTAAATGAAATAACATAAAGTAATTTTCCTTCACAACATAACTTAAAATTATAATCATAAAGTACCTTTCTTTTTAAATCATTCATTCACAAGGGGTTAATGATTTCCCTATCCTTATTTTACCCTTAGTTATGGGAACCAACATGAACTAAGGGTCCTTTGAGATTTTATAGATAATTTGGGGACATTACATTATTCTATTGTGGATGGGTTTGGTATCTAAATTTATTATGTTGGACTCTTGTTTATGAGAAAAATATTTCTAGTTGCATTTGTATAATGAAAACATCAGATAAATATCCTACCTTTTTGAATTAATGTAATTTTATGGAAACAAGGGTTCTCAAGAGAAAGTACGATCCATTTAAATTTGACAAATCCTATGCTTTGTCCCTTATATTTTTGCATATGTTATGTTCTTTCTAAGATTAAAAAACAATATTGCATGCTATTTAGTAAATTCATATTGAAAATGGGATTGATTTTATCCTTGTAAAGGTAAAAACCAAGATAAAACATTTTCATTATTTTTTTTCTAGTCATTGGTTAAAGTTAGCATTATTCTTCCTATTGTAAATACTAGTAAGATAGTTTCAAGGTTATAGAACTAAAGTACTTGTTACTATCATTTTGAATGTTGTTTTAGGTTGCCACCAATCATTTGGATCCCAATAAGCATCTAGGCATTGATCTTTCTACCATTCAGCTTCATCTTCTGCATTTGAAAGATTATGCTATTTATTACATCGACACTAAATAAACTTCATAAGTGCTTTCATAACTTGCTTTATGTTCATTTTGAGCATACACTAGGATTCTTGTCCCTTGTATTTAGATATGTATGACACCTATATCAAAAATTTAGGTTATTATTATTTTGAGATGACATTTTTATTTTATCAAAGTGTTATTGTTGAGTAAAATGTCATTTCCCCTTTTAAGAATTAAACCAATCAGAAGACCTATAGCCTATTCCTTATTTTCCATAGGCTAAGGGATAAAGTTAGGGAAATAATTTAATAACAATGTTTTAATTTGTTCTAAGTCAATTTATTTTATATAACATGAAAAAATGACACTTATGTATTATTTTAAAGGGGGCCAAAAAGTAATATTCATTAAGTGGGCCAAAAAATAATATTTATCTAAAAATGTTTTAAACACTTTTAGGGTTAGGGAAACTAGTAAAATATAACTTATAAAAGGAAGGCTAGGCTCAAAAGGATTCATTATCCATTCATTATTATTGATATCAAAACCCTGTCCCAAAGTTTGAGCTTTTGTGTTCAACTTATCCATTTGAGGATGAAAACCTTCTGGTGTACAAGTTCTGAGGATGAAAACCCTGATATCCTTTGAGGTGATTCCATTTAGGGATCATAAGTGTGCTAAAATATTAGACTTATTTCATAACCAATATGCTATAGTGATCCATATTATCGTTATAGTAATCTATACCCTATAGTCAACTGTATTTATGATTGTTGTAAGCCTCTTTGGTTCTTGAAGTCATCGATTTGATATTATAAAGTGATATGGGAATTATATACAATAACTCTATGTTCAAACACCATGGTTTCATCTTAAAGTAGTAAAGTCTTCATATTATAGGTCATGATATGTATTTTTTGTTATGGACATTGACATACATGCTCTTCCAACATAGGGTCCATATTATGGACTTTGGTGAAAGCTGTTCATAGTTTCTAGTAATTGCCAATTTGGAGGTCATTGTAGTACATGTTTCCAGTTACTAAATGACATTGTCATACTGAGGGTTAACACTAACAAGGTTCATTTGATATATTACAATTTTTGTTCAATTTACCAATAAGGGTTTTGCTATAATACCATTGTTTCAATTTATATTTAAACATCAAAACTTTGTTTGCATACAACTCATATTCAATAAATATTTCAATTGGGGTTTTAGTATAGGTATTGCATGTTGGTTGTTGTAGTATTTGTTTGATATATAGTTGAAAAGGAATCATAGTAAATTCCATAATTCATAAAATTACCTATAAAGGGACATTACATAAAACTTGTTCTCTAATGATTTAAAACTTTTCAATTGCCAATGAAGCATTTGAAGATTTTGCATGTAAAATCCCCTCTTATATTGCATGATATTTTTATGAATTATTTTTCTAGTTTAACAAGTGAACATTTTGTCAAACAATTACCATAATATTGCTAGTTTTTTGATTCATGAGTTTTCTCAGATTTTTAGATTTCATGCTTATAAGGAATTAAGTTTGATATTCAATGATACCATACATAAGGGAATGCACTATTTAAACACCAAATAGATATGGTTGTTCATTACAAAATATTATAGTGCTGAAGTAAACAATATTCAAATAAATACATTTTCTCAGACCTAGAAATTAGCAATACATTAGATGCCTATCAAATTTGCACTCCATAGTAGAAACCATGACTATCTCCCATAAATGAAGCTGATGCACCCCTAATACTAAAATGAATCCCTTTGAAATTCCATGACCTTGAAATAATATATAGCATGAGGTATGAATGGTGATGGAGATAGAATGAAACTACACTCTCCATCAGTAATTATGACCCCTAACATGTACCCATGACAAAAAATAATGCTGGTGTACCACCTTGGGAATAAAATACCAGACGACTAGGAATATATGCAATAAATAATCCCTTATAATCCAAACACCTAGTTTGAAATATGACATTTGCTATATTTGCCCAACACTATGTTCAACCCTGTAAACCACCCAACCTGAATATATCTTAACCTCCAAATGTAAGTAATAATAATGTTAACCATCAAATTTATCTCCAAGGGAGACCTACAAATTTGGCAATGTCATACACCTATGAAAGATCTATATGATCTCTCCAACTTGACCAGCTAGGGTGGATTAGTCTCACAACCAAACCTAATTGCCGTAGGGTTTCTATCCCAGAGCCAAGAACTTAGAAAAACTCTTCAAATCACTAATAGAGAAAAATAATCAAGCATATAAAAATGAGCTCTAATCTCCCCTTTATATATGACTTGTACTTTTCCCTCCAACTCTCCACAAGCTTCTATTTAAAATTCACTTTTAATTCAAACTCTCATTTTACTCTGAAAAAGATCTTTTTATTAAAATAATAATAATTTTACATGTAATGTCCCCATTTAAAACATCCATTATTTAAAACATTTCATTCCAGTTTTGATGAGCTATAATACTAAGGTGCCTTTTAAATAATATCTAGTAACCTTAGTAAATTAATTAAAATAAAGCCATTAATATATTTATTTTATGAAAGCTATCAAAATACATCAGAATTGAAAACTAACTACACTAGAGTGATCCCAATGAAGAATAATGATAAACAGAGCCAACTGGGTGACTTTTTATAAATATAAGCCTTCTCCAAGATTTTTGGAGAGCACGCTAGAAGCCAAAAATCACATTGAGAAGCATTAAATAACTTCTCTAACTATCTAATCTCATTGGTAACATCAAATTACCCCTATGATCAAGCTAACACAAACCCAGAAAGCCATCTCTAATTGCAAAGCAATGGAACCTAAAAATGGGGACATTACACTGCAACATTGTTGTTTATATCAATCTAAAGTATGATTTCACTACTAAATCTTTCGCTTTTCATAAGCAAATTGTATGGAATAAATGTTTGTGGGGAGGGAGGAAAGTATGAGACTTTGAACTCTTGATTGTCTGCTTTTCAAGGTAAGATGTCTGCCTTGTTGCGGTAATATTGTTCTCCTTTCGAGATTTTTTTCAAAATTATGGTTTGTTATTCTTTGTTTAAATTGAAATTTGATTGATTGGCATCTTTTTCCAAAAATCAATTTATTATATTTGAATGTTTATCGTAAATACTACCATGAATAACCAACAAATAGTAATATCTGGAAGTAGACATTTTTATAAAATTCTAAATAATTTTCTTAGTTTTGGAACCATGCCAGCAACAAGTGTGGTCCAAATCTAAAGCACAATTATTTTTTCTAGGAATAAATTATTACTAGAAAGGGATTTAATATTTGGAAATAAATCAACCAAACTCAACTAAGAGATTTTAATGTGTTTAAAGTGGTTATCAAGTAGTGAACATGTATTACTATAGTGCATGCTTTTGTTATTGTGAGTGTGCATGGTGTATGTAGTTATATACTTTCACATGAACTGTACACTATTCTATTATAATTTATGTCTCACGCTACATGATCTATCGTAAGCTTATCTAGTTTTATTTTATATTATGCATTGCTTCAGTCATGATGTATGTATATGGTGCCTTATGGGTATAAATATAATATAACTTTTTTCAAACATTGAAATTGTCATTATATAAGAGAGACTTTATACTGGTTATTATGCTTATGTAATGCACATTTTATGTACTAAATATTGTGATGTCAACTTGAGGCCTAAGTTATAATTATTACTTAGGTTGGATTGAGGCAATTATTGTAATAAATGTTGTATATAAGGAATCAAGATGAATCAGATAAATCCAAGAAGGGAGTTTCTCATTTTAAGGCACAATTTCATTTATGACATTGGGCTTATCAATATAAATCCATTTAAGGCCTAAATGACGAAACTAAACTATAGTCTTGATTGATATATGTAAGTAGTATTTTAACACACATGCATACATGTGCACACACCCATACAAATCCACACATGCACACATGCACACACTTGTGCCCACTCAAACTTACCAAACATATCTCATAATTTTCCAAATATATCTAGATAGAATCTACATAAGCTTCTCAAACATATCTCATCTACCTTGTCTCATAGCCATACGAGAAGGGATTTCCAAAGTAAAAAGGATTATAGCTTAAAGGATAGGGTTAAATCTTAGTTGTTTTTGGTTCTCTATGGCCAATTTAGTTATCTTTGCTAATAGACAAAGTAGGTGATAATTGCCTAGTTAATTTACACACGAGGGGAAATACATTTCTAGTTGAATGTTTTTTTACCTAGTGCAATCGGTAATAAAGCAATATACATTACAGTGGCTTGTCTGACAGATGTTGTCTTTATTATCATCATATAGTCTTTACAAATTATTTGTTTCTTTGTAATCAGTTAAACTAGTTTGTGGTCTATCCATAATTTACATTTGCTTCCACATGTGATTAGAATTCAGATCTTGCTTTCCCATTTTTATTTTTATTTCATAGTTTTATGTTTCTAGTATATCTCATATTGTAAGGACATTTAATGAAGAAGCTGATTGCATGGTAAATTTGATTTTTAATTAATTATATTAAAATATTTGTGCTTTCCAATTGCTACATGATTATGGCATCTTAGAATAAAAGAGAGTAACCATGGGTTCAAAAGTAGAAGGGAAGAGATCTAAACAATTTGCAACATGTGTTAATGTAAAGTGTCATATCCCTCTTTTGATAGGGACATCTTGGAAGACCCTTAGTCTTAACTTATTCCCAAGGGTTAAGGGACATGCATTAAAGGAGAAAAGTATTGAATGTTTTGATTAAATATATGTAAAAAGTACCTTTTTGGTAAGTTACTTTATATTTATTATTTCACTTAAAGAGGGGATCTTTAAGGGTCAATAAGGCTTAAGTGATTTTAAGAAAAGATCATAAGGAAAGGTCTTTTAAATAACATTTTTTAAGTTAGCCTCCCTTCCTCTTTTGGGCACCACATTTGGAGGGCTACAAAAGTAAAAGAGGAATCATTTGGAGAGGTTATGACTTTTTGGATAATTATTTTTCTGAAATCTAAGCACAAAAATCTTGGCTTGTACTTGGAGGATGAAAACCCTTCAAGGAAGCTAGAACAAGGATGAAAACCTTTGATTTTAGTTAGGATAAATTCATAAGGAGGCTATCAAGAGATTCAATTATAGAATTAAGGTGTTTTCAACACCAAATTGATCAATTGTAGGTAGGTGAACCACTTGTGAGTTAGGTGAGTGGACTAGAGGGTTATGTTGGGGTAATGATCATCTTTTTTGAGGGCCGTGAACAATTAGAAGGGAAATGAGCAAGTTATGGAGGCTGGAGATCCACTTGGGGGCCATTTGGAGGTGGTTTGAGGGTGTGGATCAACCACACTAATATTTTAATTTTTTTTTGATAAATTTTCAACACTATACTTCACCAAAAAAATCAAGTTTTTGGTTGGTTATTTGGTAAATAATTTATTATATTTTCTACTATTTTTGGGAGCATGAAATAATATGTTTTGGAGCTATTATCAAGCATCTACAATAGTATATTATTTTAGCTTACTATGGTTTAAGGAAAATCAGAGTTGTAAATATATTTATGCAATTTATTGAGGATTTGATACGATTTGTGGTATAGGAAACATCTATAATTTTCAAATTAAATTTGCAGCCAAGGAAGCCTAAGGTTTGAAGAATAAAATCTGATTTTGAAGGGATATACTTTCATATTTTGAGCAACTACTAATGATTGGGGTTTGGCATATTTTTAAGCTAATTTAAAGTATATTTGAGGGGTTGTTGGAAGCTAGGGTTTTCTACAATTAAATCAATTTTTTTCCATATTTATTTAGGGTTTCTAAATATTTTTAATATTCAACTAATCATCCATTTTGGGACATTACATAAAGTATGCATTGAATATGATGGCATGGCTATGTAAGAATAAGATGTCCTCATTATATATGTGAATGAAATTGAAAACCATGTGGGAGATGAAAAAGATATATAGAGGAATGATTGTACACCCTCATCTGATCCAATATACACTTATCAAAGTGTGTAACGTGCATGTATGCAACATATAATACACAAAGGAAAGATTTTGGATGAATAATATTGTTGTGGAAATTAAAGTTGAGTGTAATATCAAAAAAATGGATGTATTAAGTCTCTATTTTTGCTCAATTTTTTACTTGACTGTGAAAAATGCTATCGGATAAGACTAACTAGCTCAGGACAATATTGGTAGTCGATGTTGACTATTTACGGTGGATACTATCTTTAATAGAAAATTGGAATTTACACTATTCAAAATGTGAAAACATGTTAATTGAAAAATGATGGTAGTACATGTCACTATGTTGGATTGTTCAGATATGGAAAGTGAAAAAGATGAGCCAAGAGGCCAAAAATGACACAATGTCAAGGGCTAGAAGATTGGTCAAATCAATCGCATGTATAAGAAGTAAAAGAATAACATAATGAAGCAATCACGATGGTTTGTATAATCAATTTTTGAGTGGTGAACTAATCCAAGTAATTACTCCATCTAGTTGGAAGTAATAAATGTGCATAATATGGATCCTTATGAGTAATTGAATTTTATGTTAAGCCACCAATTGAGGTGGGATGCTGATATGTAGATATTCTATCAATTATGTCATAACTACCAATTATAATACCATATTAATCCTACATATTAGACATGTCCTTCCAATCATCATTTACATAATCATAATTATGATCATAATCATCCTCTTGACCATGAAATTGTGGTATGCCACTCTTATCATCTTGTGTATCTATATATATAAAACAAACTACACCATATATTGGAGTTATCTTATTGAAATGTTGTTGCTTTTGAGTATGTTCGTCATTGTCAAAATCTTGTATTTCATTATGAACTATAGAAAAATCATGTATCATTGCTTGAATAGTTGGAAGGGAAGTAGTTTTTTATTTGACCTCTTGACTTGAAGATGTAACAATATCTTTGGCCTTATCTTTTTCTCTATGCATGAAATAGGTATAATATTTAAATCCTTATAATCCATGTGTACCATTAGTATTTCTAAGAAAATGTTGCTTTTGAAATTAATTTGTGAGAAACCCTTTCATAAAGGTGATTTCTTGCTTACTTTGAGTTTGTTTTTGCAACTTCTATTTTTACTCTTTTAGTAACTTCTCTTTTTTGAGTTGTTCCCTTTGTAACTATTGTATTTGTAGCGTTACTTTTACATCTTGTTCCTTTTGTAACCTTTCTTTCTCTAAATTGCCTTTTAAAGCTTTTCTTTCTCTAATGTTTCCATTTGTAATTTTTCTTGTTATGAATTTTCATTTTGTAACCTTTCTTTTTCTAAATTTGCCATTTATAACCTTTCTTGTTTTGAATTTTGAATTTGTTTTTCTTGTACTTATTCCTTAGGAGATGAAATCATAGTTTGAATAGGTTGCTCGATTGATTTATCTATTATAAGATCATCGATATCAATGATACTTAGTATTTTGTTCTTCAAAGCCCAATAACTATCTGTATGATGCCCATACATTCTATGATATGCATAATAGTATTTTGATCCTCTTCGAGGATGCATAGGAGGTAATGTGATCAACTTGATTTAAATCATTTATCTTATAATATCACTTGGAATCTTATTAGCCCTTTGTATACTTTTTAAATCAGTAGTTGTAGATGTATGTTGCTTTTGAATTCATATTTGAGATGATATTTTTTATTTACAAAATAAATGGATGAAGATGTAGATGTATAATAAACACTAACACGCTCTGGATTCTATTTATGTGATCTTATTTTCAAGTGAGGTGATCCTTGGACTGAAATATTAATTTTGATTTTGTAACTTTTTTATGATCTTTTTCATAGTGACTATTTGATCTTGAAGGCGTTCACAAACACTAGCCTTGGGTACTTTTGATTTAAAATGCATACAAACACCATCAAGAGGGTTTGGGGGAGGTGGAGAGGGTTAAGGAAAGAGATGTAGTTTCCTACGTTTTTGGGTGTTAACAATATGGAATTTGGAATCCAATATAAGCCATGGATGAATAATGGGAGGGGATAGTAGCTATTATAACCTTGAGGTCTAGGAGGAGCAATGAAAGGAATCATGTGTGCGCTTTGTTGTCTAGTAGTAATTAGTAAGAGATCCGATTGAATGTTGAAACAATGAGAATTGAGTAATATTTGAGATTGTGGAGTAAACCTTATAGCATCCTAAATGTATGCTTGATCTTGTTCCCATGTCATATTTGATTTTACAAAAAATTGTATTAATGGAACTTGTATCTTAGCATGTAATTTTATTCATTTTATTACATGGATGGTAATGATTAAACTAGTATGATCATCCATGATAGCCATATATTCTTTGCAAATTGAGAATAAAGTAATAAAAATTGAAATTTTAGGTCCTAAAAAAGGATTTTTTGTGTGTATAGAAATTAGTAAATTCCCTTAAAATCCAAGGTCAAAATGCGTTTTTAGTGTCAAAAATCAAATTTAAGGTCAAAAGAAAGTGTTTTCAGTGTCGGCTATTAAATCTAAGGTTGAAAACAAATTATTTTAGTATTAGATATTAGATCTAAGGTCAAAACAAATTTCCTTTGGTGTCAGATGTTTAGTAATTTATCTAAACCCTAGGACAATTTTTTTGAAGCAATGCTCAAATAAAATATATGAGTTCATCAATATATTTTATTAAAATTTGGAATTAATTAGTGTATTAATTATAATTAATATAAAATGAATATAAAGATAAGAAATGCTATAAAATAACTTGCAACTAGCATAATAAAAGCAAAGTACTAAAATAGGCAAAGCACACATGAATGAAAGAAGGTTAACTATAAACAACACAAGGACTGATATATTTTATGTTTTTAACCTAACTATGTGATTGACTAACTGCTAAAAATCATAAACTTAGACTAATCCCACATATGCAACTAGAACTATGATTATAACTAATTATGGTCAGGATCGTTAGAAATGGGGAAAGATCATTAGAAAGGGGCAAGGATCAACCAATACTATTGTCCTCTATTGGTTGATTCCAAAGGCATAAGATAGACACTTAGAAAGGGATAGGTACATATAGATTCTTAAGATATAATAAGGTGGTGAAATAGGTCCAGATTAAGTGCTAAAGTCAATTAAAGTGAAAGTGGGCCAAAATTGATATTATCAAATATTTATGACCAAATTTGAGTGACTATAGTTTGACAACTATGACATCAACATTAGAAGCCCAATTTGAAATTTTTAGGGTGATGTCATTTTGACATAGATGATGTCAATATCTCTCTTTTGTAGTGTAGTATCAATATTTTAGGTTTTCAATGAATTACAATGTTTGAGAAATCTTGATGGGAAGAGTTTGATTTTAAAGTTGATTTCACTTTGCTTTTTGAGAAATAGAAGTAGCACAAGATACTTCATGATGGAATATTTTTAAATAACCATTATGGGATTGACATTTCTGATAATAGAGTGACAACATTGTGGAATAATTTGCCAATCACCCTTTAGTTCCTAAGTGTTAGCATGGATGTTGATTAGTCTAATGTAATGTACCCCCTTTTGGCATAGTTTGTTTTTAGAGTCCTTAGCTTTGTTGTTCCCACAAAGCTAAGGGAAGGACGAAAATGGAACATGGAGGGGGGAGGGTAATCTATGAACAAGATAGGTAAAAATACTTAAGTGTTCTAATTTTTAGTTGAGAAAGGTACTTTTTATTTTATGTTCACTTAAGTTGGGGTCATGGGAGCCTAAACTCTCAATAAGGTGAGCTTAAAAAAAGATAAAGTGTTTATGTTTGAAAGCTTACAACCCTCCAAATTGGGTGCCACCCTTGGAGGTTGGTTATAAAAGCAAAAAAGAAATTTTGTGGATGTTTATGTTGAATATTGATTTGGATATTTGGATCAAATATGTCAAGCCTGATTTCCACCTCTTGAGGACAAAAACCTTTAAGAAGTGTCAAAGGTTTGGGGATAAATCTATTCAAGAATTGTAATTTGAGCTTTAAAATTATATGTGTACATGCAAGTGGATCTACAAAGGTGTTTTTAGACACCACCTTCATTGAAAAAATATTACAAACCCTATCAAAAGTTAGTTTTTGATAATTTCATAGGTTTTGGAGAAGGGCAAATCATCTTGAGAGATTTTTCATGGTAAAAAAGATCATGCCAAGGTATGGTGACTTGCATAGGTGGTTGGGTGAGCCACTTAGAGGGGTCGTTGGAGCCAAGGAAGGTTGTATATTATTTTATTGAATTTTCCAGCTAGGGTGACTTGATTGGAGAGAAAATTTTTAAGGACTTGCAGTTGATTGTGAGTGCTTTCAAAAGTATAAAATATATTAATTTTTTAGGTTGGATGACTTACCCTAGGAGTCATTTGGAGGCTATTTGGTGGAATTTTAGTGAGTAAAATAATCTAATTTTATTTCCTAAGTTTTTGAGGTAGGGTGAACTAGTTGGGAAGGAATTTGAGTATCTTCAGAGGGTTTTTAGACTCCATTTGACAAGGTATAATTATTATACTATTTTTTATTTTTATGGTAATTTATCATAAGAGTTTGAAATAAATTGAAAGGGAAAGACTAGGGTTTCATTCTAAAAATTTTGCCACTATTTTCTAAGTAGGGTGATTCAATCGTGGAGGATTTTCTGAGGATTGTTGGGTGCTTTTAGATCCTAAATAGTGGACAAATAATATTGTAATTATTTGCATATTTTTGAAATAATTTTTGAGGACTTTTACATCCTCTTGAGAGCAAATTCTTGGTTAAAATTTTGATTTACTCATACAATAATTTTTTGCACTTTGGTGACTTGCATTGAAGGGTTTTGAAGGTCATTAGAAGGGCTAACTTGGAGATATTTCATTTTGAAATATTTCTATAATTTTTCATTACTATGGGTGAATTTTTCAAGGGTTTGAAGGTCGAATTGGCAAGGGAAAAAGAGCTATACTTTTAGAAGAAAAAAAAATATTGCAAGGGTATTTTCCAATAGTACATCCCCATTTCTCTCACCAAAGCAGGTATTTATTACATAAACCTAATAAGGGTTTATGTATGACATTTAATATAGATTATAGGTTAAATTCAGTGGAGAAATACCACATTAGTGGTGGAATTGATTGTGTAATATTGATGCCTAGGGTTTTTTCCTATTTGTGGTGTTTTTGAGCATCTTAATTCAACTAAGGTTTGCCAATTAAATTTTTTAGAATTTAGTTTTGTTTGGGTTGGTTAAGGGTTTGTTGAAAAACCCCCTTTTTTATCATGGTCCTAATTTGGTGACATTAAATCTAGAGGGAGGGGGTGGATTAGGCATTAAAATAGTAATTTAATCTGACTAGACTTAATATCATGGAAAGAAGGAAGTTATTGAAAGCCCAAAAATGACCTAAAGGAGGTTAATGGGACACAAATAGTACATGTCATAGATGGAATAACTGATGAGTAACTACCAATTGGTTGGTTACTCACTGGATATTCCCCATGATGAATACTCACCAATGAAAACTGCCCCAACCCAAAAAAAATCAAAAAAAGAACTGACAAGTAACCATCAGTTACTCATTGGTTTTGTCTCTCACAGAACCCATGCAAAAAACCTAGTGGAACCGCTAGGAAACCATGGGTTTCTCCCAAAACACTCAAAAAATGTGGAAAAATCATGGAATTCAATCTTATAAAATGTAACACACCTCACATTTCATTCACACAAGATTTGGAGCTTTCAAGCACAGATTGAGGAGAATCAAACAAAAAGATTGTCAGGTTAGTGTATTTAAAAAAAAAAAAATTCCAAGCATGTAAAGGAATTATAATTTAATTAAAAAAATGTTTGATACATATTTTTAATTTTAGTATACAAATTTGATGCATTTCATTTTAATTTCATGCATTCTGTTAAATTTTCATATTTAGTATTTACAATTTCTGCCTAATTTTTTTAAAATTTTGATTATAAATGTTATTTTTTAACCATTGGAGTTATGGTTAGTTTTAGTTTATCATTGAAATTTATTTATTTTTATTTTTAATTGTTATAAATTATAGTTTTTAATTTGTTTGTTAAGATTATAAATCATAAATGTATTTTAGTTTCTATTTTATAGTTTATAATTATAATTTATTTATCATATTTTCATTAATAATTTGTATTGAATGTTTTTTTTTTTTAGTTTTTTATGTTGTTTTAACATTTTTACACTTTGAAGGTTATCCATTAGTAAATAATGGTAGCTGATAGTGCATCAGGCTCAGATTCAATCAGTAGTAGCTAATCAACTCCCCTTAATGCTCATACTAGTGCTTGGAAGTATGCCACATGGGTTGGAACATCCTAGATGATTTTAATTTACAAAATTTTCTTGAATAAGATATTAAGAGACATCAATCATATGAAGTACCATATTTCATGTATTCCTTGCCATGACATCACACCTTATCCCAATGTCACTGAAGAGGCAAAATGAGAGATGATGGCAGAGCTTACATCACTCGATAAAAAGAAACTAGAGAGAGCAAAGATGAAAACAACCCTAATAATGACCATTGGTACCACATAGGTAGAGGTAGAAGTGACAAAGATGACAAAAAATGTGTACTCTAGTCATAGTCCACACAAACACCATGGCACATATGCACTAGCTTCAACTCAGTTACATTCATTTATTATGCTTAGAAACATACCTAGGGCACAACCTTCACTCTAAGCTACAAGATGGAATAAGTAGGCGCATGTAGAAGTAGATAAAACATGCACACATTTTTGGTACTTCAACAACCTTCCGTTTAATGTGGTGAGGAGCTCATACTAGGAATATTTTGTTACAACATTAACAATTATAGGGAAAGGGTACAAGTCACTCTCTAAAAAAGACTTGAGTGGGAAGTTGCTCAAGAATGTAGTTGAAGATGCAAAGGTGATTGTCGAAGATCAGAAGAGGTTATGGCAGAAATTTGGATGCACCATTATTTATGATGGATAGATGGATGGAAAGAATTTCACTATTATCAACTTTTGGTGTCTTCAAATGGTGAGCTAGTTTTTTTGAAGTCTATTAAATTATCAAGTAAAATAAAAAATGTAGAAACTTTGAGCTTAATGCTAGAGGAGGTTATCTTAAAGGTGGGCATAGATAATGTTGTCCAAATTATTATAGACAATGCAACAACATATGTGGTGATTGGGATACTTCTTAGGGAGAGACATCCATCTCTCTTTAGACACCTTGTGAGGCCCATTGCCTTGACCTTATTTTAGAAGACAATAAAAATTGATTGGGTGTGACTAGTTGTAGAAGAAGATAGAGAAATAACTAAATATATCTACAATCACCCTTGGGTTCTCAGCTTGATAAAAGAGTAAACCAAGGGAAAAGAGTTTGCTTCAGCAGGGTTCACTAGGTTTGCAATAAACTTTCTTACATTGTAAAGTATTTATAGTTTTTTAACTCCTTTGAAGCAGATGATTGTCTCTCAAGCATGGATGGAGTAATCCTATTCCAAGAAAGTTGATGGAGTGAAGGTTGCAGAGATAGTTTTCAGTGAGGCCTTCAAAATGAGAGATACAAATATCATCAAGGTAACTTGAAATTGTAATTTAAATTTCAAGTCATTTCCCTTGTTTTCAAATTTTTAAACATAAAGTATTTATTTTATAATTTATCTATAAGTTTGTAACACTAACTTTAATTTTTTTGTAACTTTGTAGTTGTTCAAGCCTTTGGTGAGGGTTTTACGATTGGTAGATGGAGAGCAAAATCCAATGGGTTATATTTATGAGGCCATGGATGGGGTTAAAGAGGCAGTACAAAATTATTATAGAGGGGAAAGTGCTATATTTGATCCCATTTGAGAGTTGATTGATCGAATTTAGAATAATCAACTCCACCAACCCATCCATGCAGTGGGGTATTACCTTAGCCTCAAGTTTTATACTTTGATGGCTTCATAGATGCTAGTGGAGAGGTTAAGGAGGGGATCTCAACATGCATTGAGAGTATGACACCTAGATTTGAGGTGTAGGGCCTCATTATTGTAGATTTTTAGAACTATAAATAGGTAAGGGGAAGGCTCTTTTATTCAACACTAGCTATCTAAGGGAGAGCCACACAATCACCAAGGAATAAAAAATGAAGTCTTTACTTGTATGGTTGTACCTTACCAATTACATATTTACAAATTTATAATTATTAATTTATTACAAAGCTTTGAATATCTTGTTTTTTGGGTTGTGGTGGGAAGATTGGGGTGGAAATACCCCAAATATTCAAAGGACAGCCCTCTAAATTTTATCTCAGCCTTGCAATGCTTCTAGATGTGAGCATAGTTGGAGTTTTTTTGACTCCATTCACATGAATAAGCACAACAAGTTGAGTAAAGAACACCTCAATGATTTGGTTTTTATACAATAAATCTTTCAACTTCACATAAAGAAGTTGGAAAATGTATTAGAGGAGCCTATTGATCTAGATGAGATTGATCTCTACAATGATTGGATTGCACAAGAGGAGGCTCCCATGTTTATAGAAGAAGAGATTTCTAATTTCAAGAGGAAAGCTATGGAGGGTACAACTAAAATAGGAGGAGAGATTAGATTGGAAGACATCCTTGGAGATGATCCAGAGGTGGAGGTAGAGGTGTAGCCATAGGGACAAGTACAACCTTCTAGATAGAGTGAGGTGGGGCAACCGAGTGGGAGGACTAGAGTTTCTCAGTCTCCTTTATTTTTCTAAAGAGTACGGAAGATAAAATTATAGATTATTGTAATTTATACTTGTCTTATAGATTCTTGTATAAGACTATAAGTATATAAGTATCATTGTAATTTGTACTTTGTGACTTTGTTGTATTTGCATGATTATGCAATTTTGTATTTTTTTTGTATCCAAATCTAATATAAAACACTTTCCTTATGTTTTACAAACTCTTTTCATATATTTTGATTTTGTAATATATATAATAATAATAATAATAGTAATAATAATAATAATAATAATAATAATAATAATAATAAATTCAAGTATTTTTTACCTTTGTCAATTAATGGTAGTTATTTGACTGAGCGGGTTGAATAATCATCGGTTACCCATTTTGGCCCCTTGGTGAGTACTCACCCCAACTAGTTATGCGAACTATGGTACATGAAGTTATTAAAGAGAAATACTAGGGAAAAGGTACCCTATATTATAATAATGTAATTAAGTACATGGCATTAAAGAAACATAAACATAATAATTAGGTAAACCTAAAATAGTTAAATAACAAATCATTAAACCTAACTATAAATAGTCCTATAGGGTTCAAAACCCTCAAGGAAGCATGTTTCTAATAAAGACAAAAACAAGAAATCATGATATGGGATTAGCCTTGTCATCTGTGATAAGGCTCAGATGTGAAGAACCAACAACATAATTGTCTATCACCATAAAAGGGTTAATGTAGGAATTGAGAATTATCATAGGGGATGATGGGTCTAGGTAAAACAAACCTAGGATGAATTGGGTAATCCCTTTATGTAAAGTACCCTTCGTAGATGTGCAATATTTTTAATTTTTATTAGTTTGATGGATGGAAAATTTTATCAACTCAAATTAGATTCATATATGTGTTTGATTGACATTCAATATGTAATGTAGATAAAAATCTATAAAATAATACTAAGCCATTCCACTTTACAATATAATTGATTTACAAGAAGTAACTACTCAAAAATTAGTATCAAACTTGTGCAAACTCAGTATAGCCCACAAAGATATGACTATGGTGGAAATGATAATACTCAGATAATAATTATTTCAAATTGATATAAGGTTATACTATGATATATTTAGGACTGATATGAAGCATTTAACACTCAAGAGTTAACAGTGATAGAGGGAAACAATCAACTTTGTTTGAAACAATATTTCCACCCTTACAAGTTCACTCAAACTAAAACTTAACATTAGATACAAAGTTTATGACCATTAATGACTGAGTGAATAAAATATGTAATTTAGAAAATAGATACAAATTATTTCAGACTTAGAAACTTGGCACATACCTGATAAATGTTAATAATAGCCTACAGAGTGTTAGAAACCATCAGATGTGACCATGTCTAGCTATTTTCACCTTCCTATGACCTCCAGTTTAGCATGAAATAGAACCTAATTCACATGACCTGCTAATACTCCATGAATTGACCCTCATAGCATCAATTCTAATATTGTTAATAGAGCCCACATCTCACCAAACTCAACACTATTACTGGAGATGATCACAACACTGTAAAGGATCACTGTTCATGCCACTATAGTCAATCACTATTCATCCTAATGTAGCAAATTACTAGTCACGTCACTATAGTGAATCACTATTCACATCATTGTAGTAAATCCCTCTAAATGGTCCTACAATAGGAAGTCTCTAATATGCCACATTAATAAACCTCTAAACCCTTGTACAAATCCAAATTAAAGATATATGCATTCCACACCAATTTTGTCTCAGAAGAGACTCATAAAATTGCATTGATGCTCTAGTAAAAGACCCGAGTGATCTCCTCAATGAACTAGCTAGGGTGGAATTGTTTTACCACCAAAACCAGATGCCCTAGGGTTTCCCTATCCCCAAGACCAAGAAGCTTCAAGAGCTCTCCAATATAAAAAGAATAAATAATTCTAACATGAATGAAAATGAGCCTCCAAAACACCTTTTATATTTCTCACTTTAATTTCCTACTCAAATATAATAAAGTGACTTTATTAAGTTACCTTTTAATATTTAACTTAAACTCACTTTATAAAATATGTAATTAATCACTTAACATTACCTTTTTTAATATTTTCTTTTCCTACTAGGTACTATTAAATAATTAAATAAATGAATTCCCTTATCTTGCCTTTATCCTATGAGAATTATATAAGTTAAAATAGCACCCTAGGTGATCATAGAGAAGGGGAAATTACAATACTCCCTTCTCAAGATTGCTTGTCCTCAAGCAATTACAAATTGGGATGCTACAATATCTATTCTCCTTCTCAAGTTGTGTCTTCTAATGACAAATATCTCCATTTGATCAAATACTCCTTAATCACCCTATTCTTCAATCTCCTTTCCTAGGTATGAAAAATGTCCTTAGGTATTAGAATAAAATTTGCCTCCTCATCCAATGTAGGTAACTATGCTAAAGAAGTAACCTACTGCCCTAGTGCCTTTTTAAGGCATGAAACATGAAACACATGTGAATTTTGCTCTTCTCTGGCAAATCTAATTCATAGGCTACTTCCCCCACTCTTTTGGTGATCTTATAAGGCCCATAAAATCATGGATTTAGTTTCTCTACATCACTTATCTTTAATAAAGACTACTTGTAGGGCTGAAATCATAGGAAAACTAGTTCTCCCACCTCAAAGATGTGCTTGACCCTATGCATATTTGCGTAGGTATTTTGCTGATTTTGTGCTACCTGTAAATTCTCCTTAAGATCCCTTAGAATGTCTTGGCTCTCTTGTACCCAATCCTTGGCTTTAGGAGCCATGTTCTCTCCAAAATCTAGATACAAAAATGATGGTACATCGTAACCATACAATGCATAGAAGGGTGTCATACCAATCAACATGTGGTAAGTGGTGTTATAGCAGTGGTCGCCCAAGTTCAACCACTTAATCCATGATCTCTGATATCCAAAAATATAATTACATAAATACCCATAAACCCACTAATTTATAATCTCAATTTGAGTATTAGTCTAAGGGTAATAACTCATGCTCGATGTGAACTCAGTACCTATTAATCTAAATAGATCATGCCAGAAAGCACTCAAGAACTTGCTACCCCTGTTACTAACTATGTACCTTAACAATCCATAAAGTCTAAAAACCTCTCTGAAGAATAACTCTACCACGTAATGTGCCTTATACTCAGAAGAGATGGCAAAGAAGTGATTAAATTTAGTCAATTGATCTACCACCACAAAAATGCAATCTCTACCATAAAACTTGGGTAAAATAGTGATGAAGTCAATCAAAATTCCCTCCCACTTCTACTTAGGAATGGGAAGGGGTTGCAATAGACCTACTAGATGAGTTTGATTTGACTTATTTTGTTGACAAGTCATACACTCCCTCACATACTGTAATATATCATCCTTGAGGCCCTTCCAAGAGAAGCTATCTCTAACCTATCGATATGTCTTAAAGTAACCTTGATGACCTGCCAAAGGAGTATCATGTGCATACCTCATTATTTTCTCCTTGAGCTTGGAATTTGACACTAAATAAATCCTATCCTTGTAGAAGATGATATCATCGACTACGTTGTAACTGGTATCCTATATCTGTCCATCCAATAACTCACAAGAAGATTTGTTCTTTGAGTATTCCACCAATACATGAGATTTCCAATCTACTAAAATATTTGTAAGAGAGAAAGTTGCTAGCTTCTTGGAGAGGGCATCTACTACAATGTTTTTCTTGCCCTTTACATACTCAATATCAAAATCATAGGCTTGTATTTTTCTAACCCACTTTTTTTGTCTCTCATTCAAATCATTTTGTTCCCAAAAATATTTGAGACTATGTGGTCGGTCCTCACCATGAACTTCCCACCTACTAGGTACTGCCTAAACTTCACCAAAGAATGCATTATGGCAAGCATCTCCTTATCATAAATGGAATACAGTTTCTCTTCCCCCCTCAACTTACCAATCTCAAATGAAATTGGGTGTCTACTCTGAATCAACATTTCTCTTATGCCCTCACTTGATGCATCACACTCTAAAACAAATGGCTGAGTAAAATTTGGAAATGCTAATACATGGAAACTACTCATCACCTCCTTGAGCTTATCAAAAGCTCTTTATGCCTCCTTTAACCATCTGAAAGAACCCTTATTCATAAGATCTATCAATGGTGCTCTTAACTGAGATAATGCCTTGATGAAGTGCCTATAATAGCTGCATATTCCAAAGAAACCACACAACTCAAAAAGGGACTTAGGTGGTGGCTAATCAAGAATTACTTGGATCTTCTCTTGATGAACCTATACACCTTATGCACTGATCGCATGACCCAAATATAAAATATACTTAAGGTTAAACTCACACTTAGAGGCCTTAGCATACAAGGAATACTCCTTCATGATGCCCAAAATTTCATCTAATTACTTTAGGTGGTCATCCTAAGTCTTACTGTAAATGAGCAAATCATCAAAGAACACTAGACAATACTTATGCAACTGCTTGTTGAAGATATGTTTCATGCAATATTGAAAGGTAGTAGGTGTGTTAGTCAAGCCAAAGGGTAGGACTAAGAACTTTTAGTGACCATAATGACACTTGAAAGATGTCTTATGGATATCCTATTCATGGACCTTGATCTGACGGTACCCTAAGTGAAGATCGATCTTGGAAAAATACACTGCCCCATCTAATTCATCAAGAAGCTCATTAATCGTTAGAATTTGGTTCTTTTTCTTAATAGTTTTCTTATTTAGGGCTTGATAGTCTATACAAATCTTCATTGTCTCATCCTTCTTCTTCACCAAAACCATAAAAGAAGCAAAGGGACTGGAGCTAGGTCTGATATACCCTATGCCAAGCAATTCCTTGATTGCTTTCTCAATATCATCCTTAAACATCTTGGGATGTATATAGGGGGTGGTTATATTGGGCTTGGCCCCCTCCTCCAACTTAATGGTATGATCAAAACCCCTATCAGGTGGTCTCCCTAAAGGAATCTCTCCAAACACTTTGTCATGCTTACCTAATAATGATTGGATGTCTATATTATAAGGCTTGTAACTATCTAGACTTTCCTTAGTTGTAATCACGCACTTTGCTACCCAAGAAACATCCCCATGTATGAAGATGCTCTCTATACTCTTATCTAACACCACTTTTGGAGCACCACTCACCATACCTCTGAGCACAATCTTCTTGCCATTTTCTACCTTGAACTTTAGCTCCATAGTCTAAATTTTTTGTGAATACTTCCCCAATGAATGAAGCCACTGTATACCTAGAATAACATTTATATCACCTAGGTCCACCGTATAGAAATCATATGTAATAGTATAATTACCTAATGTGACATCTAGCTGAGGGACCCTCTATGTGGAATTCATACTGAAACCATCTATAACCATCATACTAAACCCCTCAAAATCCTCTATAGGTATACCTATATTGGCCACTAGGGTTGAGTCAATAAAATTATGGGTTACCCCATTATTAATTTACATAGTGACACATTACCCCTGTAATAATCCCCTAATTCTAAAGGAATTAAACCCAAGGGTACCTAAAATAGTAGCAATGGTGCCACTCTTAGTATCCACCTATGGCTTCTCCTCCTCTGTATACTACCATTGCTACCTTGTACTCGTTCTACCTCCCCATCCTCCTTAGTATCTGATAGGACCTCAATGTAATACACCTTTCCATTACCCATGCAACTATGACCCAACTCCTAAGGCTCCTTACAACTAAAGCAAAGATTCTTTCTTCTCAACTCCCTATGAGCCTCATCATCTAGCTTGTCTTTCTTGGGCCATTCTTTTTTAAAAGGGCATTTTGTCATTATTATATGGAATGAATGGTTTGGATAGAAACTTGTTATTAGGTGTTGAATTCTCCATGTCCTGAGCTTGTATGATAGCATCCTACAAGGAATTTGATTTGAAAGCCTTAATCCAACTGCATAGTGGTTTAGATAGACCCTTTATGAAGAGCATAACCAATATGTTCTCCGATATGTCTATCACCATAATTGTAAGTCTTTGGAACTTAGATATATGTGAGTCCACTATACCACTCTACTTGAGTTGAGCCAACTCCTTGAAGTGCAACTCTAGATCCTTTTGATCAAATGGGCCTGTAAAACATTGGGGAATTGTTTTCTATTAGATTTGAATACAAATAAAGTATAAAATCACATAATCATATGAATAAAACTATGACACTATCAATTTTTCAACAATAAAATGATACATTGATACTCATACAAGAATCTACAAAGTAAAAATTAAAAGAATCTATAATTTTATCTTCCCTGCTCTGTAGAAAACTAAGGGAAACTGAGAGAATCTAGTCCTCCCAATTGGATGCCCCTCCAAGATGAGTCTAGTATGTGTTTTTTAGTGTTTTTGGAGTGTCTAAGATGAATTTACATGGTCTAGATGTGTACAACCTTGTAATAGCACCCAATAAGTACTAGCATAGTACTCGAATATAATTAACACTATCAAGTTATTAACAACAAATTGATAAAGTGATACTTATACAAGAATAAAGTAAAAATTACAAGAATATATAATTTTCTCTTCCATATTCTTTTGAAAATTAAGGGAGACTAAAAGAGTCTAGTCCTCCCAATCGACTGCCCTTCCAAGATGAGTTTAGTCAATGTTTTTTATTATTTTTAGAGTGTCTAAGATGCATTTATAGGGTCTAAACATGTACAACTTGTAATAGCACCTGATGAGTACTAGAGTAATACTCACTAGGTATTGTGCTAACACTCATTAGGTACTAATTAAAAAAACCACAATTTTGAATTGCCAATACTCATTTTCCATGAAAACCCATGATTAATCGACAAAATGACAAGTAACCAATGATTATGCCATCTATGGTTTCACTTTATGTATAGAGAATAATATCTCCATTGGATGTCATAGTAGATAGGGATCTTGAATATAAAATACTTGTCACTCTCTACCTCTTAGAGAGGGCAAATAAAATAGATTCTATCACCTAACAAAATATGGTTGTTAGTCACAACTTGTACTTGGTGAGAACATACCCTCAACTTGCTAAGGATAATCCTCGAGCCATCCAACTAATGATGTTAGAGATGGTTAGAATCTATGATGGCATATTCAATCCTTTAACAAATGTGCAACATATAAATCTAACTTGGGTGTGAGTGATTTTGGAGGCGATATCAAAATGACCTAAATATATACTATTATTAATATCTTCCTTGACATCCCTATTGATGATCTTATTCAAGTAATGAAGGCAAGGAGGGGAATTTAGGGAGTACATAAATGAATATGATCAATATTAATGGGAATATATTAGAGGTGATAACTAGTCTCAAGATACTAACAACACTGATGCCTAGTTGTACCCCATGAGGTCTTCATCATAAAATGCACAAAGGGATAAATATGGTTACCTCTATCGACCAGATGTGTTTTGTGTAAGGATATAAAAAATTTGATTATAGAAAGTAAGCTTGAAGATACTCTCAAGGTGAAGGGATTGGGAGGCAAACTTGGATTGAACAATGCATTATCTTGGTTTGTTATCCTCAAGTAAATTATATTTTAATGTGTTGCATTTTTGACCTTTTTTTTGTACAAGTATAATTTATTTTTTGAGATTAGCCATGGTTGGGATCATAGATGGCATACACGTAGGTTACTCAATTAATTATTGACTGTGAAGTAAACTCAATAATCACTGCTCATAATAATAATTTTTTTTGGGTGCTTGATGAGTGCACAATAATCAACATGCATGATTAATGGTCTATACACATCCAGATGTGTTTAAACCCCATAAACACATATAGGACACTAATAATATGTGGAAAAACATTGAATTTTTTCCTATAAAAGCATACATGCCCCCTCATTAGATTCATGCAACATTTAGAGCAAATTGGAGGGAAAAAATTTGAGCAAACTCAATTTTCAAGTTAGTTCATTTTTTTCCCAAACATGTAAATTATTTGTAAATTGTTTGATAAAATTACATGCATTCCATTAAATTCATAATTGTTATTAATGATTTATGCATAGTTTTTCATAATTATTAAATAAAATTATTTTTTTATTGTTAACATAAAAATTATGGTTATGTTTATTATAGATATCATTTTAAATGTTTTCAATATTTTGTCCATGTTGTACTTATAAGCCCTAGGGTTAGATGTTTAAATTTACAAGTTTACAGTATAAGTTCTTTTTTAAATGTTATATTTTAAATTTTTTTATTTTTTTTTAAATGTTGTTTTGAGCATGCTATAGGTTTACCATTAGCATACAATGGCATCCGACATTGCATCAGGATCATAATTAGTTAGTTATAGCCAATCGACTCCCCTAATGCTTGTACTACTACTTGGAAGTATGCCATATGGGTTGAAACATCCCAAATGACTATAATTTGTACATTTTGATAGAAGAAGGTTTATGGAGGCATCAATCACTTCAAGTACCATCTTGCATGCATTCCTTCTCATAATGTCATGCCTTGTCTAGTGTAAAAGAAGAGGTAAAATGAGAGATGGTTGTAGATCTTGCATTAATGAATGAAAAGAAATTAGAGAGGGAAAATATGTAAGTGGCGTTAACAATGACCATTGATCTTTCACTAAAAGAGTAAACTAAAGAAACTATGATAAAAATTATGGGTTCTAGTCATGGTACACATAAGCAAAGCACATCTACTTTATTGAGTTCAATAAAAAGCCAGATACATAATTTCTTTGTGCCTAAAAACATACTTGGAGGACATAGGAAAAATTGATTGGGTGAGATCGGTCATAGAAAAGACTAGAGACATCACCAAATATATTTATAATCACCCTTATATTCTCAAATTGATGAGAGAACATACCAAGGGGAAAGAGCTTGTGCGAGTAGGGATCACAAGGTTTGCAACTAACTGCCTTACGTTGTAAAGTATTTTTAGTTTGTTGATAATTTTAAAGTAGATGTTTGTGTGTCAAGCATGGGTAAACTCAACATATTTAAAGAAAGATTCTGGAGTCAAGGTCTTAAAGGTAGTTTTTAATTAGGACAATAAAGATCATTAAGGCAACTTCAAATTTCAATTTAAATTTCAAACTGATTCCTTTATTTTCAAAATTTTAAAGTATTTAATTTAATTATAAGTTTGTAAATTTGTAGGTGTCAGTGCCTTTGGTTAGGATTTTGTGCTTGGTGGATGGGGAACAAAACCCAATGGGTTATATTTATGAGGCCATGGATAGGGCCAAAGAATCCATCCAAAACTATTATAAGGGGATAGTGTCATATTTGATCTCATTTGGGAGTTGATTGATTGGAGGTGGAACAATCAACTCCACCAACCCATCCATGCAGTGAGGTACTACCTTAACCCTAGGTTTTTTTACTCTAATGGTTTCATAGATGCTAATAGGGAGGTAAAGGAGGGCCTCTCAACATGCATTGAGAGCATGACATTTGACTTTGAGGTGAGGGACCTCATTATTTTAGAGTTGTAAAATTACAAGCAGGCTAGGGGGAGGCTCCTTTCTTCAACACTAGCTATCCAAGGGAGAGCCATGCAATCACCAGGTAATAAAAATGAAGTCTTTACTTGTACCTTAGTAGTTATAAATTTACAATTATTAATTATGTACAAAATTTTGAATATATTGTTTGTAAGGTTGTGGTGGGAAGATTGGGGTGGGAATACCTCAAATCTTCAAAGGCTAGCCCTATGTATTTTATCTCAACCTTGTAGTGCTTCTGGATGTGAGCATAACTAGAGTTTGTTTGATGTCATTCACAAGAAGAAGTACAATAAGTTAAGTCAACAACACCTCAATGACTTGGTTTTTGTGCAATACAACCTTCAACTCCACACAAAAAAATTGAACACATCATAGGAGGCTATCAATCTAAATGAGATTGATTCCTATAGTGATTGGACTCCATAGGATGAGGAGGCCCCCTTGCTCATAGATGACGAGATTGCTGATTTTGAGAGGCAAGCTATGGAGGGTAAAGCTATAACAGGAGAGATTAGATTGGATGACATCATTATAGATGTCAAAGATGAGGTAGAGGTGGAGCCACATGCGTAACATTCTAGGTAGAGAGAGGAGTGGTAGCTGAGTGGGAGGAATAGACTTTTTTAGACTCCCTTAGTTTTCTAGAGAGTAGGGAAGAAAAAATTATAGATTATTTTAATTTATACTCGTAGATTCTTGTCTAAGTATCAATTTATCAGTTTATTGTTGACACCTAACACTGTCACAATTATATTTATGTGAGTCATGATTTGTGATTTCATATTTTATTTGTATTTAAATCTAATAGAAAACACTTCCCCAACATTCTACAGACTCATTTGATACATTTTACAACTATAATTTCTATAAAATTTATGTTTTTTTCATAAATCTAGGTTTTATTTTAATTTACTAAGTATTGTTGATTAATAGTGAGTGGCTATCGATTAATCACTAATTAAAATTTTCTGGGCCTAAGCGAGTACTCATCGAATATGAGTACACAAACTATGGTTGGAAAAATGGTAAAAAAATTGTACAAATATAAAGATACATGTTTCTTGTTTTTAAGAGAGTGAACCAACATTTACCCACACTCTCTCTAACCTTTGGCCACCTACATCAAACATACAAGATGAAGGAAATTCTAGTTGCTTTAGGATACTTGTAAAGAAAAAATTATAAACATCATTTATTTCTCATCTTTAACAATTTTTTTTTGCTCGAACACATTTCACTTTTTTCAACCATTTTGTTTTCCCCTTTTTACAAGCATAGCTATTATGGTTGTGTATTGTGTTCACTATGTATGGTTAAAGAGCACCCATTCGGTTAACATCTATATAAGTTATGACCAGACACATGTTCATGGAGTTGTCCTCATCATTCTCTTTGGTTGTCAAAGTCATTTGTATATCTATAGAATATATTAATTATAGTATACATGCTTATTATTGTATACAAGTCTTATTTTATGTTATTGTTATTGTGTACACATTTCTGGCTTGGTTGTGTAGACTTTGTTCCTACTTGCTATGCTACACATGGAAAAAAAATCTATTATACATCATTGAAAATGTTTTAATATGTGATTGTGAATGACAGTGTTAATTATAGGAGAGTTTTACATGTGATGTTCTACAAATTTCATGTCTTAAAATTTGTTGTATCATAGGGTAGAACTAGGAAAAAATAAGTCTTAAATTGGCTCCATTTGGATGTAAGGATTCTTTCACTTGATTTCATATTTTAGATTACTTGTTTTGGCTAAGAATAAGGGGATACACAAATAATGAGTTTTATACCCTCCCAAGACATGCAATAGTTCCACTTTCAATAAAATAGTGAGTGCATCATTCCATATTTATGAGTGTGACTAAGAGAATGATGGATGGGGCTAGAAAACACCTTGTTTGACTAAGATTCTTATCTTAACATGGGGAAATAATGATGATCATAGTTCCCCACCCATTTAAAGGAGTGAATATCCTCACATTTAGCTTCCTATAACTTGTGTTGTTGGTTCATTACCTTCTCTCTTGGCGCCTCTCCTTATTCCTTCTAAATTGCTATGGATATGCTGGCTCCTATAATTTTGATAACATCAATCATCCTCATAATGGACTTACCTGACTGTATTTTTTCCAAATAATGAAGAGGTATTTACAATTGAAAAAGTTATCTTTGATTTTCTACTTCAGTTCTTGAATTCTGTTGATAGTGTTGCATATATGTTATTAATATTTAAAAAATAAACTAATTTCATATATTTTTTGTCTTTTCATTTAATAATCAATTCAACTTCTTTCAGGATTTTATTTAATATTTGACCTTTGCAGAATGCCAAAATTGTAATTGACAAGTTTCAAATTATTCTTCATTATTTGGATTCTATTGCCTCCATTGGGATTCTTGATCCTTCATCATTTTCTTTGGAAACCAAAATAAGAAATGTGGATCCTAGATTAGGTAATGAAGAAACCCTTATGAATGAATCAGTGATAAATTACATCATTGAAGTTAAGGGAAATGATATCCCTAGTATCTATAAAGCTGATAATTGGTTAAAAGCCTTATTAGTGAAGCTTGCTGCCAACTTCAAGTGTATTTTGGTTGTGTCAAAGACATAATATGACATTATTACCATTGGATGTTAGGTGAAAATTACTCTTACATCTATGGAAGGTGATTTTTGCTTCTTTCTCTCAAAATTTCTATTGTTTTTTTGGTTACAACTTGTTTTAAAGCATGTAATTCCAATATGCATCTCTTTTTTGATGTATCTATCACCTCTCTGTTATTTTTTAATTTTTTTATAATGATTAGTTGAGGAATCATTCAATCTACTGGCTTATATCATTATCTTGGTGACTTTTATAATTATCTCATACACTTGTCTTTTAATGTGAGATAATTATAATATAACAAAGCTTTCTAATGGCAAGGATAGATATTAATTTGGGCATTTATCTGAAGGTTGTTCAATGTAAACTTGAAGAATATCAGATGGGATGGGAGGATTTTCTATATATTCATCTTTATCTTGCTGATGTAAATCAATTTGAATTAGCAAATGATACATATCTGAGATATATAACTAAAGAAAATTACCCTCATGGTGTTCCTTCATGATATACAATAGAGATTCATCTTATAAAAGGTGACCTAGGAAATGTATTTATTAATTTTGTACTGAGAAATACAAAATGAAAAAGGTACTGCATGTTCAAAGTGTCTCATGCTAGGCACCTAGCTATATTGGTCCATATAGTTAGGTAATATTCTATCTTTAAGCTCATATTCCTTGGAAAACTAATTGTTGAGATCATAAAATTGTCTTGGAGATTTTAGATTAAATGTTTTATTGATATATGCACTTAAGTTTCTACTGATTCCACAACATAGGGATTTATAATTCAAACAAGCAGACTGCTTGATTGTGTAAATGATCATTTGCTCTTATAAGACAAGCTACAGTAATGGAAATTTTCTTTATTATGGGTGCAAGCCTAATTCCATTTGTTAATTTACTATGCAAATTGGGATACTTTTCTTCATGATGTGTTGTTGTATGCTTTTAATGTCAAATATTAGGGTTCTTTGTTATTGCATTTTAGTGTCCATCTTCCCAAGTCTGTAAGAACAATATTGTATTTTTTTGATCATCTAGTTATTGAATTTATTTAATCATTGTTGTAAGATTCTTGACCTTGTTCTCTATTTTGTAATTACTTCTTATGGCATCGAGAATCATTGGTGAATTTTTTTGTCTTTTTGAAGATGAACATCTAAAGATTCAACTACTGCTAAAGTCAAGGAAAGTTTGGCTATGATTGTTATAACTCTAAAAATTTAAACTAAAAACATTGTAGACATATAAAAATTCACATTTACTAATACATCCTTAATTATGTACCATAATCAAATGGACATCATATATTGGTAATTAGATTAACATTTACTAATGGAGTAATATGCATAAGAAACAAACTTTATGAGTAACACACATATAATTTTTCCACTTAGGTAAGATAAATTAAACACTATCAACAAAATATAAAACTGAGAAAGACAAAAGGATGAAAAATAAAATGATCTAAGCCAAGCTGTAATGGTCTATGTTCTCACTTTGTTGGCATTGGCTATCCCATGCAACTCAATTCTTCAATACAGAGTTCTAACACTTTAGCCCTCTGACACTCATCCTATTTTGATTCTTGATTAGTTTGGATCACCCTGAGGTCATGCATGACATAGAAGAATACCACATAGGTTATAATTAGTGCCAAACCTGCATGCTACATCACACCACATCAGCCCACACTCCCTGGGTTCCTATCAGGCTAACAAATTTGCCAACACAACACACATTATGTATTTGAATTGACACATCAACAAGTAAAATTGTCATCTATTAAAAAATATTAACCATATTGTAACCTTTATCTCTTGTAATTATATAAACATAACCATAAATTATGAAGAATAGTTTACAATTAAAAAAATCAACTAGGAAGGGTTCCCCCTTCTCAATCACGGGGTTTATCATTCTTAGCCTTCTAGGCCTATGCACATATATGTACTATACCTATTAATTCCCATTGAATAGAAAATTATTTTGATATCTCCATCTTCTAAATGTGTATTAGTTTACTTCATTTTTTTGTTGCATGTTGATTCCAAAACTTAAATAGTTTACTAGATAGATCATTAGGTTGTCCTCCATGCCACCATCTTGGGCCATGTGTGTGGATCATTGGTATTAGAGTAAAATATAGGATTTTTATATTCATATTATTGTAAAAACTTGTGCATGGTAGAAAAAACAAGAATACCACTTAGTTTTGTATGAGACTATCCAGGTGAACATTGATGCAAGATTAAGATGGCTAGATCCCAAAATAAACCTTTTGATGACTCCCAAGGTGTCCAACAATTCATTTAGGATGCTCTTGAGAAGCAATGCACTGCACTCTTTGGTCAATTACATGAACTCATGATGCAGTTGGGTCATCTGACAATGGCATCTTCTTTTATCTTGCATGCCAACATGTCATTTTGTTATCATAACCTTTCAAGGTCCAAGTCCATCTAAACACTTGTTTTCAAGGAAAAATTGGTTGAAATATAAAAAAATAGGATAAGACATTGAATTTTGGATTTTATGTAAAACCCTAGCCAAAGATTGATTTTTTTTGAATTTATACAAAAAACCTTAGCTGTAACAAACCCTTCAAAATTAGCATAAAAATATACCAAACCCTACGAACCAAGTAGGAAACCCTATAATCAAGATTAGCCCTTCAAAATGGAAATTAACATTCAAACCCTAGGCATCCCAAGTCTAAAAATTAATAGCCCTTCTTATTGATGTATTTATGCTCAAAACTATCCAATTTGTATTAGAAAATTTACCAAAAAATTACAATATATTATTAGCTGTAATAAATGCCTTTCACCTAGAAATATAATGCTGAGAAATGCCAAAATATTATTAAATAATCACAATAATATTATTATAATTTATGGACATATTTTAGGTCCAAAATAACCTTCAAAACCCTCTTAAAATTAGGAATAAATACAAAAACAATTATAAAAAATTTAGAATAATGTTTAGGCTTGAAATAACTTATCAAACACTTACAAACAATGTCAAATCAAATTGCCAAATGCTGGAATTAAATGTTTCTAACCCTAAATCCAATGCAACCTACAAGTAGGGGCCTTCAACTTGAAAAAAACAATTTTAAGGATTCCAACCCTAGTCCCCAACATCTTAGGATAACTAGCAACTTCTAAAAATAAGTCTCCAATGTTCAACACTTATTTCTGTACTTTTTTTGAAAATTATACTTAATGGCAACCTCTAGATGATGTTTCCCTCAAATGAGGAATGAAGTTTTTCATCTCCAATCCTTCTTTGGCCTTGAAGGGTTTCATCTTCAAGTCCTTGGTTAAGCATTTCATGCTTAGACCATAAAATTTGAATATAATCAATTTCATAACCTCTCCAAATGATCCTTCACTCTCTTTTATATCAATTTCCCTAAGGGGTGCATTCCATTTTGGAGGGAAAACATTTTAAATATTAAAAGAGAAATACTTATAACCCCCACTTAAGCTCTTGGGTACCCATGAACCTTAAGAGACCATAACTCAAGTGAAAATTAAAATAATAAAATAATTTTTACAAATTTCCCTTAAGAACCCCAAACGTTTCCATTTTATTTCTTCTTCCTTTAGCCCTTGGGAAACAAAACAAGGCTAAGGGTATTCATTCATTCTATGTCTAGAAGAGGGACATGAAAATGCTTCTTGCTTGAAATTGATTTCCTCAAGCAATAAAAACATCCATGGAGCCGTTCCAACCATCGGCCTTACACAAAATCCAACTCTCGCTTCTTCCCATGGAAAGAAGGCCTCATATTGAAGGCTTTTTCTACTGTAATTGAAGAATTTTGGCTGTCCACCTAATCTAGAAGTGTTATTGCAATAGTGAATTCTCTTCCCTCTCCTCTACGTTGTGGTCTTACACCACATGGGCCCTGGACAGATGACAAAAAATGAAGATTTGTTTGAACTTTCAAGTATAGTGGCTGACAAAGTTTGCTCCAACAAGGTAATTATTGAAATCATGGGCCTTGTTTATCCACACGATAATACCTTATAAGTGGGCACCCTCATGGAGTGGCCAACCTTCCCTTGATTCCCCAAAAATTATCTCTTTCTCCCCTTCATGATGCCCCCTCCTAACATGCTTCACAAATGGCCCATGAGTGCATAAAATATGTGGAACTCCATCCTTAGGATTGACTCTATCTCTCCCTACCATACCCTTGAGATGGATAGTAGTTGTGGTCTCCAAACCACCCTTCAAATATGAAATCTGAATTCCCATTTTAATAGTATGCTTATTCACAAAGGATTGCATACATAAACTTATTCCTTTCTACTCTAAAACATAATTTACAAAATATAAGGCACTTACCATATTAGCCAAGAGCAAAAACTCCTTACCTTGGAAGGGTTGATCCCACTCCAAAATCTCCAACTTCATGACACATGTGAGGGGCCAAATTTTCCCATCATTTAAAATATTTTCAATGCCTCTAAATCATGGAATTATATTAATTCATCATGCCTTAGTGGCTGTCCATACTAAGAATTTATAACCTTTTTACTTCTTTTTGCTAAACAATAATTTTTAAAATTCTGGGCACCCAGTTTCCCCTAGAATAATCAAAAATTTTGACACATGGGACAAGCTGAATGTCAACATTAAATTCATATTTTTGTACATCAAACTAATTGAGTTGTCACTTGAAACTCATAATTATCTGAGTGTGTTAGTGGCCATTTTCCTTGAAAAAACTCAATTTTCCTTATATTATCCACAATCTAACTTTTTGCCCATTTAAAGAGCTGCCCAAATCTTCATTTTAGAGTTTGAATTATTTAATAAACAAGGATGGGGTGGATCCCCTTCGGCTATAGTGGCTACCCCAATTTATAAATTTTAGACTTCTTTGCCTTCTTTGTTACCATCATAACTTGTTCAAGTTGTGATCCTACACATGGAAAAAACATGTTAGTGGAAACAAGAGTGTTTAACAACACTTTTATGATTACCTCATCAAGCTCTATAAACTTGATATGCAGTCCTCTTTGATGTCTTAATTTTTGATTATAATTCCTTCTCACCTAAATTCCCAAGGGTTTGTTTATGTTATCCTGATCATCGCTGTAGTATGTCATTTTCTTCCTCAAACTCATTTCTAAGGTGGCTGAAAATCCACTTGTATTTGTTAGAAACATCTCTAAGGTACTAAGGGGTGGGAAACACACCTCTATAGAGTTAATATTCTCTCTTTTGGTAGTAAACATTGGAGGGAACAAGCTGGAAATGCAAGAAACAGTAGTCAACAAGTTATAAATGACCCTCCCATTGATCCTTGGGTCATGATATCTATTGCTTGCTCCCATTTTCATGACCATTCAAACTCTATCCCTTGTACAAACACATAAAATATAATGTAAGCGGGATATATAATGACTGGAATAGTCATTAATTTCTTGTTTTTCCCTCTCAAATAATGATATGTTCATTGTACAAATTATACTTTGTGACCCCACATAATAATCCCTTACATACACAAAATTAAACAAAGTATTCTCATTCATACCATGGCTATAGAAATGTGTTTTTACATACGGAATCTTATTTACAAGAGAAAAAAATGATTTTATAATAGTGGTACATACCTCAACCTTGGCCAAGGCTTGTACAACTTTATATCGTGTGCCCTTCATGCGTCCATCAATCAAAACCACCCTATGTAGCATTTGAAAATTTGCAAGTAAGGCATGATGCTTACCAAGATTTGGAATGGTTTTCATGTTTTTCACCTTATTTTTATTTTTCATGATTCCAAGGCCTTACCAACATCCTTGCATGGGTGCCAAAGAATTTATAATTTGTATGATAACAATACTAAATTTGAAAGTCTCACTTGGATCCCACATCTATACTGGGAATTTACAACTCCCTATCCTTAGATTATTTTGGAGAAATTCCTTCCTCCATTTATTTCTCTTAATCTTGTCTTCATTGCTAGCGTAATCTTCATGGTGATCAAAATATTGTAGGGACAAAGTAGGGTGTTGATGTAACAACCTCTTAATGTGAAGGTCATCAATTTGCTTACCCTTAGTTGCTGATATGAAAATTTTAGAAAATTGAAAATGAACAACATTACTTAAAAATTTGACTTTGACCATCAAATGATCTCCATCATCATTCCAAATGGACTCTTCTTCCTTTAGCTTATGCTCCAAGATTTCCCTTTCTTCCTTCACTATTAATTAAGAACTCATAACACTACTCTCAAAATGTAATGGCTCAAACTTTGCAAAGTTTGTATGAGGGTTCATTACTTCTAGGGTTTAGACAACTTCAACCTTGGTTGTTTGACACCCCTCATGTAAAAGCTTTCTCTTTCCCTTCCTTGAATAATTTTGATTTTTCTGATTTTCCTCCATTCTTGTCTTCCCCTTTTTTCTTTCTTTGCTGTTTATGAACTTGTTGGACAACTTCTTGCTGCCCCAAATTTTTTGATTTGTGAAAATTAGAAATTTCAACACTTAGTTGCCCCATATGTTGATCTTTTACTTCTCAAAGGGCTTTAAGGTACCAATTTTATACTACTCACTAACCCCTTTCAATTCTAACTTTGTGCCCTCTTTTGGTGATGAATCTAAAGAGAAATTTTCTAATGGCTCTTCCTTCATCACAATGACATATTTCCTTTCCTCTTCTACATGCAAAGCATGCCTCAAGTATCCTTATGTAGCTTTTGGGATTGACCTTGGTCCAATCCCAACTTGTTCTTCCTTCAATTCCCTTGGAAGGGAGGTTGGATAGAATGACCTAGGTAAAAAATCATTTGTGACCTTTGGTCATTGAAAACTAATGTTTTCCCTTGGAAGGATCCCTTCACCATTTAGATTTTTCATGGTGTGGATCATTTTTGCCATCATACCATTCATTCTTTCTTGCACTTGGGTAAGCTTCTTCAATCTAGTACCATCCAAAACTTTGAAAGCCATTTAATTTCCCTTTTGTCACTGTTTGACCTTATAAACGCTTAAAACCCATAGATGGCCAAGATATTGGCTCTAATACCACTGAAATATCCCAAAATAAGATAAAACCTAGAATTTTAGAATTCTTACAAAACCTTTTCCATATATATATATATATATACACAACAAACCCTAGCTATAACAAACCCCTAAAAATTAGCATAAAAATATGCCAAACCCTACAAATCAAGTAGGAAACCCTACAAACAAGATTAGTGCTTTAAAATGGAAATTACCCTTCAAACCCTAGGCATCCCAAGTCTAAAAATTAATAGCCCTTCTTGCTAATGTACTTATGCTCAAAACCATCCAATTTGTATTCAAAAAATTGTCAAGAAATTATAGAATATTATTGGCTATAATAAATGCCTTTCACCTAGAAATATGATGTTGAGAAATGACAAAATATTACCAAGTAATAACATCAATATTATTATAATTCATGGACATATTTGAGGTCTAAAATGACCCTCAAAACCCTTTAAAAATCATGAATAAATTTAGAAATAATATATAAAAATTAAAATAATGTTTAGGCTTGAAATAAATTATCAAACCCTTACAAAAAATGCCCAATTAAATCATCAAATTCTAGAATTAAATGTTTCTAGACCTAAATCAAATGCAACCCTACATCTAGGGGTCTTCAACATGAAAAACAAAATTTTAGGGCCTCCAACCCTAGTCACCAATCTCCTAGGGTAACTAGCAACTCCCAAAAGCAAGTAACCATTCTTCAACACTTCTTTTTGTACCTTTTTTGAATATTATGCTCAATGGTAATCTTTAGATGATGCTACCCTCAAATGAGGAATGACAATTTTTTTCCCCAATCCTTCCTTGTCTTTGAAGGGTTTTGTCTTCAAGTCCTGGGTTAAGCGTTTCGTGCTTAGACCATAAAATTTAAATATAATCAATTGCATAACTTCTCCAAATGATCCTTCTCTCTTTTTTATATCACTTCCCCCAAGGGGTGCATTCCATTTTGGAGGGAAGACCTTTTTCAAATATTAAAAGAGCAATCCTTATAACCCCCACTTAATATCTTGGGTGCCCATGACCCTCAAGAGACCACAAATTAAGTGAAAATGGAAACAATAAAATACTTTTTGCATATTTCCCTTAGAAACCCAAAACATTTCCCTTTTGTTTCTTCTTCCCTTAGCCCTTAGGAAACAAAATAAGGCTAAGGGTCTTCATTCATTCTATGTCTAAAAGGGGGACATGACAATGGATTTGGCACTAGATGAATGGACATAAGAGTTGGAGGCCTACTTATTCAATAATTTAATTGATGTAGAGAAGATTAGCTTCATCGAATGAAAGATGTCCACATCAGGTTCACACTAGTGGGGAGTTTATAATTCCCATCTCGAGCAAGAATTTGAACCTATTGACACTTGAAATAAGTTTTTCAAAAATGTAGGCAGAGAATTATACACCCTTAAGCACTATAAGGATGAATACATGAGTTTTCAATAGTTGTGTCAAAATAAAGACCAATGAATTCCTACCATGATTATCTTGTGTGACTCCTAGACATTCTTATAGAGCAATATAGGGTGTTGAAGTACATTATTGGGATTTCCCATATATCCATGCCAAAATAGAATTGATAACCTTTGATAGGCAACCTTACCAAAATGTTTCTAGGAATGAGGTGAAAGTTAATATTAATTAGTAATTTACCTCTTCATCCAATGCTACGATCATAAAAAAGACAGTGCATGGTGTGCCCAACACTCCAATACTAAATCAGGGGCTTCCATGCCAAGGAAGCAAGCTGAAGTAATGTACAAAAAAAAAAGGCCCCAATTCCATCAATTCCAAACAAAAGTAATAAGAAAGGGTAAAAGGTGTGTTGGCACCAACACATAAAAATACACAATGATTCTAAATGCCATGCTCAACAATCATCAATTGTGTAGTCCACAACTGATCTCATACAAGAAGAAGACATTAAATTAAAATGTTACTTGTTTGAGTATCAACACCTCTAAGTAATGAGAACATCTCTTTGATACCAAGTGTTGGATGAAGGGTCAACCCCTTCATGTCATCATCGATAGTTAGAGCCAAAAATACGTCATTACACAAGATGCAGTCAAGTGCCTAGGTCTTATCATTGAAACTCATCCTCATCCATATTCACTTGATGGATATAACAAGGAAAATATATTAAAGTTTGGTGCCAATGCATGTTTAAATATGGAATCAAGCCTATGCATGATACATCTATATCTGCATATGGCTGAAGACATCCAAATTTTCTATTTTTTTTGATTCTAATATTTCGATAAAATTTGAGACAAATGTGACTTATAAGATATGTTTGACCAATATTTTATAGTTTGGAAATGTTTTTAGGTTGGGTTTGATTGCTTAGATGAGATTTTATATGGGCTATGGTGTGCTTCATGTCGTTCATGCTAACTACTATTTCTCCATGAGTTGAAGAGTTAGGGTTAACCATGATGTCTATGGTATTAGTAGTTGGAGATGAAATTTTATAGATATTGAGGTTGGGAAGAGTTGTAATTTTCTTGAGGTTGAACACTATTGCTTTTGGAGTGATTTGGAAGAGGATTTTGATGAATTTTTAAGCAAGCATTATCTTGGTTAGGTGCATCATGCTTGACATGACTTTCATAATGTTGTTTAAATTATTAATAGTGTTCTTTTACCATAACATCATGGTCAAATTTATGAATAAATAAGAAATAAAAAATTATTGCTCTTAAATACCATTAGTCTATTGAAACAATAATCTAGCACCTAACCCTTATCCCCCATCTTTCCTTTTCATTTGAAGCCTTTTGGGGAAAATTTTGTTGGATGGAATTTAACTAATGCTTATTTTCCTAATCAAACCTATCTATCTTTCCTAAAATTAAATGCAAAACTTATCTTGATGATCATTATGGAAGCTCCTCAATGCCCTCCTCTGTGTCACCTTGCCATATTCTCTCTCCACATTATAAATGGTCTTCCAAAGTTCACAAAATTTCAAAGTATAAACATAAAAATGATCAAATGAATAAACTTGACCCTTGTTTATACTTTTTTGAATAAAAAAATTTAACTTTAAAAATTTTCCTTTAGATTTTGTATTTTGGCCATATGTTTTTGTAGGTCTTATCAACAAACCAAAATAACAGTAGAATCCTAATGTCATAATTTTTTTTATGGTACTATGAAATATTTTTGCAAAAAAATTATTTATTATTGTATTTTCCAAACTTTCCATATTTGTCTCATTATCAGTTTGTCACCTTGCATTAGCATTTTATGCATCTGACTTGCAAGATTTGCCTTAGCAACACTTTGACAAGTCTATCATCATTCTTCAATCCATCCATGCAAGTTAAGGTACATGTGTATTTATTTAATTTCATTTATTTCATATTTATCATTTATTTATTATCACACTTGTTTTTATCTTGTGGATGCTATGTTATTTTCTCAAAGCACCATCTTGCATTACACTATTATGTCATGTAATGAGATTTGGGTTGGGCATATGCATACATCTATATTTTTTACTTATTTATGATTTCTCTTCCAAGACTCATCGGTGCATCAATTTGTCTGAGTGAAATCCTAAAGAGTGCATATGGATAGGGGTGGGTTGGTTCATGGTGCTTTGTGAGAGATTTCCCAAATGGTCATCTGTTATATATGCTTTCATCCCTCATCATCTTCTCAGTCTATATTTCATTTGTTCTGGCTCTCTATCTTCCCTCATCTTCTTATAGTTTGTGTGCTTATCATTACTTATTTGGCCTAAATTAAGTAGTCCTACAATCCTCCCCCCTTTTCTAACTACTTAGACCAGTCAAAAGCACTACTAAGTTTACTGATATTTTCCTTATTACTTCAATTAGGTTGAAGCCATTGACTAAGTTTTATAGGTGACTTTTAGGATTAGGATCTGTATATGTAATGCTATTTTTTGTAAGCAAGACATAGAATTTAATTTTATCACACACATAAATCCACCTTAGTAAGAAGAAAAGGAATTAGTGTTTAGGAGCTTACACTTATGGAAGGCTAGTTTGCACATGGTCTTTGAGGATTCAAGAAGAGAAGCTAAAATAACAAGGTACACCTAATATTTGGAGTCCCCAACTAAAGATAATTAAGCCTTATTTTTGAATCTTAAACTTAACTTAAAATGTCTCTCACAAAGTGCCACTTGAGCTAAGGGAGGATTCATGGGCTAACAAGTCAACCCAAGGTAATTATTTATATCTCTATATTATTTTTTATTTATTTTATTGGATATATAGGTATATGTGTGTGTGATATATTGATATGTTATTGTCTTTCATGATTTGATTTGTATATGCTTATTAGTGTATGTTATCTTTGTATACACCCATATTTTTCACTTATTGATTATTTATCTTGCAGGAATTATTTATACATCAATCTCCTTGAGTGCACATCCTAAGAAGTGCACTGGGACTTGGGTGGGCCAATTTTTGGTGTTTTGTAAGAGATTTTTGTGATGATAATTTATTTTTCATGCCTTCATCCATCATCATTTGCATAGTTTAGCCTTTGTTTGTTTCCTTTCTCCCTCTTCTATACTCTTCTTCCTATTTGCATGCTCATTTCCTACTACTTTAGCCTATCCAAAGTAATTTTTAAGTTCTTTCCCTTCTTATCTATTTACATTTGCTAGAACAATTAGTATTATATTTGGAAACACATTTATATGCCAAAGTAATATTTCATATTTCTTATTGGTTCAACCTGATCGATGAAACACTATGTTGATATTATTATTATTATTATTATTATTATTATTATTATTATTATTATTATTGTTTTGATCAAGCTAATATTTTTGGCCAAGTTTGATAGATGACTTTTAGGGATTTGATCTATATTTATAGGGTTAATGTTTAATCTACATTTCTCATGCATGTAAATCCACCTTAGTATATGAGCTTACACTTGTGTAAGGCTAGTTTGCAAAATTTTTTGAAGGAGAGAAGTTGAATCAATAAGTTACACCTAGTCTTTGGAGTCCCCAAATAAGGATACTTAGGTCTTCTTCTTTACATTTTGAGCTTCACTTAAAACATCTCTCACAAAGTTCTATTTTTGAGCCAAGACATTAATGCACCAATAAGTCAATATAATTTAAGTGAAAAATATAAGTGTATAGGGCATGTTATGCCCTCAATAGCTAGTGTGTATTGTGATATGTGTGGGTGACTTGTGGCTAGCAGATGGTGGATTCCTCCACCACGTCAATCACAAAACTGTCATCACCTACATATCAGAGGAAACATTTCAAAAGTATTTATTCTTTCCAATATTATATTCCACATTTGATTTACATAGTGTAATCCCTTGGAAGAAGAGCAATAATACAAAGAAGATAGTGAGCAAATGACTTCTTCTTGGAGAAACCTTTTTGCTCAAAGATAAGAACCCCATACCCATTACTAGATTTTGAATGGGAATTTAAATTGGTATGGAATTATTGAACTACCTATTTGGTCACCTAAGCATCCACTTCCTTCACTTGGAATGAGTACCATTGCTTGACTTGTTTCTAACCTTAGAACACATCTATGCATTGGGAGAGATCATCAACACCCAGTTGCAAGAGCTAATACTGTATACAGATAAGAGTCCCCAAGGGGGTAATTTATACATGATGTCCTACCTTCTTGATGCTGTCATGTGTATTATGTACATATATAATGGGTCTCTCTGGGAACCAAATACTGATTATATCAAAAACAAGATTTATGATTTCTTTTCATTTATGCATATCTATGCATATACCAGAAACATATTGAGGATTGTAAAGGACTTATATCCCTAGGTTTGAAAGGTAATTCATGAAGAATCCATGCCCAAAGTGTCTAAAATTATCACCAATTTAATCATGTTAAACAATGATTATTGGCTATATCTAGATTACACCATGATAATGGTTACTAGACATAGGGTTGATCCTTTGTGCCTCCCAAAATACATCCCTGACAAGTTGGCTGAGCAATAAATTACTTATCAATTATGGGAAGGGATAAATGAAGATTTGAATAGAAGTAAGAAGATCAAATTTCATGGATCTCATCTCATGATTGGGAGGATGTGTTACACCTCCTGGTAGACATTTTAGAGAAGCTAGAAAGGCTAGGAGAGCCTATGCATTAACCACCTTGGCCCATAGAGATTGGGACCCTTATGGTAAGGTACAACAATGTACTCATAATCTAGGCATTCAGTATAGTCATGAGTCTTATGATCATGATTTTATATTTCTCAATGCAAAGGATGATTCCCAAGTCTTAGAAAGGGTTAAGATGACTGACATAAATGAAGACTTACTCAAGGTAATCCAAGCAGATTCCTCCATCATAATTAAAAAAGCATAATATAATATCACACCACCAAGAGGATGGACCACTTCAAACTTTTGGAAGAATAGACCTCTTCAATAATTGTAGGATCAAAGTCAAGACCCCTAGAATCCACCTACCATGATGATGGATATAAAACAAGAGTAAGGTGAAGTGAAAACTTTTGTTGCTACAAGATGAATAGAAAAGGAGACTCCTCAGGTTTAAGCACCCACACTTGAATTGAGGGGAATAAAGATAGAACCTTAGGTAGACAAAGTTCATGAAGAGGAGAGATCTATTGTAAATGAAGAGGAGCCTATCTATATAGACTACTCTAACTTAGAAGACCTCACACCCACTACTATAACTTTGGAAACTAAAACATATAGTGTGAGAGTCCCTCTTTCTACCCAAAAATTGGCTACTCCTCTAATTGAAAAGGCAAATATTTACTAAAAGAGTAAGTCCAAGGTAGGAAGGCCTCAGGTGCAGTGTACACAGGGACCAAGTGAATAGACACAAACCTCGATTGAAGATTAGCTATTAGATGAAGAAGATGAAGAAGAAATGCAAGAAGACAAATTTTTGAGCTTGTAAGATCTCAAAGGAAAGGCACCCCTCGAGGGTGACTAATTAGGTAAGTTTTTATTTCCTACTACTCCCTTAGGCCACTCTCTTATTATCACATTACCATTTGTCACTTCTTTTCCTGCCATGTCCCTACCCTCATCTGGACCCATGTCCCTACTTGTTGTTTTAACCATTTTTTTAGTTGTCACCTTTATTACTACTACTACCAACCAACCCAACACTCACTTGATAGTATTTATACTCAGTTGAGTTTACCCATGCCTTCCTTAAGAGAAATTTAGACCACAATAATGGTTGCCACCAAGAAAACCATAAGAAGCCTATCTACACCGTCTACCCAATGCCACATTTTAGGAATGTAGATTGTTCAAAGATAATATGGCCTTCCATGCCAAGTCTATCTCCTAAGACTAATCCTTTAGAGGATATACCCAAATAGAGGTCCAACCATTTTGACCCAAAATAATTAACACTTCTAGACTAGTTAAAGGAACTAGGAGCTTCAACTCCTAAGAAGCTATAATTAAAGAATAATGAGCTACCTATTGTGAATTCATTGTTTGACAAGTTTATTGGCTCCGTGCAAAGGGTAAAGAAAATAAAGATAGAGGACAACATTGGGAAAAGTTTGATTCTATAGGAAAGAGAAGTAATTTTTCTTTCCAAAAGATAGAATAGAAGAATAGGTCAGTCCCCTTACATCAATAACTTTAGGTCCTATATAGAGACCCATACTAAAGCCTTGCTAGAAATCCTTGAGGGTATTGATCAAGTGAGGAAGGAACTAAAGTAAGAATTGGAGACTCTTAGAGAACAACACTATGTCATCCATATTCCCTTTGATATTGATTAGGATATTCAAAATGCAACCTTAAGGTTGTATGAGATACTAGACACTATTAGATCTTTGAGGGCACAATTAGCCCCTCATTTAACTCAAATGGACAAATTGTTCAAAACTTTGAAAGAAGATGAGACCAAATTGATTTTTTTGGTTTTATATACACCAAATAAGGATTTCAACCATCTTGACTTAATATCACCCTTGGAGGCATTAAATGAATTAAATTTAGTGCTCATCTAGACCCAAGAAGAAAGGGAGTTGATAACATCTACTGATGTCTTAGTATCTAAAATAACTAAACATGAGAAGTAAGAAGGATGGATTTTGGATGAATTGGAGTTGGTGAATGCATAAGATGGCACTGAAAAGTTGGTGGTGAGGTCCATTTTTAATCAAATGCTTTAGTATGCCTCAACCAAATGCAAGTAGAGTCTTTAGGGGTTAAATTTCAAAGAGATTGAGGCTAAGTTGAGTTTTGTGAGGAAGAAAGCCACAAAATTGGAGATATTTTGAATAGGATTTAGAGGCACAAAATCTAAACATGCAAGAATGACACAAGTTAATAGGGTGAACAAACCATCTCTTTTTGATATGAGCATAATAAGAGTGCAACATGTTTTTGGGTATAAACATTACCAAGATTTGGAGGTGAAGAGGAAGTCTAGCTCCACCCCAGCTACCAATTCAACCAGTGTGTTAGTTTCAACATCACCTCCATCTACCAATTCAACTACCTAGACTCCAATTGTGACCAAATTGTAGATATTTTAATATCAATTTTGTATGCCATTTTGCATGTAATATTTATTCAAACTAATTATATCTAGTTATGTTTCATTTAATTCATGTTACAGTTAACTAAAATATTTTGTCAACATGCACATACTACATGATTATATAAAGACAGAGCTATTGTAATCTATGAGTTGTAACATGAAATTTTGCATTAAATTAAAGCTTAAGTTCTATTTATTCTAAGATGTAATCTAAAGTTTTATTACACTTGGAAGATGAGCTGACCCTTCCCCAAGTCTTCAAATACATGTAAAACTCTCTTTCAAAGGGTTGGAGTTTTGGATCAATTCAAGAAGAATTCAAGTTATTGATTGTCATGCAACTGCATTGGTTCTTTCTTATCCCATTTCTCTGTTCTTAAGATTTTAGCTTCTTTGTCTATGTCAATTCAATAATTTTGAAATGTCCAAAAGCTACTGATAATATTAATTGTGATAATTGATGTATAATAATCATTAGATGTGTAAAATCTATTGAAAGCTAGTAAATTTCATTGATATTAAATAATTAGTTTAGACTGCATTGATATTCTAAGGTTTATAGGAGTGTCTCCCTCTGGGATAGTCTTCTAGGTCTGTGTTGTGGCTACTATAGATACCTTACTAGTCCAAGTTGTAATCTCTCAACTAAGGGTGTATGATAAAAATTTGAAAGAGAGCAACATTTAATTGAAACCACTAAGTTTCCTATGCCTATTTTCCTAGACTGCTTAACTATGTTTGTTCATGAGTGTGTAACAACTACAAATGAGAAGCATTGGTTTTGGAAACATTCATCCACTAAGAAAACAACCTTGGAAGTGACCATTTGATAGCATATGAATTTATTTTATACTTACTTTCCCCTCCTTTTTTGATTTTATTTTGAGATTTACCCATCTTAGACTAATTCTCCACCTAGCCCACTCACCTAGTGTTTACTTCTTATAGATTTCACACATCCATCCATTTACCTAGTTAAATGATATGCGTTCTCAACCTATTATTCCACCAACTAGTTTTTTTAACTATATACCTTCAACTCATGCCTTAGAGTGGATTTTCATTTCCATAGAGATGTTAAGGTGTAGAGCCTAAAAGCTTCACATATGAGCACATTACCAAAGTTGCAAGTTTACACAGTCACCGGCGTCGGTCATGAGCGACCGACGTCGGTCAGGTGCAATTGAAGAGACGCCAGCGTCGGCAGAGGATCGACCGACGTCGATCACAGGCAAGCAGGCAGGAACCGGTGTCAGTTACTTGTGCGTCCAAAATGCTATTTCCGAGGACAGAACCGAGTGTTTGCATGATGAGTTTAAGTCTTAGTCTTAAGTTCACGTCTCTATTATTAGTAAGATTGTTTTTAGAGCCCTTGTTCAAGAGGCTTAACTATTGGTTGTAAGTGCATGCTCAAGTCTCCTAATTCTATATGTAGAATTAGATATTCTTAGCTTAGTGTGGTTGTAGTAGTTCATTGTGTGTGAATGTTGAAGAACAGTACAGAGTTGTATCAATCCAGGTTGTTGGAGTTGATTGTACTTGAGAGAGAGAGCTCTTGAGGGATAGAGATCTAGAGAGAGATCTTGTGCATCTGAGAGAGGTGTGGAAGAAAGAAGTTTCTTCAATTGTATTCCTTCTATAAAGAGTTTAATACAAGTTTTCAGGGTGGTTTCTTGTATCTCTTGTTCTTTGCTATTATCTAATTCTAGTTACTTATCTATCTGATTTAATTCCATAGTTTATTACTTTCATAAGTGTAATCATATTGTTGGTTGATCCCCAACAAGTGGTGTCAAAGCCTTGGTTGTAGGTTTAGAGTTTGATATCCAATAATTGGTATCAAAGCTCAGGTTCACTAACAGGTGGTTCAGATCTGTGTAGTGTGTATTGATTACAGGTTGCTCACAGGAGTTTCTGTAGGGATTTCTATTTGAGTGGGAGAAGCAATGGCAGAAGAAAGTAAACTAAGAATGGAGAAGTTCAATGGCAAAAATTATCAACATTGGAGAATGCAGATAGAGGACTATCTATATCAAAAAGATCTATACTTACCGTTAGGTGGGATTGCAAAGAATCCCACAGATATGGATGATGAAGAATGGGAAGTTCTAGACAGAAAGGCTCTGGGGTCTATAAGACTGAGTCTAGCATCTACTGTGATATCTAATTTATCACAGGCAAAAACAACGGTAGAGTTGATGACTACTTTAGCAAATTTGTATGAAAAACCCTTAGCTTCTAATAAGGTATATCTTATGAAGTAGCTATTTAATTTGCATATGTAGGAAGGTGGATTTGTATCTAATCACCTGAATGATTTCCATGGTATTGTAAATCAATTAAGTTTAGTCAATATTGTATTTGATGATGACATAAAAGCTCTTTTAATATTATGTTCTTTGCCTGAAAGCTGGCATAGCTTAGTAATGGAAGTTATCAATACTGCATCTGCATCAAATATTTTAAAAGTAGAGGGTGTTGTTAGTGTTATCTTGAATGAGGAAATTCACAAGAAAAGCACAGAAGAGACATCTGGGAATGCCTTAAGTTTTGAGAGTAGGGGAAGGCAAAAAGAGAAGAGCAAGAAAGGGAGACCAAGATCTAAGTCTAAGGGGAGAGATAGATCCAAATCCAGAAATGGCAGGAAGCCACAATGCTGGAATTGTGGAAAGATGGGGCACATAAGCAGAGATTGCTGGTCAAAGCCTAAGGAGGACAACCAACATGAAGGAAAAGAAGAAGCAAAGGTTGCAGGTATTGCACAAGATGCTTTAATATTCTCTTTGCATAATAATATAGAATCTTGGGTGTTAGATTCTGGTGCATCTTTTCATGCTACCCCTAATAGGGAATATTTCTGTGACTATATCCATAGAGATTTTGGAATAGTGTATCTAGGGGATGATGAGCCTTGTAAAATTATTGGCAAAGGTAAAGTGCAGCTGAAAATGCAGAATGGCAACACATGGGTGTTGAGAGATGTGATGCATGTTCCTAGCTTGAAGAGGAATTTGATTTTTGCAAGAAAGTTAGGGGATGAGGGTTGTACAGTAACTCTCACAATAGAATCTTGGAAGGTGACCAAGGGTGCACTTGTTATGGCCAGAGGTAAGAGAGTAGGTACTCTCTATTTGTGTAATTATGTTACTAACAATTCTCCTTCTGTATTATCTACTTTAGATGTGGATGCAAAATTGTGGCACTCAAGGCTTGGCCACATGAGTGAGAAGGGGATGTCAATTCTTAAGTCTAAAGGTAAGCTTTCAGATTTGAAAAGCATGGATCTAGAATTTTATGAGCACTGTGTATTTGGAAAATAGAAATGGGTTAGTTTTCTCAAGACTGGGTCTACAAAGAAGAAGCATAAGTTGCAGCTTGTTCACACAGACGTGTGGGGACCAGCTCAGGTAGCTTCTATTGGAGGATCACAGTACTATGTTTCATTCATAGATGATGCTACAAGAAAGGTATGGATCTATTGTATTAAGAAGAAATCTGATGTATTTGAGACTTTTAATATTTGGAAAGCTATGGTTGAGAATGAAATAGGCAAAAGATTGAAGTGCCTGAGATCTGACAATGGTGGAGAGTTTTGCAGTTATAAGTTCAACTGGTATTGTTATATGCATGGAATCCATAGGCAAAGGATAGTTCCAAGGACACCTCAGTAGAATGGAATTGCTGAAAGGATGAATAGAACAATCATAGAGCGTGCAAGATGTATGAGATTGCATGCTGGTTTGCCCTTAGAGTTTTGGGTAGAAGCTGTTGACACTGCAGTGTACCTGATTAACAGAGGACCCTCTACAGCTCTGGATGGTGGAATTCTAGAAGAGGCTTAGATAGGTAAAAAGGTAGATCTCTCATTCCTCAAAGTTTTTGGTTGTGAAGCCTTTGTGCACGTAGATAAGGAAAATAGAAAGAAGCTGGATTCTAAGTCTATGAGGTGCACATTTATTGGCTATGGCTCAGATGATTTTGGTTTCAGATTTTGGAATCTAGGAACTAACAAGATAATTAGGAGCCGTGATGTTGTTTTCAATGAAAAAGTGATGTATAGTGATCAGCTGAATTAATCTTGGTAGAGTAATGGTGAATTGGACGAGGTGACAGTCCAAAATGAACTCACGAGAAAAAGAAATAATCACTTGCAGGAAAACATAGAGACTGACATCGGCAGGATAGGAACCGGCATCGGTAGGACAAAAATTGATGTCGGTCATACAGAGACCGATGCTGGTAGAATAGGCACTGATGTCGGTCAGGTAGAACCAACGTCGGCTAGTAACAGGTCTGGAGGTGACTGAGGTCGGTCACTGTTAGAGAATTTGGGTGGACAGCATGTTGTGAACGAGTCTCAGACACCCATCAGGAGGTCAAAAAGGGTAAGTAAGCCTCTAATTAGATATTCTCCTTCATTATTCTATTTATTGCTAACTGATGGTGGAGAACTAGAGAGTTTTGAAGAAGCAATACAGGTGGAGTCCAAGAGTCAGTGGGAGCATGGCATGGTTGAGGAGATGGAGTCCTTAAGAGAGAACCAAACATGGGATTTGGTTGAGTTGCCAGCTAGTAAGAGAACACTGAAGAACAGATGGACCTACAGGTTGAAGTAAGGTGAGAATGGACAGATGAGATATAAGGCCAGATTGGTGGTGAAAGGATTTGCACAAAAGCTAGGTATTGATTTTGGTGAGATTTTTTCTCCTGTTGTTAAAATTACTTTTATACGGATTGTACTATCTTTGGTTGCTGTTGAGGATTTGCATCTTGAGCAGCTAGATGTTAAGACAGCATTTCTTCATGGAGATTTAGATGAGAAAATTTATATGGAACAGTTGGAAGGATTTGAGGTCAAAGGTAAGGAGAAGTTAGTGTGCAGATTGAAGAAAAGCTTGTATGGCCTCAAGCAAGCTCCTAGACAGTGGTATTTTAATTTTGACAGGTTTATGACTGAGCATGGCTACAGTAGGTGTCAATCTGACCATTGTGTGTATTTTAAGAGATTGGATAATGGTAGATATATTATTCTATTGTTGTATGTAGATGATATGTTGGTTGCAGGATCACACATGCATGATATCTCTGAGCTTAAGGTGAAATTAGCTCAAACTTTTGCTATGAAGGATTTGGGAGCAGCAAAGAAAATCCTTGGCATGAGCATTAAGAGAGACAGGAAAAATCATAGGTTGATATTGTTTCAAGAGGATTATGTGGACAACGTGTTGAATGGTTCAATATGTAGGATGCTAAACTGGTAAGCACACCTTTGGCTGGACATTTTAAGTTGAGCAAAGAACAATGTCCTAATTCACATGATGAGGTAGAGTACATGAGTAAGGTTCCATATTCTTCCACAGTAGGAAGTTTGATGTATGCAATGGTGTGTACTAGACCAGATATTGCCCAAGTAGTGGGTGTTATAAGTAAGTAAATGGCCAATCCAGGAAAGGAACATTGGAAAGCAGTTCATTGGATCCTCAGATATCTGAGAGGAACCAGCAGTAGGCACTTGTGCTATGGAGGTTCAGATACTTCTCTACATGGTTATGTAGATTCAGATATGGCAGGTGATTTGGATGGCAAGAGGAGCACCACAGTATATGTTTTCACTATAGGTGGAACGGCGATTAGTTGGATATCAAAGTTGCAGAAGGTTGTTGCCTTGTCAACTACAGAAGCAGAGTATATTGCAGCCACAGAGGCTAGCAAAGAGATGATATGGATGACACGATTCATGGAAGAGCTTGGAAGGGAGCAAGAGAGTTGCAGATTGTATAGTGACAGTCAGAGTGCAATCCATTTGGCTAAGAATTTAGCCTTTCACTCAAGAACCAAGCACATACAACTTAGGTACCACTTCATAAGACAGGTATTGGAAGATGGTGAGTTGAAGCTGGAGAAGATTCATACAGACAAGAATCTTGCTGATATGTTAACCAAGCTGGTTACAAAAGAGAAGTTGAATCTTCATTCAATTTTTGTTGGTCTTCATGATTGATTTGAAGATGGAGGAGTTAGAAGATGTTGCTGTACAGGTACTGGTGTAGCTGTTTATCTCCAAGTGGGAGATTGTTAAGGTGTGGAGCCTAAAAGCTTCACATATGAGCGCATTACCAAAGTTGCAGGTTTACACAGTCACCGGCATCGGTCATGAGCGATCGACGTCAGTCAGGTGCAGTTGAAGAGACGCTAGTGTCGGTAGAGGATCGGCTGACGTCGGTCACAGGCAAGCAGGCAGGAACCGGCGTCGGTTACTTGTGCATCCAAAATGCTATTTTTGAGGACAAAACCGAGTGTTTGCATGATGAGTTTAAGTCTTAGTCTTAAGTTTGCATCTCTATTATTAGTAAGATTGTTTTTAGAGCCCTTGTTCAAGAGGCTTAACTATTGGTTGTAAGTGCATGCTCAAGTATCCTAATTCTATATGTAGAATTAGATCTTCTTAGCTTAGTGTGGTTGTAGTAGTTCATTGTGTGTGAATGTTGAAGAACAGTACAGAGTTGTATTAATCCAGGTTGTTGGAGTTGATTGTACTTGAGAGAGAGAGCTCTTGAGGGATAGAGATCTAGAGAGAGATCTTATGCATCTGAGAGAGGTGTGGAAGAAAGAAGTTTCTTCAATTGTATTCCTTCTGTAAAGAGTTTAATACAAGTTTTCAGGGTGGTTTCTTGTATCTCTTGTTCTTTGCTATTATCTGATTCTAGTTACTTATCTATCTAATTTAATTCCGTGGTTTATTGCTTTCATAAGTGTAATCATATTGTTGGTTGATCCCCAACAAGAGATCTTAATACATTAGAAGCTACCTTTTTAAATTTCTATAGTGTGCATAAAATCCACATCAACAAGAAGCAAAGATGGCACTATAAGGAGTACACACTTGTGTATTTTCTCAATAATAGAGGTTAGTTAGTACATAAATTTGCATTGGAGATGCCTAAAAAAGTAACAAGATCTATAGCCCAAGCTGGTCTTTTGGTTTGACCTTTGTCAAATCATAGGATGCCTAGACTAGTAGCAATCATCTCTAAAATACACAGAGCTAAGACACCTTCCCTAGTGAGAAAAGTCCCACTTATCAACCATCTTATAGATCAACATTCCTTATTTGGATTTTTTATTTCCATTCTTGGAGATCGACATAATTTACCAAGGAATCTAGAGAAATACTTGCTTACATTTTCCTCTTTAAGTGGGATGATGACCGATGAGCATGTTAAATATTTCAAGGATGCTCTGAGATTAATGAATGTCATAGATGAGGTTGTTGCATGAAATTTTTTCCCATTCACTCTATGATATTTTTCTTATGATTGGTATCTTAACTTGCAATAAAATTCCATCACCTCTTGAAATGCATGCCAAAATATTTTCCTTACACAATTTGGGCAAGTTACTAATCCATGTTTGGTGTATCTACATTTCACCAACATGAAGAGGGAGCCTAATGAATCAATTAGGGCCTTTAATGAAATACTTTAGAAGATGTACACTTTGTTGAATACTACATACAATCCAAAAATATCTCTAACACTCAATATGTATAAAAATGCCTTGGATCCCATCACTACTATGTTTTTATGAAGAGATACCACCACCAATACTTTAGCCTTGGTGTATGAATAAGATATCAACATTGACAAGTAGATCAATCCTCAACTTAATCCTTAGATGTTAGGGGGCCTAACATTCAATAATGGTTTTGTATTTTTGAATCCATTTTTGCATGCTAATTAAAATGTCCTTGCATTCAATCAAAATCAGTTGTATACTCTACTTCCCATGACAAAACAAGCACCGAATTAGAATTATGATTCCTAAACAATCAAGCACAAAGGAATGACCATCAATAGAACCAAAAAAACTAACATGTAACTCATTTCAACACAATAGTCACTTAGGGTATAGACTCCACCAAAGCTAGATTAGATTCTATATAAAGAATGGTGTAAAAGTTGAGCAACAACTTCTTGAGTATGCAGAGAAGGATGAGAAATACCACCAATCAAAAAAATAACTAGAATTTTGGATTTCCAAGATATAATATACCCTTCAATAGACCCACCACTAATGTAAAATGGTCCACTAAGATACTAGAAATCAAAATCATAAAGACAACATTGTCTAATTGGTGCAGAGTTCATAATAGATACATATATGGGGATTTGGACTATGTGGAGTTCTATACAACATTTGAATTTTTCCAAAGGGAAATGGTCAGACATGATCAAATGATGAATCCCCCATATCTCCTTCATGAATCTAGTCTCTTGAATGCATCTATGGTCTTTGAAAATTATGAGTTTCCCTTCCCCAACAAAGATGATAATATTTTAGAGGATAATTATAATGAAGTAAAAATGTTTTAGTAGTTCAATAAGAACAATTACAATTTGAGGAACATATAGTGTCTCACCACTTCTACTCCTAATAATACAATTATTCCCTTGAATCTTAAAGCTAATAATAATCCTCCTCCCTCAAAAGGGAATGATTAGCCTCAACATAGAGAAGAACAGTGTAAGGGAGGATATAATATTATTGAGTATGTAAAAAGGATCAAGACTAATATCACTCTGGATGAACTAACACAAATCATTGAATAAAAGGAGCTCTTATGGAAGTCTATCAGAAGGAAGTCTATTATAGAAAAGGCCAAAATGACCAACACAAATGTCATATATAAAAACAATCTTGAGGTTCCCACTTTCTTGCTAACTATCTAAACATTTAGCAAGAATATACACAACTGTTTGGTGGATTCTAGAGCTTCAACCACTGTAATGCCAACCTCCATTTCCCAAAAGCTTGGTTTAACCCCAAGTCCATCCAAAAGGACCATTTCACAACTAGATAAAATAGTGGTACTTGTGAGAGGAGAACTTAACAATGTATGCATCTATGTTGCATTATAACCTCGTATGCAAATGACTATCAACATATTGGTAGTAGATATTCCTGAAGGGTATGGGCTATTCTTGAGTAGAGATTGGTCAAAGATGATCAATAGATAACTTTCCATAGACTTCTCTCACATTTAGATACCATGGAGAGGGATTGCCAATCAAATTATAATCAACTAGGAGTTGAGGATGAATCACCCTATTATAGAGTATAATACTACTAACGAAAAAGTAAGTTACAAATCTCCTAGTCTTAGAATTTATAAATTTACTATAAAACATGAAATACAGGGACCTTCTCAATTATGGACTCTTATTTTTGATAGAGGAATATTCAATCAAGGATCATGTATTGGTATTTAGTTAGTCAATCTACAAGGGAAGAGATACCTACCAGCATATAGGTTCCAATTTCCATGCATCAATACCAGAACATAGTACGAATCCCTAATTTTAGGATTGTAGTTTGATTTCAAGAACATCAAGGAACTATTGATATATGGAGATTCAGAACTGGTGATCAACTAGGTAAAAAATAAGTAATAATGCAAGTTGCCATTATTTAAGAGATACAAACACAAAGCCTAGGATTTAATCAAGTCATTTGAGGATTTCAACATAGTGGCTATTCTAAGAGAAAAAAATCAAGTTGCTGATGCACTAGCCATTTAAACAACAAATTTGACACCCCTGTAAGATTCAAAAGTGTATAATTTCTCTATCAAGTTTGTACCTTATTTTCAATACCAAATAATATTGATAATTTTTAGGTGTTTGATGATTATTAAAAGATTGCCCAATTTCTGACTAATTCAAGATATTTCAAGTCCCAAATAATTAATGATGAAGAAATAATCCATTTATGCCATGAGGAATTGGATGAAGAGATCATCCAAATGAAAGAAAATAATTTCCAACTAGGGATGGTTGCCTCGGAAAGAGCCTTTGACATGGATCCCTAAGCCTAACAACAAAGGCAACTTTAGTTTAATGAGTCTGAGTTCAACTCAGAGAATTTGGGTGATGAAATAAACTTACATCTTGTCAATATTGGTTTAAGCTATACTCCAGAGGAGAGACAAAGGGTCAAGGACTTGACCATTCGATATAAATATGTAATTGCATGGATGTATGATGGTTCAAGGATCTTCAATCATAGGGTCATCACCCATACAATCCCACTCAAGCCAGATCATAAGCCATTCAGGGAAAGACAAAGATTGGTTAATCCTATTTTGGAACCATTGATCCAAAAGGAGGTAGAGAAGCTACTAAGTGTTAGGATAGTCTTTCCTATTAGGCATTCAACTTGGGTGACTGATCTAGTTCTAGTCAAAAAAAAATATAACAAAATTAGGCTATGTCACTTTTAGGAACCTTAACAAAGCTTCTAAGAAAGATAACTATCCTTTACCCTCATTGGACAAAGTGATCTAGACTATGAGAGGTTCTAGAATGATGTCTTTCTTAGATGGATTTTTAGGATATAATCAATTGTTGGTTGAATCAGAGGATAAAATGAAAATTATATTTACCTCAAAGTGGGGAACTTATGTATATAAGTGGATGTCAAGCCAATGCATATAAGTGGATGTCATTTGGATTGATCAACATAGGATATTATTTTAAAAGAGCCATATATCATGCATTCCAAGGGATAATAGGTAAATGCATAATAATATAAATGGATGACCTCACTATTTTCTAAAAAAATAGGGTTGATCATATAGACCATCTTCAATCCATATTTTAAAGATGCTAGAAATTTAGTAACTCATTAAAACCCCAAAAGAGCATATTCAACATTACTAAAGGCAAGTTGTTGGGCCATATTATCACCAAAGATGGGATCACCATTGACCTAGATATAGTTCATAGAATTTACACAATAATGTTCACAAACAAAAAAAGGGAGCTTTAGTCCTTTGGGAAGATTAATTTTGTAAGAAAATTTATATTAAGATTTACAAAAATTATCAGACCTATGAACACAATGCTTAAATAAGATGCCAAAGTGGAATGGAATCCTAAATCTAGAAGGTCTTTTTAAGGCATTAAAATGCTAAATCACATGCCCCAATATTGGTAATCCCATATTTCACTAAAGACTTCTTGTATTTATTCACTTTTAAACATATAATCGCTATTGTACTCACATAAAAGGAGGAGAGTGAACATCCTATCAATTTCATGAGCACAAACTTAAAAGATGTAGAGCTTAAATATTCCATGATTGAAAATTAGATCTTTTCCCTATCAAAGCGATAAAGAAGTTCTGACACTACATCCTTAGGGATAGAACCACTACTATTGTACCAAACCCTACTGTCAAGATTACATTAGGATAAAATGAGTTGGGAGAATATAAGAGCAAATGGATGGAAAAATTGTAAGAGTTTGACATTGATATTAAAATTTCCAAGATTGTCAGAGGACAAGGTATAATTTAATTAATGACTAATTTAGACCCACATATCACCATCAAAGAAGTCTACCAAAAATAACTTTCCCAAGAAGAATGGTATTCAGATATCATTCAATTCTTACTCACTAGAATATGTCCCCAAGAACTCAAAATAGAGAAAAAGAGAATATTGAGGTTCAAAGCTACTCATTATATGATTAGGAAGGGAATTCTCTATAGGAAGAACTATGAAGACATCTATTTGAGATGTGTATCATGTGATGAATCCTAGGATATTATAGAGAACTTGCATCAAAATATTAGTAGTGGCCATCCATCTGGCAATACTACAACCCAGAAAATCCTCATAATGGGTTATTATTGACCAACAGTCTTCAAAGGTGCTCACTCCCACATAAGGATGTGCCATGAATGCCAAGTTTTGGAAAAAAGAGAGGTGCATGTAGTAATGAATCTATAGCCCATGATCAAGGGTAAACCATTTTCCCAATGGATCTTATATTTTATTGGTGTATCAATCCAAACTCTTTATTTGGGTACAAATTCATGAACATTGCTACAAATTATTACACCAGATGGACTAAAGTAGAAACCATCAAGAATTTAAGAGCACAATATGTGATTAATTTCCTCAAAGAGCATACTAGACTAGGTTTGGTACTCCTATTTCATTTGTATGTGATAATGGGCCAACGTTCCAATCAAATAAATTTATAGAATGGGCCCATGATAATTAGATCACCTTAGATCATCCTCCAATCACTACCCATAAGGGAATGGATTAGCTGAATCAACTAATAAGAACCTCATTGATGTTATCGATAAATTAGTTGTAGATAAACCTAGAGAGTGACATCTCTTATTTAAATACAAAAATTGGCAAATCAAACTTGGTACAAGTAGACTTTTAAAGCCTCACCATATTTGATAAGTATATGGGAGGCAACTGGTATTCCCAATCATGCTTAAATTTTTGACATATTAGTTCATTTAGAAATACATGGAACCCAATGAAAGGATAGAGTCCAAATTTCTAGATATCATAGAAATGGAAGACTCCAAGATTGAATCCCTACATAATTTCAATAGGCATCAAGATATAGTCAAAATATGGTTTGATAAAAGAGTAAAATTTATAGTATTCAAAATATTTAACCTAGTGCTTCTATGGGATAAAACCCATAAAAATAAAGGACAACATGACAAGTTCACCCCACTATGGATAGGACCCTATTATATCTTCGAAATCTTGGGTAAAAATGCTTTCCATTTGAAGGACCTCCAAGGTGATGAATTGATATATCTGATCAATGGATAGTTTTTGAAGCACTACTTCATGACCACTCCATCTAAAGGTGTCTCTGAGTAACAACAGGTGTCCCAGTAGAGGTAGAGGCAGGCTAGGTTTGATTTATTAGTTAATTTATTACTTTTAATCATTTAATCTTATTATAGTAGTCCACGCTTTCTAGATTAATCATTCTTTCTTTTTGCATGTTGCTTTGTTTAGTCTAGTCTCTCACTTTTTATAGGTAATTTTATGCTTTCTTAGATAGTTTTCCTTTTGGTTTCATGGAAATTTGACTAATTACTCTTGGTATAACCAAGCAACAACCTATTCAAATGGTGTCCTAAATTTGTGTTTTGAATTCGACTTGAATCAGTGGGTATTACATCTTGGGCATCAAAATTCTTAATCCAGGTAAGCAATAAGAGAGTTAACTATGACAATGTTATAAAGCAAATGATTCTATCAAGTATATAAAAGTTTCTCCCATAGATTCATGTGAATTTAGAAAGATTTTTTCATCTCCTTGGATTAAATTCACATTAAATACTAATACTTTGTTAAGTATAGACTATTACTGAGAGGGGGGGTGAATCAATAATAGATATCTTTTACACTTTTTACATAAACAATTATTCCACTTAACATATACAATATAATCAAATCACAACTCACACAACACAAAGTAATAGTGACACAAGATTTATATGTGAAAGCCCTTTTGGGAGAAAACCACAAAGAAATAGATCTCAATATAAATATTCATAGGCACCAACCTACCTAAGCACCAACCCCAATATAATTTTTTAAGCACCAAATTACAGGATCACCAACTCCTCTGCCAAGTACCAACTCAGTGAATCTTTGTGAGAACCAACTCATAGGAGCACCAACTCTTTTGAATGAAATCACCAACCCTCTGGATAAAATAACACTTCTTTCTCTAACTTGTTGCTTACATAATAGATGATAGGACTTTAATTTTTCACTCTTTTAGATCCGATCAATTACAATATATATTTGCTGTTATATACCTTTATACTTTGCTTATGCTTCTTTGTTTCAATAACCACTTTTCTTCTCAAATATTTCTGCTCTTCTTTATTTAATTTCCCATTTGTATCTACCTTTGAAAGCCTCCCTTTGCTGCCTTTTATAGGCTTCTAATGCCTATTCACAAGGGATACACCCCTTCATAAAGCTATTCTCTACCCAAAGGTCATGTATCTTTCTTTTTCTTAGTTGGCCATGCTTTTAAATGCCTGAAGATTCACACTGATTCCTTGCTCCTAGTTGGCCAAGATTTAGGGACATTTACCTATTCAAAATTTGCCTTAGTTTCTTTGATTTACGCATAGATATTTTTACCATACTTAGCCTCCTTGATGACAAATTAAATACATTTAATTACTAAAAAATAAATTATCTTCATGCCTACAATACAACAATATTAATGCCTCTTAAATCCACATTTAATTTAAATGCCTCCCTTTTATGTTGGTTTGTCCTTGGATAATTACCATTGATTTATGCGTGAATATAACTGTTAATTTGGCCTTGATTAAATTAAATATTTGATCATTTAATTTAATCTATTCATTTATATCTTGCCATCAGCCTTAATCATGTTGTTGAACTATTGTTCCTTTGACATCAATGATAAGATTTCCAAAAATCTCCCCCTTTGTCATTGATGGCAACCACATATTAAAGCTTCTTCCCCTTGCTGCACTATCCCTTCTTTCTAAAATCTCTTTGTTGTAGCTCCCCCTTTTTGTGACATCCTCTTTCTTTTTTTATCCCCCTTTGTCATCAATGGCAAAGGGTCTATCCAAGAGATAGTACTTAGCTCCTCCTTAGTTGATGCTTCCCTTCAGTGGCAAGAAACAAAAGAGATTACTCCCAACTTCTCACATAGGTACTCAAATGTGTCCTCTGAAAATGTCTTCATGAAAATATCTACTATCTACTCTGTTGTATTAATGTATTCTAACTTGCCTTGCTAATCTACAACTTTCTCTCTTAATAAATGATATCTGATTGGAATATGTTTCATTCTAGAGTGCATCACCATATTCTTTATAATACTAATGGTATTGGTGTTATCACAGTATATGGAGATAGGTTGATCATACTTCACCTTGATATCTTCTAGAGTCTACTTCCTCCAAAGCACCTGAGTGAAACATAGAAATACCATTATATACTCTACCTTTATTGTGGATAGTGAAACTAAATTATATTTCTTGCTTAGCCAAGATACTAAGCTATCATCAAGGAAAAATGTACCTCCACTTGTACTCTTCCTGCCATCTAGGATACCTACCCAATCTAAGTTTGTATATGCCACTAAAATTAAATCTCTCCCTATAGGATACCATAATCCATAGTCTATGGCCCCCTTTATATATCTTAATATCCTCTTAATAACTTGTATATGAGTTTCCTTGGGGGTTGCTTGATATTGTGCCAACATACCTGCCACCTCCATGATATCTGGCCTAGAAGCTGTCAAATAATAAGACTACCAATCATTTATATATAAAGAGATTGATCTACATCTCGTGATTCCTCATCCTTATTTATCTTGTTTCTTATGGCCATTGGTGTGATAACAGGTGCACAGTCCTCAAAACCAAACTTATTCAACATTTCCTTGGCATACTTGGTTTGAGAAATGAAAATTCCTTTATTGGATTGAGAGATTTGTAATCTAAGAAAGATAACTCTCCAAGCATGGAAATCTCAAACTCCTTTTGCATGTCTTCAATGAATCCCTTCATTAGCTTCTGACTATCTCCTTTGAATATTATGTCATTAACATAGACAATAACTATTAACTAATGCTCACCTTCAGTTTTGATATATAAGTTGTTATCAATGTAACCTCTTTTAAAACCTTGATCTTGTAAATATTTGTCAAGTCTCACATACCAAGCTTTGAGGGCTTGATTTAGGCCATATAAGGCTTTATTCAATTTTTAAACATATCTTTTATCATTTGAAAGGAGAAATCCTTTAGGATACTCAATATATACTTTCTCTTCTAGTTTTCCATTTAGGAATGCAGATTTCACATCCATCTGATATGCTTTGAAATTTTAAAATACCACATAGGCAAAAAACATTCTGATTGCTTCTAACCTAGCTACTAGATCAAAAGTTTCTTCAAAGTCGATTCCTTCAATCTGAGCATACCCCTTGCACACTAATCTCACTTTATTCTGGGTCACTTGACCATCCTCATTCAATTTATTTTTATACACCCATTTTGTGCTGATCACATTTTAATTTTTTAGTCTTAGCACTAGCTCCCAATTTCCATTCTTTTCAATCTAGTCCAGCTACTCTTCCATTGCTTTCACCCAATGTTCATCATGGGTAGATTATTAAAAGTTTTTGGGCTAAATTTTGGATAATAATGAAAAATTTACTTGCTCAAGATTACTTACCAACCTTCTTTTGGTTTGTACTCTAGTATCTAAGTTTCCAATAATCTAGCTCTTGAAATGATTTTTCTGGATGATTCAAGATATATATTTTATGTCTTGTCGCTAATCTTCATCCATATTTTTGACTTAAATGTCTTCTTCTTCAATAATATAAGGTACTTCTAATGGATCACTTACTTTTTGAACTCCAACTTCATCGACTCTGACACTTATACTTTCTACCATCTTTTGAGCCTCTTATTATAGCATTTATATGCTTTAATCTTAGAAGAATATCCAAGGAATATTCCTTCATTTTCTCTTGAGTCAAATTTTCCCATGTCTTCTTTAGTTTTGTTCATAAAATATCTGCTACCGAATACTTTGAAGTAGTTGATAGAAGCTAGTCTCCCCTTCCATAGCTACAGAGTCTTGTTACTATTGACTCTACGTTGTCCTCTATTTAGGATATGTATTATAGTGTGTACTACATTTCTCCAATATTTATTTGGTATCTTGAATTCATTCAACATCATTCTTTCCATTTCTTGAACTATCCTATTTTTTCATTTTACAACCCTATTCTATTGTGGGGTTCTGGTAGCTGAGTAATGTCTTTTTATTCCATGTTTTTCATGATACTCAATGAATTCACTGGATATGAACTCTCTTCCTTAGTCAGACCTTAGGCATTTGATTCTCAAGCTAGTTTCATTTTCAACCAAATATTTGAATGCCTTGAAATTGTTGAATGCTTCAATTTTTTTTTCAAGAATGTCACCCATTTCATTCGAGTATAATAATCAATTAAAAAAAAAATACCTCTCACCTTGAGTACTCTATGTTCTAGTGGTTCCACATAGATCGATGTGAATGAGCTTTAACATATTGGTGGTTGAATACTCCTTTGTTTTGAAACATGATATGATCTGCATTCCATGTTGACATTATTTAGAAAGCATGCTTGAGGACTTTGTAATTTTAGAATGTCTCTTACTACTTGATTATTACTAATATTCACAAGGTTTTCAAAGTTTATGTGACCCATTTTTATATTCTAAAGCCAACTTTCTTCAACCTAACTTAAATAACAATTCTCTCCTTTGACATCCACTAGCATATATAAGTTGTTACCTATCTTATGAGCATTTCTAATCAATTCATTTGTCTCTCTTTCTGATTTCACATCTTCATATGAAGAACCTGCATATGTGTCCTTGGTCACACATTTGGCTCACACCTAAAAGATTATGCTTAAGTCCTTCCACATATAAAATATTTTTGATTTTAGTTTTACCAGTATCTAAGCTGAGCATACCTTTTCCCATTATTTTAGCTATGGTGTTTTCTCCAGATTTCACCATACCTCCATTAATCTTATTTAGTGAGATAAACTTACTTTTATCTGCTATCATATGTCTTGAAAAATCACTATCAATAAACTAAGGCTGTCCCTCATCTCTTGCATGAAGTGCTATTTGGATGATCATGAAAACTTCGGCATGATTCTTCTTCCATGTATTCATTTGATCCCTCTTCTTTATGATTTGAGCCTTGAATATTTGATCCTTCACTAATTTAGACCCACTCCTATAATAGCGAGCTATGTGTCTATAATTGTTACACTTATAACATATAATAGCTTCTTCATCAAAGCCTGATAAGGGAACAAATGAGTTGTAGCTTCTATTTGAAGCTCTATGAATTCCCTTGTCTCCATTATTGAAATCATTATCCCTAGCTCTCTTCCTACAATCTATCTTCTTGTGACCAAAATGATTACATTAATAGAAATAATCATAAAAGTAATTACCAAACCTGTTTTGATTGGTGTATCTTGGAGCATGTTGTCTTTTGTAGTTTTGTTCTCTTTTGCTTTCTTTATTGGAGCTAGTTTTTATGTTCTTGGATTTAGTATAGTTCTTAATATTTTTTATAATTACTTTTACCAGAGGCTCCATAGAAGTTGTAGCCTTTTATTTCTCCTTTTCATATCCAATGCTTGTCTTGTTTGATAGTGATCTTGACTTCCTAAAATTTCATTTAAAACTTGAGTACTTTTCTTAGATTTCAATTCATTGACTACTTTATTATTCACTTTTTCAAGATCTCTTTCTAAATAAGCAATCTCAAATTCATACCTTTTACAATATTCACTTTTCCCCTTTAATTAATTTATTAGATCTTATTCAACTTTTTTTAGCTTTCTCAATCTGAGCCTGTAGATCAGTAATTATCTTGTTTGATTCTTCTAGGCCTTGTGCCAATATGGTTTCTGAGTCCTGACTCTCCTTTTCATATTTATCAATTTAAAGTTTCTATCTCAAATTCCTTTTCTTGAGAAACTTTATCTCCCCTAAGGCACATATAAGTTCTTCCTCAAGGTTCACTTATGCTTCTTCTTCTTCCTCTATATTGATCTTGCTTGTAAGGGAATCTTCTTCTATGGCCATGAATAGAATCTTTGTATTATCGTTGTCTGAGTCACTTAATCCCCTTTCTTTTGGAAGAACTAATATTCATCTTAGAGTATAGGTTGTTCTTTTTGTTTTAGAACTTCTTCTTATCCTTGCTATGCTCAAAATTCCTCTTGTACTTAGATTTACTTTCTTTGTCATTGTTATTATCCTTTTTAGGATACTTAGCTGTAAAATGACTTATCTTACCACAATTAAAGCAATTGAATGGTAATTTACTTGTGTACTTTCCCAAGACTTTATCTAGTTTGTGAATGAATAATGCTTCCTTGTCATCCTCTTTATTGCTTGAGCTATCACTCAGTTCTAGCTTTTTGGATTTCTCTTTCCTTGATGGTTTGAAGGTTGCTTCTTTTTTAGATGGTCTCTCTGATTCTATCCTCATTTCATAAGTAGTGAGAATTTCATGTAGCTCATCCATCTATAGCTTGTCAAGATCTATCATTTCCTCTATGATAGAGACCTTCACATCAAATCTTAGTGGTAAAGACCTTATCACCTTTTGGACTATGGTAGAATCCTCTACCTTTTCTCTAAGTCCATGAATCAAATTCATGATTTCATCAACTTGGAGAAGATAACTTGTAATGTTCTCTTCTTATTTCATTTGGAGACTCTCAAAATGTCTCCTGTGAGTCTGAAGTTTAGCTTGTCTAACCTTGCCATCACCCTTATAGATGATGTTAAGCTTACTCCAAATCTCATGTGATAACTTACATTGCATAAATTTTACAAACTTAAATTTAGAAAGACCTCACATAATAGCATTCATTGCCTTAGCATTGTTTTTGCTATCCTTCTTTCTAGTGGGATCTGTTGGTGGTGTTTGTGGCTTTGTGTATCTATTTACAATAAATTTCCAAATGTCAAACCTAAGGGCCATCAAATATATCCTCATTCTTATGCTCTAGAAAGCATAATTGGTTCCATCAAACAATGGTGCCTTATTTATGGAAAAACCTTCCTGACCTTGTGAACCAGCCATTTGTGATTTGCCTAATCTACCTTCTAGTAGTTAAACCATATTTGAAGGATTCTACTTTGATACCAATTTTTAATCATAAACTATTACTAAGGGGGGTAAATCAATAATAGATATATTTTACATTTTTTACATAAACAATTATTCCACTTAAGATATGCAATATAATCAAATCACACCTCACACAACATAAAGTAATAGTGACATAATATTTATACATGGAAACCCTTTTGGGAGAAAACCATGAAGAAATAGATCTCAATATAAATATTCATAGGCACCAACCTATTAGATCACCAACCCCAATATGATTTTGTAGTCACCAACTTATAGGAACACAAATCCTCTATTAAGCACCAACTCAGTGAATCTTCATGAGCACCAAATCACAGGAGCACTAACCCCTTTGAATGAAGGTACCAACCCTCTAGATGAAATAACACTTCTATCTCTGACTTGTTTCTTACATAATAGATGATAGGACTTTGCTTCTTTACTCTTTAGATCTGATCAATTACAATATAGATTTGCTAATATATGCCTTTATACTTTGTTTATGATTCTTTGCTTCAACAACCACTTTTATTCTCAAATATTTATGCTCTTATTTATTTAATTCACCATTCACATCTACCTTTAAAAGCCTCCCTTTGCTACCTTTTATAGGCTTCTAATGCCTATTCAAAAGGGACACACCCCTTCATAAATTTGTTCACTACCCAAAGCTCATGTCTCTTTATTTTTCTTAGTTGGCCATGATTTTAAATGCCTCAAGACTCACATTGATTCCTTGCTCGTAGTCAGCTAGGATTTAGGGACTTTTAGTTATTCAAAATCTGCCTTAGTTGCTTTGATTATGCATGGATACTTGCACCATACTTAGCCTCCTTGATGACAAATTAAATACATTTAATTTGTGGAATATACATTGTATTCATGACTATAATATAATGATATTAATGCCTCTTAAATCCACATTTAATAAATATTAAATGCCTCCCTTTTATGCTAGTTTATCCTTGGCTAATTACCTTTGATTCATGTATGAAAATAACCATTAATTTAGCCTTGATTAAATTAAATATTTTATCATTTCATTTATATCTTGCCATCAACCTTAATCACATTGTTGTGTTGTTCCTTTGACACCAATGACAATATTCCCAACATACTTGTCTGGGATAATAACCATTGATATGGATAAAGTTGATAGGGAAGTTCTGATGAATCAGACCCTACCTACACTAGATCATGGTGGTTACCTTTTCCTTTCTTTAGTTCACACAAAAAAAGAGAAAAAGAAAGAACGATACAAAATTATAAAATAAAATCAAAAGGGATTAAAATCCTATATAATGAAATAAGATCAATGAAGAGTATTCACCCATGTGAGTCACCATTTATTATTCTCAACACACCCCACGTTGGATTGTTGATGGATAAGTGGGGACCCATTTGGTGTTAGAAAACTTGTTCATAGTAGGGCTATACATGAATGTTTATCCTACTACTTTTCTTTGGAAAATTTGTGGGTTTTGACATTAAATCACCTTTGTTGCATATATTTTCCTCTTGCAACCCATTTTTATTGAAATGACTTATTTGAACTAATCTATTAATAAAAATCTTGGGAAGATTACTATGTATGATAGGTCTTTGAAATTATCAGTATTCAAATTCACTTATTTGACATTATCAACATTTTAGAATGTAACAATTTGGTCAAGATTTTGGTCTTTAGGAGAATCATTTGGGAACTATTATTGTCAACAACTTTAGTCAAAATATTTTCTTCAAGATTTTCTATTCGAGACTTTATCATTGGTAAATTGTCTTTGAATCTTCTTATTCGAGAACTTTTTATTTGGGATTTTGGTCTTTGGTAACTTTCTCTTCATAAACTTTTCATTAAAAACTTTCATCTTCAACAAATATTCTAGAATGATAATTTAGTGTTTGAGAAAAGTGTTCAACATTTTGGATTTAAAGAAAGTTTTCTTGAATATCCCTAAAAAACAATTTGGTCTTTGAGGTGTTTCATTTAGAACTCTCAACTCATAAAAATCAAATGATTCAAACTAAATGCAAGTGTCGACACCTAACTAAATCACACATTGATAGGTGTTAAAAAGAGCAACACCATGACACCCCTCCAAATGAGTAAGCATCCTACATGGCGTGTACACTAAGCCAAGGTGGTCAAGTTTGAATTAAATGAACATGAAAAGCTTGGAGATGTTGGTGATTAATGGCACATGAATTGAGATTTAATGCTAAAGGCTATTACATCAAGATGACAACCAAATTCATGATCATTGATTGTTAAATGAGCTCTAGTGAATATTACTTTCTAAGAAATCAAGCCCTAGCTATATACAATCAAGTTATATTTTGTATACAAGATTACCAAACCACCATTATAAGGAGATATAATTATGTTAGCACTAAAAAATAATAATGGTGTATTAATCTAGAATACAAAGGGGAGCCCAAGCACCATCTAGATTTTTTTTATCAAAGATTCAATGAAATATGTGGACACAATATTTGATGTCTCCATGTTCGATGGTACCTACACTAACTAATCAGTTTTGTGGGAGGCTGTAAAAGGTATGACCACTTTTTCCTATCAAAAAGACATCTCTATAAAATAATGATAGGTAGTAGCTGACCTACTTTCCTTCAAGCATCAAGCACTTCACTATTCTAGTGCCAAACCTAAGGTCATGCCATGCATCAACCTATTACGTGACTTATTCTTGAAAGGAAGGATTGTAGATGGTGGCTTCTTCTACCATGTCAATCACAAAACCATTATCATCTACATATTAGGGGAAAAATTTCAAAGGTATTTATGTATTCCAATCCCATATGCCATATTTGATTTACACAGTGTAATATTTTGGAAGAAGAGTAATAATACAAAGAAGATAATGAGTAAATAGCTTCTCCCTAGAGAAAACTTTTCATTTAAGGATAAGAACCCTACGCCCATCACCAAATTATGAATAGGAATTCACATTAGTATGACACTATTAAACCACCTATATGGTTACTCGAGCATCCACTTCCTTCACTTGGAATGGGTACCATTGCTCAACTTGTTGCTAATCTCATAACACACCTATGCATTAGAAGAGATTAACACCTAGTTGCATGAGCTAATACTTCATAAAAATAAGAAGCCCCATCAGGGAGATTTATACATGATGTCCTAGCTTCTTGATGCTATCATGGGTATTGTGTACATACATAATGGGTCTCTCTGAGAACCAAATCTTGATTATATAAAAAATAAGACTTGTGATTTATTTTCATTTGTGCATATATATGCATATACCAAAAACATATTGAGGATTAAAAAGGACTTGTATCCCTAATTTTAGAGGGTAATTCATGAAGAACCCATGCCCAAAGTGTCTTAAATTATTGCCAATTCACTTATATCAAAGGGAGACTATTGGTTATATCTAGATTAAACTGTGATAATGGTTATTAGACATAGGGTTGATTGTCTATGCCTCCCAAAATACATCCTTGATAAGATGGCTAAGCAAATAATTGCTTATCAATTATGGGAAGGGATTGATGATGATTTGACTAGAAGCAAGAAAAGCACATTTCATGGCTCTCATCTCATAATTGGGAGGATGTGTTACACCTTTCGCATACATTTTAGAAAAGATGGCAAGGCTAAGAGAGTCTATGCATTATCCACCTTGACCTATAGATATTGGGACCCCCATGGTAAGGTACAATAACGTATTCATAATCTAGGAATTTAGTATAGTTATGAGCCTTATGATCACAATTTTCTATTTCTCAATGCAAAGGATGATGCCCAAGCTTTGGAAAGGGCTAAGATGGCTGGCAAAAATGAAGATTTATTCAAGGTAATCCAAGTATATCCCTCCATCTCAATTAAACAAGCACAATACAGGATCCCACCACAAAGAGGATGGACTACTTCAAACTTTTGGAATAAACCTCTTCAGCAACTATAGGATCAAAGTGAAGACCCCCAAAATCCACCCACCATGATGATAATTGTAAATCAATAATAAGGTGAAGGGGAAACTTTAGTTGTTGTAAGATTAATAGAAAAGGAGACTCCTCAAGTTCAAGCACTCACAATTGAATTGAGGGGAATAAAAACAAAACCTCAAGTTGTGAAAATTCATGTAGAGGAGAGCTCTATTGGAAAGGAAGGGGACCCTATTTGTATAGACTCCTCTAACTCATAGGACCTCACACCCACTACTATAACTTTGGAAACCATAAAATATAGTTTGAGAGTCCCTCTTTCTACCCAACAAGTGGTTGCTCTTTTGATTGAAAAGGCAATTATTTTCTAACAGAGGAATTTCAATGCAAGAAGGTGTTAGGTGTAGTCTATAGAAGGACCAAGTGAATAGACACAACCATTGATTGAAGATTAGCCATCAGATAAAGAAGAATTGCAACAAGCTAAAGTCTTGAGCTTGCAAGGACTCAAAGTAAAATTACCCCTTAAGGGTGACCAATCAAGTAAGGGTTTACTTCCTACTACTCCCTTAGGTCACTCTCCTATTATCACATTGCTATTTGTCACTTCTTTTATTATTGTGTGCCCATCATCATCTGGAACCATCTCCCTACTTGTTGCTACAATCATTTCTCTAGTTTCCACCTCTATTATTACTACTACTAACCAACCGAACACTCACTTACTAGTATCCTCTACTTAGATGAGTTTACCCTTGCCTTCCTTATTAATAATTCAGACCATGATAGCCACTAAGAAAACTAAAAATAATAATCCTATCTACACCATCCTCCAATGCCACTTTTGGGGAATGTAGATTGGTCAAAAATAATATGGCCTTCCATGCCAAGTCTAGCTCCTGAGACTGAGCATTCAAAATATAACCAAATATAGGTACAACTATTAGACCCAACACAATTGACACTTCCAAACTAGGATAAAGAACTAGGAGCTTTAGCTTTGAAGAGGCCAAACCTAAAATTACTAAGCTACCCATTGTGAACTCATTATTTGATAAGTTTACTGGCTCTGTCTAAAGGGAAAGAAAAGAAAGTTATATGACAACATTGGGCAAAGTTTGATTCTAGAGGAAAGAGAAGAAGTCTTTTCTCTTTCTATAAGATAGAATAAAAGAACACATCAATCCCCTTACATTGAGGAATTTAGGTCCTATATGGAGACCCATTCTAGAGTCTTGATATAAATCCATGAGAGTACTGAGCAAGTGAGGAAGGAGCTGGAACAAGAATTGAAGACTCGTAGAGAATAACAAGAGGTCATCCATATTCCCTTCAATATTGAGTAGGATGTTCAAAACATAGCCTTAAGGTTGTATAAGATATTGGACACTATTGGCTCTTTGAGGGTAAAATTGGCCCCTCATTTAACTCAAATAGCCAAATTGATCAAAACTTTGAATGAAATAAGATGAGACCAAATTGATTTTTTTGGTTTTATATACTCCAAATAAGGATTTCAACCATTTTGACTTAATATCACCCTTGAAGGTGTCAAATGTGTTAAATTTTATTCTCTACTAGACCTAGGAATCAAGGGAGTGTATAACATCTACTAACACCTTAGTATCTAAAATAACTAAGCATTGGATGAATAAGGGAGTGTATAACATCTACTAATTTTGGATGAATTAGAGTTGGGAAATGCATGAGATGGCATTGAAAACTTGGTGGTGAGGTCCATTTTTTGATCAAATGATTCATCAAGCCTTAGTCAACTTCAAGAAAAGCCTTTAGGGGTTAAATTTCAAAGATAATGAAGGCAAGTTGAGTTTTTTAAGGAAGAAGGCCGCAAAAGTGGATATCTTTCAAATAGGCTTCAAAAGAACAAAAGCTGAACATGCAAGAATAATGACACAAGTTAATAGAGTGAACAAACCATCTCTTTTAAATATGAGAATAATAATATCACAACACATTGTTGGGTATAAACATTACCAAGAGATGGAGGTGAAAATGAAGTCTAGATCCACCCCATCTACTAGTTCAGTGAATATGCCAACATCAACACCGCCTCCATCTACCGGTTCCACTAACCAGACTCTAGTTGTGAGCAAACCGTAGATATTTTAATATCAATTTTGTATACCATTTTGCATGTAATATTTATTATAACTAACTATATCTAGTTATGCTTCATTACATTCATGTTATAATTAACTAAAATATTTTGCTAACAAGCACACGCTGCATGATTATATAAAGGTAAAGCTATTGTAATCTATGAGTTGTAACATGCATTAAAACTTAAGTTTTATTTATTCTAATATGTAGTTTAAAGATTTAATACACTTGGAGAATGAGGCAAACCCTTACCCAAGTCTTTAAATACATGTAAAACTTTTTTTTAAAGGGTTTGAGTTTTGGATCAATACATGAATAAATCAAGTTATTGATTGTCATACAACTGTGTTGGTTATTTCTTCTCCCTTTTATGTGTTGTCAAGATTTTAGCTTCTTTGTTTGTGTCAAGTCAGTAATTTTGAAGTGTGTAAAAGCTAATAATAATATTTATTTTTATCATTGATGTATACTAATCATTAGATGTGCAAAAGCTATTGAAAGCTAGTAAATTTCATTAATTTTAAGCAATTAGTTTAGACTGCATTGATATTCTAAGGTGTATAAGAGTGTGTCCCTCTAGTATAGTCTTCTAGGTGTGTGTTGTGCCTACTTTAGATACCTTCCCATTCTACTCTATAATCTCTCAACTAAGGGTGTGCAATAGCAATTTTAAAGAGAGCAACCTTTAGTTGAGACCACTAAGTTTCTTATGCCTATTTTCCTAGACTATTTAATAGTGTCTATTCGTGAGTGTGAAACAACTAAAATTGAAAAGCATTGGTTTTAAAAAAACTCATCCACTAAGTAAATATCCTTGAAAGTGATCCTTTGAGAACATATGACTTTCTTTTCTACCTTACCTTTCCCTCATTTTTTGAGTTTCTTTTGAGATCTACCTATCTTAGACTAATTCTCCACCTAGCCAACTCATCTAGTGTTTACTCCTTTTAGATTTCACACATCCATCCATTTTATTAGTTAAATGACTTGTGTGCTCAACCTTCTATTCCACCAACTAGTTTTTTTAAATGCATACCTACAACTCATGCCCTAGAGTGAAACTTCATTTCCATAGAGTGTAATATTCCAAATCAGAATATTTTACATTATTATGATTTTCTTGGAATTCCTTTTTAAAATAATATTTTATAAAATGATAATTCAAATAATAATAAAGTCAAATTGGATTAATTTTTTATATCTAAATACATATTTCAAATATTAAAAAATTACACCACAATGTGTTTCATCCTTTGGTTTGATAACAAGGATTTTTGTCCTTGTATCTAGGTTATGCAAGTAAGGGGTTACATCCTTAAAATCCATTATAAAGTGACTGCTTATACAAGTTATATATTTAATACATAATTGGATTAATTCCTTTCCTTCTCACCAAATGTTGAATATAAATACCTTTGTAGAGTTCCACTAAACATCGTGTCTTTGCCAAGGATTGTGACCCTTTGTAAAATGAATGCTAACTACTAATTAATTAATTAATAAATAATTAATATTGTTTAAGGATAGATATTTAGTGTGGCACTCCTTAATTAATTTTTGTTTGAAAAATTACAAATTGGTGATTCCTTAATAAATTAAAATGCTCCTCTTAATTGTAGTGATTCCCTTCACAATGATTTCCTTGATAATGATTTATCCTTGACAGTGATTTCCTCATTTAAATTCAGAAATATCCTTTTTAGGTATATTATAGACATCCCTTCCTCAAGTTTCTTGTCTTCAAACAATTGTAAGTTGGGATGTTCAAGTGCCTTTCTTTGTTTCTCATTTAATTCTAACTTGACAATACAAACAAACAGTGGAGGCAAATCCTCTAGTATATCTTATTTAAGCAGTGGACAAATGGTGTAGTTAACTCTTGAATATCATGTAGTGTGGATAATTTTACCTCTTCATTGCTACTTTGTAGTACATAATCAAGCACATTAGAGAATATTCTTTTTAGTGGATCTTGAATATGTCTCTAGAAAAGCCATTTTTGATGTATTTCACTTCTAGCAATGCTTGTAATCAACCATCTAAAGATTGCATGAAAGGAGTTCTCCCATGAAATCCATCTCTTGGTATGTATTTGGGTGAGTGATTTTAGTATGCTAGTGTCATTATTTTGAGGGAAATGAACCTCATTTAAAACTAATAATGTACAATTTTTGGTACCTAAAATAGTCTCCAAGTTTCTATTAGAGACAAGCCTTGAATATTTTGTACCTTTTTGAGCCTATGGTTATTGGATGTCAAATACTATTTCAATATTCTACCCAATAAAGCCACACAAAGTGAAAAATTTACCAGGATCATCTTCTAGAATGAAGCTATGAAGGCAATATTTTGTATCATTCTTGTCATAAGTAGAATCCATGTCTTGATTTACTATACTCTAGGAACATTTGAAAGATAATGATATTTTTTTACACATTAATGAGACGTCGTCATTGTCTTCTTCATCACTTTCATTTTGCATCTCTCTCTCCTATGGAAATTCTATTCCTGCATAATTTACAACATCAAATATTTCTATGATGCCCTTTTGCATAATATACTTGAAAGGGTTATGACCTTTCTTAAAATTTTCAAATTGTTGTTTAGGTATGCATAAACTTTTATATTTTACTATAAGGAAAGGTCTCAAAAATCTTCCTGCATTAGATGAAATGTGGATCTCATTTTGCTTATCATCTTTTTCAATTTCAATGTGAGAATGGATATGCTATTTTTGATGAAGATATTCTATTTTTGTAGAAGTATTCTCTTGGGAAATTTAATCTTGTTTATCAAATTCCCTCAAAGCATTATCCACCACTATATTTGTAACTACGGTTGGTCTGGGCATATCTCTCCCATCCATGGACTCTATGCTATTAGTATAATTGTCTATTACTATTAAAATATAATTTTAAACTATGGATGTAGCAAATAAGGTTCCATTTGAATAAGAGAAATCATTTCTATAATCATCGCCTATCTTCTTTCCCACGTTAGTATTCAACATTTGGACTGAAACTTCAAACTAATTTCTTGGTCCAAAAATAACATGAGACATTGTGTTTATCAGAGTACCATGTGAACACAATTTTGGGGTAACTTGGTTGTCAATTATCAAAATATGCATGGTATTTAAAAATATATTTTGAAAAATGTACTCTTTTCATATTGTTATTATCTTCATAATCTTTTTCAATAATTTTATCAGCTCTGAGTCTCCATCTCTTCTTCAATGCAATATTAACGAAGATAATTCTTCCACCTCAAGGGAAAAGTCAAGTTCAATTCCAAAATTACTATAATCCTTTTGTGTAGAATCAAAAAAATTGTGATCTCTAAGGTTTTTAATAACTGTACTATTTATCGTCACAACACCCTTACTTTGACCTTGAAACATGTTTTTATTTTCTGTTAAGAGTCTCTTTCTTAGTTGACCCATTATGATTCCCCATATTTATGGTTAGAGTTATTGGTACAAACCCTAACTAAATATTTTTAAGCTTGTATAAAACTTTTGTGTTATTTTTTTATGACTGCCCCTACCACAATCAACACTTAGACAAACACTTACTAATTTTTTTCATTAACCTAGATTTCATAGATGATCCTTACTTCTTTAACATTTTTTCCAAATTTTTATTGATACAAATCCATGACATCCTTGAGATACAACCATGAATCTTTAAGAAGCATATCTGATTTATCATAGAAAGAGATTCTCGACATCACTTGTTTTTTGGTTATACTTATATTTAAATGACTCAATTTCTTAATCCATTCACAAAGATTTGATTTTAACTAAATGATTTCCCCTATGAATATGGTAGAATGTGATTTTATTTGTTGAATATTATCTTTAAATATCAAATATTAAATTTCTAAGAAATATTCAATGTTGGCCCAATCCATTTCTTTATAAGCATTATGATCATCATCTCTTGACTTAAGGCCTCTTGATTTTTTGGTTAGCGAGGTCTAGCCATTAGTTATTGGAGATTGAAAAGAACAAAATTTTTGAGAAGGCAATGAATGTTCCTCATCACTACTAAAATCAAGTAATCTAGACTGATAAACAATGCGTGAGTTACTGCATTCTCCCTCATCTAGCTCAAAACTAACTCTTTCACTTAAAATCTTCTCATTACTAAAGATAGGTGCCAATACATCATTCATTAGTTTTTCAGCAGACATATGCTTAGAAGGCACATCTTTGTTCTTGTCATTATACCATGATGATTGAGCTTCATCATAATCAATATGAAATAAACCAAGCTTTGTCTTAAACTTTAGTGGGCTTCCATATAAAATTTTCATACCATAACGAAGAACCTAGTTTTCCCACTCTATTTCTGGGAATTCATTGCTTTTCTTATCTTTACTACTTTGTATAGAACATATATTAATTTATGGCGGAGGAGTATTTTTTTCTTTAGAGCTATGAAGACCATTGAATACTATCACATGTTATGTCTGACACATTTTTGGGACAAGAAAATGATGAAAAAGTAGCTTTCTTTGTCTTCTTAGACCTACTCTCAATCTTACCAAAAAGACTATATTTAGTCTCAACCACTTCATAGGAGTACTTGTTGTTATGGTTAAAATTAGCTTTATCAGCTACTATTTTAGTTATTTCTTGACATTTATTAAGATTATTATTATCTAAATCATGAGGAATATTTATTTGGCATGTCAAACTCTTTGTTAGGAAACTTGTCACAAGTTTCCCTTGATTTCTTTCCAAGAGAAAGGGTCTTCTCTTCATCTTTTGAGCGTGAAGCACCTGGAGTCTCCAAGTATTTTTAAATTTGTTTAATCATATTGGTTACCTATAATTATATTTTTTATCCATAATTTTAATGATATTCATCATAGTTTATTTCTTCTAAGACCTCTTAAAAATTGAATTTCTCTTCATATTTCGAGCTGCCATGACTATGATTCACAAACTTGTCTTTCTCATAGTGTCTATTTCCATTACATGACTCTTTTAACTCAAAAAAGTCTAAAAATATATATTTATTTTTGAATCTCTACAGAAAGGACATTGTACAACTCAAAACTATCCATAATTTCCTTATGTAGTGACCCCATGGTTCATAGGCTGGCAAGAAAAAAAACTCTAATACCATTGTAATATTCCAAATCAGAATATTTTACATTAATTTTGTTTTCTTAGAATTATTTTTTAAAATAATGTTTTATAAAATTATACTTTAAATAATAATAAATTAAAATTGGATTTATTGTTTATATTTGAATACTGATTTTGAATATTACAAAATTACACCATAAGGGGTTTCGTCCTTGGGTTCGATAACAAGGATTTTCATCCTTATATCTGGGTTATGCAATTAGGGGGATACATCCTCAAAACCCATTATAAAGTGACTAATTATACAATTTATACATTTAATACATAATTTTATGAATGTATTCCCTTCTCACCAAATGCAGAATATAAATACCTTCATAGTGTTCCATCAAACATCATGTCTTCACCAAAGATTGTGACTTTTCATAAAATGAATGCTAACTACTAATTAATTGATTAATTAATAATTAATGTTGTTTAAGGATTTATATTTAGTGTGGTGCTCCCTTAATTAATTATTATTTGGAATATTAAATAATGGTGATTCCTTAATAAATTACAACGCTCCTCTTAATTATAGTGATTCCCTTGACATCAATTTATTTGATAGCAATGTGTCCTTTACATCAATTTTCTCATTTAAATTCAATGAAATCCTTCTTGGAGATATTACATATAGATCCTAAAATGTTAGAGGCTACCTCATTCAATTTTTATAGTGTGCATAAAATCCATATCAACATAACCTTTTACTTAGTCATATGATAATTTTTATATCTTCGTACTTGTAATAGTGTTGGCCTATGGAGTATCCATAGCCTTAATAGGATATATATAAGAGGCAACGGTTAGTATTAGAGGATCATATTACACATTATATTATTATTTCAATGTTGTGAATAATTCTTTTTCCATGTGGCTCAATCATATATTTCTAGTATTTTGCTCTACTTGCAATCATCTTGTGTGGATGTGCTTTATTATGCCCTTAATATTGTGATTTATTGTTGTTAATATTCCCTTGATATTTATATTGAGATCCATTATCATGGCTCTACTTGATCTCTCTAAGTAAGTTTATTAAATTTATTGTCTTCCATGCTTAGATTTGTATATTATTTTTAGTGTATGTTATCTTTGTATGCTTTGCTACTTTATTTACACCTCTTGGTTACAACTTTTTAGATTAGATACCTCTTGGTTATCACCTAATGGAATTTATCTCTCTTTAGCTTATCCCTTTTACATCTAAGATAAAGTTATTTATTTTTTCATTAGTTATTTTCATTGAATTCTTAATTATATCCTTTATACTCTTATTACAAACAACTCTTGCTTACACCCCTACCTTGTTTTGCAGCACAATAAACTATAATATATGTTGGATCTAGTATGGTATTCTACATTTTCCTATAATAGAAGATATTTTTATTATTAATCATAATACATTACCTACATAAAACATCCACCTCTGACATAACATTATTGGAGCTATGTGGTATCCCACTTGACAAGCCATGTATATATGACTATAATGGTACTTATAGAGTTAAGCCACAATGCTAGTTAGTCAAATTCAATGACTACATCTACAACATCTCAAAGTTATTTCCAAAGACCAAATTAACTCCATAATATCCTTTATCATGTGCACATTTTTATGTTTCTCATGGTCCCCTCTAAGACATAAGAGCCCCGAAACAAGCATGCAGTTGCAATGCACCAAGTTCCATGCACGATGCCATATCAACACCAACTTGACAATCTACTAAAATAGTATGGTGATGTCTATGCACAAGACTCAACACTCATGACCAAAACTTCTCTAACTAGGTTTCCCTCTACTTAATAGACTCAAATTTTTTTCCATTCTATATCACTCTTACATAGGGTGAAGAGGTTACTAATTTATATCTATCTGACCAAGGTCTCTACAAGCTTGAACGTGTTTGTGTTTTTTTTTTGACAAAGGCTCCATGCCCAAGATTCATCTTGGAGGTGCACTATTCCAAGATAATGAGACACTTCATGGTAAGCAAGACCTTTTCTACACTCCAACAACACTTTCTTTGGCCTCATATGCATAAAAACATAGAGTGCCATATAAAATATTGTAACTTGCTACATTGCTAAACCAAAGAATAAGAAGCTTCAACTTTATACACCTTTGTTAGTTTCTTTCAATGCTTTGGACTTTGTTAGCATGGATTTATTATTTGGAAAACTTATGATGAAGCACCAAAATTATTCTACGTTTATTGGAGTGGATAAGTTTTCAAAGATGGCTGTTATGGTTACATGCTAGAAAAGTATTAGTGCGACATACATAGTGCATCTCTTCTTCAATAATTTTTGGGTTCACTTTGGACTCTTTTATCCATCATGTTTGAATTTTATTTGAGGTTTGTTAGTCATTTTTTACATACTTTGTGGTAAATGTTGGATATAAATTAAACAAGTCTATAGCATTTCATCCTCACACATGAAAATAAAAATGGTAAAACACACCCTTGTCCATTTTTTGCACATGTACAAAAATGCACATTTGCACACTCAAGATGATAATAATCCATTCATTCAACATGCCTACAATAGATATTTTCCTAGTTCCATAGGGCATAGTCCATTCCATACATGTATCTAATTCCATCTAGCCATACTTCATAACATCCCCTATCCTGTGCCTTTACGGACATAATTTGAAGTGGACAAGGCAAATAAGTTTATGTAACACATCTATCAAGGAAACCAATAAGTTTAGAAGATACACTCTCACCAAAAACAAAAATATAAAAAGTATCATGATGCACATCGAACACCTCATGAATTCAAAGTCCATGATAAGTTCTAGTTGCATCTTCAAAAAGAATGCTTCAAAAGTTCACATCAAAATATCAAGCCTCTCTATTATGGCCCTTACACCATATTGTGCTAAGTTGGAGAAAATGATTTTTTCCTTGATCTATAACCATATTTGGGTCTTCATCAAGTATTCCATGTGGAACTCCTTAATCCATACTTTCTACCTTTGCTTGAGCCAATGAAAAATCAACATCTTTTAGTATTAGATGCTAAATATTTGTTGATAGTGTCAACAAATTAAATTGTTAAAACTATAACTACATGTACTAGCCATGACACACATTACTTGATTAGAGAAGTAAAGGAAAGATAATACATTAATGAGGTTAAGTGGTAAAAACTAAAACCTTTAGCAATTTCATGTTCATATTTTTTAATTGATTAAAGACATAATGGGGCCCATTGATTTTGAAAAAAGGTGAATGATTTGAGCCAAACTATGGTGGCATGTGCTCTCACTTTATCAACATTAGCTATTCTAGGTATCTTGACATTGTATACACCTGATATTTTTTATCTTTATCACTTTACTAATGATTTATATTACATAGGCTTGTTGTTACATCAATTTCCTTAAGTGCACATCTTAAGGGGTACACAGAGAAAGGGGTGGGATTGAATCATGGTACTTTGTGAGAGATGTTTACATACTATTCTATCATACCTTCATTAATATCAATCTGACCTCCTCTAAGTCTCTTTCCATCTTACCTCTTCATCTACTCTATCTAGTTTTGCTAGCCACCCTATATTCTTACTATATTGGCCAAGTCGATGTAGTTTATTTCATGCATGTTTATCCCTATACTACATTAGTATGTTTGATACAATTTTGAGTTTCATCTTTGTCTTTCCAACTACATTGGCTAGGCTGATATAGTTGAGAGTCAACCAACATCCTTTTTGACTGCATCACATGATCAACACTATTAGCTTAGAGTTTAGGGTTGTCTTCAAGTTCGGATCCATATATATAGGGATCATATATATAATTTACACAACACACAATACTCATCTTCTTTGCTTGCACTTGTATTTATGCTCTTAAGTAGTAAAAGGAGGAGTTAGAGGTTAATATCTTTATTCTTAGAAGTCTAAATTTGCTTAAAGGTATCTAAAGCTCAATAAGAGGAGTTGTGCCAAGGAGGTGTCCCAGTCTTTGGAGTCCCCAACTAAAGACAACTAGGTCTTCTTCTTTCCATTTGAGGTCTTTATCATACAATATCTCTTACAATGTGCCACTAGATCCAAGGAAGAGATTGATGCACTGATGAGTCAACCCAAAGTTAAGTATCTCTATCCTTATTATCTTTGATAGATCTATTTTACTTATTGTTATAATATATGCATGTTGTTTATTCTTGCCCATGTTTCTTCTTATATCTAATAAGCTAGTATGGCTATAGGGTTCTTAGGCTTGCCATTTATCACCTTAGGTTTCATAGACTACCCATTGGTTGACCATTGCACCACTTATTTCTTACTTAGTTTAGTGTTTACAAATATTTTGGACCTAGGTTACACTTTTTTTGTTAGTTACTTGCATGAAGTATCCTTATTATATTATTGATACACCTCTTTGTTATCATTTCTATATCATTGATTTGTCTTGTGATCTATTTAGAACCATACCTTTAGTCATATGCTTCAAACCCTATACCTTTACTATTTAGTGTAGATTTTCCTCTACTATAACTATGACCAACTCAAGCACCATCATTATACCATCCAAATATGTGTCAAATCCATTATTATGGTGTTTTTTGGTATCTTATTCTATAGAGAGAGATGATTGTTATTGGTCATCCTAACTTGTGCACACATTCTGGCAAACCTGATGTAAATATTATCCCAAATCTAGTTGGATCATTATCACATTTTTCATTCTTGATTCTTAGTGGTTTCTTCATCATCTTCATACATCTTGGTGAAACTTTTTAAGCCCAACTATATCAGCCAATTTGATATAGTTTTTTATGTCTGCCATATTATCGACCAACTTGTTATAGTTTTTTTCAATTTTCTAAACTCTATCAACCAACTTGATATAATTATTTATTTTTGTCACTATATTAGTCAACTAGATACAACTTACCTCTGGACCCAACTACATTGGCCAACTCGATATCATCTTTTTTTAGTTTTATTCTTACTATATCGGCTTACTCGATACAGCCTGTTTCTAGTTTTCCTATGCTACTAATTACATAGGCCAAATCAATATAGTCACTTCATTTTAATTCAAAATACAATTTTTTAGATCAATCTGAAGAGAAAACAAGCTAGGATTTTCAAGGATTTTATGCCAACAATCTTAATAATATGGAGTTAATCAAATCCCACAATAATTTAAAATTCATGCCTTACAATTTTGTGTTTCTCAAGATCACCCTACTAATGATTGTAACATGGATTCCACTAGATCAAGATGCTATGATCCACAAAAATTTTAAGAATCCTAAGAAATTCCAACTACTTGAAGCCCATGAATCCAATGGTGAAGAGGAGTGTGACCTAGAGTGTATAACCAAAATTAAAATTTTTGTCCAAGAGTATCCCAAGCATAAGGGCAAGGACCTTGTGGTTATTTATCATATTATGATGGTAACCTATGTATAATGACCTCCTTTCTCTATTCACACTTTTTTCCATAGGACTTGGGTCAAATCAATTTTTGACTTCCTTTTTCCCTTCTTCATCCACCATGCTCAGTATAACTACTAACATGGTAGGTCTTTCCTTTAGTGGGCCTAGCCAAAGTGTTCACATAAATGCTAACATTCATGCCACATATATTAAATCTTAACATGCCACTCAAGCCTCCAACCAAATTACTCTCAATCTTAACAAAGTAACATTTCAAGTTGTGAACCCAATGGCTATCATTCAAGCTTCTAATAATGCTCAAATGCTATAATTTCACTACTAGCTTATGAAAATGCAATCTAAACCTCAAAAAGTTGAATATTCTCTTGGTAACCTCATTTTACAACCTTTACTTCATAACAAAGTCATTAAACATCTTCAAAACCTTAGTCCCTTAGATTGTCAGCATTGACATTGGTGGGATTATTCCTATGATCTCCTATAATGGATCCAATAGGGTTCCTTTGTATCTAAGGGCCTTTGGTAATATTTATAAGAATTATATTAAACTTATCATATTATCCACCACTAAACTATTAGTCAAAATCCTTATTGGTGATGCTTTATAATGGTACAATCAACTTAAGTCTAGATCTATTACTAGCTTAGAAGACTTAGCTAATGCATTGGTCTAAGAATTTAAATCCAATGACTTATCTGGAAATAATTTAGCCAAATTTATCAATTATAAACAAGCAAAACATGAGAATACCCAAGATTTTATTAAACTTTGGAAAGCCTTAGCTAACAAAGTTGAGCACAATATGATGGAATACAACCTCTTCCACTTTTTCACTACCACATTGAACACTAGATTTCAATACATTGTTAGGTCCTTAACTCCTAAATGTTTGGATGAAGCCTTAGACCAAGCTAAATGACAAAACCATCTCCTTTGATAATTTGATTATTCCCAACCTAAGTAAGGAATTTTAATGCTTATGAGACCTAAGAATAAGCATGCTACTGATAATGGTGCCATTGATACACATGGATCTAAGATAACCATTCATTCCATTATGCTAAGAAGCTCCAACAAAGTAATTCTCTCCCAACCCATAGCAAGAAGTCCCTTCTAGCCTCCTTCCATCACAAATCAACACTTGTGATGAGCTTAGGAGATGCCTTCCTAGACCCTCATGTAGAGATGTTAATACTTCCCATCCTAATAACCATTCATATAATCTCCAAATTCTTGGTTAGTTCCATGCTAATTGGGTTCACTCTCATAAAACATCCAAATAACTTAAGTATCTCACATTTGAATTTCTACTTGGTCATAATTTTGATCATGAAACCATGATTAAAGAATGCCACCAAGCTCATGACAAGGTTGATAAAGCTCATGAGTCTAAAGTCAAGAGTGAAGCACTTAACCAAGCTAATGCTCACCTTGAGATTTATACCAATCTTGTTCCTAATCTTACTAAAAATTAATAAGCTAACAATCAACTTCAAACCTCTTCCCACCCAAACACAAATGTTGTTGGAATTATAGCTAAGCCTCACTATTCCAATGATGAGGAGAAGTTAGTGAACATGAACAACTTAAAATAAGTTGTTTCATTTATTAATCCTCATCTTATTAGGTGATACATCCTTTCTCCAACTTAAAAACTATTTAGGCTTATCCTCCACATCAATTTTTTAGTTGTTGCATTTGGTGAAATCATCACCTCAATCCTTTTAGGAAATTCAATTATATCAGCTAGCTAGATATAATTTATTGTTGATTCAAATATATCTACCAACTTGATGTTATTCTCTATTTCTAAAATTATATTGGCCAAACTGATACACTTTCCCATTGACCAAATTATATCAGTCAACCTAATAGTCCTTTATTCTCATCTTTAATCAAATTATATCAACCAACTTTACCCAATTTTATTTGAATTATAGGGGCTATCATGATACAATTTATTTCTATACTCAGTTCTATTTCTACTCTATCAGCTAACTTGATACAGTTTATTTTTTTGTTTTCATGTCAATAATTATTAGGTGTGAAGTCACTATTCATGAACACTATTCATGGTGATGTGACATGTAGGTGATGTGGCATGGTGAGATGACAACTTGGTGATGTGGCATGTAGGTGATGTGGCATATAGTATGTAGGTGATACAGATGTGGCATGTTGGTGATGTGGTAGGTTGGTGATGTGGTATGGCCTATGGATGATGGTATGGTCTATGAAAGATCTTCCATCTAAAAAGTTGATGTGAATGAGGAGTGGGGTGTATCACTCCACTAGGATAAATTATTTGTTGTCTTTGGTGATTCACATGTGTTTTGTTTTTGGTGTGAATGAAAAAGGTTTTAATGTGGTGAATTTTTATGGAGGCTCCATGATTCATGTGTTTGGCTAAAGTTAAAAGGGGATTACAACACATTATGGACTTACATGAGAATAAGATGAGAAGACTTTTATTGTTGACTGGATTCACATGTGGAGTGGGGTACCATATTTGGAGTCACATAAAGGTGGCTATGATCTTGTCTAAAGTGGATGATCCACTTTGTTGACCTTTGTACATGAATACATCTTCCACTATTGATCATTATACACCCACTAGAGTGGTGTGTATTTTTGAACACCCTTGTGTTTATCTCTCCCTGTCTCTTATTTCATTGTAATGCTATATATGCATGAGATCTCATTTGTATTTCTTATCCTCATTTTAATCCCTTTGTGGATCCATGCAAGCTTGGGCTTGCATGCTTAGAAGTTGGAGCATAAAGGCTTTGTAAGCTTGGATCATCTATATGATTTGGTTGTAATAATTGTATGCTTTGTATGTAAGCATGGTAATCCTTAAGGATCATCCTTGTAAGCTTGTAAGAAAGTGTTGCTTTGTAACAAGCTTAATAGCTTAGAGGTTGGAGCCTATAGGGATTTGTATGCTTGACTCACCTGAGTGCTTTATTTGTAAGCATTGGGAAGAAGTTGTTGGAAAAAGCTACTTGTAAAGAAGGTTTTGTTGAAGTAATTAAACTTTGGAAGTTTTCATTACATCATGGTTTTTCCCTTGTTGCATTTGTAAAGGTTTCCACATAATCTCATGTTATCTATTTATTCTTATTCATTATTTTAGTGGCTTGATTATTTTGCATTTAGTTTTTTGCACTCTAGGATATTTTTTCCTAACATATGGTATCAGAGCTAGGCCCTTTGAAAAAAATTATTTGTGAGTGTTTTCTATTTCAAGGGAGTTTTGTGCAAGTGGGAGTTATTAAAATGACAAGAGGAGTGACCAAGTTCAAGATAGCGATACAGAATTTTTTTTTTTATGGTAGGAATCTCTCTCTATGGAGAAAGATAGAAGATATCTTGGTGAAGATTCTATTCTCTTCATTGTTGTTGAGGAGAAGGTTGCATGAGAGTTGTGGGAGAAGTTTAACAAGCTTTACCAAATAGTCAACACCAAACACAATGTTCCTTAAGAAGCATCTGCACAGCTTGAGGAGCAAGCTAGTTTCCATCTATGTGAAGATGGAGGATGATGACAAGGCAATCAACTTTTTGTGTTTCTCAGCTATGGTGAAAAAGTGAAGGGTTATTATTTTTGGTATCGTATTAACCACATGATTTTTATCTAGAGATGTTGAAAATTCCATGCAAAGAAGGTACAAAGAAACTTTAAATTATACCTATTGAAGTAGTTCATGATGAGGAAGATGAAGAAGAAGTGAAACTTGAAGTTCTCAAAAGGAGAAGGTTGATGTTGAACCAAACCTTAGAGATTCTTGAGTGAAGTGTATGTGATTGGTTGAGGTGTAGTAGAAGTGATTAGCTAAGAGGGTTTCAATGGAATTAAAGTGAGTATCCAAGTAGACCGATGTATGGAATAGCTCTGGAGGCATATGAGTTGGTTCTAGAGACATTCAATAGAGCATGATGCATTTTAAATGTAGGTTTTAAAACTCGGTAGGTGAAATGATGCATTGAGTAGCGTGATGACCTCCAAAGAACTATTGATAGGTCTAGTGAATGTGTTCCATGTTGAGATGGTTTGTAGCTAAAGGGATATATGCAAAAGTTAGTTATTAAATTTTATAAGATCTTATTTCCTAATCTTGACTACTATCAAGAGTGATACTTGCACTTGTAGCTATTCATAATGTAGAATCAGAGAAACTTGATTCTTACATGGTGATATTTTGAGAAGAGATGGATTACCCTGAGGGATATGAGGATGAGACAAAGAGTTATTGGTTTTTAGATTGAATAAATCACTATATGGGTTAATGCAAAAATTGCATATGTAGTACATGAATTTCAATACCTTCATGGAAAGTCAAGGTTTTAATAAAAATAAAGTAGATAATTATGGGTTCAATGACAAGAGATTTTTAATATTACTACTATGTGTTGATGACATGTTGGTTTCAGGGCCCAACATGATAAAGATCAATGGTGTGATGGCTCAATTGGCTAGGACAATTGAGATGAAGCTAGTAGGAGTAAACCAAAGATGAAGATTCATCGGGACATGAAAGCAAAGAAGTACCCCACTTACATTTAAGTTGTATTTTGAGTAGTGTCCTAGAATAGAGGAGAAGACATGGTTGTCATGTGTATTATATTAATCAAGAGTAAGAAGCCTCATGTATGCCATGGAGTGCACTAGACCAGATATTCCCAAGTAGTGGGAGTTGTGAGCCAGTTCATGGAAAAATCTTGGAATGAATGATTGGTCTATGGTGAAGTGAATTGGTAATTTAGATGATACAATCTACTATAGAGAAATAGATGTTGACAAAGCTGGTTAGGGTAAATAAGTTTTATTAGTGCAACAAAACTTATATAGGGATTATTGTGATAGGGCAATAATGGGCAATGAAGGTAGTTGGATGGAAGAATAATTAAGTATAGTAAATAATGAATATTGACTTCATGTGGGAGAATGCTGGGTGTGAAGTCACTATTTATAGACACTATTCATGGTGATGTGGCATTCATATTATGTGACATGCATATGATGTGGCATGTAGATGATGTGGCATGCTCTAAGATGACATCTTGGTGATGTGACATGTGGGTGATGTGATATGCAGGTGATATGATATGCAAGTGATGTGGCATGTGGTATACAAGTGATGTAGTAGATGTGACATGCAAATGATGTGGAAGGCTGGTGATTTGCATGGCTCATAGAGGATGGTATGGCCCATGAAGGATCTTCCATGTTGAAAGTTGATGTGAATGAGGAGTGGGGCATAAAAATTCACTAAAAGACATGGTTTGTTGTCTTTAGTGATTCACATATGTTTTGTCTTAGGTGTGAATGAAAAAGGTTGGTATGAAGAAAATTTCTATGGAGGCTCCATGATTCATGTGTTTGGTTAAAGTCAAAAGGTGATTGCAACATCTTTTGAACTTTTATGTTCACATGGGAAGAAGAAGACAAGAAGACAACCATTGTTGATTGGCCTCACATGTGGAGTGGGGCACCATATTTGGAGTCACATGGAGGTGGATATGATCTTGTCTAAAGTGGGTGATCCACTTTATTGACCTTTATATATGAAAATAAACATTCCACTATTGATCACTGTACACCCACTAGAGTATGGCACATTTTTGGCCACCCATGTGTTTCTCTCTCCCTCTCTCCTCTCATTATAATGTTATATATGCATGAGATCTCATTTGTGTTTCTTATCCTAATTATAATCCCTTTTTGGATTCATGCAAGCTTGGGTTTGGAGGTTGGAGCCTTGGGGCTTTGTAAGCTTGGCTCACTTGGATGCTTTGGTTGTAATAATTGTATGATTTGTATGTAAGCATGGTAATCCTTGAGGATCATCCTTGTAAACATACACAATTGTAATTTATGATTACTCACCAAGGGGGAATTTTGGGTAATCAGTGGCTATTCAACAAGGGTGGTCAAATAACCAGGAATAACTGACAAAGGCAAAAAATACTTGAAATTTTCCCACAACAGATAGTATATAAATAAAATGATCATGTATAAGTTTACATTTAGATATGGACATCTAGTTTCTTATACTTTAAGTTATATTTTATTTATATAGTTTCAATATGTTTGAGAGTGGTTCAAAATCTCTAGGAGCTATAATCCAAATTCTAAGTTTTAGAGGATCCTATCATATTTAAGACTTGGCCATATTTCAAGGTTTTAGGGTTTTAGACTTAGCCATATTTTAGGGTTTAAAAATTTCAAGGAGACATCATAGGAGGGATGAAGGATACATAAAAGGATGTAGGTATGATATAACAATATGAGAACATCTCTTGTAAAGTGCCATTAGTTGATCCCATCCCATTCCCTATGTATAGATTACTAGACTTTCTCAATCTCCTTTAGTTTTCTAGAGAGTAGGGAAGAGAAAAATATATATTCTTGTAATTTGTACTTGTAGATTCTTGTATAAGTATCATTGTATCAGTTTTAATCTATGCATAGGGAATGGGGTGGGGTTGACTTATTTCACTTTGTGAGAGATGTTCTCATACTATTATATCATACCTACATCCCTTCATGCATCCTTCATTCCTCCTATGATGTCTCATTGAAATTTTAAAACCTTGAAATATGGTTAAGTCTAAAACCTTAAAATTTGACTAAGTCTAAAATATGATCGGATCCTCCAAAACGTAGAATTTGCATTGTAGCTCCTAGAGGTTCAAAACCACTCTCAAATATCTTGAAAGTATATAAATAAAATATAACTTAAAGTATAAGAAACTACACATCCCTATATAAATGTAAACTTATACTTAAATGTTTATTTTATTTATATACTATTTGGTTATCTACATGTAATTAATGAGTACTCACCAATTTAAAAAAATTACAATTTTTCAAGTTTGGTAGTTTTGAGTGGTGATTATTCACTTGGTGGTTTTCCTGGTGAGTAACCAACCAATCAGTGGTTGCTCATTGGTTATGCCATATATTTATGTAAACTTATAGGCAAGTGTTGCTTTGTAACAAGATTGATAGATTGGAGGTTGGAGCCTGGAAGGATTTTTATGCTTGGCTCACTTGAGTGCTTTGTTTTTAAGCACTAGAAAGGAATTACTGGAAGAAGTTGTTTATAACATAGTTACCAAATCCAGCTAGATCTACCCAAAATCTAGTTGGATCCAATTTTTTTTGCCTTCTTGGTTAAATTCATCAAGGTTGGCCTTGTTTATTTTCAAAAAAATATTTTTTAAGGTTTTATGTGGTAAAAAATGCCCAACAAACAATATATTGTACAATATCAACATTTTATATTACCTTTTTAATGTTTTTCATTGTATTTGTTAATTTTGCATTTTTATAAAACTATCCTTACACACACACACACATATACTCCAAATCAGATTTTTTCAAACTTTTTAAAGGATTTTGAATTTTTGGATTTTTTGGCCCTCTTGAACGGATCTAGATTTTTGAACATGGTAACTATGGTTTGTAGAGGAGGTTTTGGTGAAGTAATTATAGTTTGGAAGCTGTCATTACCTTGTGGTTTTTCTCTTGCTACATTTTTAGGGGTTTCCACATAATCTCATGTTATATGGTTCTTCTTGTTCATTATTTTAGTGGCTTAATTATTTTGCATTTATTTCTTGCATTTTTTGCATTTGTTAAAGCTCATGAGTCTAAAGTCAAGATTGAAACACTTAACCAAGCTTATGCTTACCTTGCAATTTATACCAATCCTCTTCCTAATATTAGTGAAAATTAGCAAGCTAACAATCAACTTCAAACCTCTTTGCACCTAAACACCAATATTTTTGAAATTATAGTTAATCCTCACTGTTCCAATGATGAAAAGTTAGTGAATATGAACAACTTAAAGCATGCTTATTTTTTTAATCCTCATCTTATCAGGTGATACATCCTTCCTCCAACTTAAAAAATTATTTAGGCATATCCTCCACATGAGTTTTTTAACTATTACATTTGGTGAAATAATCACCTTAGTCCTTCCAACAAATCCAATTGTATTGGCTGATTGGATATAGTTTGTTATTGATTCAAATATATCTACCAACTTGGTATTGTTCTTTATTTTATAAACTATATTGGCCAAACTGATACACTTTTAGTTGACCAAATTATATCAACCAACCAAACATAGTCTTTTATTCTTAGATCTAATCAAATTATATTGGCCAACTTTACCCAATTTTGTTTCAATTATAGCAGCTAGCCTAATACAGTTTATTTCTATACCTAGTTCTGATTCTAATTTTTTGGCTAACTCTATACACTCTATTTCAATAAATTTTGTGTCAATAATTTTATTGGGCAAGTTGATACAATTGCCTCAGCCTGCCTCTACTATATGGGTAGTGCCAAGTCTATACACTCTAGTTCAAAATTTTGATTCATTTATAATCAACTCTAATTAATTTTAGAACTCAATCCTTATCTAATATTCCTATCTAGTTCATATTATCTTTGATGAGTTTGATCCCATAGAATAAATCTCTAGGTTCCCATCTTAAATATTGTTCCTTAAGCTTATGAGGACTTATCAAAGATATATAAATTTCCTTATGCAATTATTTTTTGACATGAATATCCCTTGACCACCACCTATGGGGCAAGAAGCTACTATGACCAAGTCAAAGGAGAGTATGATGCATCAATGGAAAGATATGTCTATCTATGTTGATTTTATAATGGATACAACCTTATCTCTCAAATTACCCATTGCATCCATGATCACTGACAAAATTATTTTTAGTATGGATGACCCTCCTTTGTTTATTAACATCCAAATAGGTAACATTCAAGTCAAGCGAGCCTTGATTGATGAAGGTTTTGACAATTGTGTCACCTCTTTGGTGTTTATCAAATCCTTTAGATAATTTGAATGCAACCTTAAGCCTACCCATAACATGTGCCAAGGATATGACTGAATATAATCACCTCCATTTGGACATATTTAGTTTTTTTATCATGGTACCACCTGTTACATTTAGGGTGAAGGTTATGCTCTTCAACTTTCCCTTCTGATAACATTTTGATTGGCCATATGTGGACTTATTGCATGAAGGTCATAGACTTTTTTGCATGCCAATGTGTGAATTTTACTTACATGGGCACCATATATAAGGTACAAGGTGATACCAATACTTAGAATTTTGAATAATTAAAAAATTATGTCTATTAAATACCTACCTTTGAACCTTTACCTAGTATTCCATTCTATGAATACTAACATTTTAAATATCCTATCAATTCAAGTAGAGGTTATAGTGCTCACACTAAGATTGTGGGAAACATTCTACCAAACCTCCTTGATTTTGACAATGATGAGCCTGATGAGATTAACTTGAAAGTCAAAACATCAGACCTTCATCTTAGCATCATCGCTTAGTTGTCACCTATTCCATTCTCACAAAAGGCCAATTGATGATATTCTCCCTTCTATGGTCATTCCCAAAAAATATCAACATAAATATGCAATAATGTTGCATAGGTCATGCTCAACACCAAACCTACATTCTACATGGAACTTTCATGCTATGTCATAATATGCACTATGGGTTTAAGCCATGTCAGGGGACTTACTTGCACAACTCATGCATGGAATCCAAATTGACACATCAAAAAAAGGTGAAATGCCATCCATTATAGAAGTAGTATTTTCTTGTAATCATTCTCTTTTATAAATCCCTTTGTTGTAATTGTATAAATGTAACCTTTTGACCCCAAAGTCAACACAAATGATGGAGACTAGTTTCTAGTTAGGAAAATCAACTAGAAAGTGTTTTCCCCTTCTAATAATGGGAATTATCATTCTTAACTTTTTGAACCTATGTACATATACCATATTTTTTCATTTTGTTATCTTTATCTTCTGAATGTGTAGTATTTTTTTACATGTTCAATCCATAAATCAACAATTTACTACCTTAATTATTGGGTTGTCATCTACACAACCTTCGTGGGTCAGATGACATGGATCATAAAAAGCAAGTAGGAGCCAATGGAGGATAGGAAGGAATAAGATATAGGAAACAAAATCAAGTGAAAGATAGTTATCAATGAGTACAAAGAATGAAATGTAAGTTAGGGTGAAAAGGATTGAAAGGATTGAAAGAAGCGTAAGTTCAAAATAATAAAATGCAACATAAGCATGTTCAAAATATGAAAACCCACACTTGTCATAAAATTATAGTTATCATAACAAACAAGTAGGTAAGAGGATCATAGGGGAAGAAGTAAGAATGAAGGTAAGAGATTTACTATACCCACGAAGATTCCAAGATACCATTGAAGACCTAATTCTAGATTTGAGAGGCACTTATAAAATCCTTACTTTAGTTCATTTCTGTAACATATACCTTCTCTCCCTATTATTCAAAGGTGCTCTTATACACTCTTCAAGTCTATTGAGTGCCCAAAGGCTTTGAAGTTAGTTGAGTTCTCCCCTGATGGTCAAGTCCTTAAATTGAATGAGGATTGAAAATAAAAAAACTTATCAATCTCCACATATTGGTTGATGGGTTTGCTTACACTCCTTAGCCTCTTCATATCAGTTAAGGTTATTTACAAACTTGATAAATAGGAGGGATGCTTACATGATGATCTCATTATCAGTTGAGGGAAAAAAGGTCTTAATTTTGGCTAAGTGCATATCAGCCCTCTCCCATTGGTTGAGGGGCATAATTATTTTTGACCTAAAGTTGAACACGTAAAGTGCTTTGGCATTATCAACCTAAAATTCATAACATCTACTTAGGAAAATCCTCTCCCTTCAGTAAAATGTTATTTAGACCCTCACCTTCCTCTCCCTATCAGTCAAGTAATGACCATAAGAAAATTTCTCTCTTTACTAGTTGATTGAGTGCTTTCCCCATATTTTTACAAGAAAAAATATGTTTTTCTAAATATCGTTAGTTGAGCCCTATTGGGTGAGCTACTTCAAACCCTCTATGAATGGGAAAGGGGCATAAATGCCCTATTATCAATCGATAAATAACCTCAACCTATTGACTAATTATTCTCTCTATGAGTTGAGCCCTCAACCTCTTAAATTTTGTTGAGTACTTAAATTTCATCAACCAATCAACTAAATGGTCTCACTATCAATTGGGTCCTCAACCTCTTAAAGTTAGTTGAGTACCTAAAGGTTCTTGACCTATCGTCTAAGTGTTATCCTTCATAAATGTCATGTTCTCCTTCAAATTTATCTCTATAATAGTCAAGAGTGTTAATGGCTTGACATCAATTGAGGATTGAGCTTAAGAAAACACCTCAACTTCTACATTTGAAATCCTACCTCAACTCCCACATTTGAAATCCTATATGTCAAAGATTCCTAACCTAAAGGAAATCCACACTTCCCTTTGGTCTATGAAAAGGGACAAAGCCTTTGGTCCAGATGATTCCCTTAAAGGGTTATTCCAATTATTATGGGAAGTAATTATGGACATTTGCAAGGTTGTTAAGGAGTTAATTAGATTTGAAAAAATGTTGCAAATTTTTTTTGTTCTTTTTTAGTGCTTATCCATGAGAAAACTAGTGCTTATTAAATGGACTTGTTTAGACAAATTACTTTATGCAACATAATTTATAAAATAATAAATAAGGCCGTGGCCCTTAGAATGCATTCCCTACTTCCTCAAATTATATCATCATAACAAAGGGGCTTCATGGAAGGCAAGAAAATTCTTGATAACATTTTGGTGATGTAGAGTTGATTAACACAATTAAGCTTAAGAAGGAACCTTTTAAGGCCATAAATATGGATATCAATAAAGCCTATGATAGGTTAGATTGATGTTTCTTGATCAAAATCCTCAAAAAAATTAGATTCTCTAATGAATTTTATAGTTGGATTTTTCAATGTATCTCTACTCCCATTCTTTTCAGTCTTGATTAATGGTGTTCCAATAATTTTTTATCAAAACTCAAGAAGCATCAAATAGGGTAATTCTTAATTGATTTACCTTTTTATCATCATGGATTAAACATAGGGTAGAGACATGAGTAAATCAAAAGAGCTGGGAAAAATCAAAGGGGTAATCATAACAACAGGAATATCTTTCTTGCATGGTTAGTTTGTTGATGACACAATCTTAGCGATTTTGGTGAAAAAATCTTATGCCAAGATCTCTAGAAGAATTCTTGACTTTTACCAAAAGGCTTCAAGTCAAAGCATAAACTTCACAAAATATGATCTCCTTCCTCAACATTCAAGTTAGAATCCATGCTTGCATTATTGTAATCCTAGGCTTTTCTATCATCTCTCTTCCTAAAAAATATATTGGGGTTCCACTAAAAAATGCTGAGAGGATTAATATTTAAATTTTAGGGTAAATTGGATTTTTGGATAGGAAAATGGATATCTTGGGCTAGGAAAGTTCAACTGATCTAAGCTGCTCTCCAAGTAGTCCTAGTGTACATGATGCCCATTATGGTAGCCACACAAAGTGTTAAAACTAGAGTGAGTTCCATCATGAAAAACTTTGTATAGAATGGAGTGGAGAATAAAATGAAAATTTCACTTATGAGATGAGAGGAGATAAGTAAACCTATGTATAAAGGAGGATGTGGCATTAGAAATATATCTCAAATAGATTTGGCTTTGGGAACTAAACTCATCTGGAATGACCTAAGAGAGGCATAAGAAGGACCAAATATCCATGGGATCTCTTCATGATCCAATCCACATTAATTTGTTTCATCATTTTCTTCACTCTCAGCTGATTGGTAATTCCTTTGATGACAAACTCAATAAGGGTGGGAATGCTAAGTGGTTATCTTAAAATTGTTAAGGATGCAGATTGTTCCTTGTGACCACCTAGAAAAGGTTTGCTATGCTGTGAGGCTTCCGAAGGTAAATAATTTCCTTTGGTTTACTTTGAAGAAGGATCTTACATGGGACATTCTATAATGGATTGGTTTTGAGGGACCCTCTAGATGTGCCCTTTTTAACTCTCTTTAGAAACTCCATAACACCACTTCCTTCACTGCCCCTTCATGTGGAAAGTCTAGACATGGTTCTTTAATAGAATTTATTTTAAATGGGTTTGTCCATGATACTTATAAAATTTGATTTCTAGTTAAAAAGAGGATAAGAGTGACCAAGTGGGAATCCTTTGGAAAATGGCCCCAATAATTATTATTTGGAATAACTGGAGGGAAGTAAATAACATAATTCTTAGAGAAGTTTTTTGCTTTGAGGAATTGTCATGATTAAGCTCAAACTTTCATGTCTAGAAGTTTTCAAAGAAAAATTTCCCCAACCCAAGGTCAAAATTATGAGAGCTGATAGACATATTCTACTTAGAAGGGGATTTATTATAAATGGAGAGACAAAGGTTTCTAATCAGTTGGATAAAAACAAGAAGGTGAGATGGCTATCCTAAAAGATCAATATGTCAATTTAAAATTTAATGGAGACTCAAAAAGGGATCTGGGTATCTTGGGAATTAGAGGCATTATTAGAAACTAGAGAGGGGGATTGATAGAAATTTTTTCAATGAACATTCCTTTGGATACACATAATATGGTAGAAGTTTGGGATATGATTCAAGGCCTTAAAATAGCCATTAATTTCAATATGTATAATACTGGTGAAAGGAGATTCTCTCTTTATTATTAATTTTATTAATATAAATAATCATATTAGCTAGAGGATTCAAATTTTGATCGATGAAGTCTAAAGACTCAAGTCACACTTTGTTTCCATTTCTTTCAATCACTGCCATAAGGAAATTAATTGTACACTGGACCTATTAGTAAACTTTGGAGCCAATGTATGTAGGGTAGGGGACTTATTGATCTCCTCTAGACCTTGTACATGGGATGGACTTCCCAACCTCATGACTAAGGATTTAAAATAGGCCTAAATTTTAAATTCAATTACCTATGTCTTCATTGAAAACTTGACATCTCAACCTTCTTTCTTGGCGATGAGGAAAGTGAATGGGGATGTAAAGATTATGATTAAGGTTTAGAGCTTTAGATGAAAAAAATTAATGATCATGGTGTCTTTGTTATATGTGTGTGAATGGTTTATTAGAGTATATTGTAATTCAATTTGGCACCTTTGATTTCTATGTCTTCTTCATGTTATTTGGAACATTCTTTTATGTCTTAACATTTGCAATGATGGTTAAGGGAGATGGAAAACACAAGGAGGAAAAAGACAAGTAAAAGGTGGTGGTTCAGAAGGGAAAAAAGAGTCATAGGCATGGTATGGATAGCGATTCAGAGGAGACAAACTAATTTGGCTCTATAGTTGGCTCAATCTTATAGGAGGCTTTCAATATGTCTTCCCCCATGTATTTGTTTTTCATCTGGGAGACCCTGGGAGTGCATGTTCTTAGTATTTGAAATAAATTTTAGAATGCTAATTAATTATGGTCCCATTTCTATTTGAACCTAGGAAAGAATAATTTTAATGAACTTACCCTTGGTGTCATCCAAAAAATAGTGCAAAATAGGATGAAGCACACCTCTAAGGTCATCCTTAACACATTAGTAAGTGGAACAACTACCTGCTTTGTAGAATTTGATTATTCTTTGAAAGGTTTGGGGATGAAAATGGATAATATCATGAAAGTTGTCAATAAAAAAAGGTTTGGGGGATGCAATTGGATAATATCATGAAAGTTGTCAAGAAAAATGAGGGCCCTTCTTCCCCCAATGGGTTTGGAGATAATTCCACCAAGGATGTAGGTTTGGACTTGGATCTAAACATTTATTTGGTAGAATATTGTCTACCCTAGGTTTAACCCCTTTCTCTACTCTCCTATTGGGGGATATTATAGACTTTATGGATAGTGTGGGTTGTGATTTGGATTTGGTTAATACTGAAAAGTTTAATTTGCTAGTTTTTCAATGGGTGGTGCTCAATAAATTAGTTTTGGAAGGGATGAAAGTTTCCCAGTTAAAATCTTCTATGTGTCTATAAGTGTGAACAAACCTAATATGTTTGGGGTGTCAGAATATACATGTCTTCTATAAAATTTTCTTCTAGATGTTGTTACACTCAAGGAATTCTATAGGGCACTTTCCTAATACTATAATTTTCCTTTTAACTATGGTTGTGGCTTGATACTTCCATGCTTGGTGTCTTTTGGGTTGTTCCTTTTATTATTTTTGTGTTTTTTTAATGGTTTGGACTACCAATATTTATTGTATGTAATAGATTTATAGCCTTGTATGACATTCTCTATTGATGTTGGATATTTTTTTTTATCTTCCATCTTAATGGTGAATTGGTTTTTTGATGACTATTTTTCAAGCCTTGGTTTATTTTATCATATCTATTATATGATCTTTTCTACAGGTGAGGGCCCTCTTCCCTTATTTAAGTAATCATTAAATAAAAAACATCCATGAGTTTATGTTTGCTATGATTCTTCACTTCAAATCCTTTGTCTCTTAATTGTATGTAGCCTAATTTGACTCCTATTCATTAATTATAATAACATTTTTTTTCATGAAAAATCCTTAATCTAACAACCATGATTGAACATAGCTAATAACAACTCATCACATGGAACTAGAAATAAACATTAATAAAACACCGTGACAACAAAACAAATATTACTAAATTTGAACACATTTTTTCTGTCACTTTGTTCAGAAATGGTGCAATTATAAGCTAAAAGTATAAAGATATATAAGGATGTGAAGGGATGGTACATCCTTAAGAGACTAAATAGATCCTTTTGGATTGATTAGTGCCCTTATGTGTAATAATTAATGGAGTAGGATTGTTTATGGCACCCTATATATTCAATATTTATTTCAATCATTTAGTCTTACATCTAGGCCCCCTTGAGATAATTGTTAGTTTGAATAAAGTGACAAACCATTTATCTTGGAGAGATTGATGCACCTACACATTTTTGGTGTTGGGTACCCATGGTCCCTTGAATAATGGTGATACAAGGGAGGATTATAAGGTATTATATGCACCAAATCTTTGCCAATATAGAATAATATTTGGGGTGAAAGTCTCCTATTTGATGTCATATCATCTTCCTTTTGTTAGCTTGAAGGTTCTTGTGTGCTTTGTGCCCTGCCTTGCCTTATGATTGTTACTAATGTAAGTGAGATGTCGGAAAAAATAAATGATTACTCATGAATATTAGTCATCAAAGATATGATTCAATACCCATAGTTAAAAATTATACAAAACCACGAGTCTAATTAAGAGTTACTCATGAAAGATCCAATTACTATTACAAAATTCTATTTAATTTGATCATGTAAATTTATTGTTTACTTCCATTTAATTTTTTTATATTTTTAGTGTTAATTTGGTTACATCTAAATGAATGAATATATTATTTTATTATTTTTTAGTTTTATTAAATGGATGTAAAAAATGGGTTTGGATCAGAGTATTTTTGTAGTTAGTATCAGTAATTAAGTGAGAAAATGTCATTTTTCCTCTACTTCATTCCCCATTGAAGCCTCCATAGGTCTCAATTTTATTGGTTATTTTATTCAATCATGCATCATATCAATTGATGTGAAAAGGTGCATTCTTGTATATTCTTTCCTTCAGGTAATGTGCCTTTGTTTGTCAACAATTAAATATTCATTTTTATCACAAATGAGATGTCATACCCCCTTCTCAAATATGAGTGGTTGAAGACCTTTGAACTAACTTCTTATTGTTTCCCGCAGGCTAAGAAAAGGAAAAATCAAAGGGGAAACATGATTCTCTTTTTCAAGTTGTAAAAAGGTACTTTAGATAAATATTTTTTAATTTTTACTTGAAAAGCGGGATTTTGGATCATGGGTGAGTTTAGCCCTTAAGTGAAGTTATAAGGCATGTACTTTTAAAAATGTTTCAGTTTTCCCTCCAATTGGAGTACACATATTGGGAAAGATTTTAGAAAATAATGACATAGAAAGGGGAAGGAAATTAATTTTGAGAGGTTAACATGTTTATGAATTGAATTGTTTTTGTTTTAAAAAGGGTTACATATTCAACCGTAGGGATGGGATCGACCCATCCATAGGGCTATAAATGTAAACCCTAACCCTCATAATACATGGCTATGTTATTTTCTATTTTCAATACCCAAAATATTTAATGGGGTTGAGTGGAAAAATTCTGTGTTAATAGAATATTCATGGATATGGTATTATCTTGTCTCCTTAAGAATGAATTTTGTCTGTGTGAGTCTTAAGGGTTTAAAATAGTTGTGGGTTCTATAATTCAAATTGGCTCAATAGAGAGTAATAGGGTTAAACCTTGTCTTGCTTTAGATAACTTGTACAAACTTGAATATGTTGATTTACCTTCTAAAAGCTTAACATACACCAGTTAAGAGTTAGTTTTGGAGGTCAAAATTTTGTTATGTATTTTATTAAATTGGTAAAATTTTTAGATAGAAATCTATAGGCTTGTATTGAATGTTTATGGGTTACTTAGTATTTAAAGTCGAGCCACATTCTTATTAAATTAAGTGAAATATATGGCTATGTTTGAAATTGAATTTTTATGTTAAATACCATAATATAAATATCTACAGGGAGTGTCATAAAATGGTTATTATTTTTGAATAAATTGTTAATCGAAGGGTTTTTGCATTTAAAATATTTTCTAATCATATATTATATAAATATTCATTAATGGAGGAACTTGTAGTTTGGACTTAAAATCTTGTAGGTTGCTTGATGTTTTTAAATTGTTTGATTCAGTCTTTATTTGAAAACTTGGGAGTATGAAGACCAAAATTTTTTCATTTAGATTTTTATTATTTTTTGATAATTTTGAAGTATGCCTAAACTATTACAGTGGGTTGAGTACCTAAGAGGAGAATTTGTTTGTAAAATGATGATTGGGATGTAATGAAATTGTATGTAATATGATTGCATTCGAATGTATAAATTTTGCTATGGATGAGTTGATTCATTTAGTGAAATTGTATATAAAATGTTTACATGAGTCATATAGATATAAATGGGTATATAAATACATTATAGGTTGAGGAACACATTTTATCTAACTATTAAGTATGCGTATACTCATGTATATGTATATATTTATATGCATGATGGCATAAAAGTGTATATTTATATGACTGCATTCATATTTATGTTTGAATTATTTTGGTCTTAGATAACGACTACTAGATATTTGAGATTATTATGGGTAGTTATATTACTGAATTTAATTCTTGGTATGATTTTGGTAAAAGATTAGTTTGATTATAATTAATATGTTAGATTAAATATGATGTACAAATAAATACATATAACTATGACTCTCAAAATCTAGTGATGTAATATTCGAAATCTGAGTTATATTTAAGTGTATATATATACAAATGGAAGAATAAGTATATTACAGGGAATTAGTTAACTGAATATATTTGTTTATTATCTTTAAAAAGGTTAAAATTAAATAAGGAAACCTATATATACACTTTACAAGGTATCTTAGGTTATTCCATTTCAAAACCTTGTTTTATTATGTGGATGGCTTATGATGCCATAGTTGATAATTAGAACTAATAGTTTAATGATGTATACTATTTGATTTTACCTATTATGTTATGCTATCTTGAGATCTATTTTAATGGAAAAAATAATAGTTCTTAAGTTATAAATAATAATAGTTTTTTTGTACTATTATAATGCATATGATGGACTATATGTATTTATGAGATTTTATTGTACTTGTACATGCTGTGGCATTTAGTATGGAAAAACATTTATGAAATTAGTTGATTTCAATATTTTAAAATTATGAAACAATCTGTTATTAATGAAATTGAACAAGTAGGTGAGATGGAATTCACATACTTTATTAGTGTCACTAATAAACATATTTGAGGTAATCCATTGAGTTGTGTGTGAATTTGAATGATTTTAGATCAGAAAAGTATATTAAAACTTTGGTCAAAGTAATGTTTATAGTTATAACATTTTCAATTGACCTGTTTGATTTAGTTTATATGTTTTGCACAATATCATGTTAGAATGGTTTTATTTATGATATGTTGCATGTATTAGTTATCTTATATCACATGGGTTCTAGTTGAAAATTATTAAATATTGCATTATTATCATCTACCCAACTGTGAAGGGAGGGCCATTCCATAATTATAAAAATGTGTAGGGGATTTATGGTCTGAAGTTGGTGTGAAAAATCACCATGATGATGCTCTCCCTCCCCTTCAATAGTCAACTGATAGAATCCATACTACTGAATATTATGGATGTAATCAAGTTCGTTGAGACTCATATATTTCCTAAAAAATTTTATAATTATAAAATATTATGAAACCATGTATTATGCAAAAATTATACCTTTTGGTGATATTTAATCATTACAATAGTTGGCTATAATTCTATATTAGTTTGGATATTTTTGTATTAGTAGTGGTTGAATTTGTAAATCTACATTTGTGATTAATATGCAACCTTTATTTATGTAAACAAATATGTACTTGTTTTTGTGATCATTAGCTAAATAGATCATCTTTAGACCTTTGGTTATGGTTTATTTAAAATGATGTATTTAGTTAAAGATCCATATTATATGTTTTTTGTAGAATATAATTTATTAAATGAGTTGGTGTAATTTTTTCTTTATTCTAATTAAACCCAATAGGGCTGTTACATTGTGGTATTAAAGCTAAGACTCAAACTCTAGGACTTAATGAGTCCATTAACATAATCATATTCTCCTATTGACCACAAAAGAGAATGGTGCATGATAGACTTGAGGCGAGGGTAATTCAAACACTAACCCTATAGTTGATCCAAATTAATTTTCCATTGAGAAAGCTATGAAGATGGATCATATTATTGTAGCCATGCATGAAATTTAAGGAATAAATCATGGCCTTAGAGTAGGAAGAGTATGGACATGTTGAGAAAAAAAATCAAGAACTTGAAGAGCACCTTGTTTAGTAAGAAGCTCACTAGGATCATAGGCATAAAGAGGTCCCACATGATGCAAGAGATGGTGTTGAAGCCTAGTTGATAGAAATGGAGAAGTATTGAAGCCTAGTTGATAGAGATGGAACTATGTTAGGAGATGGTGTTGAAGCCTAGTTGATAGAAATGAATAAGTATTTTGAGATTTGTAATTACTTTAAAGTCACTAAGGTAGTTTCAGGAGTGTATCAACTTGCTAGAGAAGCAATAACTTGGTAGGAAAATAAGAATCTTGAGATGAGCCTCGACTCTACTAACATGACATGGAAGAAATTCATGATTATGTTTAGATCATAATGGTTTCCCCAGTTATATTTTGACCAAAAATTGATAGATTTTTAAAATCTAAATAATGGAGATCTTTCAGTGATTGAGTACTAGGAATGGTTCACTAAGGTCCTAAAATACATTCCTCAATATCAGGTAGATGAAAAGTTTCATGTTTGAAAGTTCATTATGGGATTAAAACCCCAAATTGGATGAGAGGTAGATGTGCATAGGCCATCTACGATGGATTAGGTCTTTGAGAAGATAATAAAGCAAGAGTCAAAACTAAAATTTCTTGCTTGGGTTAGAGAGAAGTTAAATAAGTTTAGATGTTTCAATCATACTCTTAAGAATAACTATAAAAGGAATGAAAATTCCAAAAATTAGTTAAGGAATTAGAATGCTAAATTTGGTAACTTCTCAGGTAAAAAGAAAATAGATGGTGGGTCAACCTTAGTTTCAATGGGAATCAATAGTTGAAAAGGAAAGGACCACTTGGAAAATGTTTCATCAATGGGGGTGATCACTATGCCATGGAGTGTACTCAATGGCATAGTGATCAGGTAAAACTAAGAGTACTATGTAGCAAGGAACTTTTCAATTGAGAATTCATGCTGCTGTTAATGATCATCAGGCTAATTTTTAAGTCTCACCTATTGATGTCATAGGTAATATTTTTGGTCATCATATTTCCATTTTGATTAACACTAGAGCTACATAATATTTTATTTCTCCTCAAATTATGAATAAGTTGTCTAGGAAAGATGGTATTATGGAAAATGCATGGTCAGTACAATATGAGAATGAGGCCAAGGTCAAAGTTGATAGGTGTTTAATAGAAGCTAAGATAGAATTTCCTAAGTCCACATCGACTGTAGATCTTTATGAAACACCATTAAGATCATATGATGTGATCCTAGGAGTAAATTGACTTGATAAGCATAAAGGTAAGGTAGATTGTTATCTCATTAAGGTAGAATGTTAGGATGATTTTGGAAATTAGAATCAAATTCAAGGTGAGAAAAGAGAGTTTAAACTTAGATTTTTGAAATTCAATTCAAGAAGGTTTACAAGAAAGGAGATCAAAAATTTATTGTTAAAATAAATGGGATGGAGGGAATCTACGGAACCATTCATTGAGGATTATCCTTTTCTTAAGAATATTTTGGGATGTGTTTTCAAAGGAATTATCAAGAATACCACTCAAAAGTGAGTTTGATTTCTCAATTGACATAATACCTAATTTTAAACTATAGTTCAAGGTACCTTACAAGATGACAACTATAAAATTAGTTGAGTGGAAATCTCAATTATAGTTGTTGCTATGAAAAGAGTTAATTAAACCAAGTGTATCACCATGGGGTGCACTGATTGTGTTCATCAAGAAGAAGGATGGTACTCTTTACCTATGTATTGATTACATGATGTTAAATAAGGTGATAATTAAGATAGGTACCCATTACCTAAATTGATGATCTCTTTGATCAAATGTGTGGGGAAACAATTTTATTTAAGATAGATTTCCAAGCAAGATATCAATAGTTAAGAATCTGAGAAGAAGATATTCCCAAAATAATGTTCAAAAATCAGTATGGACATTATAAATTTATAGTGTTGCTTTTTGGGTTAACAAATTCTCTAAAAAAATTCATGAATCTCATGAACAATGTGTTTAGGGATTATTTGGACCACTTTGTGTTATTTTTTGTAGATGATATCCTTATTGATTCTAAAAATGAATAAGAACATCTACAACATCTAGAATTGGTTTAGTAGCATTTTTAGAAGCAAAAATTATATGGTAAGTTATCCAATCTACATTTTTATAGAGGAAAGTGTAATATTTAGAACACAATATCTTTGTAGATGGAATTTTAGTTGATCTAATAAAGATGAGAACCATAATGGTGGGGCCAATGCCTAAAAATGTGCATGAGGTGAGAAGTTTTATGGGATTAGCAGGGTATTACAAGAAATTTGTTCCAAATTTCTAAAAAATAACTAACCTAATTACTTCTCTTCAATGAAAGAGTTATATTTTTGTTTGGTTAGACAAGTACACAAAATCCTTTGAAGAGATAAAAAAGAGGATTCCTTTGGCACTTGTGATAAGAGTTCTTGATCATAATGGTTAGCTTTCAGTAATCACTAATGCATTTGAGGATAGTCTTGGAGGATTCTTTATTCAAGATGGTTCAGTTGTAGCATACGAGTCTAGCAAGATTATACCTCATAAGGTGAATCATGCCCTCATAATCTGCGACTTGTTACAATAGTGCATGCCTGACAAGTTTGAAGGCATTATCTATTAAGGAAGCCATTTGAGCTCAAAATTGATAGCTTGGGGCTCAATTATATCTTTACCTAACTGAACTTGAATGAAAGATAAATATGTTAGTTATAATTATTATTTGATTATGATTTTTATATCAATTATATCAAGGGCAAGGAAAATAGAGTTGCAGATGCCCTAAGTCATAGAAGATACATAATAGCCTTAGCTACTATCAAAAGTACTTTATGTGATTAGGTAAATAAATTATCCCCTAGAGATAAATTCTATGAGTGGGTTAAGACAACTTTGTTAGAGGATGCTAAAAAACCTAAGTTTATAAGATTTAAGTTGGAGAATAATGGGTTTTTAAGGTACAATGGTATAAATCATGTACTTGATAGAGATAATTTAAGGAGTATAGTGCTAAGAGAACTACACAATGCCCCTTATTCAAGTCATACTAGAGTGACTAAGCTCATAGTTGAGCTAAGAGCTCTCTATTTTTGGAAAATAATTAAAGAAAATGCTACATGTTTTGTATGTCATTGTTTGGAGTGTCAGCGTGTGAAGGCTGAACATGTACATCTAATAAGATTGTTATATCCTCAATATATACCAAAATGGAAGTGGCAGGTAACTAGTATGAACTTTATCCAAGGTTTGTCATTATTAAAAAAATTTCATGACATAATCTTGGTATTAGTTGATAAACTAACCAAGGTAGCTCACTTCATACTAGGTAATTTGATTGATAATGAACCAATGCTTATGAAAAAATTCATGAAAGAGGTGTACTAATTACATGGGTTTTCAAATAATATCATCTTTAATTGAGATTGAAGAATGAAATCTAGGTTTTGGTTGACTCTAAATTTAGTGTTAGGTACATAGTTGAATTTTAGTATTGCATATCATCTAAAAATAGATAGACAAATAGAGAGGGTTAACCAAGTTTTAGAAGATCTCCTTCAAATTTATTGCATGAATTAGCAATACAAGTGTGATGAGTACCTTCCCTTGCATTATTTTTCATAGATACATTTCAACACACATACTCAATTTTAGATATCAGACTCAAGGCAAACACATAATAGAATAAAGACTCAATAGTTAATTTAGATCACATAAAAATCAGACTAGGTAGTCTTTAACACCTAGATTGGGACACTAATGCCACAGGGTGATAATGTCCATTATAGGGCACTACTATCCAGTAGCCCCAGCTTTAGGACAATCCAAATCATTTAGACTAGTACACTAATTATAATACATATTTGCATAGATATAGTCATAGGTTTGGTAGTTATGTTTAGATTTATCTTAGATTTATTTAATTTAGTTCAGATTCGTACTAGTTTCTATGATTTGGGGTCATCATGCATGTCATGATCACTCAGACATTCATATTAGCTACACAAGTTTAGCTATTACATACTTGATTCAAATTTAGTTTAATCAGATACCAAATTAGTGGCATGTATGCAACATATTAGTTTTTATATACTCAACTTTAAACAAGTTGATAAGATCAAATGGCAAAATTCATGCCATTATATAAAATATATACACTTGATGTCACATTTTAAGTTGTCACTAGATTCATGCCTTAATCCATATGTAGTGGATGGCATTCCCAAGTGGTCCAAAGCCACCTAATATACTTGAGTAGTTGAAAATTTCAATACATAGTTATATGTACTTAGATACTTTCAATACTTTGCACATTTCAATTATAGATGCATCTACTTTATACATAGGGGAAATGATGGAGTAATGACCTACTTGAGTTCTTGAGCCACCTACATGAGAGAGTTTGACACACTTATAGTCTTATCCAAGCTATTCACAAAGATGAAGATCCACCAATAAGTGATGGGCAATGATGGTGTCAAGACTAGATTAATTTCTTGAGCCACACATATGAGGATTGAGTAAGCCACCAACTCAATTCAAGTTATTCAATGATATGATCACTATGCATATTCACAAACATAGGTTGTCACTAGGTTCATGCATTGGTTTGCATACCTATTGAGGTGTATTCATTCATTTCCTTTCTTTTTTACTCAGCTTTACCTAGTTATTTCATTTTAACATAGTCTTTTGCTTTTCATCATCTCTTAAGTAAGGACTAATTTTTGCATGTTTCATTACAAGACATTGATTTAGAATCATGTTCCACATATGCAGACCTAGATTCACATATTCAAACTAAAGTATACAAGATTCACTTCCAAGGTAAGTCTAGGTACACTTATTTTTATTTTATACTAATCATTTCACTTTGCTACATTACTATCATAAAAAGGGGCAAATGTAGTTACTTAAAAGTGGTAATTAGATGCTAAGAGTGTCTATTGAGTTAGCTTATCCCTAAGAAATCCATATACCTACTCATGAGCATTAGAATTACATTTCCAATCATTTAACAAACCACAATCACCTATAACTAGTCATAACATAGTCCTAAAACTATCATCTCAGACCCCAATCCAAATTTCTTATTAGTCTACAAAGAGGACATTAGTACCACATTTGGGACACTAAAACCACATGGAGCTAATGTCCTGAACTGGGCATTACTATCCTAAGCTCTAAATCTTCCAAATAGATAGTTTTAAAGTGTGTTCCCCTCCTAAGGTTGGCCTAAGCTCATTTTCTTATCTACACAAGTAAGAAAACCCTATAAATACAAGTCTAATCTACTTCTATTCACTAGATGAAAAATAGATGCAAAAGCTATTAAAACCAAAGACAAAGTTATGTAAAATCAAGGTATTTGATCCCTATTCTACCCTACTTTTTGAATACTACCATATACAATAGTCTTAAATCTAGTTTTTAATAATTTTAAAGTTCAAGCACATTAAACACATCCAAGGCCACTCTCATTCTAACATTCACTTTCGCATACATCAATCACTAAGTGGGAGAACTACATCAAACTTGATCCCTCCTCAAAGTATTGGTATATAAGAAACTCTCTACATAACGAGGTATTGAGGATGTCAAGTCCATCCTATTAATAGACACAAAAATATTGTTAATGCCATACTTATAAAGAGAATAGGGTTTACACATCAAATCATGTTTTCTAGGTACAACACAAAGCTACAAGTTTCAATCATGTGGAACAAGACCTATAGACAGAGGCATAGGTGCTCCTAAAAAAGAAGAATAGTCATATAAAGGGTACATTAGTGCCACATTGAGGATACTACATATGGGTGGTACTACTATCAAAACTAGGCACTAATGTCCAATGAATAAATGAATACCAAAATCCTATTAATGACATAAATTACTACCTAGATCTCAAATTTTAGAACCTATATCATCCATGATAGTAATTTTTATATCAGTCTCTATTTATGCATATTTATTTATCTTATTATCAATTCAAAAAAAAAAAAAAGGTCATAACAAATTAATACTTAATTATTGTATATTTATTTCATTGATTTAGGCATCTCAACCCCTTAGCCAAACATAGGAATTACACTAGTAAACCCTAAAAGGTTAAATTAGTAGGTAAACCAAACCACTAAGATGTCATTCCCATTCATATGATGTTTGATAATGAACCATTTGAAAAATGGGCTAATTATTTTATCAACCCCATTTAAATTGTTAAAAAATGGACTAATGAGCGCGATATCAACCCCATTTTATCACACAATGGGCTGAAGTAGAACCCACACACAATTGTATAGATACTACCAATACTAGATTTATAAGGTAATATATCATCACATGATATGGATTCCCATTAAGTCTAATAATTAATCATGGAACTCTCTTTATTAATACAATAGTGCACATCCTCTTAGCTGAATTCATTATTACATACCATAAGACCACACTATATCACCCTCAAGCCAATGGTACAATTGAAGCCTTCAAAAAGGTCTTTGGTCATACACTAACTAAGATTTAAAATATTAGTCACACTAAATAGGATGATCATGTTTCAATAGTCTTGTGGGCTTACCAAACTATGTATAAAAGGTTAAACAAAAATACTCCCTTTAACTTTACCTTTGACACCAAAGTAGTCTTATCAGTAGAATTTCTTGTACCTTCCTTGTGTATTACATGCATTAGAAATTTATATGAAGAATAATCCATAGAGGCTTGACTCGATGTTTTAATTCAGTTGGATGAAACATGCATTTTCTCACACTAGAGTAAAGGTGTTGAGAAGCAAAAACAAAAATCCTAGCATGACTGACATATAAAAACAATTTTTTTTTGCCTTAGTATGCATGTATTGGTCTAGATTCAAAGTTTATGTGTCATACAAACAAACTATAGATCTAGTGGAATGGTCTATTTATTATTCATTATATCTACCCAATAGATGCTTGTATTTTCTTATTACACACACACACACACACACACACACACACACACACACACACACACACACACACACACACACACACACACACACACACACACACACACACACACACAAGTTTTTGATGCCATGAGGGATTTTGTTAGGCAGGCCCTACCATTCTATGTAACAATTTTAAGCTTTATAAATAAGGCATATGCCAATAGTTTAGCTTAGGACTTAGTTTTGTTTTCAAATAACTATGGCATTGGTTGCATGACTTTTGTTAGGTTAAATTTAGCACATTTGGTGCTCTTTTTTGTTTTGAGCTCTATCATTTATCACTATTACCTTATTAAAAATTGAATCTCACTCATTTATACCATGGAGGAGAACACACATCTTTTAGTGTGAGGTAAGTATGAATATCCTATTAGTACACATAATTTGTTAGGATGGATTACTGGTGGATCTAGATAAGATTATGGTCATTATCTAAATCCTAGCTCCAACAAATCAATGTGAGGTCTACACCTTCTTGGGTCACACTCGATACTATCATAAGTTTATTCAGGGTGATGCTAACATAATAGATCTAATGGAAGAATTAATCAAACATAATGGCATATTCCTATGGATTGCTACACATCAGTAAGTATTTAAGGTTCTAAATGAAAAATTAGTTATTTTTCCCATTCTCTAGTTCTTAGACTGGATGAAACCATTTCATGTTCATGTCAATGCTTTAAGTATGGTAGCGGGTGTCATCATTGCATAACCCAGTGAAGGAAAACTTGATCATCCCATTTATTTTTGTGATTAAAAGCTCACACCAATGAAATGAAACTAATTGACTATAGACTATGAAACCTTGTCCATGGTTTATGCACTCCATAAGTTTCACCAATACTTGTTGGCCACTCCATTTATCTTTTATATAGATCATGAAATGCACAAGTATTTGTTTAATAAGATAATGTTTAATAGATGCATTTACCTATGGATTATCTTATTTTATGAATTCTAATTCTCTATGGTCATGAAACTAGGTAAAACTAATTTTAGCCTAGACCACCTCACACACATTCAATTTTGTGAATTGACACATGCAATGGAAAATGAATTACTTGATGTTCAACTCTTTCAAGTTATGTGCATGCCCAAATAATTGGAATAAATTATTGCTTTTCTCATAATAAGGTCAGTGTCAGACCACCTTAGCACCCAAGAAAAGAATAAATTGGTTATTCATGTTACCCCCTTCTAACTTATTGGAGGATACCTATACAAGTTAGGAGATGATGATGTATTATAAAGGTGTGTAATTCAACATGAGCACACTGTAGTACTTTAATAAGTCCCCAAGGGTGTTGTAGGAGGACATCATTTTGGTGATGCAATGACAATAAAGGTTATTATAAATGGGTTATGGTGGCCCACATTATTTCAATATCCCAAAGCCTAATCATGCTAATGTGATATCTATCAATGTGTGTGTGTAATCACCCAAAAGTGGTAATTGGATGCTAATAGTGTTGCTTAAGTTAATCTATCCTTAGGCTATCAATAGACCTATCCTTGAGCATTAGAATTACATTACCAATCATTAAACAAACCAAAATAAGTTATATCCAAGAATAAGATAGTCTTAGAACTATCATCTCATACCCCAATCCAAATTCCTTAGCAGTCTATAAAGAGGGCATTAATGCCACATTTGGGACACTACAGTCACATGGTGCTAGTGTCCCCAACTGGGGATTATTGTACTTAGCCCTAACTCTTCCCAATGAATATTGTTTCAAATATATGACCCTCCTAAGGTCAACCTAAGCCCATTTTATTATCCACACAAGTAATAAAACCCTATAAATATAAGTTTAATCCACCTCTATTCACTAGATGGAAAATAAATGTAAAATCTATTCAAACCAAATACAAAGTTGTGAAAAATCAAGGTATTTGATCCCTATTCTACCCTAATTTTTATATAATACCATCTACAATAACTCTAAGTATAGTTTTCAAGCATTTCAAGTCTCAATCACATTCAATGCATCTGAGGCCACTCTCATTCTAGCATTCACTTGCACATACATCAAGCACTAGGTGAGAGAATTGCATCAGACTTGATCCCTCCTCAAAGTATTGGTATATAAGAAACTATCTACATAATGAGGTGTTGAGGATTTCCATTCTATCTTACTAACCCACAAAAAAATATTGCTAATTCCATACTTGTAAGGAGATTAGGGTTTGCACATCAAATCAAGTTTTCTAAGTACATTATAGAGCTATAAATTTTGGTGATGTAAGAATAAGACCTACAAACACAAGTGTAGGTGCTTCCATAAAATAGGAATAGTCCTATAAAGGGTACATTAGTGTCATATTGATAGCACTACACATGGATGGTGCTACTATCCAAATAGGGTATTACTATCTAGTGAAAAAATGAATACCAAAATCTTGTTGATGACATAGACTACTGCCTAAATCTCAAATTTCAAAACCAAGATCATTTGCGATAGTTATTTTTAAGATAGTCTCTATTTATTCATATTTATTACTAGTATTAGAAATTAAAATAAATTTAAAGGTCATAAAAAATCAATACTTAATTATTGTATATTTATTTCACTAACTTAGACATCTCAGCCCTTTAACTAAACATAATAATTACACTTGTAAAACCCTAAAAGGTTTAATGATTTGGTGAACCCGACTTACATTGAATATTACATAAAAACATAGTTTGCATTCATCCAAATTTTAGGCAATAAATTTAGGGTTGAATACTTTTGATTTTATGATTTTATTTAGACAAATTGGCTAATTAAAATCAATTTTACATTAGTGTTTCAACTTATTTTGCATCTAATTTAAAATTTTTCAAAGAAAACCTAGCTTCCAAAACTTTAACCCTAGACACACTTAAGGTTTGTATCCTTTTTTTACCTATAATCAGATTTTAATTTCAAAAATATCAAGTTTTCTCCCATATTTTATTTTTACAATATTTCATATATTACTATCCTTAAAAAGTTCAAAATATACAAATTTATTATCCTACCTTTTAACCTACAATAACAAAATTTAACAACATAGTTGATGAAATTGATATGCATCAATTAAAATAATTTTTCCAAACATAATTATATCCAAGGTGATTTCATAAACATCCTTCAAGAGGAAATCTAAAATACAAATTATGGTCAAGCTTTAACCACTCAACCAACTTAGATATCAAAACTGAAGCTTATTGTTCAACCATCAATGACAACCAAACCACCTATGGATAGTTCTTATACTTGAGATGTAAAATCCCTTATAAATCAAGTTCTTTCTCTATAATCTAAGGTGTTACATCTTGATCAGGGAGAAATAAGCCATCACATGCCTTGGATCCAACATTCACTTGCATACACCTTTGACACATCACATTATGTCAACTCCTTTGCCATCTAGTTTTGTATCACCCAATATCACATTATATGATGAAAAAATTTACATAGATCATCACCTCTAAGCCTTTTATGCAACATGATTAGATTATGTGTCTAATGATTGGCTTCTTAAAAAGCTATTTCCATGCAGTCTCAATGATTATTCCCTACAGTGGTTATATGGTTTTCCAAACCAATATGTTATGGAATTTAATCCTTTAGTACATATGTTCCTAGAAAACTTATATATCAACATCAGTGATAAGATATCATATGAATAAGTGGCATAGCTAAATCAAAAGTCAAATGAGCCCATAGCCAATTATGTCTTATGATACAAGATAATACTATCAAAATTGACTAGCCCCATGGTAGACAAAGAACTTCAAGATACATTTAAATAGAGTCTATTACCAACACTTCATGAAGATATATTATTTAATAAGTTTCCCACATTTACCGATATGCACCATACAGTTAAGGAAAGAGAGGTTAATCTCTTAGTAATGGGAAAAATCAAGTACACAAATGGATTAGATTCAACTATAAGAGTACAAATAAACCTCCATACAAAGTTAGGGCCATAGAAAACAAAAGTGATTAAAAGACCATAGTCAATGTAGCTAGATAACCTTCTCTCAAATTGGTTTTATTATATCTTCATCACAGAGTATTCACTAATCTATCAAAGTCACTAGCATTAGTTATACAATAACTATTGGAATGCAATGTCATATCTCTCCCTCCCATTAAAGAGGTTTATATAACACAGATTATTCCAAAGATTTATGATTCAAATGCATTCTGTGAGTATCATAGGGCACCAAGCTACATGATAAACACATGCATTAGCTTGAAGCATAAGATACATGATCTCATTGAGGTTAACATTATTGATGTGGGCATACCCATAGAGGCACCAAAATAATAGCAAACATGTGAAGTAACTTAAGATATTTTCATATCCTTTCCCAAATCATACAACTAATGAGGTAGGGGCACATCAGGCATTCAATATACATACTAGGATCATCCACCACCAGTTTATTATCACATAGTTATAGAGGAAAAACATCCTTTACATAACATCATTGACATGTATCATACTACAATGCCACCTAGATCACTTATCACATTTTTAGAGCATGATATTGTGGATGATGACATATAATTTAAATGCACTCTTCATATGAGCATATATAAACCACCATCATATTCATAGTGCTATGGTTGATAATGGGTCAAACATAAACATGTGCACCATGACAATTTTATAACACTTGGTCTACATAGAGTAGGATATATTCCCTATAAATATAATCATTAGTGGTTTTAGTGGCCACATTCGGAGATCCATTAGGGAGGTTGTGCTTCACTATGGTTTGGACCAACACACATAGCCACTGAGTTCTTAGTAGTACCTAATGTGGCTATATTTGATATATTATTAGGTAGGCCATGGTTATAACAGATCTGATCCATCCCATTCATAGTACACTAATGTTTCAAGTATATACATACTAACTAGGTGGTTAATATTAAGTGTGTCTCATATGAGTATCCTCTTCCCATCCCATATGTAGTTACAACATAGATTTGAATCACACTTATAACACCAAAACCAGTTATAGTTCTAGTTATATTACCAAATATTGCATGGTTATTAGTTATATCAAAGTGTATAGCTCATATGAATACATCAAAATGTTCAACATAGCCCATAGAGTAGGCCATGTTTACTTTTATAGTGTCTACATGCACAAATACTCTCCTTAAGAGACTATTACTAGAGAGACCATTGCATTAGAGATACATCACATATTTTAGAGGACCTTATTCTACTTAGTTTACATTAAGATTAGTTATATTAGGGTATAGGGGTTATCAACATAGGGAACCTACATCACCTATAGCTTCTACATCTATCAGATGGGTCCCTAAGACCCCTATAGTTCATAGAGCATCAAAGTTAGTGCCACAACATCATAACATCACTACTCAGGCAACTTTAGGTTTAGATTATCTAGCACACCAAATCATGGGTTCATAGTTTCCCTTTCATACCACAAATATGATCATAATTCCCCTATTTAACATAGGCCATAGTGATGGTAAGTCTCCCATGAAACTCATTAGTTAGTATAGTGCTTACCCTTCTACATTCTTCTTTATCTCTCTCGCTCCTTATACATAGTTTACTTTCATTTGTTTGTACATAGATTATACTCATAAAACAAAAAAACAATATAATATGTAAAAATACAAAAACATTAAAATATATCAAAAATATAAAAATTTAAATATTGTATGCATTGATATGTTTACATTTTAGATATTACATATTGATAGCTATCTTAGTATAGTTAGTTTTATCATACACATATGCTTCACTTGTTCTTGTCAAGTGCTTACAGATTCCAAATAAGACTCCAATCCATTACACTAATCTAGACCAACTATCATCCACCCATTAGGGGAATTTACACCTATCTAGGTTTATACATTGATACACTGCCCACTTAGGGGCATCTCCTACACAGTTGTTATAAGTAGGTTTTATCTTTACATACTAGACATTCTAGTTTATGCATTGATTAATCTTGATATTGATCCTGGATCTTTATTTCTCATATTTTTTTTCTGACTATCACTAGTTAGACTCAATATATATGCATCCTAAGATTGACATAGATTTCTACTACATAGTTATACATGTTTTCATTTATATTTCCTAGATTAGACTTGATTGTGTTTCCTATGTTCTTCAATCTTTGAGGTCATTTGACTATGACATTGTTATTTGGATTCTATGCCACTTTTATGTTTGTATGCCTTGTACATGTGTCCAGGATACTTATGTGTGTTCTTTCATGCTTCTATATGTAGACATTTAAATATGTCTTTTTATGTGGATTTATTCCAAATTACTTATTATTTACATATGTAGACATTTGAAAATGTCCTTGTATGTATTCATTCTCAGCTTTAGTGACATGTGCCCATGTACCTTATATTGTGGCTTCTTGGACTACCTTTTGTGTGCCTCATGTGATTGTATGTTTACTTCCTTGTATGCATCTACACTATGACACTTGTATTTTCTTGTTACACACACACACACACACATGTACACACACACACACACACACACACACACACACACACACACACACACACACACACACACACACACACACACACACACACACCAATTTTTGATGCCATAAAGGATTTCATGCATCTACCCTTCCTAATTTGGACCCTTAAATTTTATTGATATACACATTGATTACATCTATATTGACACCATTTTGTAATGCTAGATTACAACATACATATTACATTTCCTACTTATGCTCAAATACATTTATATTATAATTTTATGTTTTACATTATATTGGAATATCATGCACAAGCTCTGACTAACACATTATATAGAGCTACTTCTTTAGAGGGTAGTTCATACACAAGTTTCACAACTACCCTCAAAAGAGAGGGCATTCATAGGGGTTCCTCATAGAGATCTGACTGATACATTGATTTTCATAGATACAGTTTAGCACACAAGCTCAATTTTAGATATCAGACTTAGGGAAGACACATAATAGAATAGAGACTTAGTAGTTAGTTTAGATCACATAGAAATTAGACTAGGCAATATTTAGCACCTAGATGGGGTCACTAGTTTCATTGGGTGCTAATGTCCATTATAGGGTGCTACTGTCTAGTAACCCCAACTTCAGGATAATCCATATCATTCAAATTAGTACATCAAATACAATACATATTTGCATAGATATAGTCATAGTTTTGGAGATTATATTTAAATTTAGCTCAGATTCATTCATTTTAGTTTAGATTCATACCAGTTTCTTAAATTTGAGGGAATCATGTATGGCATGATCACTCATACATTCATATCAATTACACAAGTTTAGCTATTACATACTTGATTTAGTTTTCATGTCACCATATACCAAATTAGGGGTGTGTGCATGGCACATTAGTTTCATATACTCATCTTTAGATAGGTTGATCAGATTGAATAGAAAATTCCATGTTATTCTATACACTATATACACTTGCTATCACATTCTAGGTTGCCACTAGATTCATGCCTTACTCTATATGTAGTGGTTGGCATTCTTAAGTGGCCCAGATCCACCTAATATACTTGAGTGACTATGGAGCTGAATACATAGATTTAATAAATTAGATACTTTCAACACTTTGCATAGTTCAATTATAGATGCATCTACTTTACATAGGGGAAATGATGGAGTCATGACCTTTTTGAGTTATTAAGCCACCTAAATGAGAGGGTTCAACACACTTACAGTCTTATCCAAGCTATTCATAAAGATTAAGAACTACCAAGAAGTGGTGGGCAATGATGGAGTCAAAATTGGATTGATTTCTTGAGCCACACATATGAGGATTGAGTAAACCATCAACTTAGTTAAATATATTCAATAATATGATCACTATGCACATTTACACACATAGGTTATCATCAAGTTCATGCATTGGTTTCTATACCTAATGATGTGTATTCATTCCTTTCCTCTCATTTTACTCAAATTTACTCAATTATTTCATCTCTTAAGTAAGGACCAATTTTTACATGTTTCATTGCAAGACATTGCTTTGGATCATGTTTCACATATGTACACCTAGATTCACATATTCAAACTCAGCTACACAGGATTCACTTCTAAGGTAAGTCTAGTTATGCTTATTTTTACTTTATACTAATCATTTTGCTTTTATACATTACTAGCATAAAGGGTGGAAAATGGAATCATTTGAAAGTGGTAATTAGATGCTAAGAGTGTCTCTTGAGTTAACCTATCTCTAGGCTATCCATATACCTACCCTTGAGCATTAGACTTATATTTTCAATCATTCAACCTCATTTAACCTACTATAAGATGGACTGACATGTGTTATATCATTACTCCCATAGATTTTAACACATAATGGGTTGAAGCAGAACCCTCACATGATTGTAATGGTACTACCACTACTACATTTATAATGTAATATATCATCAAATGATATAGATTCCCATTAATACTAACCATTTATCGTGTCACTCATTTTATCCATATAATAGTATGTATCCTCTTAGTTGAATTCATGATTGCACACCATAAGAATAAAACATATCACCCTAAAGCCAATGGTACAACTGAAGCCTTCAACAAGGTCCTTGGTCATACACTAACTAAGATTTACAATATTAGTCACACTGATTGGGATGATCATGTTTCAATAGTCTTGTGGGCTTACCAAACTATGTATAAAATGTTTAACAAAACTACTCCCTTTAACTTTGTCTTTGACACCAAAGTAGTCTTATTGGTGGAATTATTTGTACCTTCCTTATGTATTACATACACTGGTAAGTTATATGAAGAACAATACTTAAAGAATTGACTAGATGTTTTACTTGAATTAGATAAAACACACATTATCTCACACTAGAGTAAATGTGTTGTGAAGCAAAAACAAAAATCCTATCATGGCCGACATATCAAAATAAAAGTTTTACATCCTAGTATGCATGTATTAGTCTATATTCAAAGTTTGTGTGCCATATAAGAAAACTATAGATCTGGTGGAATGGTCTATTATTATTCATGATATCCACCCAAAAGATGCTTGCATGTTAAAAAGGTTAGATAGCCAATTCCTTCTAGGCCATTTTGATGGTAGTCAACTTTGACCCTACTATTATATGTAACACTTTTAAGCTTTATAAATAAGGCGTATGCTAATAGTTTAGCTTAGGACTTAGTTTTGTTTTTAAATAAGTGTGGCATTAGTTACATGCCTTTTGGTAGGTTAAATTTAGAAAATTTAGTGTTATTTTATGTTTTGAACTCTATCATTTATCACTATTACCTTATTAACATCTAAATCTCACTCGGTTATGCCATGGAGGACCACACACATCTTTTAGTGTAGGGTAAGTTTGAATATCAGTAAACTAAATAATCTAAACCATGTAAATGAAAGGTTGGGAGGAATCATTAATGATAAAATAAGCTTACAAGAGAAGGAGTCATGTAAGAGGTGGCATGTGACCAAGATAAAGAGCACACAAGAGGTGGCATGTGACCAGGAAATGGAGGTTCACAAGAGGTGGCACATGAACTAGGAATGTGGGATGGAGATGCCAAAATAAATACTATTATAAAATGGATAAAATTGAAAAGGTAATTACTATGTATAAAATTGGAAATTTGAATTTTTATTTACGACTTGCATGCATTATAGGAAAGGTACAATGAATTTTAGTGGAAGGATTGAATAGGTTCATTTATTGACAAAATAGTGGCATTAATGGAAAACATGTAAAATGGAGTTTATGGTATGTCATTTTAAGTATTAATGGTTGAATTGATGGACAATAGAGTGAAGGAGTAGTTAATGTAAAAAATCCTATCTATAAAAGGCTCAGAGGGTTCTCATTTTCATTTTTTACTGTTGAAAACTTCAAAAGATTATAGAGCTTGAAAAAGTGTGTAAAATCAACATATAAGGCATATTCACAAAAAAAATAGTAAAAAAAATAAAGTAGTGGTTGAGGTGATGGTCATTCAAATAAAGAGGAGTGAAAACATGACCATGGGAGCATGTGTGAGTTTTAGGTTTTAGATGCTAAGCCTATCATTAGAGGAGGTGAAAAAAGGAAAGGCTAAAGTGTAGAGTTTGGAAAAGGAAACACAACATTTTTATTTGGAATAATTGGTCATCTACGCATTAACCTTTGGGCACATTAATTGGTGATGTGGTTAAAACAAAAATTGACTAGGGGGAGAGATCCATTACTAGTAATCCATGAAGTATAAGATTGAAAGGGTGTAGAGGAAGGTAATATTTTTTAATCCAAGAAGAAGGTTTTGGTGTAGATGGTGCACAAGGTAAGAACCTAGTAGAGCTGGTAGAAGAGACATCTATCAGGAAGGCACTAGAGATGGTGTACATAGGGAAGAAGGTTACATGACACCACCTCCACCTCCAATTTTGATATAAGAAATGTAGTACCCTAAGATGGTCTTACATGTGGACAATTAAGAATCTAAGGTTTCTAATTTTCAAGTACTTGAATATAATCATCACCAATCTAGGAATGAAGGTGACTTGCAATGATACTACTAGATTGAGAACAAAAATATAAGGAATGAGGTCATCATGATCTCATAGTTTACAATTTGTTGGAGGATGCAAGCATGCTTCAACTCTTCCAAATTTTATACTTTAGGAAACCTCAGGAGGTGGTTTGATTTCTAATTTTTCACATACATGAGGACTACATTTACTTTTTAGGGTGAAAAATGAGGATTACCCCCCAGTGGATTAGAAAAGTAACATGATTACTATGTGTAAGAGCTGATATAAATGTGGAACTTAATGATCAAGATGTGATTGATAAAATGGTGACAATGTTAAAGTATGAAAAATAAGGTTATACGATATACATTATAATTTTTAGACACCTAAATTTCATTTAGTGTCAAAATGCACCTAAATCTATTTAATAATTCTTCAAATATTACATCACATATCCCTCCAAATTCAAATAATTGAATAAGTCAAATTAGTTAATTATGCACACTTAAATCCTCATTTTAAATATAATTGTCTAGATTTTACACCTCATCAAAACACCTTCCACCCTTTTCTCCCTCATCCCAACTAAATCCACAACTTTCTCAACGTCTTATGACTCACCCTGAGTTGTCAAGGATTTTGACTCAGTTTTACTAACTTAGATGTTGTACCCAACATTCCCTTTTTCTTTAAAAAGAAATGGGGACCCATTTTTTTTTGATTTGGCCTTGTTTTTTAAGTTCTCCTCTACATAGCTATGGAAGTTTTATTAGATTTCTCCTTAATCTCTTCATTCAGAAGTACAAGCAATGATATTTTATATTTTAGACTAACTTATTAATGCCTTTTAGGAGTTTTGTACTTATGTAGGTTTTAGGACTTGGTTTTATTTGGAACTACTTGTGTTTGGGATTTTGGTAGTCAAACTATTTTATTCGATACTTAAATTCAATTTTTTTTTAGAATTTGTTCATCAGAGAAAGTGCTATGAGAATTTTTATTTGAACATTTTGTTCGAGGCTTATTTTTAGAATGTGTTTCAAGACTTAAGTTTGGGATTTATTCATCAAAAAAATTGTTTGGAATTTATATATCAGATATTTTATTCAATATTTTTGTTTAGAGGTTTTATTCAGAATAATCTTCATCAACATTTTTGTTCAGATGTCTTTGTTCAGATGTTTTGTATAGACATATTATTTAAACATTATTTCGAAGGATTTGGTATTCAAACATTTTTTTTTGGGTTTTATGTTTGGAGCCTTTAGTTCATGATAATTGTTGGCTCAATCTAAAAATGAAACCTAACTCCTGACTCCCTACAGTTGAAATCTTTCTAGACTTAGCTAACAAATCAAAACTACTTCATGACACTTGCCAAAGAACATAAAGACATGGATTCCTCACTAACTAAACTAAGACATTTTAAATTATATAGGTAAAACAAGTATATGAATGTTGGGAATTAAAATCACATGAACTAGAATTAAATAAAAAAGGCTATATCAACCACTTGTAGCTATCGATGTGTTCATTTGATTATGAGAAAATTTTGAGCTCACTTACTATTATGCGAATAAAGCCCTTCAAATACTTTACAAAGAAGTAACTAGTGGAAGGGAATTTTCACAGTACAAGAAGATAACTTTGATCAAACTAGATAATTTCAATGGATTATTCATCATCCTAGAACATCATAAGAGTATTACCACCTTCCCCATTCTCCAGCAAACATTATATAGAATATATAGACACAATGTTTGATGTAATAATTTTTAATGATATGTATGATAAATAATCAAAATTATGGGATGTAATTAATGCTGTCAACACATTTTCTTATGAAGGAGATTTATTCCCAGCATAATGCTAATTAGTGACAAACCTACTCTCTCTCAAGAGATAAGGACTACACTTCATGATAACCAAGCCCAATTTTATGCCCTACATCAACCTATTTTAGGACTTGTTTTTTTGTCATCAAGGGGAAATAAGACATCTTATTACATCATATGGTTCACTAGATAGTCATGACTTGCATCTCTAGTGATGATTTCCAAGGGTACTTATCTTTGTTGATTCCAAATGCCATATTTGATAATCATAGGGTGGTAACATGGAACAAGCATAATTCAATTGAGAATGTTTTGAGCTCATGACTTATTCTTGGGGATACTATGGTCTTGAATGGAAAATCTCCACTCCTATTAAAAAAATTAAAATAGGGGTCCGTATCAGGATGGCCCTCTTGAATAGACTATATGGCATCCCAAGTATCCATTTCATCCACTTAGATTGGGTGACACTTCTGGACATGCTAAAGAAATATAACATGATGTTTGCCTTGGGGGAGGTTATTAATTTTAATCTAAGGGAACAAGTTTTTACATAAAGGCAAAATGCCTAATTTAGTAGGCCATTTTTATATGATGGCATACATTCTCGACACCATAATGGGCATAGTATGTAAGGACTTTGGGGAGATTTGAAACCCAAGACAGACTATATAAATAATCACATTTGTGATTATTTTTAATTCATGCATATATACGCATATACTAATCATATGACCCAAATTATAGAGGATGTATATCCTCAAGTATGGTAGGCAATTCATGAGGCCCCGCTACCTAGGATATAAAAAAACATAAAGGATACATTGGATATTTGGGGTGACTACTGGTTATAAACAAACTATATGATGATTATGGTTGTCATCTATAAGATCAACCCCCTACACCACCCCAAGTATGTTCTAGATAAGCATGTAGAGTAGGGAATTACATTTAAACTTTGGTAGAGTGTGGAGGAGGATTTGATAAAGCAAAATAAAAGCACATATTATGGATCCCACATAATAATAGGAAGAATATGCAATACAATGAGGAAACATTTTGGGGATGTAGGAAAAAAGAGAAAGCAATGTCAATTGGCCACCCTACCTCATAGAGACTAGGATCCTAATTGTCGATTACAAAAGCATATCTAGGGATTTGGTATTCTATATCAACATGTTCCCTATAGCCATGAATTTATGTTTTTAAATGTAAGGGATGATGCCCAAGTTATTGATTCATAAAGAAGTAGTGTCTAAATATGACTAATTAATCTATATTTATGGATGCTTTATAAATTCTCAATTTCCCTTTAATTAAATTAAAATTGGCATAATAATTAAAATCAAAGTTAGAGATAATATTTAAACCAAAATTGAAAACAAAGTTTACTCAATCTGGGCTATATCTCTGGGTCCTGCTCAAAGGCACAATTGATCGATTATTGATGCAAAAATCACTTTGTACATTATTTATCCCTAGTAGGGATTTTCAATCTACAAATGAATGTTTTGATATCCTCTAACTTTGGCTTTGGATCTATATCTTAACTTTGGCTCTCAGTTTTAGCTCTTAGCTTTGGATCTTGGCTCTTGGTTCTATCTCTCAGCTCTCGACTCTAGCTCTCAACTCTGGATCTTAGGTTTGGGTCTCAGCTCTCACTCTTAGCTCTAGCATTCAACTCTTGATTCTTAGCTCTTAGCTCTGAATCTTAGCTCTTGTATCTTGTCTCTAGCACTCGCTCTTAGCTCAGACTCTACTTGATTATTCTCAAGTATTGAGTGTTTTTATTCATACTCTGTTGTTGTTCACACTTTGATTATCATTTTAAATGACCTTTACAAACCCTTTATATAGATTTATGGGTCCACAAAAGGTGGGCTTGGATGATTATCCTTTCTCAGTTTTAAATAATATTCATAAGTATCCCAAGACTAGTATTTTTGGGATTTAACATTATCCCCCCACTTATCCCATATATATGGGATTCACTATTATGTATGCCTTTAACTAAGACTCATATGTGGGATGAGGGAAATAATAATTTATTTATTTATTTAAATGCTCCACATTTGAATAGTCTATGCCATGTGTCACCTAAAAATTTATCCACATGTCCCATGTTAATTTGTCCATGTGACAATATTTAATTAGTCCATATTGTCATGTCATCACATTTACCAAGTTTGACCACTACTTTGACTGGCCATAAATTTTGCATATTAACTCAGAATTGGTCCATTTAAAATGCATCAAATTTTTTGTGATGAGTTATATGCCATGGAACTATTTTAGAAACATTCTACGACCATCAATTTTTTTTAATTTGACCAAATTTGACTTCTTTTTTATCAAACTTTGACAAATTATAATAAGAGCATCGATGTCCATTTTTTTACATTCTAATAGTTAATAGAAATATCTTGATGAGACATACATAATGGACCATGTTTAAATAAAACTAGGGAATATTTGAAAATATCTTTTGGATCACACCTCCCTATTGAGAAGGCTTTTATTCCACCAAAATTTGAAACATTTATTTTCCCATTACTATATTTGGTTCATTACAATGCCTCATGGAGATCTCTGCAGTGGACTCTATGGTCTCTAAAACTACTATTTTGATATGGAAAAGCTATGTCATTCATTTCCTATGAAAATCATCAATTCACTATAAGCACAACATCACACAAAATGATCAGTTTGAAAAAGACATCTCAGTGTCAAAGAGATAAGTGTTCAACTGATTCAATGATCTACCAGTGAATACACTATCTTGTATAGCATGGTGATAGCAAAAATTATCTATGCCATTAGTTGTATTCCCAAAATGGTGAACTACTTGTAACTACAAAATATCACTTGGTATAATTGTAGATAAAATGTTTCTCATGTATGGTTCTTGAGATGCATCCTACACATTCTATCATCAGATGTAATTTCATAACAATAACTAATTCAATTGAAAGTGTCATGTAGGTACACTGAACATATCCCAAAAAACTTGTGTATATTGCTGTCAACTTCATAATGGAGTTAATTAAAATGTGAAAAAAACCAAGCATGATAAACCTATTACATGATTATCCTCATCTAGTTACTCCAAAAATATTTAAAGCTGAAACATTGGTTAATTTTCCTTATATCAATAATCAAAAATACCAAAGATGATTTGAAAATTTTCATTGCTAATCTTCAATTCTAGCTATACAAACATAAAATGAAGGAACTTCTTACCAACCCATTTTACCAGATTATCCCATTTAGGTGGTTTTATTTCCTCAATAAATACCTGATTTCACTCATCAACTGGTGGTGGATTAAGAACTTCATTTACCTTTGAAATAGGTTTTTATTCCATCTTTTTCTTACCATATTTAGGATGGCGTGATGGATAGAGTTTCCTACACTTCTCAATTTGATGCCCATTCACATGACAAGAGCACAAAAGTTCCTCTTGGCCTCTTTCTTGGATGAGTATTCACATTTACCATTTATCACCTCTAAATGATGAGATTGATATTTATCATTGAGCTCATCAGGAACCACTTATGCAAGAATGACTTTCTCTTCCAACAATAGCGAATAAAATGATTACTTAACCCACAAAAAGTACATGGAAAAGTGTACATCATTTTTTGTATATCAAAACCATATTGTTTATATTAAAAGAGTGCATCATTAGAATTTTTACAATTTCCCTTATGTTTATGATTATAATTTGTGTAATAATGAGGAAGTGGAATCTCATTACCTCTTCTCTAAAATTTCTTACATCTTTCATCCTATGATGATGAATCAACAAATTCCTATAAAGAAACTTCTTGTAGGACTAGTGGGGTAATCACTTGGTTGTCAAAAGATTATCTTTCTTCAAAATTCTTGGAGCATTCTCTAGTTTCCATTCCCACACTAGAGTAACCCAAACCTACCAAATGAGGTCTATCCTCTACCTTTATTAGGTTATAAATACCTTGGCTATTTTCACCAAGGCCTCTTCCATGAAATCCCATTTTAATTAATAATTTAGATCTAATACCTTTAGTATGTTTGTCAAAATCACCAAAAGGATTAATTGAATCTAAATCTAAATGGAAGGAAGAAAAACATGGTGATAAAATTATGGTGCATTTACCTATCATGGTTTTTGCATCTGACATGGAAGGAAAATTCTTCTTTTGTTCACCACATTACAATCTGATCAAGAGCTCATCCTTAGTTTCTAGCTCTAATTTCAAGAATACAATATGTTCTTTAAGGGAGTAAATATTGCATCTCAAGAAAGCATTCTCATTTTGAGTTTATCTATTGATGATTTCAAGCTCTTCTAGCCTCTCTCTTTTCAAGGCTTTACCTATAGCTATCTACAAACAACTTGTACTTCCAAAACATCACACACTGCAAATGGAAGATTAACAAGCCCAAATGTCTAAAAATACTAAATCAAAACTAAATTGATATCAAATTCAAATAGAAAGTAAGCCACTAAATTCATCCACTTTGATACCAAACTTGATCTGTAAATAGGTAGTGTCTAAATATGACTAATTACTTTATTTTTATGGATGCTTTATAAATTATCAATTTCTCATTAATTAGCTTAAAATTGACATAATAATTAAAATTATTACTAAAAATTGATAATAAGCAACAAGAATGAGTCATAAAGATAATATACAAACCAAAATTGATAATAAAGTTCACCCAATCTGGGCTATGCATCTAGGTCCTGCTCAAAGGTAGAACTAATTAATTATTAATGCAAAAAAAACTTTATACATAAGTTATCCCTAGTAGGGGTTATCAATCTAAAAATGAATGTTTTGATGTAATCTAACTCTAGCTCTGATAACTAGCACTAGATTTGGCTCTCAACTTTGGCTCTCAGATCTAGCTCTTAGCTCTAGCTCTCAGCGCTTGCTCTCAACTCTAGCTCTCAAATCTCAGCTCTAGATCTTGGCTCTCACTCTTGGATATAACACTTAACTCTTAGCTCTTAGATCTAGCTATGAACTCTTAGATCTTAGCTCTGGCACTTGATCTTGGCTCAAAATCTACTTGATTATGCTCAAGTCTAAAGTGTTGCTCTTCACACTCTATTGTTCACACTTTGATTGTCATTTAAAATGACCCCTCCAAACCCTTTGTATAAGTTTACGAGTCCATAAAAGGTGGTTTTAATGATTATCCTAAGACCCATATTTGTGGGATTTAACATTATCCCCCCACTTATCTCATATATATGGGATTCACCATTATCGATGCCTTTAAATAAGACTCATATGTGGGATGAGAGAAATAATAATTTATTTAAATTCTCCATAGTTGAATATTCTATACCATGTGTCACCTAAATGTTTTTCCACATGTCCCATGCTAATTTGTCCATGTGTTATCATTTAATTGGTCCATGTTACCACATCATCACATTTATTGGGTTTGACCATAAATTTGATTGGCCATAACTTTCACATACAAACTTAGAATTGATCAGTTCAAAATGCATCAAAAATATTTTGATGAGTTCTATGTCATGGAACTATTTTAGAAACATCCCAAGACCATCAATGTTTTTATTTTGACTAAATTTGACCACCTATTGACTAAAATTTTACAAATGATAACTAGAGCATATGATGTCCATTTTTTACATTCTAATAGTTACTGGAAAGATCTTAATTAGCTCTACACAATGGATCACATTTAAATAAAATTAGGGAACATATAAAAATATCCTTTGGATTAGTTATTCAAGGAGAACCATTAATTTTAGTTCAAGAGATGCATACAAGGCTACCACCGCTTAGAAAATGGACTAATTCAGACTTATGGGGTAATATACCCTAATAGAAAAATAAAATAAGGGGATCATTCTCAAGAAGCTCCCCAAGTATTGAAGGTTATGAAGATAGAGTCTGCTCTGAGTGAAGTTGAGCATAGGGGATCTCAAGAGGATCTAATTGACTTGGAATCCTCTAATGTAGAAGGCCAAGATCACTAACTACACCACCATTTCAAACATCTATAGTATAAAAGGTTGTTACTACCTCAATTCAACAAAGTTCTTCCTTAGCTACTAAAGCTACAATTTTCTATAAGAGGAAGCCAAGGGCCCTCCCCTCATAAAGAGCCCAACTATTAATCAACCATGAATATGCACACCTTTAGTTCAATAGTAAATAATGATAGAAAAAGAAGTAGATGAAGAGGAGGAATTAGAAAGAAAAAAAAAACTAATCCTTATAGCTGATAAAGGGAAGTAACCAATGAAAGTTGATAAATCAAGAAGGCTCAACCTTCAGACCCTTATTCCCAAGTTTCCTCTTTTATTCCCATCTTTGGATTAGTTCCCATCACTATTATTTTGAAAACACCTTTGGTCACTCAAAAATTGGAGGATGTTTCTTCTGCTACTATTGTTTCAATTTCCCCCATAATTATATCCATGTCCATTATTTCCACCATTGCTGACATTCCCTCCAGGACTACTACAGTTTGAACTAAGATAAAAAAGGGCCTTTAAAAAGATTAAAACAACATTGGCTAGCTCCAAACTCCATGTCTCTTCTACTTAGATAAATATACCAATTCCTTCTACTAACTTCTCCCAAGATACTACTATCATATCCTCACTAAAGGCCAGAATGGGTAAATAAGTATATACAGTCCATCCACTACCTCAATATGGAGGTGTAGATTGGTCTAAAATCATATGGACCTCCCTTCCTAAATTAGTAATCAAATGAGCCTCAGAATAATTAGAATAATATCAATTGTTGGAGGATACATAGTCAATAAACCCAATTTAAATAGTTATCCCACCATGGGTAGTTGATCTTAGATCAAAGGCTTCCCAAAAACCTAATTTTAAAATCATAAAATTTCCATCAATAACCTCTTTATTTGATAATCCCTCAGGAAGCATCTAAAGGGTTAGGAATAGGAAATTATAAGATGAATCTATGAGGGAGATAATTCTTGAAGAAAGATAATAAGTATTTGCCTTGTCCAAAGGAAGAATAGGCAGCTTGAGCAATCCCCATATATAGAGGACTTCAAGTCCCTTGCTAAAACCCATAAGGATGATATGATAGAATTACATGAGGAGAAAAAGATGGTCAGGCAAGAAAGTCAATGATATCTAGAGCAAATCAAAGAGTAGCAACAAATAATCCATATCCCTCAAGGGATTGAGACCGAAGTCTAGCAGGTTGCATTAAGGTGTTACAATGATCTTGAAGTAATTGAGACAATGAGGGCAAAATTGGTTCCCCATATTACAGAGACCATAGATTATTTAATTCTTTGAAGCAAGACAAAAATAAGTTAAAATTATTGATTATTTACACTACTAATAAGGCATACAACCATCTAGACTTAATGACACCATTGGAGGCATCAAATGCCCTCAATTTGATGATAGTTGGAATATAGGAGGCCAAAGAGTGGATTACAAAAAATGAGCCAATAATGCCCAAATATCAAGAACATGAAGCTCTCATCTTGTAAATCTTAGACAAATTAAAATTATCAAAGGTAAGGGATAGTAATGGTAAGCTTATTAGTAGGATCAATTTTAACCAAATCCTTCAGGAATCATCTAAAAATTTCAAGCAAAGGTTTTAGAAATTAACACTCGAAGACATTGAAGTTGAGTTGAGTTTTTGAAAGAAGGCGACAAAATTTGAAAATTTCAAGATCAACTTCCAGAACATAAAGGCAGAGCATGCAAAACTCCTTGAGCAAGTCAACAAGGTACATTGACCCTCATTACTCACTTTAGACATTATTAGGTAGTATCATGATGTGGGACACAAGTGATATTTAGAGTTGGAGGAAAAGAAGAAGACTAATGCTGTAACTTCTAGTTTAGTTCCAACATCAATAGTAATGACTCCAACAACTAGTGCATCCATGCAAATGTCTACTCAATGTTATTTGAAAGGCCAATTTTGTGCATATCAATATAGTGGCATCAATTTTTTAATCATAGTATACTTTTTTAAAAAATTGAATAGAAATTTACCTAAATTATTTGTAAGCATGCACATGTTGCATCACATTGTAAAGGATAACTTTGATTTTTGTAATTTTAAGATAAATATATGTATACATTACATACAGTTTTGAAACTACAGTTAAAATTAAGGTTCTAACTGCACCATTTTGCATGAACTTGGAGGATGAAGTGACCCCTCCCCAAGTCTATTTAAACATATGTAACCCTCATTTTCAAGGGTCAAAATTTCAATATAAAAGCAAATCACTTTTTGATTTTCACACATGTGTTGGTCTATTTTATCTTTAAAATTTTGTGTAGTTAAGTTTTATCTCTTGGTTGTTTGATTTATTAATTATTAGTGTGTAACAACTATGAGTAATTATTATTTTTATGATTAATATGCTCATTTTAGATGTGCAATAGCTATTAAATAATTATAAATTATATTGATTATTTATAAGTAAGTTTATTGTCTCATCTTTCTTAGTGTGTAGATTTATTTTCAATGATATAGTCTTCTGTGTATGTGCAACAACTATCCTAGATACCTCCCTGGTCTGAGTCATAATCTCCTAAGTATGGATGTACAATAACTACTCCAAAAGGAGTAACCTTTGGCCTAGATAGCTGAGTTTCCTATATCAAACTATCTTAGAATGTTTGACCATGTTTGTATATGCATGTGTAGTAGCTGCTAGCAAAAAACATTGGTTCTAAAAGTACTTATCCATGAAGAATCTATCTTGAGAGGTAATTATTGAATTCATAGAGTCCTTCTTTTCTTCTCTACCCTTCCCTCTATTATTGATTTTATTTCTAAGATTAACCCACTTTAGATTGGTATCCATATACTTACCAACTTGCCTAGATTTAATTTTCTTTTAGATACCATCCATCCATACATAGTCCTAGTTAACAACCTGCATGCTCTACCTGCTATTCCTTCACTTGGTTGTTTAAAATGCATACCTACAATTTATGTGTTGAAATGGAGTTTACCTCCATTGAGATCCTAAAACATTAGAGGCTACCTCATTATGAATTGGTGTGCATAAAAATTGTATCAACATTCTTTCTGGTGCTAGAAGGAGGGTCCAAGCCTTTTGATAAAAGAGGTTAATTTCTACATTGAGCTGCACTAGAGTCACTTAGGAAAGTGACTAGATCTAGTGATTGGGCTAGTTTTATAGTCTTACCTTTGTCAAATGATATAAGGCCTAAATTCGTACCAACTTCCCATGTTGATAATAGATCTAAAACACCTTCCCTAGTAAGGAACACTCCCATAGTTGATCATCTTATGGCTTAACCACTTTATTTGGTTGGATCTGCTATTGCCATTTTAAGGGATGTGCATGACCTATTGAGAAATCCTAAATAGTATCTATTGTCCTTCTCTCCTTCAGGAGGAAGAATGGTAGAATTACACATCAAGTCTTTCAAAGCTACATTGAGATTGATGAATGCTATTAATAAATATTTTACATGTATTCTTTTTTCCTTTCACACTAATGGATGTTGCTTATGATTGATACCATAATTTGCAAGAGAATTTAATTACTTCTTGAAACACATGTCAAACTACTTTTATTTCTCAATTTGGGTAGGTCACTAGCCCTAATTTGATATACTAACACTTTAATAACATGAAGAGGGAGCCCAATGAACCAATCCAATATTTCAATGCAATATTTTAGAAGATGTATACCTGGTTAAGCCTAACATATAAAGTAGCAAAAATATTGGCATTATAAATGTACAAGAATGCTTTAGATCCAATTAATGTAGTATAATTAAGAAGGAATGCTTCTATTAAAACTTTGGCATTGGCATAGAAGAGGCTATTATCATTGATAGATAAATTAATCCATAGGTTCCTAGAATACCTAATGCCAACAATGGCCTCCCAAATTTGAATCCAATTCCACATATCAAGCATAATGTCCCTATTTTAATCATAATTAGTTATACACACTACCTTCTTTGACATAGACATCAAAGTTGAATTATAGTTTCCTAAACAACCACACACCTATAAATAATTATCAGTAGAATCAACATCTACCTGCATCTTTTATTGCTATTGTCTAAGGCACATACTCTACAAAAGCAGAGATAGATGCCATATAAAAAATGATTTAGAAGTTAAGTAATGACTTCCTCAGCATGCAAAAAAATATAGGCAATGTGAATGGCCTAAATAATAATCAAAATTTAGGGTTTCAAAGGTATAACAAACCTTTCAATAGGCTTACAAATAATATATAATAGTCTAACAAGCCTTCAAAGATCAATATAGTAGAGACAACCTTTCCCAATTGGTGTAAAATTTATAATACTTCTCAACATGGTGAAATTAATTATGTTGAATTTTGTGTAGCTTTTGAAATATTTCAAAGAGAGGTGGTAAGGCAAGATTTGATGCACAACCCATCAAAATTCCACTAGGACTCTGACCCTTCAAGCACCACTATGTTCTTTAAGACTCATGAGTTTCCTTTCTTGAGTGAAGATGATAATGTACCTAATGACAACACTAATGAGATCCATGCCTTCTAAAAAATCAAGAAATGTGGTTATAACTTGAGGAATATGCAACCCTTTACAATGTCTACTCCTTTAAATAGTATAACTATTTCATCAAATCCAAAAGCTGATAACAATCCACCTCCCCTAAAAGGGAATGATTAGCCTCAAAATAAGGAGGAATAGAGTAGAGTAGGTCTAATATTGTTGAATACATGAAGAAAATAAAGGATAACATCACCCTTCATGAATTGGCCTAGATTAATAAACAAAAAGAACTCTTGTTAAAATCTATCAAAGGGAATGACCCTATAGAAAATACAAAAGCTCCCAAAGAGAAAATAAAGGCTTATGACACCAACATTATTACAAAAGCAAGTTGGAGGTACAACCTTTTTTACTAACCATTAGAGCATTCGATAAAAATATTCACAATTACTTAGTTGATTCTAGAGCTTTGACCATTGTAATGCCTACTTCTATTTTTCAAAAGCTTGGCCTAACTCCAATCCCATCAAAGAGAACAATTCTATAGCTAGATAAAATAATGGTACTAGTGATTGGAGAGCTGACTAGTGTGTATATTTAAGTAGAATCCAAGAAATAAGTACAAATGACTATTAACATCCTTGTAGTAGACATATTTGAAGGCTATAGACTATTACTAAGTAGGGATTGGTCTAAACACTTAATGGATATATCTCAATAAATTTCTCTCACATTTGGATACCATGGATAGGCCTTCCAAACCAAATCTAGATTAATCAGGAACCAAGGATGAAATATCCCATTATAGAGTATAATGTAAAGAATGAAGAGGTAAGTTTTGAATCCCCTAGCCTTGGTATTTATACTTTCACTATAATAAATGAAATACAAGAACCATAATCCTATGACTCTACCTAGCTATGGACTCTTCACTTTTGATGGCACCAGATCCAAAAAAGGATTAAGCTTAATAATTAAATTAATTAATCCATAAGGAAAGAAGTTATTGGTAGCATACAGATTATAGTTCCCTTGCACCAAAAATAGGGCTAAATATGAAGCATTAATTTTGTGATTACACTTTGCACTCAAAAATAATGTCAAGAAATTGTTAATATATGAGGATTCAACACTGGTAGTCAATTAGGTTAGAAAAAAATACCAGTGTAAGTTGTCATATCTAAAAATATATAAACACAAAGCATGGGATTTGATTGAGAGTTTTGAGGCTTTTAATATAGTGGCTATTCTCAGGGAACAAAACCAAGGTGTAGATTCACTAACTAATTTCGCTACTAATTTGGATCCTCTGCAAGAATCTCAAGTAAAGAGATTATCCATTGAGCTAGTATAGTGTCCTTTTGTTCTTGACAACATAGAAAATTTCTAAGTCTTTGATAATGATCAGTAGATCATTTAATTTCTAACCAACTCAAGATAATTTGAGTCCCAAATCATTGATCACAAAGAATTTAGTTATCTCTACCAAGAAGAATCAGATGAGAAAGGTGTCATCTAACTCAAAGAAAATTGTCTCCCAACTGGTTTGGTTTCCATAGTTAGAGTGTTTGATGCATATCCCCAAGTTTAAAAGTAAAAAAACCCAAGGTTAGCAAGTCTAAATTCAAAAGGGAGAATTTGAGAGATGAGAATAGCCCACACTACGTCAATATTGGCCTTAGTTGCACTCTAAAAGAAAGGCATTGGGTAAAGGATTTACTCACTCAATACAAAGATGTGATTGCATGGACGTATGAGGACTTGAAGATTTATAACCCAAAGGTCATCGCTCATACAATTCCACTAAAATGAGACAATAAACAATTTAGACAAAGATAGAGATAAGTGAATCCTATCTTGAAACTTCTCATTCAAAGAGAAGTAAAAAAGTTTTTGAGTGCAAGGATAGTCAACTCAATTAGACATTCTATTTGGGTGGCCAATTTAGTCCCAGTTAGAAATAAGAATATAAAAATTATATTATATGTTGATTTTAAAAACTTGAATGAAGATTCTAAGAAGGAAAACTATCCACTACCTTCCTTAGATGAGGTTATTCAAATAGTTAGGGGATTTAAAATGATGTCCTTCCTAAATGGACTTTTAGGTTATAATTAGGTGTTGGTACAATTAGAAGATAGAATGAAAACTACATTTACCACAAATTAGGGTACCTATGCATATAAGAGGATGCCTTTTGGCTTGATAAACATAGGAGCCACCTTTTAGTGAGTAATGGATCATGCATTTCAAGGATTAATAAGTAAGTGTATAATCATATATATAGATGACCTCATTATTTTCTCAAAGAATAGGAATGATCATGTAGGCCATCTACAGTCAATCTTCAAAAGATGTTGAAAATTTGGTATCTCACTAAACCTAAAGAAGAGCATATTTGGAGTTATTGAGGGTAATATTTTGGGTCATATCATTAATAAATAAGGGATACTCATTGATCCAAATAGAATAAAAGGGATTTCAATTATGACACTAAACAACAAGAAGGATCTCAAGTCTTTCTTTGGGAAAATTAATTTTGTAAGGAAGTTCATCTCAAGATTTACAAAAATTGTGAGACCCTTGAATGCAATGCTCAAACAAGATGCTAAATTGGAATGGATAATCTAGGCCTGGAAGTATTTTTAAAACATCAAAGATTTTATATCTTAGGCCCTAGTACTAATTACTCCATATTTCATAAATGACTTCTAGTTATACTCATTTGAATTAGAATATATAATTGCTACTATCATAATACAAAATAAAGATGAGATTGAACATCCCATTAGTTCATGAGCATGAATTTGAAGGATGCAAAACTTAGGTACTCCATGATTGACAAAAAAATCTTTGCCCTTGTGAAAGTAGTGAAGAAATTCTAATACTACATACTAATAAATAAGACTATCACTATTATACCTGACCCTAATGTTAGACTTTCCTTATCATAGAATGAATTGGGAGAACATAGAGGCAAATGGATGGCAAAGCTATAGGAATTTGATATAGAAATCAAGATTGATAAAATTATTTAGGGTTAGGGCATCATGTAACTTATGACTGAGCCTGACCCATGAATTACTATATAAGAGGTTTGTGAGGCTTAGGTGTCTAGAGGGGAATGGGATACCAACATAATTTAATATTTGCTTATAGGTACTTGTCCCTCATAACTCAATAAATAACAAAGGAAATATTTGAGGCTCAAATATGCTTACTAAATAATTAAGAAAAGGGTTCTTTATATGAAAACTTATGAATGTATCTACCTTAAATGTGTATCAATGGAAGAGACTCAAGAAATTTTAAATAACCTACACCAAAAGATAGGCAATGGTCATCCATCTAGGAACACATAACTCACAAAATCCTAATAATGGGATTTTATTGGCCAATAGTCTTCAAGGATGCTCATGCCCTTGTAAGGACATGCCATACATGCCAAGCATTATCAAAAAGATAAGTACATGCAATGATGCCCTTAAAACCTATTATTGAGGGAAGGCCATTTTCCTAGTGGGGGTTGGACTTCATTGGCATTATTAACACAAAATATTTAGTAGGTAATAATTTTATACTCACTACCACATATTATTGTACCCAATGGACTGAAGCAGTGCACAAGATGTGATTAGCTTCTTATAAGAACACATCACAACTAGATTTGATATTCCCATATCTCTAATTTATGACAATGGGCCAGTGTTCATATCAACTAAATTCACTAAATGGGATCATGAAAATCAAATCACCATTAGGTCATATTTTAATCACTATCATTAGGGAAATGAATTATCCTAATTAATAAATAAGAACTTGATAGATGTAATTAAGAAATCAACTGGGGATAAGCTTAGGGATTAGAATAATCTATTAAAGTATGCCCTTTGGGCATACCTAACAAGATATAATCAAGCACTCAAGGCCTCACCCTATCTATTGGTATATATATGCAAGTCATTATTCCCAATCATGTTGAAGTTTTTAACCTATCAATTCATATAGGAACATATGAAACCAAATAACAAAGTAGAATCTTGATTATTAGATAAAATAGAAATGGAAGATTCAAGGATTGAGGCTCTATTGAATTTTAGTAAATATCAAAACATAGACAAAATATGGTTCAATAAAAGGCCAAAAGTCAAAGCATTTAGGATCTTTTATCTAGTGCTTCTGTGAGATAAAGCCCATGAAAAGTTTGGTCAACATGACAAATTTGCTCTAGTGTGGATTGGACCATATCAAATTTTAGAGATACTGAGCAACAATGCATTTAATTTAAGGGACCTTCAAGGTGATGAAATTACATAAATTTACTCCTCAATTGATCAAGAAAGTATCCTAAAGGTAGTAGTAGTTTAGTTTCCTACTTTCTACTTTAGTTTCCTACTTTCTAGTTTAGTTTCCTACTTTCTAGTTTAGTTTCTTGTTTTCTAGTTTAGATATTTTGGTGTTTCCTATGATAATCTAAATTGTTTTATCCTAACATGAACAAAGATAACATCCTACCAGTAGGGCCCCTATTTTATGTTTAAATTGATATATAAGGGAAAGATAAATTACAAAGGGATTCACAACTTGGGGTTTGATCATAAACTGGTTATACTTTTGTGTTTGAGGTCTTTAGGATTTAGGTATGTAATCATAGTCATTCAGGGTTGTGTCACAATTGAATATTTATACCAAGTATGTGAAAGTTTCTATCGAATACTCCATATGAATTTAGAAAGTTTTCTCACTCCATTAGATCAAACACATTTTTCATATTAGTACTTGTTTGGAGATGATAATCATTGGTGTAGATGTCACTGGTAGGGATGTTCTATTAAATGATTTGTTTTATAATTATACCAGATCATATTGGTTTAGACTTTCCTTCTTCCATTCAAAAGAAAAAATAAAAAAAGAACCAATGTGTTCAAAAGAGTGATCACTAAATCCCATTTTTTTTAAAAAGAGATTAAAGGCTCACATGATGAAAAAGGTCAATATACCACACATCATGATAAAAAAGATAAGGAAGAGGAGAGAAAGAACCTAAGGTATATCTATTAGGGATATAGATGCCTGGTTGGTAGTAGAGAAATACCTAAAATCCCCTGATTTAATGATATTCAAAAGAACTAGAACAAAAACTATAATTGTTATAAGTCTTTAAAAATATCCTCATAACAAGGGTTAAATAGTGCCACTTTAGCACACACAGATCTATGGATGAAAAGGTAAGTATGTTGTATTATGTAGTTGGGAGTGTCTTTCATATCTTTGATTCTAATATTTTTATGTGACATGGTTCACGTTTGATTTAAAATTGATAACCAAAGTTTTGAGTTCTCAAATACTTGGAAGTATTCCCCCTGTAAGTTACCATTTGTTGTACCCAATATTCCCCTTTTATTTAAAAAGAAATGGGGACCCACTTTCTTTTTGATTTGTCCTTATTTATTAAGTTCTTTAGATCTAACCCCCTCCCCCTCCCCCTCCCCCTCTATATAGATATAGATATTGATATTGATATTGATATTGATATTATTGGATTTCTCCTTAATCTCTTCACTTAGAAGTACAAAAAATGATATTTTATATTTTGGACTAACTTATTAATACCTTTCAATAGTTTTGTACTTATGTAGGTTTTGTGACTTGGTTGTATTTGGAACTACTTATGTTTGAGATTTTGGTAGTCAACATATTTTGTTTGGCACTTAAGTTCAAACATTTTATTCAAAAAATTTTTCATAGGAGAAAGTGGTATAAGACTTTTTGTTCAGACATTTTGTTCAGGGCTTCTTTTTGAAAATTTTGTGTCTTGGGACTTAAGTTTAGGATTTATTCATTATAATTTCTATTTGGAGTTTCTATATCAGACATTTTGTTTGGGAATTTTGTTCAGATATTTTTTTCATTAGATGTTTGTGTGTGATTTATGTTTGGGTTTTCCCTCATTTAGAGGTTTTGTTTGGAATAGCCTTCATATGCATTTTCATTTTTGTTTAGAGCTTATGTTTAGACATTTTGTTTGAACATTATTTTGAAGTATTTAGTCTTCAAACATTTTATTTGAGTTTTGTATTTGGAGCCTTTGATTCATGAGAATTGTTGGATCAGTCCCAACATGAAACTTGAATCTTAAATCCCAACTATGTAAAGCTTGATAGACTTAACCAACAAAGTATAAATACTTCACGACACTTGCCAAAGAATGTAAAGATGTGGCTTCCCCACCATCTAAACTAAAAAAGTTTAAATCATGCAAGTATAATAAGTATATGAACATTGGGCATTAAAAGTGCATGGAATGGAATTGAATTCAAAAGGATATATCAACCACTTGTGGCTATTGATGTGTTCATTTGATTACAAGAAAATTTAGATCTCATTAGTTACTCTATGAAAAAATACATAGCCACTTATGAATACATTGAAAATAAGTAACCAAAAAAAGGGAATTTTCATAGATTAAGAAGATAACTTTGAGAAAAATAGATAATTTAAATGGCTTCATCATCGCAAAAATTCAAAAGAATATTACCACCATCCCCATTCTCCATCAAACATTTTATAGAATATATAGACACGGTGTTTGATGTAACAATTTTAAACAATAGGTATAATAAATACTTAGAATTATGTGGTGCCATTTATTTCATTGACACATTTTATCATGAAGGAAATTTATCCCTATCATAATGACAATTAGTGAAAGACCTACTCTCTCACAAGAGGTAAGGACTATAGTTTGCGGTAGCCTTACCTGAAGTTATGCCTTGTATAGACCTAATTGAGGACTTGTTCTTTGCTAAAAAGGTGACAAAATATGCCTTCTTACATCATATGGATCATCAAACAATCATGGTTTTCATCTCTGGTGATTATTTCTAAAGGTACTTATCTATGTTGATTCTAGATGCCATATTTGATAAGCACAGGGTGGTAACATGGTATAAGCATAATTCAATTGAGAAAGTTCTGAGCTCATGGCTTCTTCCTAGGGAGACTATGATGTTAAAGGGAAAATCCACCACCCCCATTAGCAAATTTAGAATGGGGGTCCATGTTGGCATGGCTCTGTTAAATAGACTATATGGCATGCCAAGTACCCATTTTTTCCACCTAAATTGGGTGCCACTTCTGGACATGCTAATTACATTTGACTTGATGTTTGCTTTAGGGGATATTATCAGTTTTAAGCTAAGAAATAAATTTTTGCATAAAGGCAACATGCCCAATTTAGTAGGCCATTTTTATATGATGTCATACCTTCTTGATGATGTAATGGGCATAGTGTATAGGTACTTTGGGGAGCTTTGAATCCCAACCATAAACTATATAAATATTCACATTTGTGATTATTTTAAATTCATGCATATATACACATATAATAATAATATGCCCTAAATTATAGAGGATGTATATCCTTAGGTATGATAAGGAATTCATGAGGCCCCACTACCCAAGATATAAAAAACCATACTAGATAAATTAGCTCCTTAGGGTGACTACTAATTATACCTAGACTATATGGTGATTATGGTTGTTGGAAATAATATTAACACCTAAACCTCCCCAAGTATATGAAAGATAAGCTTGTAGAGTAAGAAATTACATTTCAACTCTAGTGGAGTGTGGAGGAAGATTTGATAACGCAAAATAAAATCACATTTTTATGGATCTCACATGATAATAGGTAGAATGTGCTATACAATGAGGAAACATTTTTTGGATGTAGGTAAAGAGAGAAAACACTATCAATTTCCCACCCTATCTCAAAGAGATTGGGATACTCATGGTTAAATATAAAAGCATATCTAGGGATTTGGTATTCTATATGAACATGTTCCCTATGACCATGACTTTCTGTTCTTAAATGCAAACGATGATTCCCAAGTTATAGAAAGGGCATAAATTATTAGGCTTAAAGAGGATCATTTAAAGATTATTTAGGGAGAACCATAAATTTTAGTTATGGAGATGCATATGAGGTTTTCACCCTTTGGAAGATGGACTGATTTAGAATTTTGGGGAAATATACCCTAGAAACAAACAAAAGAATAAGGGGAGCCTTCTCAAGAAGCTCCCCAAGTATTGAAGGCTCTGAAGATAGAGCCTGGGAAGAGTGAAGTTGAGAATATGGGAGATCAAGAGGAGCCAATTAATGTAGACTCCATTGATGCATAAGGCTAAGATCACCCAATTATACCACCATTACAGACATATATAGTGCAATAAGTTACCACTGCCTTGATTCAGTAAGGCTCCTCCTAAGCTACTAAAGCTACAATTTTCTATAAGAAGAAGCTAAGGGATCCTTCCCTCACATAGATCCCAACTATTAATCAACCATGAATATGCATAAATTTAGTTCAACACAAATAATGGTAGAATAATAAGTAGATGAAGAGGAGGAATTAAAAAGAGCAAAGGCACTAAGATTTATAGCTGATAAATGGAAGTCACCAATGAAAGCTAATAAATTAGGTAAGAAGGCTTAACCTTCAGACTCTTCTTCCCAAGTTTCCTCTTTTATTCCCATTTTTGGTTCAATTACCATCAATGTTGTTTTGAAAATACATTTTCTCACTCCAAAAGTGGAGGATGTTTCTTTTACCACTATTGTTTTAAATTTCCCCCATAATGCCAACCATGTCCATTGTTTCCATCACTACGGACATTCCCTTCGAGACTACTATAGTCTGAAGTTAGATAAACAAGGGCCTCTAAGAATATTTAAATAGAATTGGCCAACTCCCAACGACATGTTTATTCCACTCAAATCAATATGATAATGCCTTACATCAGCTCCTCCTAAGATACTACTATCATATCCTCAGGGAAGGCCAAAATGGTTAAACAAGTATATATAGTCCATCCACTAACTCAATATGGAGGTGTGTATTGGTTTAAAATCATATGGCCCTCCCTTATTGAATCAGTACTCAAAGGAGCCTTAGAACAATCAATAGAATATCACTCGATGGAGCTACAACTAAGGATACATATTCAATAAACCCAACCCTACTAGTTATCTCACCATGTGCAGTTAATCTTAGATCAAAGGCTTCCTAAAAGCTTAATTTTAAAATCATAGACAATAACCTCCTTATTTGATAAGTTTTTAGGAAGCATCCAAAGGGTTAGGAAGATGAAATTGGAGGATGAAGTTGGGAGAGAGATCATTCATGAAAAAGGACAAGAAGTATTTGCCTTATCTAAAAGGAAGAATAAATAATTGGAGCAACCCCCATATAAAAAGTACTTCAAGTCCCTTGTTGAAACCCATAAGGATGATATGATAGAATTACATAAGGGGATAGAGATGGCTAGGAAATAACTTAAATAAGAGATAGAGTAAATCAAAGAGTAATAAACAACTATTCATATCCCTTAAGGGATTAATACCGAAGTCCCTTAGGTTGCATCAAAATGTTATAATGCTCTTGAAGCAATTAAGGTAATGAGGGTAAAATTGGCTCCCTATATTATAAAGACCCATAAATTATTTAATTATTTGAAGTAAGATGAAAATAAGTTGAATTTATTTATTATTTACATTAATAATAAGGCATATATCCATCTGGACTTAATGACACCATTGGAGGCATCAATTGATCTCAATTTGATGGTGATTAGAATGCAAGAGGCCAGTGAGTGGATTACAAAAGTTAGGGTAGTAATGCCCAAATATTAAGAATATGAAACTCTCATCTTTCAAATTTTATACAAATTTAAATTGTCAAAGGCAAGGGATACTAATGGCAAGCTTATTAGTAAGATCAATTTTGACCAACTCCTTTAGGAAGCATTTGAAAATTTCAAGCAAAGTCTTTAGGGATTATCACTTTGAAGACATTGAAGTTGAGTTGAGTTTTGCTAGAAAGAAGGTGATGAAAATTGAAAATTTCAAGATCAAATTCCAAAACATAAAGGAAGAGCATGAAAAATTCCTTGAATAGGTCAACAAGGTATATGGACCCTTGTTACTTAGCTTAGACATTATCAGGTAGCAACATGATGCGAGACATAAGTGCTATCTAGAGTTGGAGGTGAAGAATAAGACTGATGCTACAACTTCAATTTCAGCACCAACATGAATAGTAATGACTCTAACAAATAGTGGATCCATGAAAACTTCCACTCAACCTTAGTTGAAAGGCCAATTTTGTGCATATCAATAGTGGCATCAATTTTGTACTAGTATTATACTTTTGTTAGAACTTGAATAGAAAGTTGCCTAAATTATTTTTAAGCATGCACACATTGCATTTTATTGGAAAAGATAAATTTAATTTTTGAAAATTATAAGATAACTATATGTATAAATTACATATAGTTTTAAAACTAAAACTAGAACTGAGGTTCTAATTGTGCCATTTTATATGCACTTGGAGGATGATGAGGCCCCTCCATAAGTCTATTTAAACATATGTAACCCTCATTTTCAAGGGTTGGAAACTTCAATACATAATCAAATAATTTTTTTATTGTCACACATGTGTTGATGTATTTTCTCTCCAAATTATATGTAATTAGGTTTTATCTCTTGGTTTTTTGATTCAATAATTCTTAGTGTGCAATAACTACAAGGAATTCTTCTTTTTATTATTAATATGTTAGTTTTAGATGTGCAATAGCTATTAAAGAATTAATAATTATATTGGTTATTTACAAGTAAGTCGGCTGTCTCATATTTATAAGTGTGTAGAGGTGTTTTTAATGATATAATCTTCTGTGCATATGCAACAACTATCCCAAATACCTCCCTTGTCTAAATCATAATATCCTAAGTATGGGTGTGTAATAACTACTCCAAAAAGAGAAAGAATTGGCATACACCTTTGAGTTTCCTATATCAAAGTATCCCAAACTGCTTAACCATGTTTGAATGTGTGTGTGTAGTAGCTACTAATAACAAACATTGGTTCTAAAAGCACTTGTTCATAAATAATTTAGTCTGAGAGGTTATTCATGAAGTTAAAGAGTCCTTTTATTTTTTACCTTTTCCTCTATTTTTGAGTTTATTTATGAGATCTACCCACTTTATATTACTATCCATCCACCTACCAACTCACCTAAATTTAATTTTCTTTTAGATACCATCCATTTATACATAGTCATGGTTAACAACCTATATGCTCTGCCTACTATTCCATCACTTGGTTATTTAAACCACATACCTACAAATCATGCCCTGGAGTGGATTTTACCTCCATTGAGATACTAAAATGTTAGAGGTTATCTCATTACAAATTGGTGTGTATAAAAAATATATCAATATCAACTAACCCCATGCTTATCTCAACCATTTTTAATGGTCTTCATCCTTATGGGTGAGGAATTATTATAAAATATTGATTATTTATATCATTGAATAAGTTCAAATAATCCTCCATTAATGGATCTTTCTCCAAAAATCTATAAATAAACTTGAAAACCTTCATTTTCAAAGGTCCTGAGATCAAATCTTGGAGAATCTAGACTTATACTAAAAAAATTATATACAAAAGTGAATCAAAGTGAATAAAATTATATAATACTCCTTTTGCACCAAAACACTGATTGTTCTCCTTTGTATTGGAAGAGTGAGCACCACATTTTAAAAGAGCAAATCAAAATTATATCACAATAGAGAAAGCTTGCACATTTGGAGCATAAAGTTTGTGTTTTATGGTTTTATTTATTTTTCACTCTAACTTAGGTTGAATTTAGCTTAGATTAATATTGGTTTATTTTCTTAACACTTCTAAATTTATTCCACACATTTATGTCAGACCTGGTGGGACTTTCCTTCATCTTTTTCATCTTTTAATCATCATTTTTACAATTGGATAACAATTTTTATTTGATTTTTTTTGTTTAAATTTGAATATACATTTAATTTCATCTTTTTAAGTGTTTTAATAAGCTATAGGTTACTATTAGGGGTTTTATATTTGGATATGTATGCCCATTGAGTAACAACGAATTTGAAAGCATAAATGACAAAATTGTAGACCTTAAAAATGAATTTATTCAACTGCACAATGAAATTATTCTGTTATCCCTTTTTTGTGTTTTTAATTTTATCTATAGGGTTAATATAATTTTTTAGGAAATAAAAAAATCACCATTTATAGCAATGAAATCATCATTTTTAATAGTGAATTTGTCAATCCCAACAATAAAATAATCATTCTCAGTAGTAAAATCATCTTTTTTGGTAACGATGTCATCATTCTCAAAAGTGAATTCATCATTCTTAGTAGAGAATTCATATTTATGGGAAGCAACATTATTATTTTTCAAAGTGAAATTGTTTTGTGAGAATGGGTTTATTTATATTTTGTTTTTTGTATTTTATCTTTTCCTATGTTGATGTTATCACAATTTCATTTTTCCCATCTTTCTATGTAATAGTGATTTCATAATAAAGAGGCATTTTTCACTTTTTTTTTGGGGGTTTCACTTGTTATATTGTAGGTTACCTTGATCCAAACCTACATAAACATTCTAACAACTTGTTTTCATAATGCTTGTCAAATATAATCAATAAAAAGGATACATAAAAAGCTAATTTATTTTTACTAATGCTTAAATTTTTTTTTGAAAGTTTTTAGTAATTACATCACATTTCATTTCAATATTTTGTTTTATGATTTTGTAAATCTCATATGCTCTTTCCTTTGTGTCACATTGGTGGTGATACTTGGAAATTAGAAATAGATACTTAATTTTTATTTCTATTTTTAGGGGCTCTATTGATCATGGATTTTACCACCACGTAGTAGACCAAAACCCATTTACTAGTGGGGGTATACAAATCAAGATCCAACTATTTCAATTGTCTTAGTAGTTATGTTTTAAGCACACCATGACATGAGGGGATTTCATGCTCCAATACCCAGGGTTTCAACAACTACCTCAAAGTATGCTATTATTTATTGTCAACACACTGAGACCCTTATGATTATGTTGGGCACTTTGGGACAAGAACCAATAGTGTATATTTGAGTTATCTATTTATTTCATAGTTTTTTCCCTAGATAATTTTGTTTAAACCTTAAGCCTAGAAATAACCTCTTTTTATATTCAACTTTGGTATATCAGTTAATGGTTAGCACTAAGAAGCTACATTCTATACACCCTTGAAACCATACTTAGTGGGCTAAGGGAATGATAGGATCTTCCATCGTTAATTCCTTTAAATATTAGGCCACATCTAAGAGTATGGATGAGTCAGTGACATTGAAAGGGCTAATAGTTTTTCACAAACTTCATCTTAGTTTTATCACATTTTATATGCAAATTATTGAATGATTAGAATATATTTTATTTTGTTTTTTTAATGTTTGACATGTGTACTTATTTATTCATCTAATCAAAACTCTTAATCACTTTGGTATATTAGTCATTTTTTAGTTAGCATCATCCAATTGTAAGAATCATGGCATATTGGAACCATAACTCGATCAATTCAATCACAAATCAAAATCCAAATAATCCATGTTATAACCTAGGGTTCAATCTAGCTAATTTTGATTCAAACACATATTTAAATCAATATAAAATCAATCATCCAATAAATCAAAATCCAAGTTTGAATATGTATTCAAACTCTAGCATCTATCAATCAAATCAAAACATGAACAGGTATTCAAGTTTCCCAACCAACCAATCAACTCAAAGATCAATCAATCAATTCCAAAATTGAATACTTATTCATATTCACCTATAAAACAAAATAAAAATTTCAATTTAGGAACAACATCAAATCAATTTTCAGGTTGTAATGATCAAAATTATCAAAATTATTCTCCCAATCCTACATAATCCATATATCAAATGCCACCAAATACAAATCAAAATATGTTCATAGATCCATATGGTTCTAATCACGACATCAATATGAATAAAAATTTTGGTCCACCTTCACCACCACTTTCCAATATTTATATGAAACAAAATATATTCACAAATCAAAATTCAATTCAATCAAATCCAACTATGGTCCATTCAAATCAATCTTTCAATTACTATGCCCATCAAAACTAACCTTTCTATAATCATCAAAATCAATCATTTGATTTTACATCCAATTCATTCCAAAAATTAAATCCAAACTTTGTCATAAATCCCCACACATTCACAAATTCACAAAACACAAACACTTCCACTTTCAACACAAGTCCAACAAACCCATCCTTCTAAAATCAAGCTACTTCCTCAATATATTTCATTGATAGTGAATACCAAAAATTTCCACATCAAAATCATATTTTCACTAGTGAGCCTATCTTCCAAAATCAATCAAATTTCCCATCCACTAGTTATGGTTCCAACATTCCTCACTACACTAGCCAAGAGTTGGCTGATGTAGAGTACACCAAAATGAACCCACATTTATTTATGTTTGAAAATCCTACTTTATGGGTATGTCAAGATGTCTCTCTTGAACCAAATTGAACCATCTCATTTCCAAATCAAAATCATAATCTTTCATCCATTATCTACCAAACAACTATTTATGATCAAATACCCATTTTTGATAAACATATAATCTTGACCCAAACATCATTTAATCCACCCATCATTGAATCATCATATGCCTTTAGTATAATATCCAAAACTCTGTGCTTCTATAAATATCTTCATCCCAAATCCAACATTTCTAAGAGATCAGTGAAAAATAAATTTGGTAATAAATCACTTCAGCAGGCTTTCCTTATGGCCACATCCAAACCAAGACCAAAAATATTATCAAATTCAAATATCCAATTTATTTTAGGATTAAAAGAAGGTTCATCATTAATGTTAACATCCACTTTGGTCCCAATAATAGTTTTATCAGTAGATAAGTTTGTAAATGATATGTTAATGTTATGGTTAAGGAAGAAGCTTCATCTAACATCAATGCAAATTATCTTAGTAACATCGAAGTAGTATGTTCCATTTTCATAAACACTATTCTTCCCTTTCCCATTAACATTACACTACCTACACATGTCAACTATAATCCATAGAAATGGACATCATTAGACTTATCCCATGGAAACATATCAATTGTAACATATATAAAAATCCATGAAAACATCCCATTTGAAGAAACTCTACTTCACCCAACATTGTTTGAGGCTCCAAAAAGTGATAAAAATATACCAATAGATGAATAAATCAGCTCCTTATTGCTTAAGGATAATGATATCAAAAATAATGAAAACACCAAGTTAACTAGGAGAGAAAAAACATGAAATGATCTCTTGATTATAATCCAAGAAAGAATCTTAACTCCCATGTTGCATACTTATTATGTTTAACTAGTATAACGGAATTACAACACGCTGTATCAGGATTTTGATATTAATTTTGATGCACATCACAATAATTTTAAGCATTCTAGATTTGTCAAAGAGATAAAACTTATCAATATAGATCTATCATATTTTGACTTTTGTATTATTTGGTGGTTATTCAATAGTGGTTGGGTAAGAGATATCATTTTTTGTACATATGGAGAGCTCATTAGTCCTGGTGTTTGATACTCTTTAACAACATCACTTGTAGCTCTTATAGGGAAAGGCATCTAGATTATATGATGATTATAATAACTATTAAAAGGTTTCTAGAGTTCAAATTTACTATCAAACATATTAATGTGGGTTTATTTGATAATTGTGTTTTCCCAAGAAAAACCAAAATTACCACAAAACTTTGCCAAAGAAACTTATATCTGGATATATTCATTCAACAAGGACTCCTAAATAGAGAATGACACTCTAGATGGTTTTCTAATAGCCCTTAGTGGGCTTAACAACCTCATTCTGGTCAAGTACTATTCAAAGTAAATAACAAAACAAAAATAAAAAATTGAAGAGGAAATCCAATCATAACAATAGAGACTATCAAGAGTTGTCATGGGGTCAAAAACTATTAAAGATGGAAACTTATGCATCTTGTTACCTTCAATTAGGTACAGATGCCAATAAATCCACATAAAAAAATCACAAAATCACAAAAAAATTGAAAAAAATATGTTATTGTTTACAAGTCCCTTGACACTTGGGGGTAGCCTGTTTACACTTACATTGTCTTCATTACATTTAATTTATCATAGTATACATTTTATCTTGTATATCAAGTGTTATGTTTAGTTATTATTTAGTTATTAGTTCACATAATGCAAATATTTTAATTACAGTCTATCATATCATTTCACTTTTTCATATCATCCTATTATCTCATGAAAGACATTTTCAAAATTAGTGTTACATTGGTTCTTAACTTAATTCTTATGAGTAAGTAAATGTTTTCTTCCTACATCTCTTTGTTAGACTTACAACATACTCATCCACAACCTTGTCTAGAAATATTGTCCCATGATAGAGTCTCCTCTTAAAGTTCCCTTTCAAATAGAAAACATTAATCATTCTAAGAAAATAAATAGGATAATTTACTTGCCTATCTTAGTCTTCAGTGATAAACCCTTGCATCTTACTAGTCACATGGCACCAAGACTTGGGGGTATAATTCTCCCATATAACATGACATATTTATTCAAAATAGATAAAAAATCAAACTATCTCTCACCCTTCATTTATATTCAATGTTGGGCCTTTGAATCCCCATACTTGTGTAGGATTAACATTAGGGAGAGATAACCTTACTTGCCTATCTATAGTATTTGATAATAAGCCCATATGTTTGCCTAGTCACATGAGAAAAGATAAACGGGGTCATAAAGTAAATGAAATGAAAATATGTCTCAAAAAAGATTGCTTCAAATGGATTATTTACATGTCTATGTTGAAAAGGGTAGACTTTATCCCATTAATTGATTCTGTCAAGGTTAGTTCTATATAGACACATCCAATAAAATTTGTATTATGTAAGTTTTTCAAGATGAACATTTTTTTGTCTTTTGATCATAAGGACTAGGAATACCTTCTTTTTTAATTCCAATTTTGATTTTCATCTTCATATATCATACTTATTTCTTTCATTATTTGGATGCAAATTGAAAGTTATGTAATATGTATAACAAAACAATTGGTCATCACTTACAAAATAATTGATCAAGTGTATCTACAAAGTTTTGTGTGTATCCAACATGTTACCTCATGTTAAAAAATAAGCACACTATGTGTAAACCATTGTCTATACTTACCCTAATTACTTGGGGGCATCACCTTTTATAATCCATTTTATATTGCCAAATTTATCATTTTTTTAGTTGTTAATTCATTTATACTATATCATGCTAAAGTTAAAGGTTGTTATTCCTATAATGTGAACCAACATTATTTCTCATAATTACAAAAAAATGTTTTATTTTTTATTCCAATATAACAAAAATACAAAAAAATCAAAAACAAAACAAAAACATTCCAAAAACATCAATCTCAACACAACTACCATTATAAGATATCTTTCACATCATTTTATCCTTTTTGGGTGGGTCACTCATGCATCCTTTTTATCAAAACATTCAAAATGTTTCATCAATCATCCACTTTCTCATCAATTACCATATTGGGAAAACTACATCTGGCCTAATATCCTGACATAGACTTTGTATAAGGTGGATTATGTAGGCATCTGTTAAATACATGGGGTCTCTAGGGTCATCTTGGTCATCACCTTCCTCATCATCCATTTCCCTAACATGGATTAGCTTATCCTTATGTTTTTCCCTCAATTGTTCAGTTTCTATTCTTGCTCTTGGCTATAATTATCTCATCTTTGTTTATAAATTTTCAACCTTTTACAATCTTTGTTTATTTTCATTGTTGTATTATTTGTTTTCTATATCTAACCATTAATTTGGTTATTTTTATCCATTTATTTATCCTTAGCCATTAAATTGGTTATTTCACTTCATTTTATCTCTAGCCACTCAAATGCTGATTTTCCTTTAATTTTTTATTTGTGGTCAAATTTCTGAATTACTCATTGTTTAGTTATGTGTGTCATCCTTGCTTCAAATTCTTGCAATTAACATCTTGCGTGTGTTATTTTAGATTAATATTTTATTCTCACATCTTCTTTTAATTATTATTTTCAATATGTTTATAAAGATTATTTTGTGAAATGCATATATAGTATGGTTATGACTATATCATGACATACTTTATTTATACATAATTTATTCTTTATTTTTGTTCATATGCTTAAAATATCAACATTCATCATGATTATTCAATATCATTGGTGATAATGTGTTTGATGTTATATTAAAAATTAGGTTGCTCAAAAACTCAAATATTGTTGGAATTCTAATGCAAAGAATAGAAACAAAAGAAATGCAACTATATCACATTCTACATACATACACATCATCCACTCATACATTAATCCTACATCCATAATAAATATGCTGAAAGAATTAAAACATGCTAGTGTAACTAAAAATGCAAGAAATATAATCAATGATACCATATATCCATACATTTGTTAATCATGCATAAATTTCATGTAAACCAATAAAAAGTCCATCAATGTCCAAGACCACATAGTACAAATTCTCATAAATCATCATGCATGTGTGTGTGTGTGTGTGTTTAAAAAAAAGATACATCTCAAAATATGCATACATAAATGAATCCATATATCAAATATCCCTTGTTTTTATATCTCATCTTGTCTCTCAGATAGAGTGTCTAATCTCAAGAATAACTCTCCATGTCATGGTGTGCTTCATGTAGGACACATCACATGCTATACCTATCCCACTAACCTCTCTGACTCCATTGGATGAATAGATCTAGTATATTTTGACCATATCATAGAGTACTCTCTAAAATATGTTTCCCTATTAGTAGATGGTATATCTTCCTCATATAAACTCATATATTATGTGGCCTACTCCATGGACCTCATCACCCTATCTAAAGTGGCTATTTACCCCTTTCCAACTAATAGTACTTTAGCTTATACAAGATCAGTCTGAGTTATGCCCCTCTCCTATCTATAATGTTATTTGATCATTATATAATCTAATGTCTAGGTCTATACATCATGTATAATAAATCTTATATCCATGACATCTCCATCCATCCCATCTATAATACCCTATAATTTGTCCACCTTAGACTACAATCATCTAATCTTAGCAGTTTGATCCCCTCTCCCATCCACTACACCTTGTAACCTATACACCTCATGATTAAATCCATCAATCTCTTTGTATTGAGCCCTAATATCCTCTCAAGTTCTATCAATAACTGCATGCTCTTTTGTATATATTAGAGTGTGTGAATAACTAGCTATATCCCCTCTATCTATCTAGGTATCATGTGATGCTCTCATGGTAGCATCCTATCCTATATAATTTTAATTCTCAATCTCCACCTATACCAATGTATTATCCACTCCAACCCTCTACTCTATATCAAGGTCCATCCCTAGATCAACATCAAGTCCAACTCCAGCCTCACATAAAATTTCAATATCCTCTACATCTATGATTTATACATCATGCAATTGACTAGTATCTACAACACATCCTCTACCTCATGCTCATCCTTATCCTCTACCTATTGTAACATCACTCTTGATCAAAGATCCTAAACTTATACCTCATGGTTATCTATTCAAACTAGTCACCAACCTCTACCTCCACATTTGTGACGGTGTGTATGGAATAGTCAATCTCACTAGTCTCTATTGAGCTTACCAATTTGCATACCTATCCACCACTCCCATGTTAATGATGTCTCTCTGATCACTCCATATGATAGTAGGTAACTATGTCCAACTATGATAATTTATGGTTAGATCAATGGTCATACCCCATTATGGTCGCTCCCTCATAAAATACATAAATATGTGTGGCTCAACTGGTATATGATACCTCACACCAAATTATCTCATCACCCTATTTGGGTGATATCTCTCAATGATATAGTCATTTCTCTTGATGATGTAGTAAATGGTCATCATTTAGTCCATGTGAATATCATCATGTGGCCATTGAAACACAATCTCCCTATAAGGTCTCCAAGTGATTTGATCATCACCTACATCATCAATCTCCCTCCTATAATAGTCTAGATCTCCCAAATGTGGTATGCATGTACAAATAATCACATGCCATCTATATGTCAATGGATCATCATTAGATTGTGTTCTGATATGACCAACCAACCTCTCTATCATAATGTGCTCCTAGCACCAAAATTTTAGTAATGTAGATGGCCTAATCTCTATCCGACTTGAAAACAAAAAATGATGTAAATCATGGTATAAATATGATAACATGCATGGAACTCATGTGAATGTCTCTCCCATCTCCATCATGTCTCCATTCACATCTAATAGACCAATGGGACATAGCCTCCTAATCTTATTAGGATTCAAAATGCCACTAATCATAGCCACGAGTATGATATTAAGTGAATCCATATCTAAATTAGTACAATAGTCTACATCAATCCTACCTCTCACAATAGGAATCAATACGTCACCAAAAATATGGTATAATGTAATCTCCTATGGATCTTATCCCTAGTATACATGTCTACTCCATATCTAAATACCCAAAATTTGATACACATCCTCTAGTGTAATAGTCATCTCCCTATCAGAAAGTGAAATATGCTCATCTCACCATGTTATCTCTCTATAAGTGATGTCAATAGAGCTCTATCTACTCTAACCTATAACATATATGTAATATAGGATAGTCTACTTGCTTCTATAATGCCAAACTCATACTCGGTGAAGCTCTCCATCCACGCCATCATTGTAGATCTCTGCTTTCATGTAACAAGCACTGTTAATACCTCATGTAAATGACAAACAATAACATTTAATTAATTTTACTCAACATTTCATTCATCATTATCACTACATTCCAAATACTCAACCAAAATAACATAAAAAATCAAACAAACATTTTTCACATTTTACATATTTATCATTCTTTTTCATTCCTATACAACGCAAATTCTCTCCTATAAATTACAAATTCACTATTAATCTTTGCAATTTGCTTTTAACCCTTTTTCACAAAATCACTTCTATACCCAACAATTTGGCTGCCATGTTCAATGATTTTACTATTGATAAACTAACAAAATTTCCCTTTTCAACTCAAATGAAATTGCCACCCTATTTTGAAAATTTTCTACCTTATCTGGAAAAATCACTATTTACCACAATGAATTTGCTAATTTTAATTCTAAAATCACCATTTTGATAACAACAATTTAGTAACAACTAACTTTAAACCCTAATAAATGCTAATAAATAGAATATTTTTTAAACTTAAATTTACTTATCATAAGCCCACTCTTCTCAGGTCTATAGAATATCCTCACTTGCTCTGCTTAGTGCTCGTGGTGTGAATTATTGTCCATGTTTCCTTTCAAGTCTCAGAGAAAATCCCTAAAATCACAATTCTTAAAAAATAAATTACACAAATGATGTTCTAATCACCATTTATTCTACTTATATTCTTCTATACTCCCAAATATTCCCCCCATACCATAATCCAACTCATTCTTCATCCATTTTTAAAAATTCTAAGAACATTAAATCAATTCATTTCAAATTTATTTTCAAAATATTGTAACAATCTCTCAATGTAAAATCAACACAATCATTTACAAATTTAATATCTTTTTTCTATTTTTAGATCCATAGTTTATTATTGCTAGGATATATTATTCCCAAAATTATTAAATTGACCCTTGCATCATTAAAAAAAATTAAGGGTGTAATCTCTAAATGGTTAAACTATTGTTTTTTAAATCCATACTCTAGTTTCCATTAACTATGGGTAACCTTCTTATGTAATAAACATCTTGCAAGTTTGACATTGATTCTATAATATTTTTATTTATCATTTGTCCACATCACTTTTTCCACTTCTTTTCATCACTTTCAAGAATTTGTCCATTTTCTCACAAGGGGCATCATCACACTCATTTTCATTCATTTGGAGAAAATTTCTCCTTCTTAATTATCTACACTCTACTTCTTATACTACTCTTCAAAATAGTATTACTTCACAACACTATTTTAAAAACGAGAAAATGTAGACACCTAAATTTCATTTAGTGTCAAATGCACCTAAATCTATTTAATAATTCTTCAAATAATACATCACATCTCCCTCCAAATTCAAATATTTGAATAAGTCAAATTAGTCAGTTATGTACACTTAAATCCTTATTTTAAATATAATAATCTATATTTTACACCTCATCAAAAAATCTTCCACCCTTTTCTCCCTCATCTTAACTAAATCCATAACTTTCTCAACCTCCTATGACTCATCACCTGAGTTGTTAAAAAGTTTTGACCTAGTCCTATTGACTTAGCTCACCAACCCCATACTTCTTTCAACCGTTGAAATCGTCTTCATCCTCATGGGTGAGGAATTATTAGTCATCATTGATTATTTTTATCATTGAATAAGTCCAAATAATCCTCCACCATTGGATCCTTCTCCAAAATTCTATAAATAAACTTGAAAACCTTTATTTTCAAAGGTCCTAAAATCAAATCTTAGAGAATCTAGACTTATGCTAATAGATTACTATACACAAGTGAATCTAAGTGAATCAGAGCATACAAGACTCTTTTTACACCAAAACACTACTTGTTCTCCTTTGCATTAGAAAAGTGAGTAACACATTTTGAAATAGCAAATACAAATTACATCACAATAGAGAAAGCTTGCACATTTGAAACATAAAGTTTGTGTTTTCTAGTTTTCTTTATTTGTTTCTCTACCTTAGGTTAAATTTAGCTTAGATTAAGATTATTTTATAATCTTAGAACTTCTAAATTTATTTCATACACAATTATTTTTAGACTCTAATATTCAATTAGTTATGCACTTGGTAATGTTAAAGTTATTATTGGTAATTTGGCCTCCCAGGCCAAATGCCAACCCTTATAGCCAAAAACACTTTTCATGGCACCTACCCAAGCCTACACATGGTGATATTATTCATAGGTGATGTCTTATTTATTCTCAATTTAAACATTGTTAGCATTGATTAAGGTCTCATATTGTGTCAGATCCTATTGTAAAGATCCTTATATATCATAGTTGTTTTGAGGCCTATTGGTGATGTGTTAGGTGTCATTGTGATCATAGAGTAAGTAGAAATTTTCCACTATCCTTATCAAGTCTAGAATTATGGTCTAAAAAATGTTTATCAATATTAAGATTATTTAACAAATGTTAAGGTAATTTGGAGAAAATGAGGTTTATAATCCTTTTAGTTTTAGACATGTTTGAGCCATTTCAAGAAGGGAAGACTTTACTAATGGGATGTAAGGGTGTATAAACATTTATTGAAGTCATGACATTAGGTATAATAGTGTGTTTAAGGTCATTATTCATGATGTACTCATCTAATCCTAATTCACACCTTTATTCACCTTTAGAAGCCATAAAATAACCCTCAAATGCCTCATAAGAGTCTGCATTTCACCATAAAACTTAGGAAAGAGAGTGTATTTATGTCACATTGCCTTTAATGGGTCTTAAAAGGGATTTTTTGATATTCTAAATCATGTTTGAACTATTTCATACCCTTAAAGGTCCATTTTAAAACCCATATTCACTACCCACTCAATAAATGGGTTCCACACATGGGAAAAGAGTGCCTCTTCAGATCCCCCTACTATAATAATAGGTTTGAAGTATGGTCTTACTTTTGTTTTCCCTCTCTTCATTCTCTAATATTAGTTCAAGGTTTGAAATATGGGGGAAAATGTAAAAAAGAAGGATTTTCAAGTGTTTCTTGTAGGCTGTATAACCAAGTACATATAGAGGGGGATTAGTGGTTAAAATTAGGAAAATTTTAGATATCTCAAATAATTTTCATAGAAAAAGGATTTGAAACAATCTCAAAACAAACCCTTTTACTCCATTGAGCTCCTTTGTAGCCTAAGATAGCCTTTTAGGTTTGTGGATGGTATGGATATGAGAGAGAAGATGGAGGTATGAAATTTTGGGAAAATGAGATTATTTATATATATTCCATTTTTGGTCATTTTTTTCTCATATTGACTCTCACTCCTTTATAAATAATCACTAACAAGGTAGGGCACTCACAATATCATTTCCATTTAGACAGGGTAATGGTTTTCCATGTTTTCTCCTTTCCTGAGCATGGTGATAGAAAAATGGAAGGTCAGAGAGATTTTGAGGAGTATGCACCACATTCTCACACTATCATCTAACCTCACTTAATTTATGTGGGAGTCTGTAATCAAAGAAATATTTTGGGTTCTTCTATTTACAAACTACAAATGGAGTTTTTCATGTTACATAATCCTTGTGCATAAAATGGGAGTGTTAATAATGTTTTAGGTTTGATTATGGGTTACTTAAATATTTTAAATCCCTCTCTACCTCTTAAAATAAATTGAGCCACCAGATAATCAAGTAACCTTAAAGGTCTTGCCTACAAGATGATTGTCATGGGTAGATGTGGTCTCCTTAGCTAGGTGAGGACAAAGTGGCTGAAAAATATCTTTTGGTGGTTTTTGATATGTAAAAAACCTCTTTACATTTATTCAATGCCTAATATTCTTATTAATAAATTTCTTATAGAATAAACATCCCCACCCTCAGCCCACTATGCAAGATAAACCTCTCATGGTCACATCCAACCTATTATGTAGGCTAAGAAAATGAGGTTGTCATTGTTGGATTAAGGTATTATAGACATTGAGGACCTATAAGGAGTCATATGGTCCTATGAATAGGAATGGAAATAGGTAAATATAAGGTTAGAATCACTCCAACTCTCTTAAAGAGAGTAACTCAGCCTTGACTTTGAAGAAACACCACTTGTGATTGTAGGGTTAGGGAATTATGATAGTAAGAGGAAGTCCTTATGGAAAGTTTAGAAGGTTTCAAGGGAAAAAAAGAGGAAACCAACTAACCATGAAACCCAAGGAGTCAAGGATGTTTCATGTCACCTCTCAAGTGGAGTATACTCAGTCAAATGGCCTATATTCACACCTATAGGTCTATACCTGCACATTAAAGAGACATAGGTCTATTGACAGCTAGAGGATTAAGTTATGCTATGAGAAAGATGTTTAGGAATCATAAAATATTATGGAGGGAGAAGTATAATATGAAAACCATATGATGAAGGATGAGATCATTAAAAGGTTATGATGAGAAAAAAGAACATCATGACAATTAAACAGACCTACGTGAGAGACTTGATTTATGTATGGGGTCTTAAAGAGACTTTCAGTGCCTTGAAGTTATGGTTTTCAAAGAAGATCAATAGGGAGTCATTACCCCTAGTAATGATTATCTATTAAAAATTAGAGGGAGATCCTTAATATACCTAATATAAAAGATCAATTTGAGGAAGTAACTTGATACAACCATGTGTTTGCATCTTAACAAGGCCCAAGGTAGTCTAATAGGTAGGTTAAGGGTTTGGAGAGATAAGATGAGTTGGAGACAACAAGCCTCTTCAAATTATCATACCACTCAAAGAAAGGAAGATGAAAGGGTAAAAAATACTATTATAGAATGATCATCATAGTAGTAGACTTAAAATGTTCAATATACTATAAGCAAAGTGGGAACTGGGTGGTTGATAAATTCCATTCTTTTACCTGATAAGATCAGTGGATAAATGCAAAAGATCTCCAAGGTGATATTAATCTCAATTGAGACAAAAGAGTGTCTAAATGGCTTAACTAGGCCTATCCAGGTCTAAATGGACACTTAATGACAAGTTAAAAGTATAAGGGTTAAGGTGTATGACCCTACAACTAATAAAAACATGAAAGTGAAGGTTATTATGAATGCAAGACCTACTTAGAATAGTCCTACATAGTCAAAAGGTTGGGTCACTTGTAGAAGAGTAGAGGTGTGAACACCATGCAGAGAAGCATAATACAAATATGAAGAGGATTATTTGAACTACTCCCCTAAGAATCTCACTTGTAATAGATTCTTAAATTTAATGGTGAAAGGCAAAGGAAGGAGCCAAAAAGCCTACACAGGCCTATTAGGCTTAAACATGCTTGTGCCTAAACTATAAACTTTTGCTTATTTGGAGGTTGATTGAGGTGTGAAAGCATATTAAAATGGAAAAGATAAACATAAAAGAGTTCATGGAAAGGATATAACCTTAGTTTGAGATAGAAAAGATACCAAACCTATCCCAAGGGTTACATAGGCATGATTTTTGCCAAACCTTAAGACTATTGTATGAGAATATGTAGGAATAGAGTGATGAAAGACATGATCCTAAGCAGGTTTTATGGCCCTATGGGTATTTTACATGGTCCTCACAAACTCCATCACTATTATTGAAAGTAAAAATACTCATATCCCATACCAAACCCCAAACAACTCAAATTGATAATAAATTATTATCTACAGGTAGTCACATGATCAAATGAAGACAAGTTGGAGTATGGGAAGTTGAAGATAATTTTAAGGGGATGTAAGCTAAGTAAAGAGGGTTATTTTGTGATTCTAAAGTTCCCCAAATAACCTATAGGGTTTCTAGGTATTTAGACTCAATATTAGGCCTATTAGGCCTAAAGCCAATCTTAAGACCTAAAAGCCCCACATCACATCTAAAGCACACTCAGTCCCTCATGAGTAAATTTGAAATAATGGATAGGTATCATAGGATTATATAGGGCCAAAAAAAGTGGATTCAAGTAGATAAAAACAAAAAGAGGACCAATTTAGTCTAAAGAACCACCTCAGGCTACCACAATCCTACATAGACACCTCAAACTACACTTTTAGGTACTCATATATTTTTCATAAGATCACTCAGAGAAAATTCACCTAGGGGAGTTTGGGTACCCCTATGGACTCAACAACCATGGAAGATTGAGATGGATTGAGGAGCCCAAGGTTTATGAATCATTACTAAGATTGTAGACAAGTCTAGAAGATTGGTCAAGAGCTTGAAGTCCACCATCTTCTACTCGTATCTCCACAAACAAGATGCATGGGAACCAAAAAATTTTAATTGTTTTATGGGTATCTATGGACTAAACATCCATGACCATAAGTTTGATATTGGAGGTCTCATCTTTATGAACCATCATTAAGATAGTAGACCTCCAAAACCTTGCTTAAACCCCAAGATAGACTAAACCTAAGAAAAGTGAATATTTTTACACTCAAACACTAATTAATGACCTGATAAAAACATAAAACATCTATCTCACTTAGAATAAACCCTGCCCATAGTATTTATTTGTATGGACACTGTACAAAATTATTTGAAAAGGGTAACTTCTCAAGGTTTTATGAGATTTATATGGTAAAAATCTATTTGAAAAGTTGAAAATAATTATAATTGAAGGTTTGGTACTTTTTTTAATCTCCTCAATTCATTAAATATGCTTGAAAATTCCTCTATAAGCCTCCTCCAAACAACCAGTCCATAGATTTGAAAGAGAAGGTGACCTAGTTACCTAGTTTGGCAAGTATGCAAGTGTGAGATATTCAAGGATTACCATGTCATGATATGGGAAACTATTTAAAACCTAAATCTAACCTATTCAAATGATCTTAAGGTCTCATATGGATTTTCCATGACCATTCAAGCAAAAACACTATGTAATTATACCTAGTGGCCTACTAGGCATAATTGGTCAACAAAGAAAGTTGAAGAATGGTGTAGAGAGGATATTGAGGGATTTAATATAGGGTAATTAAATTTTTAACTAATTATAAGGGTGATAAAATAAACTCCATAACCATCATGATAGTTTAGAGGTAGTTTTGTAGTTTGGTCAATATGCATGAGAGAATTAGTGGGCTGCTCAATGCCTCATGGAGGCTAATTACACCTCATTACACTTTTTAAATACCATATATGGAAGTAAATAACCCCTTATTTGGTATATTCATGCTTTTAAAGGAATCAAAAAATTCATTTACAACCCCCAGTACCATACCTCAATGCCTAAGGGGTCATTAAAGAGACCAACACGTGGAGGACTTATGAGGACTATTATGTTAATGTAACTACAAATGGAGTTTATTATGGTAATTTATGACCTATAATATATAATTACACACCATTTTTACCTATCCTCTCTTCATTATACTATATATCTAGGCCTTAAGGTCTTGGTTTATATCCTTCATTTGGGTATGAGGAAACTCTTCCTGGTTTTGTACTTGATGAACCTATTGGATTCATGAATAAATTATTGCATCTTATCCATGATTGGTTCATAGTGTGTATATGATTTTTTTTATGTGATAAGTGGTATAAATATTCCCTTAGAATTTTTTTGTCACACCTATATGCTAATAGGTTGTCTTATGCAGGTTATATGAAGTGTCAAAGTTTAGTGATCATGTTTGGAGTGTAATCTGGTTGGAAGTGCTTAAGGATAGGCCTCTCAACCTTCACTTACAAGTTATAGTCACTCATTAAGACCTTAATATGAAATATTTTTGATTAAGAGTTATTAGAGATAATGTCTTAGTTTATTTTTGGTTCACTAGTGTTTTTAGGAGTTCAAATTGAGTGGATGGATGATTATATTAGTGCATAACCACCCCTTAAATTAGGTTTATTTTATGAAATTATATCCCTTTTCACCCAAAAATTACTATGTATTAGTGATTCAAAGCCACAAGTGATGTACCAAGTGAGCTAGCCTCATAATCTAAAGATTTGGTCTAATCATAAGGTCACCCATAGCCTTTAGGCCATTCCCATGTTAGTCTAAGTTTGAAGTAGAATTGAACAATCTCCTTCAAATGGTGAAACTTGGGTTGCTAATAGTTATGAGGTTTGGATATATGGAAGGAGGTAGATGTATCCCACCTCTATATTGTAAGTCAAATGGCAAAGGGGAATAAATATAATTACTCTCAGTATTTTGTTAAGAAATTTGAAGAAAGTATAAATAAGGCCCATCAATTGCCTAACCGCAAGTTTCCCTGAGGTGTAATTTTACTACTCCTAATTTTTGATTAAATTGGTATCTTCAAGTATTGTAATAAATAACTTAAATGGGTCTACCCATTATAGCAAAAGCCCTCTACTAGGAGGTTTAAATAGTTTATATGTCCATACACCCTCACAACCTCTTACAAATTGAAGATGAAGGATTGGTTCAAGGGGATGAAATAAGATTTTTTTAATGAGTGACACATACCCAAATATTTTCTCACATATATGTGGATCTAGGCTAAGTTTTTTATTAAGCAACATAATTCACTCACATGGATATGGATAGAGATCACTGATAAATTGTCAGGCTAGCTCATGTTTCCATATGCCTTCACTATAAAATATTTCAAGGCTTCTATTAATCACATTATAAATGCACATATATTAAACATTTATTCTAACAACATTGTTTTAAGGTTCACAATCTTCCTAATTTATATGTCTATTTGGGAAAGTAGGAATACATAGAGTGACAAGAATATGGTAAAATTGATATTAATCCTTTTAAGATAATCATGCAAGGGAATTTTTTTTGGGTTTAATATATGCTAAAGCCCATGAATAAAACATAAAGAATATAGGAGACAAATAAATAACCCCTCCTTCTTTAATGAGAAACAATAATAGAAGGAAGGGAACAAAATAAAGAAAAAAGGTCAAGACCTAAGGCCACTAGTCCAAGTATGGCACATGAAGAATAACCCATGAAAAATACCAAATTACAAAGGTAAGCCTCATCACCAATGAAATCACAGGGATTACCTATAGAATTAATGAAATATGTCATCATTATCATGTAATAATTATCTATCCATTTGGGACTAGATATTTTGGTGCATAAAGTGGTGTTATCTAAATAGGGTGAAGCATCTCCTATAGCAAAACCTAAAAAATAACCCACCCTTGAGCCTAATAATTAATATAATGTTTATAATAATCCACATATAGACATTAAGAGTCCAAATTTTTTTGAGGAAGATGTAGGAAGAGAGGTAGCCCCTAACACATAAGACCAAGGCACTGGTGCAAGTAACCAATGATAAAGAGTCACAAACTTGTAGACCTAGATCATGACTATCACAAGGGTAAGGAGATTATGAAATAAGTAAAAGAGACGTAGCCAAAAAATTATGATAGTTATGAAATTACCACTCACACCTTATTCTAATAAGGCATACCAAATGAGCAAATCTATATGTGTGATTATTTCCCTGAAAATCAATCTACCATTCCAACTTGGTGTGAGCTATCTTTTTTATGGATATATAAAATGATGAAGGCCATTTTAATCTTCCTAAGTACATCAAATATTTAATACTAAAGGGGTCAGATATTCCATAGTGCCTTAGTTTGATCCCCTTAAATGATCTACAACTAAAGCAAGCATGACCCTAATAAATTTGCCCTAGAGGTCACTAGGCAAAATATTCTTTATAATAGTGATGTTGGCCAGCTTCAACATAAACATCATGATGTCATCTGAATGTAATAAGAGGAACATGAGAAAATGTGCAAGATTGAAGAGGAAATAGAGGTGATTAATTATTAGCATGATGTATCTAAGGTGTCTCAACTAAGGATACTTTCCCTTTGTCAGATGATCTTGAAAAGTGAGACAATACTTGTTGATGGGATTCCTCTCACTGACAAAGCCATCAACAAAAAAGAAACACTATTGGACCTTATAATAAATAAATTAAATAACCAAGTGAAATAATAAAAATATTAGCTATGGTAAATTTAGAAATTCACATAGGACATAAATGTTTACAAAACCTTTTTGACCAAATTACGTTCCACTATTCCCAATGTTGATGGGGTTTTTGTAAATCTGGCATGGCCAAACAAAATTTTAGAAGCAAGACTTTAGCCTGAGGAGTAACAACACTAATAGTTGGATGAGGATGTGTTTATTAACAAAGATAAATCCTATTTCATCAAGGTGTTCTAGGATGTGGAAGAATTTAAAAAATAAATAATCACCCATTGTTAAGAAATTAATGCTAGTTTTTTAGCACTTTTAGGATAAATTTTGGCATAATTTGGGTTATTTAAGGATGAAAAAAAGGATGTAACTTATTATCTTGAATTTTTTTGAATAAAGTATATTATTTCCTATAGTATCCTAAGGAAATCAAGATACTACATGGAGAGGTGGAAGTGATTACTTCTAATATTCAGACTGCACTCCACCAATGGGAGGAGATCAAATGCTAAGTGCAACAAGAAGGGCCTAAATTTTTGATATCTAAGGAATATTAAACATAGTTTGGGAGGGATTATTAGTTTAGTGAGGGGTGATATTGAATACAATTTTTTTTATTTATATATTATGAGGGTTTGGGATTAATGGTGCATAAGAGCAAAGGTAAAATAATAGTGTGGAGGACATTAGCACAGGACAAAAAGATGTGGAAGAAAAATGTGTGGAGGACCTTAGCATGGGAACATGAGTTACAAGAGAAAAATATATAAATAATAATGATAAAAAAAATACGTAGGACTTAGACAAAAGTGCAAGACTTGGACAAGGGCACAAGAAGTAGAGATGGTTATGAAGCAACTCATAAAATCATTGGAGGAGATTAATCAAACATGAATCTATCACTGGTTATCAAGAGAATAAAATCACAAGCATGGATATCTAGAATGGAAATAATATGTAAGGGTCATTATTCTCGAGTCAAAAGGATTTTATTGTAAACAATCACCACAACTTATTTTTATAAAATAGTTGTTGGTGAGTCATCACTATTGTATTAATTATGTAACCTAAGGAGAGGGGTTGGATTATGTATAAATACCCCTTATTTTTGTTTAGAAAAGAGATGGAAAAAGAGAGAATACTAGGGAGAATTTTTTTTAAAATTATTTTTGTAATCTTCAAATGAAATCAATTAAATCACTATTTTTATGTCTAAATTCTAAAATGTGTGTCAATTTATTGATATGGTGCTAATTATAAGTATGTGGAATGTATGAAATGAATAACATGGTTAAACCTAATATGATGTTTGTAGTAAAGAGAACTAAATGTGACTATCCCAAGTACCTAAGTGTAAACAAAGTTAATTTTATCAACCATTGCATGATAGAACTAATGGGAACCAGTCTTGGTTATGTGCTTCAAGTGAGTACATAAGGTCACTATTGGCATGATATGTTGGCATGATATCTCATTGGATTCCTTATTTCCTTTATGCACATGAATAGTATTATTCAAGAAAAACTAAGGATAAATTACCAACATGAGTCACATGAATTAAAATTTAAGATAAAATCATGCACTTATGACCATCCTTTTGATATAATTAGGTCATGACCTATCCAAAGGTCCTTTGACCAATTTTCTTCACTTTTTACATGATGACCCACCCTTAAAAACACCTCAATTTACCCAAGACACATTTATCCAACTTACTCAACAACCTAAGCTTAGAACCACATTGATTCACACCCTTTTGTATAATTTTCTCCACATTTTGGATAGGAGCACCCATTTGGACTATAGTGCACCCTGATATTATCCACCTCCTTAAATGTTGTCCTACTACCAACTAAAAATATTTTACAATATCAAGGTTAGTTAATGAGTTTTAATATTCCCCAATGGAAGGAATTCCTAAAATATCACTATATAAGCACATTTAAAGCCATTTTTTACATAAGAAGCTTCCAAATATAAAAGCACTAACATTTAGCATATTGCACCAATTTCACACAGACCACCATATAATAGGATAACTACATGGAGTTTGATCCCTCTTAATAGTATTGGTATGTAATAAACACTCGATATGTGGGTGTTGAGGTCTCACACAACTTCAACCATTGACTTCCTTTTAACTCCATGATTTTCTTTAGTTTTCATTCCTATTGAGCTAGAATTTTGAGCAGAAAAAATCACATAGTGGTCATAAAAGTGAATAAAAAACTCTTAGAAATTATACAAACTAAATATGTGGAGGTATACATAACCTATAAATATTATCATTATCAAATAATAGTGCTTCATAAGGACTAAAACACACCCTTGCCCTATCAAGTTACAATGCTCCTATTTGAGGACTTTGATAACTCATTTTTTTGGTTTAACATAGTTAACATAGTCAACAATCTCAGCCTCAAATCCTAAAACATTATGCATCTCAATTTTTTAGCTAAGTATTATATTTATCTATTACACTTTCCTTATTAACTTTATAAATTATGCATATTTACAAATTAGGTGTGTCATTTATTACATATAGCCTAATTTTGCATAACATTTTATCTAATTAGAGTAAATAATCTCCTATTTCCAAAATTTGATAAAACATATTGGTGAACCAACTTATTATTTAACATTTATAAATACCCTAACTTTTCTTAGGATTTTCCTTCTGTTTTCCTTTTAGGGTTTTAGATTATAATTTTTTTTTATCTTCTAATTTAATCATGACCATAAGATGAATTAGTCTCTTATTCCTTGGTTAAAACCTTCTTGGTACTTTTTGCATTTTTTCCCATGACTTATCAAATCTTATGAATACATGTAAGTCCATGTATTTATGACTTATAGTCAAGGATCACATCATACTTCATTTGAGCACCTAATAGTGAGAAATTTTATGATGACTATTGTTACATGGCTCACTTTGAATTATCACCTGTACCTTAAAACAAAAAAGGGATCAAATTGTTCCTTTTACTCTTCCCACCCATATACCTCACAAATGTATTAGCTCATATCCCTCCCCTAATATTCCCCCTAAGCTTATAATATACCATGTAAGTTGAATTATTTTACTAGATGAGGTCAAGTTTGTCCTTAATTGAGACATGAGAGAATTCATCTAGTTCCCAACCTAATATCACTAGATCATAAAATCAGTCTGCAAGATATAAAATAGTTTATCAATTAAAAAATACACCAAAAAATATCTCTATGATTGAATTAATACCAAAACATACTATTTTCAAGAACATCTCGTATCACACACTACATCAAACATATATGACACATGACACAAGTCCCTCATTGTTTTAATATGTTAAGAATGCTTTGAGACATTTTTTTTAGTGGTTAATTTTTGTTAATTCATGAATATTATGGTTTTAGAAATCAACATTTGGCATTTTTGTGGGTTAGTCAACAGGGGGGAATTGCTTAAATTTTTAGATATATGTTAATTTTTAGGGTTATCTCACCTACTTTTTAAAATAAATTTCTTCATATACATGTATTTCATTAGTACGTCAAAATTCTCTGGGAGCATTAACCACTATATATAATATATAACACTCATTTTTTCTCTTCACTAGAGGCTAAGCCTCTATGGTTGAGTTTTTATACCTATATTATATTAGATATGAGATAACATGAAATTATTTATGTTTTCTATCAAGTATCTACATTCGTTCTCAAGCATAGACATTTGTTTTCAAGCATCAACATTTACTATTAAGCATCAACATTTACTATCAAGCGTCTATATTGTGTGATTTGATCTTCAATGGAGAATGTTAAGAAGATGACAAAATTAAAAAAAACAAATTAACCTATTATATTATTTTATCTAGACACCAAACATAGGTATTAAAGATCAAATGATTTATTATTATTTATTTGCACTTTCCTATTAAAACTATTTGTATTAAACAAAAATGAACATTTACATATGGAGATGGTAAACTATATATATAGATCACTAACTACATATGTATATGGATGCCCAGATATGTAATAAACTACTTGCATGTGTAGTCAACTTCTTAATTATATAGGTAACCATATATAAATGTAAACAACCATTTGCATATACAGATGGTTGCCTGCATATTCATATGACACCCTACATTTATAGGTGGCCATCTATATTTACAAGTAGATGTCTACATATGTAGGTGTTTATGTGGATATGCAGGTAGACATATGTGTATGCAGGTGATTGTCTATATATGTAGGTGGTTGTTTACAAATGTAGATGATCATCTACATTTATAGATGGTTAGTTATGTATGTAGGTAGTCATCTTCATCTACAAAATAGCTAAAACACTAAAATATTAAATTATTTACTATGATTTATTTGTTATTTCTAATTAATATTTAATAATAATTACAAATTACAAACATTTTTTATGTAGAAACTATTTATAACCCTTTTGAACTTGAAGACATGCCTCCATTATAATATGTACCTAGGTATGAAATGCCAAACACATGTACTAAATATTAAATGATTTAATGGATTATTATTTATTGTACTTTTGTATTAAGTTTCAATTATAATTACAAGGTTTACAATTATTTTCACATAAAACCCACTAATAACCTAATTGAAGATATGCTTCCACTAGAAGACGTACTTGGGTATGAAATTCCAAACACATGTACTAGATATTAAATTATTTTGTATTGTTATTTATTAACTTTAATATTAAGTTTCAATAATAATTACAAGGTCCAAAAATATTTTTCATGTAGAATCCATTGATAACCCTTCTGAAGACATGCATTCACTAGAATATGTACTTAGTTATGAAATGCCACCCCATGAAGATAATTTTGAAACAATTCACCTGCAAATAGTATAACCATTTTATAGATCTCATAAAAGAGAAACAATGATAGAAATTTCAAATCAAAAATACAATACAATAAAAAAGAGAGTAGAGGAAATCACTGATGTTGATGATGATAACCTAATACTAGATGATAATTTTAATCAATGAATATAAAATTTAGTTAAAAATATTGCTAAAATATCTGTGCAAAAGAAGAAAAGTACATAGATAATTATAATGCCATTTAAGTTCGATTGGGTAGTGAAATATCCTTTAATTGAACCTATGGAGGCAAGAAATAGAACCAATACTCCAAAAAAATGTAAATGTACAATATGCATTTGGAAACTTGGAAAGGACCACAAAATACAACTCAAGTTAGACACAATTGAGAAACATTGTGGAAAAATATATGTACCAGTAAAATAAAAAGATGGACAAATTAAAATAATAGTGAGATGGAAAAATCCAAAATAATGCATGCATAAATGTTATGTAACAGAGTATGAAAATAGTTAAAAACATCAATGACACCTCATTGAGAAAGGAGGAATAATTAAAACTCAATTCATAAGAGTGGCTCAGTCAAATCTGCATGTAAAAAATATATAGTTCTCCACAATATATCACATTCTAAAAAGAGGTAGACTAATATCTATTTTTTTTAGATTATAAAATTTTATTTTAGAATAATGTATTTCATAACATTCCACAATCACATTGGTCAAATAACAGTGCTTTGGAAATGGCAAAATGTCTTCAATGGTTGAAGTGGAGGATTTAAAATAAAAATAAAAAGTAACACTATTTATCTCACTATCCATTAATGAAGTAATATTAGTTTAAAACACATCATGTGTTTTCATGTATGTTAATACATTTTAGAACCATTCAAGGCAACCTCACCTATTTTATATACATAAAATGATGAAAAATTGCAATGTTGAGAACCTTTACAAATTGGTTATTTCTAATTTGATTGATATAATTATGATGGATTATTATGATATAGGTACCAAGTTAGTGTATGTTGGTGTGGATGGTACATCAGTAATGTAAGGAAATATAAATGGTCTATGTTTTTTTCCTATAAATAATAGTTTCCTCAAATATGATTCTAATTCATTGCATGGTACATCAAATGAATCTTGTTTACAAAATTATTAGCACATTTAAAAATGTTGCAAAAATGGAGGAGATTATCCTTGACTTGAACACAAACTATAATCACCTAAAAGTGGTATTTCAATGCTAAGAGTGATACTTGAGACTAGTTATCCTTATCTTATCCCTATACCTATCTTAGAGCCTATTATCTCACTTTTCCAGCCTTCATGTGGGTCACAGACACCCTAGTCATCCGTAAAGTAGTCTTAGACCCTCATTCTTGCATCATGGCCCTTTGTGCCTAGTGTTATACCAATTGGACAATAGAAGCATAATAAGGATGCAAGCACCACATGGTACTAGTGTCCCAATAATGTCACTAATGTCCTTTCCCTTTGTTTTTCATAAAAAAATATTGTTTCAAATCTAAAACCTCTTAGGGTTGGCCTAAACCTCTTTTAGCACCCACATAAGCAAAAAAATAGTATATATACATGAATTTTAGCCATTTAACTATTATATGGAAATCAGATGTAAATTACACATTCAAACTCAAAACAAGTTATGCACAATTAAGGTTATCAATCCTTATTCTTCCCTACTTCCGTATACTACCATCTATAGTAGTCTTAAGCTCAGATTAGCTAAATTTTTAGTCTAAAAAACATTCAAAGTAATTAAGTCAATTATCATACTAGTTTCACTTACATTTGTGCCAACACCTAGGTGGGGAGAACTACATTAGGCTTGATCCCTTCCCTAAGTATTGGTATGTAGGAAACTCTCATCATAGTGGGGTGTTGAGGATGTCCAATCTACCCCACTAACAAACACACATTTTAGCTTGTATCAACCATATGCCTTAACAACATGGAGGATTAAGGTTTTCTCATAAAATTAATCAAAATAGGAAATATATAGGGTTTTGTAACTCATGCACATAGGAATAGACTTCAAAGATCTAAACATAGATGCACCCAAAAATTCAAGATAGTCATATACAAAGGACACTATCACCAATATAGGGACAATACCACCACATTTACAATAATGGTGCTCCTATATAATTAGGTCACTACTATATAGGATAGGTTATAACATTGGAATCTTATTTGTGATACTTAGACCAACCTTTGCCTCAATTTCCAACCTCCAAATCATCCATATCAGTCATTTTCCATCTAAGTTCTTACTTACAGTATTTATTACTATTTTTTGGAAAGGTTAAATTTAGTCAATTTAGTAACAAATTAGTGGTTGTGTTTGTTACATATTATTACCCTGCTTTAGTTTGATTTGCTCTTTAACAAACATAATATTTACAAATACTAAGTCTTAAAAGGTTAAAATATTTGGTGAACCCAACTTAATTCAAACATTAATCAAACCCTAACCGTATATGATCTTAGGGTTTGTATCCCTTTTGTATCATTTATTAGTTTTAAAATATAATATTTGTTTCAATATTTTATTTTTACAATCTTTCAGAGATTAAATTTCTTTAAAGGTTCAAAATATACAACAATTTATTTTCCTACTCTGCAAATTAAAGAGTAGGAAAATAAAACTAATAAAATACAATTGCAATATTTTATTTCCAAACATTCAGATATGCATTATGACATTATCAATATTATCCATGAAGAACTTCAAAATTCAAATAATGGTAAATCTTAAACTCCCCTCATTAATAACATTGTTACACCTACATTAGGGCCAACTCAGCTAACACAACAACCAATTGTAACTCAACAACATTCAATGATAGATACACCTCTTATGGATAGCTACTCCACTCTAGATATATAATCCATTATGTACAAAGTTCATACTCTACATGATAATATGTTACATATTGAGTATGGAGCACTAGGCCATCACATGCCTTGGATTATCATGTTTTTTTACATACACCTTTGGCACATCACATAGAGATAAATTTTTTACCATCTAGATTTATGGCACCTAAGCTTACATAATATGAGGGTAAGGGTGACCTATAGTACCATCTCTAAGCTTTTCACACAACATGTTTTGGATACGTGTCAAATGATTGGATCTTCACTAAGTTATTTTTATGTAGTTTAAAGGATTATGCCTTACATTGGTTTATGATCTATAAAATCAGTCTATCACCACATTAAACCCATTGGAAAACATGATTTTAGTATAATTATCAATAAACATCAGTGACAAGATGTCATATGCTCAAGTTTCACAAAAAACAAACAAATGAGCCTATTGCATAATATGTCTTAAGATATAAGACTATATTGGCCAAATTAACTAGCCTCATGGTAGATAAAAAACTTTAGGACATCTTTAAACAAAGTCTTCTTCTAGTGTTACATGAAGTTATCTTTTTAAAGAAGTTTAAAACCTTCACAAAATTATGCCACACAGTGAAAGAAAGAGAAGTCAAGCTTCTCTTAATAGGAAAATTGAAATATACCAATGGATCAAAATCAACTACTAAGATTTATATTAAGACTCCATAAAAGGTAAGGGCCACTAAAAATAAAAGTGATTGAAAGGTCATAGTTAATATAGCTTCAAAGACATCTCCTCACCTGGTTTTGTTAGCTCTTCCATGCAAAACTTTCAACAACCTTCTAAAATTGCCAGTATGTGTTTCATAGTAGATCTTGGAATGAAATGTCATATCTTTCCCTCCCTTAAAAGAGGTTGATATGACATAACCTCTTCAAAATAAATATGATTGTTATACATTCTATGTATATCACAAGGCACCAGGCCATACAAAAAATAGATACATTAGCTTAAAACATAAGATACAAGATTTGATAGAGGCTAACATTATTTATGTGGTCACACCCATAGAGGAACCCAAAGTAAAAAAAATAGAGGCTACAACATTTAAAATATTCTCAGATTTATTTCCAAAGAATACAACAAATGAGGTAGGAAACACTTTATGTGTTCACTACATGTATTAGGCACATCCACCACTAGCATCATATCACTCTACTACAGAGGATGCACACCCACTACATAATATCATTAGTGTGTACCATAATATTGTTCCATATTGACCACTCATCACTTTATTAGAGTAGGAGATTGTTGATGATAATCCATATTTATATGCACTCTTTGTATGAGCCTACATAGATTATCATCCTACCTAGAGTGTTATGGTTGACAACTAGTCAAGTATTAGCATGTGCACTATCACACTTATACAATGTATGGGGTATTCAAAGTAGGATATTTATCCTATAGACATAATTATCAATGGTTTCAATGGCCATTCATAGAGATTCATTAGGGAATTTGTACTTCCACTATAGGCTGGACCAGCACATGTGGCCTCTAGATTCTTAGTAGTACCTAATGTAGGCATATTTAACATGTTAATAGGTAGGCCATGGATACAATAGCTCTAAGCCATACCATACATAGTTAATAAATTCCTAAAATATATAAATGAAAATCAAGTGTTCATAGTTGAGAGTCTCCTATATGAGTATCCTCTACATATCCCACATGTATTTACATCATAGTTATTAGTTACAACACAGTTATGAGTTATAACATAGTTACCAGTTACAACTCTAAGCATAATTCCTATCAGTACACCATAGTGTGTAGTAGATCTATCAGTGAAAGTGAGGGTTAATCCTATTATATTGATATGTATACACACTCTCCCATAGAGACCATTAATAGAGAAACCCTTACATCATATTTTTTCACAAAATTTAGAGGGCCTACCTCTACTCACTTTCTTTTAATATCAGTATTATTGAGTTCTTAGGGTTATTGAAATAGGTAACCTATACCAATTAAAACATATTATACCAAATGGATCTTTGAGGCCCTTATAATTCATAGGGAACCATAGTTAGTGCCATAGATTCCTAACACCATTCTATAGGTAGGGATAGATATAGATCACTCAGTACAATAGATTATAAGACCACAATTACCCTTTCACATAACACACATGATCATTATTATTTTATTTGACATAGGACACATTGATAGTGAGTATCCCATAAGAATCATCAGTTAGTATTGTTCCTCCACTTCTTGTACATACTTTCTTTCTCTCTTACTGCTTGTATATAGTTTCATTTTTATGTTGATTATACATAGTTTATATCTGAAAAACATAAAAACATACAAATATTTAATCAAAAAACACAATTATAGATTGTATGCATTTCTATGTTTACATTTATTATATTTTCTACACACTATATATGTTATCTATCTTAGTAATAATTGGTTTTATCAAACATACATGCTTCACTTATTCTTGTTGAGTGATTGAAAATTGATACAAGACTTAGGTCCACTACATTGATCTATATTATATATTATCTTCCCATCAGAGGCATATACATTGATACACATGTTCTTCATTTGACACATTTTCCACTTAGGGGAACCCTATACATAGTTAAAACTACCAGGTTCTATCTTTCTATGCTCGACATCATAACTTTAGCATTGTTATATCTTGATATTGATCATGCTACACTTACTCATATTTTTTTCCTACTACTACTACTACTACTTTAGACTTTACATATATACATCCCATCTCTTAAATAGATTTATATTACATATTCATGCATACTTTCATTTCTAGCTTTCCTAGTTTAGAATTAATTTTATCTCTATGCTTCTTATATTTGAGGAAATTTGAATATGCCATTAATTTTTGACTCTACACCACTTATTTTCATAGAATGTATGCTTTGGACATGTGCTGATGTCCTTATGTATGCTCTCCTGATTGTGTATGCCAACACTTAAACATGCCTTTCTATGTGGCTCTAATCCAAATTGTTTGTTTCTTGCATATGTAGACATTTTAACTCATCCTTGTATGTATTATTTTCTTAGATTTAGTGACATGTGCCCATGTCCCTTATATTATGTCCCCTTGGCCTAATTTGAATGCCTCATGTGTGTTTTATGTATGCTTTATTATATGTGTCATGGACATGACACTTGTATCTTACTTGTTACACACTACAATTTTATATGTCATGAGGGACCTAATACATCTTCCCTTCCTACTTAGGTGTTGTGATGGACATCATTCCCCATCCCCCTAGGTAGTTACTCAAGTTTAATTAGATTTATTGTTACATGCATTGTTATATCTATATTGACACCCTTTTGAATGATATACATGAAATACATCTTACATTAAAAATTTATGCTTAGATTATCTTATATTTTGATGTGATGTATACACATTATATTGGATTATTACATAGTTATCATATATATTTTGGATAACACACATCTTATTGATTTTTTTTTTTGAGGATAGTTATTGCATATGTTCAAAAACTCCCCTCAAAAGAGGGGTAATTCACATGGGTTTGTCATAAAGATCAAGACCTATAATAATTTATAATACATTTTTAGCACATAGGCTCAGATTATAAAAATTAGACTCAGGTAAACATAGTGGGAAAATAGTGACACAGAGATTAGTATAGTTTCTTAGAAATAAGAGTAGGACACTAGCACCCAAATTAGGACACTAGTGTCACATATCCAAAAATGGTGTTACTATCCAAGATATGGTCCTACTCTCCAATTGCCTTAGTTTTATAAAAAAATAGATTGACTAGAAATGTATAGTAGGTACAATACATGTTTACATATGTCCAGTTACAAACTTATCAAGTTTGCTCATATTCATACCAATTTATCTCAGATTCATACCATTTTTATTATATTAGGGGCATAGTGTGTTGTATGACCATTACCATATTCATTTTAGATACTTAGATATATATTATTACAACTCATTCCAAAATTCATATGCTCAAATATCATATTTTTGGGGCATGTGCATGATACACTATTTCTATATGCTCACTTACACATCAGTTGATTAGATGGATTGAAAAATTCTATGTTATTATCTACATTATATATATTTGACATCATATTCTAGGTTGGACACTATTTTCATGCCTTGCTTCATTTACAATGGTTGGCACTCCCAAGTGGCTATAAATTTGACATACCCCATTAGACATTTCTTGTTACATCATGCAATTTTAATTTTAGATGCATCTACTACACATGGCTAGGAAATAATGGAGTCATATCCTACTTAAGTTCTTGAGCCACCTACATGAGAGGGTTGGAAACACCATTAGTCTAATCCAAGATATTCATAAGTCATGATCCACCAAGTAAGGGTGGGCAATGATGGATTCAAAAATTAGATTAAGTTTTTGAGCCACTGACACATGAGGATTGATAAATCAATCAAGTCAGTCCAAGATATTCACTAATTGATCACTATATATGCATAAACATAGGTTGTCACTAGGTTTATGCATTGGTTTGCATACATAATGAGGTGTATTTGTTTCTTTCCTCTCTCTTATCCCTTTATTTGGTTTTACTTAGTTTTACTTCTTTACTTATTTTAGTCTTTGATTTTGATATCTATTATTTAAAGACTAATTTATACATGTTTCACTTACAGGACATGCATTGGAACATGCATCACATACTTAGACCCAACTTCATAGGATTCACCTCTTAGGTAAGTCTAGGTACGCTTCTTTTTCCTTTATCCTAGTCATTTCACTTTGCTGCATTTATATAATAAAAATTAGGGGGAATGTAATCACCTAAAAGTGGTATTTTAGTGCTAAAAGTGATATTTTAGTGATAAAAGTGATACTTGAGACTACTTATCCCTAGACCTATCCTAGGGATTATTATCACACTTATCCAACATTTGTGTGGGCCACAAACATCCTAATCATCCCTAAAGCAATCCTAGACCCTCATTATTAGATCCTGACCATTTGTGACTAGTGTTATTCCACTTGCACACTCGCTTCATAATAAGGACACTAGCACCACATGGTGCTACTGTCTCCTCTTTTTCACAAACATATATATTTTCAAATCTAAAACCTCTTAGGGTCATCCTAGACCTATTTTAACACCCACACAAGCATTAAAATAGTATATATACATGAATTTTAGCCCTTTAACCATTATATGGAAATAAAAAATAAAATACACATTCAAACTTAGAATAATTTGTGAAAAATTAAGGTTATAAATCCTTTTTCTACCCTAGGTATACATACTACCATCTACAATAGGCCTAAGCTCAAATTACCCAAATTTCCAACTCAAGCACATTCAAAGCACCCAAGTCAAATATCATTCTAACATCACTTTCACTTGCACCAAAAATTAGGTTGGGGAGAACTACATCATATTTTATCCCTCCTCAAAGAATTATTATGTAGGTAACTCTCATAATAGTGGGGTGTTGAAGATGTCCATCCTATCCCACTAACAAACACACTTTTCATCTTCTTTCAAAAAATGCCATAATAACATTGAGGATTAGGTTTTTATCATAAAATTAGTTAAAATAGGTAATATATAGGGTTTTAAAACTCATGAATGTAGGAACAAACCTCAAATATCCAGACACAGGTACACCCAAAAGCTTGGGGCAGTCTTGTATAGAGAACACTACCACTGATACAAGGACACTATCACCAAATTAAAAATAATGACACTACTATACAATTAGGGTGATACTATTTAGGAGGGTTTATAACACTAATATCCTATTTACAACACTTAGACCAACCTCTACCTTAGTTTCCAGCCTCTAGATCATCCATCTCGATCATTTTCCAAATAAATTCTTACTTGCACTATTTATTACTATTTTTAGAAAGTTAAAATTTAGTAAATTTTATAAAAAAATAGTGGATATGTTTATTACATATTATTACCTTGGTTTAGTCCACTCAGCTCTTTAACAAATATAAGATTTATAAATAGTAAGTCCTAAAAGTTGAAAACACATTCCTGTCAAGCAATCCAAAAAGGTTTTTAGAGTTTAAATAATTTACAATTGGAGTAACTAATGGGATTTTTAAAAAAAAATATGTTGATACAATATGGATCTCCATTTATAATCCTGCATGTTGAATATTTGAAGAATATCCATCGCTATCAAGTTTTATGTTTAAATATTGGATGGAAGTTGATAAGGCAAAAGATTTTTTGTACCATTTGACAAATTTCAAAACTTTGATAACACTATGTGGTATTTTTCCCATATTAAAATAAATGTATTGTTTGATGAAACATGGATATTAGAGATCCATTTATATTTTTAACTTCATATGATTGAGGAAATAGGTTTGTCAATCTCTTGATATATTACAATACTCACAATAAGGTTTTAAGGGACCAATATTTAGCAATTGGGAAATATTAGGAGATATTAAGCACCCTAAAAAATATTTGAATTAATTATTAATAATCATCTTTGTATTTTCTTTAATGAAAAAGAGATACCACTACACACTTTCAAAAAATGAACTGATTTGATTAGAGAAGAAATCGAAGAAATCCCTATAACACGAGTTATATTTGATAATGTCATATATAAGACACAAATTAAATTTACAAACATTTCACAAAGATTATTATTTTAAATTAGAGATCATTTAAAAAGGGATGAGTTAGTTGATTGAATCCATGGGAGTGATTAATCCTATATTTTGGAACATTATAGAGGGTGAAGATATAACAAGTACTTTATTTATCAAATGCATGGGTATTCTCATTAATAATTTTATTAAGTCTATCAAGATCAATAGATTTGAATTTAAGGGTATTTTTAAAAAGGATTTATTGACATCCCAATCAATGAATTATGGAATTATCATGATTGATCAATTTTAGTGCTTAAACAAACCAATATAAAGTGGTGCTATTACAAGTATTTGAAAAAACTATATCCCAATAGTGTTATAAAAGAAAATATTAATGAATATTTTAAATTATATTAACTATGACAAATAATTATTTTTGGTTCTATAGAGTATGAAAGGGTATTTAATGTGTTATCTTTTGTTAAATCAAAACTTTGGAACAGATTGGACAAAAATCTTGAGACATGTTTGAGGTTTATGTTTCATGTTATCTAGTGGATAAATTTCCTTATGAAAGAGAATTTTTATTTTTGATTTCTCTCACTAAAATAAGAGTATCCACTAATACGACCAAAAAATTTACTAAAAATTCCTCTAAGATGGTACATATGAATGTCAACTATGAAGAACATGTTGCAAAAGGATTGTTTTAGTTACTTAGATTTTAGTTTGGTATGTATTCTAAATATATTGAAATTAAATTTGTATTCATAATACATTTAGGATATACTTAAAAATGTTAAAAATATTTTCTATTTTTTATTCAAGGCATGACATTAAGGATGTTGAGTTTTTTTGGAATAGTGCCACTTATCTTATTATGATATCATTTTTTAGAACTATTGAGTGGATTTAAATGGCACCCTTAATTCAATATTTTAGAAGAGGTGAAATATTTATTAAATATTTAATTATAACCTTTAATTAGTAGTGGTACCACCATGTGAATGACCTTTTAAAATAGAAACACCAATAATAATTTCTCGGTTAAACATATACAATTTTATGCTTGGGAATTTTTGCAAAGTTGTAGTATTAATCCCTTGAATTATTAACCTCAGGTATAGAGTTATTCAATATAAATTATGTTGTTTATGAATCCCTTGATTGATTTGTATAGAAATCTTAATTATTAAATTATCTAACCATTTCAAATGAAAGTATACATGCAAATTTTGAATACACACATGAAGCCACAAAAGCAAGGTGGGGTCTGCTTCATCCTTCTATTTAAATAAAACTTATTTCAACCAAGATCATCTTCTTGTTATTATCTTGATATATATTTCTATTAATTATTGAAAACAAATATTTCTTATATTTACTTAGTAATATTTTATTTTTTATGATTCATAAATCTATATTATTTTGAATGGCACATCAAACACACAAGTATGTTGTTTATGAATCCCTTGATTTTTTTTTACCAACATTGACTATGAAATTTTTATAATGTAACATTCACACACATCTAACAATTAGAAATGAAAATATCAAATCAAAATTAAAATACAAGAAACACTAACAAATCCATAAATAGAAAATATATTTTAAACATTATAGAAAAGATCAAATTACAATTGTAGTTTTTATTTTTAAAGTTGATTACTCATATTACATTATTTACAAATCATACATACATTTCCAAGTTCCAACATTGTAAATATCATTGTTTGTTTGATACCTAGGTGTCTATATGTATTTTTTGCATGGAGAACTTTCCAGTTCCCTGAGCTTCCACTTCACTAGTGTTGTCTTTTAGGACACCCAATTCCATAAAATCCTTCATTGCACTTGATATTGGCAAGATTTTTCATTTATTCTTTAGTTTTACCTCCTGCTAAAAGTAATGTGGGGTTTTTATTAACTTTCAATTTAAACAGAATATAAGGATCCAATTCATGCTCCATAATGATTTTCTTCAAAGTATTATTTTGCTTATTCATTGTAACAAACTTCTCCTTGAGTGAAATTACTGTAGTTAAAATTTTGTGATTATTTTTCAAATGCATGTCAAAGACAAAAACTTGATTATTAAATTTTTTTAATTTTGAATACAAATGAACAAAGAATATTAATTAGTTAAAAATTATAAAAATATATATTAATTATAAAAAATAGTTTTCTTTTTTTGCTTCTATAATTGCTACATGGCTTTTATTTTTCACCCATAAATTGAAGTACGATTGGGCTTCTTCATTTAAATTTTTAGTAATGTTTAGTATTATATCTAGAATATGATCATCAAAATTATTATTAACATTAATAGATCTAGAAACTACCTAGTTGTACAAAACATCAATTTTTACAAGTTGATGTTCAACGAAAGAAAAAACTGATTATGATATGAATGGTTGTGAAAATGGGCATTGATTTCCTAAATAAAAACCTTCCCTTTATTCTCCCATGTTTTTAAATAATCAAGGTTAATAGGAACAAATTCATTAACAAAAGACTTTGCATTTTTAGCCAATAAATTATTCAATGCAAAAAAGTAATTTGATCATCAAATTGAGGAATATCATGAGTGGCTTTGCTAGGCGGAGAGTCAAATGTGGAAGGTTGTTGAAAATTATCTACCAAATTTGGATAAAAAACCTATATCATTTCACAAGGATTAAAAATTGCAAGGGGGACTCACTATCAATCCCCAAAAACTCATCATCAAGATCAATTTTTTGAAGAAATATGGTTCCCATTGCACTCGAGAGACCAAGTGAAAAGTTGGAAAATTCAATTGTTAAATTTAGAGTACCACCACTCTATAATAAAAATGATAAACATTTCCACTATCAAATATTTTCAATGCATGATGATAGCGGTGGTGGTGGCATTATATTTCTCCTTTGAGTTGGAGTTTGATTTGCAAATACAAAAAATAATAGGTAAAGTAAATTTAATATTAAATTCACATATATAAAAAATAAAAACTTTAAAGTTTGAAATTTGGTATCTTGATGTTGAACATTCACTAGTAAATAATATTTCAACTAAATTATTGAAGATGTCGATGATTGATGATGTGAAGTTTATGGTAAAGAGTATGATGATGTAAAAATAAAAGATTAAACTTATAATTTTTTATAATGAAACTATCAATACTTGGAAAGACATTATGTAAGATTTTGTACTAGTAACATGAGAGTGAGCTTGATTAAGAAGTGGAAGTGTAATCAAACTCTGCATTCATTTGTGTATAGTCAATGGGTGTCAAGATGATTCCATATCCATCTCTAATTCAATGGAGGCCTCAACAGGTTGATGGCCCCTAATTGCTGCTTTTCATGTATTAATGGTTTAAGATATTTTTTTGGTTAATAAATAAAGATAATATTAGTTATATTTAGGAGATAATATAATAATTTTAAAATAATTATAGTGCATAATAACCTAACCTCTTGCTGTGCAATGGAGAGTGCATTGAAAACCATTTTTTATCAAGAGATGTTGGAATATTTGTGCCCTCCAATTGATAAAATGCCTTATATTATAATGCAATAAGAAAAATTTCACATGAAAATATACTATTTTCATTTTAAAGAGAAAAATTCAAATCACCTTTATTTCTATTAGATATAAATGAACAATGATCAAATTATTTCCCACTAAGAGTGCATGGGATATACACAAGAGCCTAGACTAAAATGTTTGATTCTCTTCCTTGCATTACTAATATAGATTGAAAAAGTTCAATCATACCAATAAGAAATGGATGTGTTATGCATTCAACTTTAATACATTTTTTATTATGATTGTGGGTAGCTGTAAATTAACAAACCCATGAACAAGGTATTCGTAATATCACTAACAAAAGTAAAACTAGTCTAAAATTTTTAGGAAACATAAAATAAAAACATTATACCATCCATTTATATGCCATAGTGGGATTCCAAATTATCCACATTAGACACGAATTCCTTTGTAGTGAAATGGTTCACATTCTCATGGGGTAAGCATGTAAGTCTGTGGATGTCCTCGAGAGCAATCCCAAAAGAAAAAAATATGAACTGATGGTGATTTTAAATTTAATTACCATAATTTCAAAGCTTTCCAAAAGAAATTTCATTAAGACATTATATTTTTTATATCATGGCATGTAAATAATCCCTTAGAAATTGCACTTACCTATCCATTCCTTGTATGTATCTTCTTGTTGTAGAAGTTTGAGGATTAGTGTGCACATTAGATTTTTGTATTGGTTTTTGACTTATGTAGATGAGCTTAGGGTAGTCATTATTTTAGTGGTGTTTGAAGTTGGTAAGACTATGTTTAGCCTAGTGGGTAGAGAGGATAGTTGGTGGAAGGAGGTTGGAGCATAAGAATACTTGGGGTGAAAAAGTGAAAAATGATCAATAGGGTTCCTTTTTATAGGAAAAGTTAGGGTAGCATAAAATATGTTAGACATCAATAAATGAAGGTGATCATTGCAAAGATAGATGACTACTTATATATATAGATGTCCATCCACCAAACCAGATGATTGTCTACAAATATAGATGACCATCTACATATACATGTGACTGATCACATGAATAAATGATTGTCTAAACATACATAAAACCATCTGTATATGTAGATGGTTGTTTATATATGCATACAAATGTATGCATATGTAGATGATCATTTGGATATGTATACATTCATCTACATATGTATATGTTCATATACATATGTAGACATTAATTTGTATATGAAAACATTTATTTGTATATGTAAATGGTCAACTACATTTGTCAATGATCATATACATGTGTATATGATCATCTACATATTCAGAAGATCATCTTTATATGTGTATTATCACCTACTTTTATAACCCACCACTTATATATAAATTTATATATGTATGCACTCCCACTTAGCTATCTAATTTTATGCATGGATAGATGATCATATGAATATGCAGATGATCATATGCATATCCAAATGACTATTTGCATGTACAAATGGTCATATGAGTTATTATTCATAAACTTATGTGTATCCCATTCTACCATTTGTCCACCCATGGCTGGTCATTTCACACCACCCAACCTACCACCAACTTCCCTCAATTCACCACCATTTCAAAATTTATTCATGATATTTTTACATAGGGATTTTTTCCTATGGGTTGTTAAAAAAACCCTGCTTTAAAATACATTAACGATTCTATCTCTTTTAAAAATGAGTACCTATCCTCACAATCCACTAACGATCATAATTTACCTCTATTTATTCAAGTTCAAATAAAAATCATGACAATCAAAAGGTTTTAAATTGATAATGGGAATGGATTAAATATATCCAATGTTACATTCTTACAAATAATGGGTGTCAACTTTTTCACTCTTCAAAATTCATGCAAGAACATCAAATGATTTGATGATACACCCTATCAAGTAGTGGGTTCTATCATTTTGGATATTACAATGGGACCCAAAACTCTATCTACATAATTTTAGGTCATGCCTAATCATTTTCATTATAACTTATTATTAGGAAGGAAATTGATACATGCCATGGAGGTCATACCTTCTACCTTACATAGGAGCATCAAATTTATACATGATGGATACTTGTACACATTTCTTGTTAATAATCAACCATTTTGATATTTCAAAGCTATAGAATATACTATTAAAAATCCATCACAATTAGAAATAAACCCATCCATTCTATTTCCACCGCCAAATATCGTACTTATATAAAAAATGCACACATACGATATTAGTTAATCTAGTATGAAATAGTAAAAGTTACCTCATATCTATAGCCTAGCCCAAAAAATTTCACTAAAAATGTTAGACCATGTCAAACACATACATGAATTTAATTTATTAGTAAATTATAAAAATCCAAATTTTATACCTATAAAGGATGTCTAGGATGATTTAGTGGCTACTTCTAATGATGACATAGACATAAAACTAATCAATATTGATGATTATTTATGTGGTTTTCACTTTACACCAATTGGCCCAAGAGAATATATATGATTCAAAATTTATCATTCTCATACATATCAACAAATAAAATCTAACTACATTAGATATTGATAAGTGAAATAAAATTTATTGTACTATGAACCATTATCTATATACTACTTCAGAAAACATACCAAGGACTAATTTCTTTGTCTAATCTAGCATCACCAAAGAACATGAGGCACATTTGTTTAACCATTTTTAGATAATGTGTTTAAGGTTAAGGGGGTAGATATCCTATGAACCAGGATGAATAAAACTATTATAAAGTAGGCCAATTAATTAAAAACTCCAATAAATGAATATTTTGAATTAAAGTGTTGAATTATGCTCAATAAAGAAAGTACACTTAAAATAGTAGTTTGATTTCATAAACATGAAGAGGACATAATACTTAGCTTATCTTCAAATGTGCAAGTAGATATGAGAAATACAAAGGTGTAAATAGGCATGGGAAATATTAAGATTCGATTGTCATATTCTATAAATATTATTTATAGAGCCATGGACACTTACATCACCTTGTGGACAATTGCATTAACACTTTTATCCTGATCTCAACACAACTATCCTACATGGAATATTCATTGTATTGTGAAGTATAACACACAATTATAAAATGTATTTTTTCATTAGTATGAAATAAAAATTGAATTTAAAAGTATACATCTAGGCCTAAATGTGTGTCCTCTGATTGATCAAGATAAAATAAATAGAAAACAAATGAAATAGAAGACAAAAAAATGCAATTGTATACCTTCCCTTTGCTCTCCTTTCCAAAAAATAAACATGATGATGCTTGGATTTAATTTTAAAATGAATTGATAAATGGAATGTAGTAATTTTTATGGCATTTACCCTTACACTATGGATGATTTGAAGCACATTTGGTATGTTAGTTGAAGCTTTGTTGAAGATTTATCAACATATACTTAGCACAAAAAAACTTGTCTACATTGGATATTGGCTCCTCCATTTATAAACATGGTGAATGAATACATAACACTGATCCAAGATAAATATAAATTTATGAGGATTAGTTCTATAAGGAGAGGTAAGTATTAAATACTATGACATGGAGTGTGTAAGTGCTTGTAATGAGTTGCATTCTTGAGGGTTTGGAATGTGTAAGTGCATGTCATAGAAATTGCTTGTACTCCTCTCTTCTATCCTTAAACTTATCTTGTGAAGGACACATTTGAATTTTGGAAAGTTATTTAAATTTTTAAGTGGGTGAGTGATGACATCACAAGTTTGATATGGAAAATAAGATTTACTAATTTACAAAAAATAATAATTATACATTCCATAATTTCCATTATTGATGATATTGGCTAATTAACAAACATTAATTAACTAATGTAATGTGATGTTATTTTTGTAGGATTGGATGTGATCTTGTAATAAAATATTAATTGATCAGGGGGGATGGATAGTGAATTGACTAGATATGTTGGATGGATAGAAGATTTGATTAGAGGATTTAGGGATGATGTTAGTGTGGATTAATAAGATAGTTAAAATCAACATCAAGTGTCCTATTTTTGATGTCTACATTTTTACCTCTTTAAAATGGAATTGTGAGACATGATGGGTGGATTAATGGATTTAAAAAAAAATAATAAACTGAAAAAGGATGGAAAAAATTAGACAATGATGATGAATGAAAGAATGTAATGGATGATTCCCCCACAAGAGGGCATGCAAGGATGAAGGATGTGTATGGGATCTCAAAAAAGAGGATAAGATATAATTTAAGAATAAACGTTTGGGTTATGAATAAATATGGGTTAGGATGATAAATGTGATGATGATTGGATGAGATTAACCCACACAAGCCAGTGCTTGCATGTTTTGATTTCTGATGATGATGATTGGATTTTCTCCAATCAAGGTAGGTTTTGGGAAGGACACATCCTAAGATATGTTTAAAAATTAAATTTATCCAATTAAAATGGATATGGGTAAAATATCCCAAAAAATTTAGAGGCTTAAGTTTCCCCAAGCAAGGTGGAGTGGGGAATGATCTATCCTGATAATGAGTTTCATGCTTTGATTTTCCCTGAAGAGGGTGAAAGTTGTGATCTCAAACTAGATGGATGACTAATTGAATAATTAATTGATTGATTTTAAATCATAGATCAATTATTTAACCTATCACATGGATTAAGGATGAAATTTCATGTTGATGGATGATAATAAGGTGATAGATTGATGTAAATGTATGTGTGAATAGTATAACATATTTTGAAAGAATGAATAACCCAAAAAAAATTAGGCACACAAGGATTCCACAAAGTGATGAAATAATGATTGAATAATGATTTACTATATTTGGAGAGAAATAGATAAAATCTATAAGAATAAGGGATGTGGAAAATGGATGTCTACACACGTGGGCTGTGAGGATGATTTATATATATAAATAGTTAGTTAAAATAAATGTATATTGATAGGAATGGATGTGAAAAAAAGAACAAGAATGACCAAGCTAACCTAAGAAACCTCATGTGACTGATTTCTACCTATAAAGTCCAAATAAACCTCAGACTATTGTATTTCTCCCAAAGAAAGGAGGGATATGATGAGAAATGATGAAGACTAGATAATGATTGGATGTTGACAAATTTCAAAGAGGGTTGAGATGATTTGATTTGAAACTATATTATTTTGTAAGGGAATAATTCTCACCTTAGCATGTCTCTGACTAATTTTTACAATTTTACTTTGATGTAACACATAACAATATGCACCATGATGGCCTAACCATAAAGTGTGTAAATAGTGACCCCTAATCCAACCAATAGATGACACAAATACACAAAGATATGGAAAGATAAGGATGACACCAATGGATTGACTTAAGCACAAGTTCAATAAATCACCATGATGACTCTATTGATGCATATGGATTTATTCAATGAAAAACAAAAAAATCAAACAAACAAGAAATCAAGAAATTAAGAAACCACACAAAAACTAGAAAACAAAAGAAACAAAAAACACTTATAGTTAATTAAGTCAAATGCATGTGTGGAGGGTCAATGATACCAATAGATGGATGGTGCTCCAAAGAAAGGATACATGTAATGGGATGGATTGGTAAAAATATCTTGAACTAAATGTAATGATTTTATTTTCTCTAAACAAAGTGAAATATATGAGCTTAGATTGATGATTTACCCCAAATAAGATGGATGTGGAATGAAATATCCTGATGATGAGTTAGACACTTAATTCTCCTCAAACAAAACTGATTCTACGAGCTTGAAGTGATGATTTATCCCAAATAGGGAAAATGTTAGAAGGAAACATACCAATGGTAGCTAAAATGATTTGATTAAGGATTTAAACCATATTTTCAGACAAGACAAATGAAATAGATTTTGTTGCTTCATATATGTCTAGATATTTTGGCCTTTTATGATTCTGTTGGCTTTTGGGATTTTTGATGTTTTTGGATTATTTAATGTTTTTTATTTTTGTAATTTTTAATGTTTTTATATTTTTTGGATTTTTGGATTAAGTATATACAAATGGTCATTATCAAAGGGAAAATCTATCTTAGTACCATGATGGGAAATATAATTAATGGATAATGAGGAATAAGGGACTATGAGGAATGGATTAGGGAACTCTAAGGACCATGTCATGTGGGAACCAAGTGTCCAATTATCAAAGTTTCATTCAAATGATATGCCAAGGTGATTCTTTGAAAAATTCTTAGAACATCTTCCACTTATTTATTAAGGTCAAGATGGGAGAAAATATAGGATTTATAGGATTGGCATGAAGATGATTTAGTTTGTTTAGGATGGATAAAGATGGTTGAATATAATTTCAAAGGTATGCATAAGATGAAGCATTTATATGGAAATGGGATTAAAGTGGGATTTATAGGGTGATGGATGGGGTTACCCCTAAGTTTTTAGGTTCTTACAAATAATGAATTATTTACACATGACACTAGAAGCATTGTTTTCATTAGGGTACTTACCCAAGACACCATAAGCATGGTTTTAACCATTGGAAAAATAATCTCTCTTTTTCTTTTGATTTATTATTTTTTTAGAAACCTAACTCAATGGAGGAGTATGAGATGCATAATGTTAACCTTTTATGATATTCAAGTACGAACTCCAAATAGGTCATCGTAAACTTCATTTATTTTTTATTTTACTTCCTCTAATCCTCTATACAAGGTGTATTTGTAGCCTTTATGACAGAGAGTGCCACTAGAAATGGTAAAGAAGGATAAGCATTTGATGAAATATTTGATCTAATACTATCATATAGGATTTGGATGAAGGACATGATCATGAAGGGATGTATAATTTTTAGGGGACCAAGGGAAATTGGTACTAATAATCACATAAATTGTTTTTAATTCTATACGTTCCAATTATGACATGATTTCTAATGTTTGGGGATCAAATACCTCTAATAATTATATTAGGATGATCAAAATATTTTTATTATCATTAAGCCTAAGAGTTATTGTGAATTAAATGATTTTAGGATTGATGGTTGTTTTGATATTTACTTTAATGATGTCATCATCAACTGATGCATAACTGATTTTTTCATCTATTGGTGTGAAGAGGTTTTCACCAACAAAGGCTTATTTATTGAGCTAATATTGATTTTATTTGTACAATATCATCTTAAAAAGTTTTTCACTAAAGGAATATAAAGTTTTATTTTTATTACCCCCTTGTGCTTCAAATAAGGTTTCAATAATGAACTTTTCTTCTATACTTCTAGTATTTTTATCTTGATCATCTCATAGTGCCTCAAACATGGTTTCACTAAGGGACTAGAATTTTTGGTTTTGATTTCCCCTTAGTACCTCAAACAAGGTTTCATTAGGGAAATTTTATTTTTATTTAATGTTGTTTTGGATCCCCATGAATGTTGTGACTAAAATGTCCCCATGGAATAAGCCCAACAATGTTTTATTGTTTTTATCCTAATTAATAGGTACAATAGATTAGATGTGAACATAATGGATAGGATGGATAATGTGAAAATGATGGGTGATATTGATATAAGGATTAAAGGTTGCACAATCCTTGTAGATATTAGTAGTATAACTTACTTTTATTCCAAAGGAAACTTCCTAAAAAAACATTGAAGGATCACAAATGTCTTCAAATTGATCTATAGGAGCTGTGTAGCTGATGCCTAGAGATGTTGATTTTGATTGGGATGCTAATGATAAATTTTATTCTAATAGTGGTTCTAAATCTAAAGTGGATGTTGACTATGATTTGGCCATATGGAGGGCCTATTGTATTTTGTTTTCCAAAGGTAACTTTTTCACTTCTTTTTTGGTAATGAAGGCTTTGGGATGAAGGGGTTCTAACAAGTGAGGGATGTAATTTGGTGGATGAATTATGGATTTTTGGTCAATGGTGGGTTCTTAAGATATGGTCTCATCAAAGAAGGGTTCACCAAATATGGGTGAATTTTCATAGAGATGCTCATAAAAGAGAAAATTATGGTTGAAGGGTAACTCATCAAAGGTTGACTTATCAAAGATGTGTGATTCAAGAAAAATGTGGAAGATGGATTAGTTGTCTTAACCTTGATTGAAAGTGTATGAGTTTGATCATGATCAAGAACTGAATATTAGAATATCCCTTTTTGGTGATCCTTAGACATGAATGTACTTGATTCTATTTTGATGTCTCTATGGTCAATCAAAATTCGAATACAAATATTTAGTATATCACATTGATTAAGAGAAAGGGATTGAATCTTGTGATATATGGAATATTCATCTTCTTGATACCACTCATGTTTCAAACTATTTTCATAAAAATTCTTGGTGCACGGATACACAATCAGGTTTTCTACAACCAGTTAGTAATATATTTGTTATAAGGTTTCACTGAGAATATTATATTATTCCTATTTGAAACCCTTTTTGAATGTGGATGGACTAGATTCTGGATGTGATTGTTATGGTTTAGGGGATGGATGGATGTTGGATAAGAGTGCTAAAATATGTTTCCCTTTGTTAGCATGATAAGGAATGTGATGATAAATATTATAACTAGTAGATGAGATATTTTATTTATGTTAATTATATTAATGTGGATGGATTATATTTTTCCTACTTAAGATAGAGCTTACGTTTTCTAGATCATAATCCATAGGAATTCAAGCACCTATTTATACGAGTAACAAAAATGCATCATATTGGTTCTCATATAGGTACCATTCAATTTAGACTATATCTAGACTTGTTTTGTATTACATAGTCTTAAATGGAATTTAATTTATGATTATTTGATGTTGGGATAAGTTGATGTGATTTGATGTTTGATGTGATATTTGATTATGTTGTTTGATGTGGTTTCATCATTTCCAATTGATAGGTGTGGGAGATTGACTTGGTAAAAATAGACCTAATTTGACTTTGTTTTAGTGTTTCACTTTATATTTGGATTGAAATTTATCAAAGTTAGCTAAATTTGACTTTATTATACTTATTTAAAGTTAAATTGATTGGAATTGGTCAAAATTGACCAAAATTGACATGATTAGACTTGGTTAAAATAGATCTAATTTGACTTGATTGGTTAACCTAGTCAAAGTTGAGTAGATTTGGACTTTAATGTTGACTTTAGTTAGACTTGGTCAAATTTTACCAAATTTTATTTTATTTCACTTGGTCAAAGTTAACCAAATTTAACTCTATTGCTTGTCATGGTCAAAGTTGACTAGATTTGGACTTTGATGTTCACTTTGATTAAACATTATCAAAGTTGACCGAATTTGCTTGATTAGACTTGATCAAAGTTGAGAGGATTTGACTTGATTGGAATTGGTCAACATTTATTAGATGAAATTTTAAATTTGGTCAAATTATACCTCAAAGTTTGATTTTCATGTTTTTATTAACTTTGAACTTTGATTTTGACTAGGTTTGAAACAATTTGACTTGATTTTAAAAAGGTGGATTGTATTTGGAATAATTTATTTAAAATTGGATATTGGTACAAATGGACCTAATTGGATTTTGGACATGGTTTAAATTGGATAGAGTAACAAAACTATATATATAGAATAACATTATGATTGGATAGGATGAGTCTCAATTTTAGTAAAGTAATGCTTTATTGTGTAACATTTGAAATTTGAATGTGATGAGATTGGAATTGGTAATTGGATTTGTTTGATGTGTTTAGTTTTCCACACACAAGTATGGGTATGAACAAAAAAAAGAAAGAACAAAAGAAAAATCCCTATTATTAGTGGTAAAATGGGTGTAACTAATATGTAGCCATGTATATACCTCATAAGTTTTAGGAGATGTTAATCTCTTAACCCTCATTTCAAGTGGAATGTCTTGAGATCTTGGTGGAGGTTGATTTCCATCACATTACAAACTATTTATAGTTAAATGGTCTTAATCTAGGTATAAACAAGTTTATATACATGGTCCCCTATATATCTTACAATATTTTGGGGCCTAAATACATAGAATAATAACAATAATGGGAATTCACAAGAGGATTTGGTCCTTTCATGACCATTCAAGTTGAAATATTTAAGTGGAGGGCCAAAAAAAATTTAAACTTAAGAGTGATGTAAAATAACTTGATTTTAGATATAAACCCTTTTCATTCATGTATTGTACTTAAACACATAGCCACTTAGCTCTTATGATACTTGATCTCAATTTATGTCCCTTCATAACATAGGTTTGGTATGTATTTCAATAGATGAAACCCCAGTCATCATGCCTTGAGGACTCAGGGATGGTAATGGAATATAACTTGTGTATCCAAAATAAAAGGGAAGATTTATTATTTATGATCCTCAAGGTCCCAAATCAATCAAGATGATATCACACATAGCATCTCTTAGAGGATTGAAAAAGTAACTTATTTGATTTTGGTCACCTAGTATCCCATAAGTGGGCAAGGGGAGATCATAGGTATGCTAAGAAACTCAAAAACAAATAACACAAGGCACTCAACAAAAATAAAATGCAAGTATGTTTTAGAACAACAAATTAAAATGTTGGTTCATTTTAGGAACACCAAAGTAATGTGTTTGTAAATATGTTTGTTTTGAAAATAACAACCTCTTTGAATCATGAAACCTATATATAACAAGTTAGTATTTGGATTTGTGGCATTTGGTAATTTAAAATAAGTTTATATGATGTTTTTAAAGTCTCAAGAAACATTCACAAGGTGATTCCATCATTTGGCAGGGCTAATATGTTGATTCTGAGAGAAATATAATCAATTAGTAGGTAGAAATCATAAAAAATAGAGATTTGGCAATTTTTCCAATTAGCAGTGTGATATTGTTGTTAAATAGGGTGATTCTACCAATTTTTAGTGTGATATCACTATTAGATAGGGTAATTTCACCTATTTCAAAAATCACATACATAATGCAAACATAAAATATTTTACTATTTATACTATCAATTCCACTATTTTAAAGTAAAATATCACTAAAATGTAGGAAAAATAGATATAAAGTATAAAATATGGTTTATATTACCCCAAAAATTCCACTGATCTGTAAGTTTATCCTATTGTTTCTTATAATGATTCTATCATTTTGGTTTTTGATAACAAAATTTATATTAAACTATAGATTGAGTGAAACGTGATATTAAATCCATCATTTTCTAGTAATATTCCATTGATTATGATGGTGATTATGCCATTTCCATGAAAACATAAAAAACATAAATAGAAAGGAAGTAATACCACCAATTAGCAGGGTGATCTTGTTATTTCCAACAATGATTTCTTTGTTTTCTAAAAACACAAAAATAGCCTAAAAATGATTCCATAAAATTATAGGGTGATATCACTATTATTGGAAAATGATTCTATTGATTATAAAAACATTTATGCTTCTAACTTATGAATGTAAATTTGATAATTTCTTAAGGAAAAGAGATGAAAGATTAATCTTAAGATAATTTATATCTTAAAGGATGAATATAATAAATTTAATGTAAGATCAATCTTGAGATAATTTATATCTTAAAGGATGAATATGATGTTTCAAAGTATAGTGTATGGTTCTAGTCCCACGGGCATGCCAAATGTAACACACAATTACAAAGGGTTATTTTTCATTAGTATGAAATCTAAAATGAATTGAAAAGCATAAAACTAAGGTTAAACATATGTCCCCTGATTTACCAAGATGAAGGAAAGAGAAAAAAATGAAATAGAAGACACATTAAATGTAATTGTATAGCTTCCCTTTTCTCTCCTCCTAACTAAAAAATAAAAGTGATGGTGATTAGATGTAGTTACAAAAGGCTTTGATCAATGGTGCATAGTCATTTCGATGGCATTTCTCCTAGTATTATGTGTTATTTGGATACACACTTGGAATGTTGGTTGAAGCTTTGATGAATCTTTAGTAGCATATGCTTAGCACACAAAATCTTATCTACAATGGATAATGGCTCCTCCATTTATAAACTTGGTGAGTGAATATAGACCATTGATCCAAGATGAAGATAAATAGATGAGGACCAATCCTACAAGGAGAGGCAATCATTAAATGTTATGACATGAAGTGTGTAACTATTTTTAAGGAGTTCCATCCATGAGGGTTTGGAGTGTATAAGTACATGTTATAGACATTGTTTTCATTCCTCTCCTCTAGCATTAAATTTCCTTATGAAGGACATCTTTGACTTTTAAAAAATGGTTTTAAATTATCAAGTGGGTGAGTGATGACATCATAATTTTGAGATGGAAAATAGGATTTACTTATTTATAGTAAATAGTAATTATGCATTCCATAATTTTTCATTATTTATGAGATTATCTAATTAACAAGCATTAATTAACTAATGTGATGTGATGTGATTTTTTTAGGATTGGATGTAATCATGGAAGAAAATATTAATTGTTTAGGAGGGATGTATAGTGAATTGAATAGATATGTTAGATGGACAGAAGACTTGATTAGATGATTTATATAATGTTAGCATGGATTATTAATATATTTAAAATCGACATGAAGTGTTTGATTTTAGGTGTTTTTATAAAGTGACCGCCTGGAGCCTTATAAGTTTTTTGTCACATTTTTGTTAATGTATTTTATTCATTCTCATAGGCTATTGATAATTATGTATGGATAAAACTCTAGCTCTTTAATTTAGCTATTTTCACCTTAAAAAATTAGGTTAGTGGGATCATAGTGTTGATATAATCTCAAGGACCCCTTTGTCAATGAGTGCTACCTACATATCCAATAATCCAAGGAAGGACTCAGATTTATGTATTTTTCCCCTAGTTGTTAGCTTATGTGTGTACAAAGGTGCCATATACTATATGAACAAGCATGTAATTATCTATCTTGAAGTTGAAAAATAATTCTCATGGGTTATTATTTGAGTTATTAAAATTTTTAATATGACTGCTCTGATGACTAGTATGGAAATAAGGAAGAATATGGAAATAGAACTTAGTTGTATGATTGATTGATTGAGCTTCAATATGTGCTTCTTTCATATATTAATACATGAATAATGAGTAGGATTATATTTTTATTTATAACACACATTTTTTAAATATCTCATGGTAAGGTTAAATAGTAAAAATGGGTCAACTCATAGGAATCAAAATATTTTCAAATTAGATGGATTTTGAGGACTGGACACTTAATAATAATCTAGACACCTATGTCAATGCAAGTGTCCCTATGTGGGATATAAGTGTTCATTAGGATAGAATTTTTTTGAGGATCTAAAATTGATAGTGAAGGATATATATCAATTTTTAAGCTTGATGTATAATGTAGGACATCTGGTTCATCAAAAATGATAGGGTCAGACCATAATATAAGTAATTAGGCATAGTGAGATGGCAAATGTGAGCCTTTTGGAAACATATATGTTTATAACTGAAGGGTAGATCCTTGATAGGTATTTTTCAAGTATAAAATATTGAGATGATATATAAATCAAATTTTAATATCTAAATTTGCTAGCCATTTAATATAATAATGTATAAATATGAAATTACTAGCTTAAAGGAAATAAATGTGTACCTAGGTGTGTATAACACGCATTACCTTTGCTTGAGTCCACTTTGAATGTTTTTTAGTGTATGAACTAAAACCAAGAACATATTATAGTATAAATTAGTACATATAATCTGATATTTAACATAATTAAAATGCTTAAAAATAAATAGAGTAAGGAAGGGATACACCTATGTGTCAATGTAACCATATTACCCTTTTGTATTTTGACTTACTAAAGATGCTTCATTATGAAGCATTGGAGCTGAGAGAGGTTCAAAATTTAACATTTTATATTTGAATAAGAATATTGGAAGGTAATTATTCCCATAATATGGTGTAAGGGTGAGTTGTGACATGGTCATTGAGATCATTATATCTCAATCACACAGCTCAAGTAATAGTACAATAAAATCCAAGTTAAGTGGTATAACCAACTCAATATACAAAATTTAAGTAGTGTTAGGCCATTTAGGGTGTTAAATATCAATCAAACTTATAAAGGGAGGAAAATTCTTTAGATAGATAAAAACTCAAAATAATGCTTCTTAGTGAAAATGGTGTTTATTAGTAAAGTATTAGTGCTTCTTGATAAATAAGTTTGAATGTGTATTTTCAATTTTTGGTACACTTGCATGGAATATGAACCTCTAATGTGTCTCCATATGAATTATATATTAAAATTCAACCTTTGATTTGTAACTATGTATAATATTTATCATAAGTTTGAGAAACTTTGTCTCAAATAGGTGAAAATTAGTGCATGTATAGGATTCTAACCCAAGTTTATATCTGATTCATGTAAATTGTAATAAAATTTTATAAACTATGAGAATTATTATATGTTTTTAAGTCATGTCTCTATGACATGCCCCCACTGATATGCCCCACACCCACTTTTGAGGTGAGATAAATGGAATCTAGTAGTTACCTTACCTCAAAAGGATAAGAGAGCTATATAATCTATGTATGAATTTGTAGACACTTTTTAATGGATTATATAGAACCTCAATCTTATACACTTGGAAAAAATAAACCTTAGTTATTACTCTCATTTATATACCTTTCTCACTTTATGAAGTCTTGTGTTTGCTTTATTTATTTCCCCTTGGAATATTTCTTAGTTTTAATAGTCTTATATTGATGACCTAGACCTTCTATATTTCTCATAATGATTAAAACCTATTTATCTTACACCTATTCAATTTTTGAATCTATACCTATTTTCTTGCTCCCTAAACACTAGATTCTAGGATAGGCACCTATATTGATGTAGGTGTCCTACCCTAACACAAGTGTCTAGTACCCTAAATTCATCTAATCTATAAATGGAATGCATCCTAATGGTAGGCATAAGTGTTTTAATGTGAGTTACTTCTCCAAATGGAATGATATAAATACAAGATCAACCTTCATTCATTCCTCACCTAGAAACTTCTTACTTAATCACTAGGAAACCTACAAAAGGCATTCAATCAAGCAATCAAGTGAAAAAATATTCCCTATTTTTCATATTTCCATATCATTCATAGGGATAAAACATACACGAGTCTTAAGTACTAAAGGAAAAAACCATGAGCTAGATTTGCCAAGTTATAAGCTAGGTCACTATTATACTTTATTTACACATATTGCATGATTCACACATAATACATGTAAAGGAGAACTACATTAGTCTAAGTCCCTCTTCAGAGCATTAGCTATATAGCCAATGCTCATTAATAGAGGGGTCTTTGGGTTCAACTCGACACTATGTGCCCACTAACCCATTTTTTCTTAGAGTCATTATGAAGATGAAGAAATAGAGTTTTGAAAATTCTTGAGGATAAATAGTCCATGACCTAGATATGAATGAAGTAGAGTGAAGGTGAATTCAAATATAGAAGCATACAAGTGGTTACATACTTTTCTAGTAGGTATTCTATACAAGACACCTATGTTAACTTCAAACAATAGTGTCAATACAACCATCCCAAGATGATGCTAATGCCCATATATCTAGAAACATCCAATCTATAATCTAACAACTATTCTAGAATCCTCTTTTAGTATATTTTATACCTATTTTATATCCATAACTACATTAGCATCAGAACAAATTAAGTACATTACTTCTTTATCATTTCTATATCTAGCATAGTTGTACTAACGAATTTTAACCTATCTCAGTTTAATGAATTCAACATATGTTTATATCTAAGTTTATCACCCAATTGGATTAATTTAGAGATACTTTATCATCCTTTTACCCTAGGCTATCTCTACCCATTTAACCCTAGATGACTATAATCTATAAATTTAGGGTCAAACATTTAGTGAACTAGATTCATATAAATGTAAAAATTTCTAATTCATATGGTTTTTAATAAGCTAAAGTTATAGATTGTTTTACTTTTTCATTTCCTAATTATATTATTTTTTATATAACCTAGGCATCCCTAGATTAGAAGGTGTGCCTATTGAATAAATTAATCTTCCCCTCCCACTACCTAATATGTCTCAAACTAATGCGGAATCTCATCCTTTGGATCATGATGATAGCAATGTTGAGAATGAAAAACATAATGATGAGGTTATCATAGAATAAGATTATAATAATTAAAATCATTTGTTTAATGAAACTAATGAACATGAAAAAATATACCATGAGTAAGTGAAAGCAATTTCATTGTTTTGTGAGTGTATTTGTGAAAACCCTAAAATGAAATCGTAAAAACCATTTTAGAAACTAAGAATAGTTAAAGCATTTATGAAAAAATAATTCCATATATTGATCATGTTATTAGAACTATGGGTCAGCCCCATATACTAAAAACCCTCCCCTTGAACACATTACCACTTAATATTTATAATGGGGGCATGAGTTATGTGTTTAAACCTTTGTTTCATAAAATTACTATTGCTACATCTACCATTGAATTAACAATTGTTTCAACTCAAGTACTAATTTCACTAGTTATTACTACTCAAACCATGTTTATATCCCCTTTGGTGACTACTCAACTTACTAATCTATGTTCCAACGGGTCTAATGTTCAAAAACCCCTTCAAGTTATAAATACCATGGATGACAAAGTTACAAACATTGAACAAAATGCTTTAAAGTCTCCTCGTTCTATTTAATCCCAAGATGTGTTGAATAAACCTATTGTATTTGATATATATTTTCACCCTTTTCCAACTAGTTTTATTGTACTGAAGTTCGCATTTTATAATGGAAAGGGTGATCCTGAATAGCGGATTCAAACCTTTTATGTGGCATGCCTTGACTATGACTCTAATGATAGAATTTTGACCAAATTATTTATAAAAAGCCTCAAGGACTATGATTTAAGGTGGTTCTATGATTTACCTCTCTAATTCATGAAAGTATTCAAACCTCTTGCATATCAATTTTTAGCACACTTTCCATTAATATTTTTGAAAATGTTTCCTATGCTCAAATTACCAAAATCAAACAAGGAAAAAATGAACCTATAAATGAATATGTCTTGAGGTAGAAGAAAATTATAACTAAAATGACCAATCTTATGGCAAATAATGAGTTGCAAGACATATTCAAGAAAATTTTGCTTACTCTTTTACATGAGTCCATTGTTTTCAAGAATTTCAAATCTTTTGATGACATATGCCATGTTGTATGGGATAGTGAGATGAAGCTTAATTCATTGAATAAGCTCAAATATGTAGAAAACACACTAGTTGCATCTACATCTAATAATAAATTTATAATCAAACCAAGTTATAAGGTAAAACCTCCTAAGCCTAAAAAGGAAATAACCAACATGGTTAACATAGTTTCATAGTAGCCTAATCATCTCATCTTATCTGATTCACCAAAGAAATAGTTTACACACTTACCCAAGTCTCTCTCTTCATTACTCTATAACTAGTAGAGTGTCATCTTATATCTCTCCCCTATCCTATAGAGGTTGATATGGATATACCTATACCCAAATGATATGATGTAAATGCTTATTATGATTATCACCAAGGACTAGGACATTCTATGAATAAATTATTTACCTTAAATCATAATATTTAAGACCTTATTGATGACCAAAAGATTACATTTAATGATCTTCTAAAGGAATTAAGTTCATAATCTAGTGATCACCATAAATAGAAAATATTTAATAATATTTTGCAAGATCATTCTAAGAAGTAACTATTGATGTGGGTTTTATGCACACCTAAGAGAGTTTAAATGAGGTAAAGTCTAATGTTTTATGTATCTTTGTGGAAATGGATTCCATTCTAGGTTAGGAGTTATAGGTATGTTGTTAAATCAATTAGGTGGTGGAATAACAGGTTGAGCCTATTGGTTGTTAACCAAATTTTGTGGATGGATGCATGGATTATAATAAAAACATAAATCACTAGGTGATCTGGATGGGTGGAGAATTATTCTATGGTGGGCTGATCTCAAAGAAACTCAAAACATAAGGAAGGGTAAGGAAAAAAATAAGGCTTTGTGTCTTTTAAAAGTAATTTCTAATGTTATTTCTTTGGTGGATAAGTATATCCAAAACTAGTATTTGTTGTTTGCATCTTTTGCACACTCATAAACATACATGGTTAGAAATTTGGGATAACAAATATAGGATACTTAATGGTCTTAGTTGAAGGTTTCTCTTCTTATGGATATTGTTGTAAACCCTTGTATACAATATTAAAGTTCAAACCAAGAAGTTATCTAGGGTAGATATGGATCACACCTAGAAGAATATATCAATAGAGAACACACCTTAGATTATCAATTCAAATTTTACTAACTATTTAACCCAATGAAATTTATCAATCTTCAATATCTATTACACATCTAAGACTAATATTAATTAATAAAATAATCAAATTCATTCATATAATTACCACAAATCATAATTATTGAATTAATATAGACAAAGAAACTTCAAATTCATTAACAAAGAGAGGAAAGAAGAAAGAACAAACATAGTTTTATGACAATCAATTTCTTGATCTCTTATTGTATATTCATCCAAAACTTTAACCCCTTGAAAAGAGGGTTTTAAATGTATATAAAGAACTTGGGGAAGGGGTTGCCTCATCCTCCAAGTTCAGAACACTTTGATTACATCTTAATAGACTATATGATAAGTCTCAGTTACATCCTCCTAAATTATAGATACTTCAGACTTGTGATGTGTGCATGTTGACAAAAATGATTTAGTTAGTTACAATATGGATGCAACTAGGACTTAACTATCCATTTATAACCATTACATGATTTTTTTTATAAAATTAACCTTCAAGATAAATTAGTTATTGCTTGATATTTCTCAAAATTATCATTGGAACTATAGTTGTGCTTTTGCTTGATGACATGGTAACTAGAGCTATGCTTGGTGATGAACTCATTGATTGAACTGGAGTTATAATTAGAGCTGAAGTATGAGGTGGCATTGATGTAGTTTTTGTTATTGGAATTTTAGGTGGAGTTATGGAGCATAATTAGATATTTAAATTTGTGATGATTTATTATTAGCATCCAAATCTTGATAATACTTATACACCTTAGCATGTTGTACATGAATTAAGTTTATGTCCAGAAGATGTAACCTAGTCACCTTATCTATTTGTTATATTGGTCTAGTATGTTTTATAGTGGTAACTCTAAAGCCAACCCAAAATAATTTTAATTCTATTTCCTTTTTATTGGATGAACTCAACTTGACTTTAATGTCTTCTAAAATCAGTCTTTGTAGACTATTTTTGAAGCCATCAGAGATTTGTTGAATCATCTGATCAAATGTATCTTGAGTTACCCATTTACCTCTATTATCTTAGATTATTTTCAATTCAAGATTAGTCAAAATTTTCTCTACGTGCTTCTCTTATTTGACCAATTTGTTTACTAGAGATTTTAAATATGATACCCAATCTTGGGCCTCCTATGTTCTTAGTAAATCTAGATTTAAAGAATTTGATGCCTCTAGAGGGGTCATATGGTCTAGGTGGCTAAATGTCTTATTGGGGGTGTAAAATACCATTAAATTCATATTAATTGAATACTCTCTAAGAATCTTGAATATTCTAATTTTTAAATTTACATGGGGAACCAAATTAACTCTCAAAGAATGAATTAAATCCAAAATGTCATATAACCCAAATGCTACATTTTGCATATCTTGTTAAATACTATGAGGGACTTAAATCACCTATTATTTCTCTTTGAAATTTCTAGATCTTCTTCTAGCTCTTATCTAGACATATTTATTCCCTCATGTATGTCTAGAATTACCTCAGTATGGGTCTACATGTAGGACTTGAGGTCCTTAATGTATGGGGACTGACCCTTCTTCCTATTCTGTCTCTTAGAAATGGAATAAACCTCTTACCTTTCCTCCATGATCAAATTTACTCTAGAGCTATCCTCAAACTTTCTCTTTTTGACCTATTGGACCGATGTTGTATCTTTGTCAAATAATGAGATCATTGTTAGAAGTTCAGTGATCTTCAAATTAGGCCTTATAGAGGATGAAGCTCCTAACTCCTTGGCCCAATCTGTAAGAGTAAGATTCAAAGGGTTTGATGGCTAAAATTCCACTTGAAAATGCTATTCAAACTCAAGATCAATTTTAGAGGAAGGTTTAGGCATTGATGGCCAAAGTATTTTAGACCAATCTATGTTTTTGAATTGTGGCATTGGGTGCATAACATAGACTGGTTACTTTGTTAGGGTCCTCTTAGTTATCACTACTATGGTTGTGGAGACTGATGTTGAAAAATGCAAAGGTAAACTCAATTAAGTATAGGAATAATCAATTTGGGTAATGGGTTGGCCAATGGCTAGGATGGAAAGAGTTATGGTTGTAGGGATGGACATCAAAGGAATACAAATTATAGTAGTGGAGGTTGAGGAAGTTGAGGTGGCACTAGGTAGAGTAGCATATGGGTGTATAAAAAGGAGACCAATAGAAAGTTATTGAATAAGAATGAATGTGGAAATAATTTTTAATGACATCAGAGGAAAAAATGCCTAAAGGGGATGTAATAATAGGACCCTTACTAGATGACTCACTAGTGAGGGTTACCTTGGATTTCCACACTTGCAAGATTAATACCTTGGCCTTATATAACTCCTCTTCATCCACCTCTTATTTTGGCTCACCTAATAATGAAGGTTATGCATCTTTGAGTGGTTGTGTGGGTGGGGCGTATGGTTTATCCCCCTTTGGCTTATTTTGATAGCACCTTATTGATCTCCCAATTTGTGGAGCTATCATGTATTGGGGAAGAGGGGGGGAATGATGATGGTGTTGGGGATATTGAAGCTATTATTTCCTCTTAATCAGAGGAGTCTAAGCAAACTATCTTGACTTCTTCCCTTTGTGCACTTTCCCTTCCTTGATTCAACTCCTTTGCTAACTCTTGCTTAACCTTTATCAATTCAATAGTTGATGCTTTAAATGGAATAATTTGTTCCTTTTTTTCTTGTTTAGAGGTAGACACTTCTTAATCTTATTGTTGTTCATATCCTTTGATAAGTGATTCCTCACTTACCAACTATTCTTGCTCCTATGGTTGGTCTTGAGGTATGAGTGGACCTTGGGGATCTTATCCCTCTCCTTTTGGTTGTTGATATGGCTTTCCACTCTAGAAGTTATAATATCTCCATCTTCCTAGAGGTGGGATTTTTAATTTTGCCTCACCAAGTGTGAGAGAGGGTTCAATTTGTATTATCCTCAATAAGTCCTCACTCAATCCTATAGTTATTTATCTTTCTTTCATCTCTTCATCATTCTTGGCATTCAAAAACAAAAAATCAAGATCAAATGGCTTATGTTTGTATGTGAGGCCAAGGGTGTGAATCTTCTATTAGACTTTCCTATGAGGGTCCCATCTCTATGGGGGAGAGTGGGCATTGCATATTCTTTCTTGGCATTTCCATATTACCTAAATTGAATCTATATGATTAATTTTATTCACCCAATAATGATGTGTGAACCATAGAAGGTATCATTCTTATTATCTTTCATCTCCTCATTGATGCCATTCCATATTTGGTAATAAATATCTTGTTTAGATACCTTGTTTGGAACAAAATTAGGAAGCTAAATAAGATCTACCTTGTGGCCAATAACCATGATGACAGTGTAATCATGATAGAGACAACTATCTCCCACATGATTGGAAGTGTTTTGGTGATGTTGGGTGAAATTATAGCTAACTATTGGCCATGGATCGCCATATAGACCTGAGGGTAGATATCATTAACAATCTTAGCTATGTTCCTAACATATGAGTATATGTGTAGAAAAGAGTAATAATAATAAATTTAGTTCTTAATAATGTCTAGGATGGGATCCCATAGGACTCCATTATACATGTATATTGTCCCCATGACTACATCTAATAGATAGGACATCATATAGAAGTTTCCCCCATGTGGTATTCTATCTTTGTGTAGGATTTGTTCCTAGAGTCAAGTGCTGATTACTTACCCAAATGCATAGGTGCACTCTGAGGTACTAAGTATGTCTAGAAGGGGCACCTAGATGCAAAAAATGGATGCTTGCATGGACAAAGATTTGATTTAATATTTCCATGCCCGTACGGATCCCCATTCTAAATCAGGTCATGGGAAAAAATTATTGACATGTTCCTTTATAATAAATGTTTCTCCAAGGAGAAGCCACCTTGCTAATGTTGGATCCACATTGTTGGTATTATTCCAAGTAACTAAGTTTGTAAATCAAATGTAACATCTAGAATATGTAGACTAAAATACCTATTTAATGCATCCCCTTAGATGTACGTGATAACTATGTTATTTTCAACTTAGTGGAGGTAACTACAAGCTATTATTCTTCCCTCAAAGAAAAGACCCTGTAGTAAGTATAGACATGGCATAAACTATGACTTAACAACTATATAATGTAGGGATTATCATTTGAATGGAAGTAGGTCTTTTACCAACAACTTATCCTTAGCTAAAATGTTTTTTTCCAATGCAAAGGAATACACATTATCTATAGCTTCCCATAAGGCTAAACAATTTGGATAGAAACCATTAAATATAGTGGCATAAAAAATTATGTCTAAATACTCTATGGAATCTTTGATGGAAAACTTGGAGGGTTTTAAGGCTCCTTTATATGACCTAGATGATGATTCTATGGTGGATGTTGGTATGCTTCAATCTTTTGAAAATAGTGTTTACTGAACTGAATTATGTGAATTATAAATCACTCTAGTCTTAATTAGGGATTTTGAGATTGTTGAACACTGAAGTTTACTCAAGATATTGAAAATTGAATGATATAGGGGATCGATGTTAATATGTTTATGCATTCATTTCCAATTTGTGCACCATTAATCATCAACATCTATGATCTTGTCACCTTCATTTAATTCAAATTTAACCACCCTATCCTAGTGTACATGCCATGTAGGATGCTTTGTCATTTGGTGTGTCATGATGTTGCCTTTCCTCTTTTTCCATTTATCATTATGTATTCCAGTCAAAGGAAGTCAAAATTTTAATTTGAGATCAAAAGACCCCAAAATTTAGAATATTATTTATATAAATTCATTCTAAAATATTTTATCCCAAAGTTTCTAAAACAAAGTTACTGAATACTAAGTACTCTTCATAAATAATTTGGTTTAGGTAGTAGTAGTCACACAAAAAGTTCCCAAATAATTTTTTTTGAATGAAAGTTCCTAAAATAAAGCTTCTGATGAGAGTCCTTCTGATAGAAAGTTTTAAAAAGTGGATTCTCTAAAGTGAAATTCACAAAAAAATCATTTCTAAAACAAATCCTTCAATGTGAGAGTTCTAGATGAAAAGTATTTGAAGAGAAAGTTCCTAAAACAAAGTTACCAAAGACTAAACTTGCCAAATAAAAAGTCCCTGAAGTAAATATTTTAAAGAGAAAGTTTCTAATAAAAAGTCTATGAAAAAAAGCTTCTAAAGAGAAAACTTATGATGTGAAACTCTCCAAAACAAAGCTTCTGAATGAAACCTTATAAAATAAGTTAATCTGAATAACGATCATGCAAATCAATTCTTCTTGACTTTTCATAAATAGCTTACTTTGAACAAGTCCTTTCAAATAGAAATAAGTATGCCTCGATTCAATGTTCAAAGTATTAAGTTTTTATAGATCAAAAACATATAAATACCCAAATTAAATATTCATATTTCTTAAAAAATAAAGGGGGTCCCCACTTTTTAAAGAAAAATACAGGGTGGGGTGTGTTGAATATAACAAATGGAAACTCACAGGGATGAATACTCTCATGTTTTCAAGAAACCAGAATCCATGGTTTTAAAATACAAATATCAACCATAAAAATCATCTCATAATAAATGATTAAATCATAAATAAAAAGAGACTCTTAATAATCCTACATAACATACAAATCTTACTTACACTTTGGATATGTGTGTGGTAAGTGATGTTATTTATCTCTTGTCTCAAGGTTTTAGGTAAAGACATGGGGTAAATTATAGGTTTGATTTTCATTAGGCATTAGGTACATAGACATTGGGGAGCTAAGGCATTATTATGATACCATCCAGGTGTCCATAGCCTTGACAAAGATACCTTTGATTACTTATTCCTCCTTTATTCATATTTTTCATGATGCATGATATATTGATATTATTTCATCATGTAGGCTTTGAATCATTTTTTGATTATCTTTTAGACTTTTAGATTAGGCCTTTTATTTATTTATTTTATATTTTATTTGTTTGGAATGAAAGAGGGAAGAAGGTGACCACCATGAGTTAGTCTTAGTAAAGTTTTGGTTTAATCAAAATGTCCTTGTAAAATCTTACTCATATAGAACACCCATTGATTTGGGTTAGATTTAAAACACCTCAAATTGTTGTTTGATTACACTAGGCTTGACCAATCTTAGACTACCATGAAATCAAAAGAAAGCTATCATAGAAATCAAGAAAATCATTGGAAGCAAAAGAGTTAATAAAAACATGAATTAATCTAATAAAATCAAACAACTAAAAGTAAAAAACTAACTAATGAAGCAAACCTATCTTACTCCTACATCTACCAGGACATCTGTTATTACTTATAGACCTCTCTAGATGGGGTAGCCATGAAGTAATGCTTTAAAAATTATCCATTAAGTGGATATACTAAACCATTACCTTGAATATATTTTAAATGAAATGCATTATTACCCAAGATCTTAGAGATCTAATACAGTCCTAACCATAATAAAGTAAACTTGTCATGCATTCCTTTTTTCTCATGGGAATTATCCCATAGTAGAACCAAGTTAGAGATCTTGAATACTTTTAATTTTTCTCTTTTGTCAAACCATATCTTGACACATCATGATGTTTTTATAAAGTTTTACAATGTTTTATCCCTAGAATCTTCTATTTTGATGATATCCAACAATCTAGACTCTGTTTTGTCATTGGGATCCATATATTCTTGCATAAACTAATATGTTATCACTTTTAGCATGATTGGGAATATTGGATATTTCACATAAACTAGTAGATATGGTTAGGCTTTAAGGGCCTATTATACCTAGTTCAATCTTCTTAGAGTGCATATTTTAGTAAGATATGCCATTCCCTAGGTTTATCTATAGTTGAATTCTTGATAACGTCTATGAGGTTCTTGTTGGTTAACTCAACTAATCCATTTCCCTAAAAGTAATGATTGGTAGATGATATAATTGTAATATGATTATCATGAACCCATTCAATGAAATCAATTGGTTAAAATGATGGCCCATTATCACAAACCAAAGAGATAGGGGTGCCAAACCTAGTTATGATATGTTTCTCAAGAAAACTTATCACATATTGGGCTCTATATTTATTGGTGGTTCCTACCTCAATCCATTTAGTGAAATAATTTGTAATAGAGAGAACAAAATTGTGTCCAGTTGAGGAATTTAGTTTTATAATACCAATAAAGTCTAAGCCCCATTTGGCAAATGACCTACCTTTAATCATAGGCTATAGTGGAATTACTATGTTTACCTCTCTTTTTGTCAGAACCTAGCATTCATGGCATGCCCTCATATGGAAGTGAGCATCCTTGAAGACCATCAACTAGTAATAACCCATTCTAAATATTTTATGGGCTATAGTATTATTAGATGGATGGATGCTACCAATATTTTGATGCATATTATTTAATATTTCTTGAGCTTTTCCACATGACACACATCTTAAATAGATGCCTTCATAATTTTTCTTATAGAAGAATCCTTTCTTGATCATGTAATGAAAAGCCTTGAGCCTTAAAGATATCTTTTTCTCTCTCTTGAGTTCCTAAGGGCATGTTATAGTGAGTGAGAACTGAATAATAATTGAATACCAATCTTCTTGGGAGACCTATGTTTGACATACCTCTTTGATGGTGATGTGTGGGTCTAGTTCATTCATTAATTGAATAATGTTTTATCCTTTGATGATATTAGAAAGTTTAATTTAAGTATCAAATTCCTAAAATTTCATCATCCATTTAACTCTACACTCCTTCAATTCATTTTGTCCTAGTTAAGATTTACAATAGGATATGGTACTATGATAATGGTCTTATTCTAGAGAATGTACTCCTAAACTTCTTAACTACCTTGACAAGAGAAAAGATTTAATTATTGATGAGGGATTAATTGAGATATACATATTTTAAGTTAGTTCTCATAAATGAAATAGGATGCTCACTTTCTTCTCTTTTTTGCATAAGTACAACAATAATAGTATGTTCTTAGGTGAATGAGTACATAAAAAAGTCCTTATGAAATCTGGGCTTACCAACGATTGAGCTTGTGAAATATCCTTCTTTATGTCTTAAAAGGACTTAGATTCAAGTTTCCACTCCATTTTAGAATTCTATTTGAGCATTGCATTTGGGGGACTGGCGATCTCTGCAAATTCTAATATAAATTTCCTTAAAAAATGTATCTTTCTAAAGAAGGATTTGAGCTCCTTTTTGTTATTTATAAACATTATTTTTGAAATCCCATAGATCCTATCTAGGTCAATAGTGATCTCATATTTAGTAATAATGTGGCCTAGTAGCTTACCTTTGATAATGCCAAATATACTCTTCTTGGGGTTAAGTGATACCCTAAACTTCTTGCATTTTTCAAAAATGGACTAAATGGGGTTGATATGATCAACCCTATTTTCAGAAAAATAACAAGGTCATCCATGTATATAATTATGAATTTACATATCAGTCCATAGAATTCATGATCAATTTCTCTCTAAAAAGTATCTCCAACATTGATTAGCCCAAATGACATTCACTTCTATGCATATGTTCCCATTCCATAGTAAATGTTATTTTCATCCTCTCTTATAATTTGACTAGTACTTGATTATAACATGAAATTCCACCTAAGAAAGACATCATTTAAGACCCACTTACCATTTGTATCATCTCAATTAAGGATGGAAAAGGATAATTTTCCTTATCTAAATCTTTATTCATATTCCTAAAGTCAATGCACAATTTGATCACATTGCTCTTTTTTTACTAGAACTAGATTGGCTACCCAAGTCAAATTCCTAATAGGAAAAATTATCCTAGCACTTATTATCTTATGTACTTCCTTCTAAATTAGTGGTTCCAAGATATGATGAATTGGTCTTTGATTTTTCATAAATGGTTTATGATTAGGATTGAATATCTTTAAGTCATCATAGGTCTATGAAATTACATCTTCATACTTGATAATCAGTGCCTTAACCTTTTGCCTTTCTTTTAGTGTGAAACTTAAGCTAATATTGATAAAATGAACATTCCTTTAATCACAAACATTTTATTAGCTATATTCAAATTCATTAATCTTGAGCTACCTTTGTGATTGGGCTTGAGGATTTGTATCAAAGGTCCTTTTTAGGGTGATCATTCCCAATGAGACTTGCTTCCACTTTAGTTAAATAACACCTTCTTAATTTAATTATTCATGGCACCTATGATTTCTTTATTCATCATAAATTATTTTAGATTTTAATTGTCCTAAATTTGTCAAAAATTGGATAATTTATTGGTCATCATCAAACACTTGAAAATTTTCAACATTGTTTGGTATTGAAGGACTAGGTACCAATTCAATGGATAACTTATAGACTTTTGACTCTTTTAAGGGTGATAAATCTGCTACTGAAGTGGCCAATGAATCAAAGGATCCATTTTATTCTCTTAGGATATTTACTATATTGAAAGCTTCAAATGATTCAATTAGATCCCAGGCTCTATGATTATATTTCTTTAAATATGGCAATTTTCATTGATTTATTTTTGACCTAGTTAATATGAGTTTAGAATCTCTATATACCATCAATTCTTTGACATTTTTCTTGAGGGAAAATTGTAATTCTAGAATCAAGGCTTTGCATTATGATTTGTTGTTGGTGCATGGGAATTAGAGCTTGTATGTTACCAATAGTTTCTTCCGTTTCGGATTGACCAACTTGATATTGATGCCTAACCATTGCTTGGATATTAATCTATGGAAATGAAGGGTCCATAGTTGGGAAGGGCCTTGAGTTTTTATCTATGTTTCATGTTTTATGGTGAATGTATAAATTCCAAGACTAGGATATTTATAACTTACCTCTTCATTGGAGGTATTATACTCTATAATAGAATGCCTTATCCTTGGATCTTGATTGATCTTAATCTAGTTGTCTATGCCTTTAAAAGAAACCAAATATGCAAAAATTCCATGGAAAGATATCCATTTAATGTTTTTGATCAATCTATACTAAACAACAAGCCATAACCTTTAGGAATATACACTACCAAGATGTTGATAGTCATCTCTAGTCAAGGTTCTAAGGAAACCTAAATTCTCACCTCATTAAGCTCCCCCAATATAGGCCCTATTATTTTATCTAATTGTGACATAGTCCATTTGGATGGATTTGGCATTAAACCACGTTTATAATATATGTAATTTAACATTACTATTGTCGAAGATCTATAATCTACCAAGCAATTATGTATATTCTTTCCAAATTCTCAAATGGTCAGTAAGAAAGGGGGAACCTTAGGCTTGTTTTTGTATATAATGATCATGTTGGTTGTCTTAGACTTTTATGTATTAGGCATACCTATGATGGACTTTAATAAGAGTTACTTTTCTTCTATGATTTGTGCTAGTTCAAGAAGAGTAATGTTGGCCTTAATTTATCTTCAAAAATATTGTATCCTACTTTATGATGTTCCTCTTTATGATGAGGATGATCATTCCCTTTGGGGGAAAGATGATTATTGTTAACTTTTGGATTTAGAGGGATAACTATATTATTGGGAGGAGTATACATATTACATAGTTAATTATTTCTTAGATTGTAATTATTATTGTTGAACTGTTAGAATGCTTGTAGTTCATCTCAATTATCCTTTAGAATATTGTCATCTTCATTAGGGAAGGAAGAATCATAGGACTCAAAGGCCATAGCTAAACTTGAAGGGACAAATTCATGAGGGAGATCTGGAGGATTCATCATTTGATATTGTCTAATCATTTCTCTTTGGAAGATTTCAAAGGTTTCACAAAACTCCATAAAGTCTAAATCTCTATGTTGTGATGTGTTATGGACCCTACACTAGTTGGGAAAATATGTTTCCATGATATTGATTTATATAAACATATTAGACTATTATTATTTTATATTGTTATTGGGCCTATTGAAAGGCCTGGTGAATATTGGAAAGCCAAAATTCTAATTCTAATTATGATTATTGGTACTACCCATCCTCTTCTACATATTCAATACATAGTTACTTATATTCTAAACCATTCTTTGTATAGAATCCAATTCAGATTTGTTGGTGTCAAAACCCTGAGTGACTATTGTGTTGGTGTGATCCTGATGTTGATTTTACTAGTGGAAATTCATTTGTGTCTAATTATAAAGAAATCATATTTCTAATTCATTATCTACTAAATCATAGGAGGTAGGGTGTATAATTGATTTTGATTGAATACAAGGGCATTCTGATTTACGTGTGAAATTGCATTTAATGATGGGAGTCCATTGTTGAATGATTGGCCTCCTCAATTTTGAGGGATGAGTTATGCACTGAATTTATTATCAATGTTAATAGCTTCTTAAAATTCCAAAGATAGAGTATTGGTAGTGGTAGCTATTCATAATAACACTATAGTAATATGATTCAAGGCATTCTTGTATATCTCGAGCATTAGATTCTTGTTTATCTTATGCATGACATTTAATAAAGTGTGCATCTTTTGGAATCTTACATTGAAGGCTCAAATTGATTCATTAGATTCCCTCTTCATGATAGTAAAGAATTGATATACCAGACTTTGGTTAGTCACCTATCCAAATTATGCAAAGAACATATTTTGACACTCATTTCAAAGGTAATGGAATATTCTTACAAATTAAGATACCAATAATAAAAAGAGTCTTGTAGATTAAATAGAAAAATATTACATGAAACATGCTCATGGATGACATTCATTAATCTCAAAGTAGCATTGAAAGAGTTGATATATTATTCTATCATCCTCCCACTTGAGGGGGAAATGTAAGAAAATACTTTTTAGATTCCTAGGCAGAACATGTTGGTCCCTAGGAATGGTAATGGAAGATTTTATTAACCAAAGTTGAGCCATATAAAGATTGATAGGTGGGACATTTTCTACTGGAGAAGGTGTTTAGGATCAACGTATCTTTGGGATGATAGGTATGGGGCTAGTCCTCCAATAATTTTATAATGATGAAACCAAAATGTTGGCTTGGGATCTAGACATTGTTAGTCTCCCAGGTGTCTTTATAATGGCTAGCCCTTATTTATTATTAAAACACACAAGTGTGCCCTCCTTCTAGTGCTAGCTTTTTTTCTTCTATTGATGTGGGTTTTATGTACACCTTAGAGAGTTTAAATGAGGTAAAATATAACATTTTGTGGATCTATTTGGAATTGGGTTCCACTTGAGGTAATGAGTTCTAGGTATGTGGTTAAAATAATTAGGTGGTGAAATAGTAGGTTGAGCATGTTGGTTGTTAACTAGGTTTTATGGATGGATGCATGGATTCTAATAAAAAGTTAAATAATTAGGTAATTTGGATGGTGGATAGCTATTCTATGGTGGTCATATCTCAAAGAAACTCAAAAAGGAAGGAAGAGTAAGGTAGAAAATAAGGTTTAATATCTTTGAAAATTAATTTCTAAGGCTATTTATTTGGTGGACAAGTATCTTGAGAAATAATGCTTGTTGTTTGTAGCTTTTGTATACTCAATAAAAAAAAGTTAGTAGTCTGGGATAATAGATACAGGATACTTGATGGCCTCAATCAAAGGTTGTAATTCTTAGGGTTGTTGTTGCACACCCTTGTGTAAGAGATTATAGTTCAAACCTAGAATTTATTTAAGGTAACTATGGCTCACATGTAGAAGACTATATCAATAGAGATACCTCTTCACACCTTGGATTATCAATTAAACTTTTACTAACAATTCAAATCAATGAAATATACCAATCCTCAATAGCTATTTCACATTTAAGACTAATATTCATTAATAAAATAATCAAATTCATCCATAACATTAACACACATCATAATTATTGAATCAATATAGATAAATAAAATTCAAATTCATTAACACAAAGAGGGAAGAAGAAAGAACAAACATAGTTTCATGACAATCAATTTATTGATCTTTTCCTATATATTCATCCAAAACTTTGACCCATTGAAAAAATGTTCTACATGTATATGAAGAACATGGGGAAAGGGTTGCTTCATCCTTAAAGTTTAGATCACATTGATTATATCTTAATAGACTATATGATAAGTCTCAGTTCATCCTCATAACTTATAGATACTTTATACTTGTAATGTGTGCATATTGACAAAAATGATTGAGTTAATTAAAATATGGATGCAAATAGGACTTAACTATTCATTTATAACTATTACATGCAAATTTTTTAAAAAATAACCTTCAATCTAAATTTACTCTTGCTTGATGCTTCTCAAAATTGTCTTTAGAACTATAGTTGTGCTTGTGCTTGATGACATGGTAACTAGAGCTGTGCTCATTGATGTACTCATTGATTAAATTGGAGTTATAATCAAAACTAAAGTGTGAGATTGCATTGATGTATTTATTGTTATTGTCACTATAGGTGGAGTCTATGGAAAAAAATTGATAAGTGGCATTTGTTTTGCTTTCTTCTTAGCATCCAAATCTTGATAATACTTATATGCCTTAACCTATTGTGCACAAATTAAGTTCATGTCTAGAAGATACAACCTAGTCATGTTACCTATTTTTATACCAGTCTAGTATGTTCTATCTTGGTGGCTTGAAAGTCAACCTAGAATAATTGTGCCTCTATTATCTTTTTCCTATCTATGCTACACTTGGCTTTAATGTCTTCCAAACTTAGTACTTGTAGACTTTGTTTGAAGCCATCAAAGGCTTGTTGAATCATCTGATCAAATATAACTTGAGCTACCAATTTCCATCTATTATCTCAAATTGTTGTCAATTCAAGATTAGTAAAAATTTGTTTCATTTGTTTCTCTTATTCAGCCAATTTTTTTACTAAAGCTTCAGAATATGGTACCTAATCTTGGGCCTCATATGTTCTTATTAAAGTTAGATTCAATGCATTTGATGCTTCCAAAGGGGTCATTAGGTCTATGTGGATAAATTTCTTATTGGGGGTGTAAAATACTAATAAAATCAACTTATTCTCATCTTCTCTAAGAAGATTGAAAATTTTGGTTATTGAATTTACATGGGGAGCCAAATTAACTCTCAAAGAATGAATTGAATCCAAAATATGATACAACCTGAGTGATACATTTTATACATCCTGTACAATACCATAAGGGACTCAAATCACCTATTTTTGGTCTATAAGAGTTTATAAATCTTCTTTGAGCTCTTATTTAAGCATCTTTTTTCCCTTGTGTATGGCTAGGATTGACTCAATATGGGTCTCCATGTGGGACTTGAGATCCTCAATGTATGGGGAGTGACCCTTATTCTTGTTCCATCTCTTTAAAAGGGAACAAACCTCTTCCTTTTATTCCATGATCAAAATTCTACCAACTCTCTGCTCAATCTTCCTCTTTCTAACCAACTAGACTAATGTTGTAGCTTTTTCAAATAATGAGCTCACTATTAGAAGTTTAGTGATATTGAGACTAGGCCTCTTAGAGGTCGAAGCTCCTAACTCCTTGGCCCAATATGTAAGAATGAGCTTTGAAGGATATGATGGATGAGATTCAACTTACACATGATCTTCAGGCTTAAGATCAATTTCAAAAGAAGGTTTGGGCATTGATGTCTAAATTATTTTAGACCAGTCCATTATTTTGAATTGTGGCATTGGTGCACAACATAGACTATTTATTTTCTTGGGGCCCTCTTGGTTGTCAGTATTGTGGTTATTGAAACTAATGTTGAAGAAGGAAAATTTGAAACTAATTGGGTAGAGGAATCATCAATTTAGATGATAGGTTGGCTAATGGCTAGGATGGAAATAGTTATGGTTTCAAGAATAGACATTGAAGGAATAGAAACTATAGTAGTAGAGGTTGAGGAAGGTGAAGTGTCACTAGGTAGAGTAGAAGATGGGTGCATAATAATAAGACCAATATAAAGTGATTGAATAAGAATGAGTGTGTAAATAATTGGTAATGACATCAAAGGAAAAGGTCCTATGAGAAGAGGACCCTTACTAGATGACTCACCAGTGAGGGGTGCCTTGGCTTTCAATGTTTGTAAACTTAAGACCTTAGTCTACCATAACTCCTCATATACATCTTATGTTGGATGATATTCTAAAGAAGGTTATGCCTCCTTAATTATTTGTGTGGGTGGGGTCTATGGTTTATCACCTTGTTACTCTCCTAATTTGTGGATATGTCATCTATTAGGAAAGAGGAGGGGGAATGATGTTGGGTGTTAGGGCTATTGAAGCCATCATTTCCTCTTAATTAGAGGAGTCCAATCAAATGATCATGATTTATTCCCTTCATGCACTATCCCTTCCTTGAGTTAGCTCTTCTACCAGCTATTGCTTAACCTTTCTTAGTTTAATAGTTAATGCTTGAACTAGAAGAAATTGTTCATCTTCCACTTTTGTAGAGGTAGGTACTTCTTTTTGTTTTTCATGTCCTATGGTAAGTGATGCCTCACCTTCTAATTATTATTGATCCTATGGTTGGTACTAATCTATGAGTGGACCTTGGGGATCTTATCCATCTCTTTTTGGTTATTGATATGGATTTCCACACTAGAATTTATAAGATCTCCATCCTCTTAGAGGTGTGATTCAAAATTTTGCCTCATTGAGTGTGAGAGAGGGTTCATCTTGTATTACCCTTAATATGTCCTCACTCAAGACTACATTTTTTTCTCTTTCTTTCACCTCTTCATCATATTGGAATTTAAAAGAAAAAAATCATGATCAAATGGCTTGTGCTTGTAATCAAGGCCAAGGATGTGAATATTTTGCTAGACTTTCCTATGAGGGTCCCAATCTCTATGGGGAAGAGTGGGAAATGCATATGCTTTCTTGGAATTCACAAATTTCCCAAATTACCTCTGTATGGTGAATTACATTCTCCTACTAGTGATGTGGGAGTAATGGAAGGTAATTTTCTTATTCTTGGTTAGTTCCTCATCAATGTCATTCTATATTTGGTATGCAATCTCATATTTAGCTACCTTGTCTATAAAAAACTTAGGAAGATGAAGAGGATCCACTTTATATCCAACAACCATGATGATAGTTTAGTCAGGATAGAACTTGTAGTCTCTCACATTATTGGAAAGTGTTCTAGTAATGATGGGTGAAATTATAGCCAAAGGCTAGTCATGGATGGCTATCCAGACCAAAGGGTAGAGATCCTTAACAATATTAGCTATGTTCTTGACATATGAGTATATATGTACAAAATAATAATAATAATCATAAATTTGGTTCTTGATAAGTCTGGGATGGGATCCCATAGGACTCTAATATGCCTATATATTGTCCCCATGACTGTATCTAATATATATAGAACCTCATATAGATGTTTCCCTTATGTGTCCTCCTATCTTTATGTAAGATTTGTTCTTGGAGGTGATAACTAATTACTTCCCCCAATGCATAGGTGTACTCTAAGGTACTTAAAAGCTCTAGTAGGGGTACCCATTCTAGATATAAGAAATATATGCTTACATGGATAAAAATTTGATTTAATAGTTCCATGCCCACGTAGATCCCCATTATGAATCAGGTGATGAAAAGAGAATTACTTACATGTTCCTTTACAATAAATTATTCTCCAAGGAGAAGCCACCTTACTAGTGCTCATTCCACATTGTTGGACTTCTTCTAGGTAACTATAGTATATAAATCATACATAGAATTTGGAATAGTTAGACTAAAATACCTATTGAATATATCCCCTAAAATGTACATGATAATTATGTTATTTATGATGTAGTTGAGGTAATCATAATATACAATTCTTCCCTAAAAAAGACATCCTACAGTAAGTATATGCATGTCATAACCTTTAATTTAACAACTGTATAATATAGGTCTTATCATTTGAATGGAATCAGGTTCTTTACTAATTTTTTATCCTTAGCTAATGTCTTCTTCCAATGCAAAGGAATCCACATTATCTATAGCTTCCCATAAGGATAAATAATTTGGATAACATCCATCAAATACAGTGGCATATAAAATAGTCTAAATATTCTATAGAATCCTTGATGGAGAAACTAGAGGGTGTTGATGTTTGTTTATATGACCTAGATGAAGATGCCATGGTATTTTTGTGGATGCTAGTATGCTTCAAGATTTTTAAAATGGTGGGTACTAAACTAAATTACATGAATTTAAAATCACTTTATTTGCAATTAGGGCTTTTGAGATTACTGAAGGTTGAAGTTTACTCAAGATATTGAAAATTGAATGATATGAACTTGGTTGGGGACTCAATTTTAATAGCCTTCTGCATTCATTTCCAGTTCATTCACCATTAATTAGAAATGTCTATGAGCTCATCACCTTCATTCAATTTTAATTCAACCACCCTATCCTAGTGTACATGCCACATAAGATGATTTATCATTCAGGGTGCCATGATGTTGCCTTTCCTCTTTTTCCATTTGTCATTATGTGGTCTAGTCAAGGAAAGTGAAACTTTGCCTTTGAGATCAAAAGACCCTACAAGTTAGAATGTTCTTCAGATAAATTCACTACAAAATATTTTATCCCAAAGTCTCCAAAACAAAGTTTTTGATGACTAAATACTCTTCAAAAAGATTGTGATTCAGGTAGAAGTAATTGCATAGAAAGTTATTAAATAATTTTTTTCAAATAAAAGTTCCTGAAATAAATATTCTAATGAGAATCCTTATAATAAAAAGTTTTTGAAGTGAATTCTCCAAAGTGAAAGCCACAGAACAATAGTTTCTGAAACAAAGCTTTTGATTTGAAAGTTCTCGATAGAAAGTCTATGAAGATAAAGTTCTCGAAGAAAAGTTGCCGAATGAAAACTTTTTGAAACAAAGTTTGCAAAGACTAAACTTTCCAAAGACAAAGTCCCCAAAGTAAAGCTTCCAAAGAGAAATATTCTAATAAAAGTCTCTAAAACAAAGCTTCTGAAGAGAAAGCTTATGATGTGAAAGTCTCTGAAACAAAGCTTCTGAATGAAACCTTTCAAAATAAGATAATCTAAATACCTATCATGTAAATAAATTCTTAACAACTTTTCATTAATAATTTAGTTTGAACAAGTCCTTTGAAATAGAAATAAGTATGCCTCAATGTGATTCAATGTTCAATTTATTGAGTTTCTACACATCAAAAACATATAAGTACCCAGATGAAATATTCATATTTCCAAAAAAATAAAGGGGGTCCCCACTTTTCAAATAAAAATATAGGGTGGGGTGTGTTGAATACGATAGGAACTAAAAGTGTAAATGGCATATAAGACAGATCCTCATCCATCACATCATGGACACCCATTATATGGGATTATTGGTACTTATACATGACATACACCTTCTATGGTTTAGATACCTTCTATTTCTTTCAATGATATAGATATTAAGGATGATGAATTTAATATTCATTATTTATTCATTTGAGCATACCTTGATAGGCATCCTATACATAATGTTATGATTTATAAAGGTGTAATAATAAATAATGTTTTCAACATGACATTACTTACAGACTTGGGTTATACTCATCATTATTTGAATCCTTCTAATAGATTAGTTAGATCATTTGATGGGACCTACTAGAAGGTTCTTGGTAAGATTGACCTTTGTTTAAAGATTAGTACCACACATGTGGTGACTACCTTTTTATTAATAACTTTCATGGTAATCTTTGATAATTTATTTAGAATACCTTAGATAATACACTTAAAATACTACCTTTTGTGGTGTATGAGTGTGTTAAATACATTCATGCCAATCAGGTAATTATAGTTTATGGAATACCATATGAGCATCCTATTGAATGGTGAGCAATAGGCAATCCCATTTACTACATGGCCAATACTTGAGAGACCATTGCATCAGAGACATACATTGGATTTTATGGAACCCTCATCTACTATACACCATATTAAGATATTTAGAGCACCTACACATATTAATATTTCTTCTATTCAAAATAAACCATAGAACACTCAAAGATGGGTTCTATGAACCCCTAATCCTATTAATCCTACTATTTATCCAAGAGAACATAGTCATATTTTACATTTGTACAACATCAAAAACATTACAGTGATGGATATTGCACCTATCACCATATTATTACACTAGGTTCATAGTGGGAAGATATATATATGATCACCCTTTAGATGGGATCATAGGATATAATTTCCATTTCACATTCCAAAAATACCAAAAAATAAAAAACATTTAAAAATACAGAAAACATTTTTTGACACCAACATGTTCTATTGGATCTTTGGCATCTATGTATTAATTCCATGTTGATGGATGGAATATCAGTTGTTTCTACATGCACATGTGTCACAATTATATTTGAGTATGATAAATGCACACATATATAATTGATATATTCCTATTTTGAATTTTATATGTTTCCCCTATTCATGTCACATGTACATTGGGGCCATCCATATCTATGATCATGCTACTTCTAGGTTATATCATTCTATGGTAACTTTACATTATCATGTTTTGAGCTCATATATGTACTTACAAATGCCTTTATCCATGATTGTAAATTACATAAGGTACTTTTTATGCTATGTTGACATTTTTCACTAATTCATTGGATCCATGGGCTACTATGATATGTTTATGTTGGTTGCTTATGTTTTTCTTTATGTACTTCCTTGAGTGTCTCACCTTGATATTATTTTACTTGTTCGAGCATTTGACTATGCTCCTTTATTTACAACCCCATGCCTATGTATGATTTTTTTGAAATTTTAATATGTCATTTTTTTTGTATAGACATTTGAATATGTCATCTTTGATTTTATGGACATTGAACCAAGTCATTCCCCTTTAATTGTGTGGTATTTGAACATGCCCCTTATTTGCAATCTCATTAAACCATTTCCCTTTGACTTGATTTTGAGTGCTCTTATATGTGTGCTCTATTTTATTTTTGATCTTGAACTATTAATATTTATATGTTTCCATGATCATTATAATGCATCTTAGGCCTTCATGTGATTACATTATTCTATGTGCATTAATGATATATTTACCTAGACATGTTATTCTATATGTTCCATGGTTACATTCATAGATTATACTATTGTATTATCCTTTAAAGTAAGGTGACTAAAATTTTCTATTATTCCCTCACCTTAAGGGGGGAATATTAGTCGGTACTTGTTATATAGGCATGTTCTTCACATTTGGAATAATTTAAAAATTTAGTGGGGGCATGCTTTGGAATCATGTTCTCCACACTTATTCAATATTTAGTACTTAGATCAGTTTTCAAATTTAGTGGTAGCATTTCATATAAGCATGACTTCCACATGTTCATAGTTTCATATTTAGTGGGGGAATGTCATATAAGCATGGATTCCACACATTAAATGTTTCTTATTTAGTGAGGTATGCCTCAGAATCATGTTCTCCACACTTATTTAATATTTGGCACACCCAAATTTGGTGGGGGCATGTTTTAAAAACATGTCCTCCACATTGGTACTTATTTTAGTTTTTATATTTTCCCATATATATTGGGGTCATGATTTGTAAGCATGTTCTCCACACTTACATAGTTTTTAAGTTGACCAAAGTACATAGTTATATAATTTAGACTCATGTTTGTGGAAATTTTTTATACATTGGTACTATTGTTATACATAATTTTAGTATGGGACATAGATAAGGTGTATATTCAATGCAACGTGTACCAAATATTATAAAATCCAAATCATTTTTATATTTAAAAACACTCTTAGGTATTATCATCACCTACCAAGATGTATTTTCATGCACTGATACCCAACATGTACTTTTATAGACTGTATTGAGATAATCTACTATAATGGTTGGTTCACTTTTGGTATGGTTAAGGTGATTAAATCACTCAATATTGAATTTTTTGTAGGTTTTACTTGATTATATCATCTATCCTTACCAATTTAATAGTATGAGTTGGCTTTGTTCACTCTTGCTTAGAAGTTTAAAATTATGATTGGGTTGCATGGTTGACCTAATCTCAATTATTGAATGGAAACTTACCTTTTCTCTAAGGCTGGGGGCATGTTCTTTCTAATATCTCTATCTCCTTATAAATATGCACTTTCATATTTATATACATTTTTCCTAATCTCAATTTCAAATCCTTACAATGATGCATCTTTCATATCAAATTTACAATAGGTAAGGTGGTTACTTAGATATAAAGATGTACTCGTAAACCTTGCTCTTTCAATTTGAATCTTTTAAAACACTTTAAATTCCAAATTATATACAATGATGTTTATTGTATCATGTTATTAGTTTTAGCTTAGTCACTATAAAATCACTCAAGTTGGACTCAAGCAAAGGTAAGGTGTGTTATACACACCCAAGTATGCATACTTTTATTTTAAACTAGAAATTTTATTACTAGATTAAAGGAGGAGAAAAGTAGACATTATTTTATGTATTATATAGCACCTCAATGTTGTACACTTGGAAAACTCATAGCTTGGTTGTTCCTCTCTACTTTGTACCTTTCCCAAATTTTAAAATCTCATATCTTCTCTAGATTTTTCCCCTTGGTCTATCTCTTGGTCCAACTAGTCTTATGTTGATGATCCAAAACTCCTATCTTACCCAAAATTCTTAAAACCTACTTATCTTCTACCTCTATAAGTATTGAGTTTGTACTTACACTCTTGTTCCTTGGATGCTAGCGTCTAGGATAGACACCTATATTAACACAAATGTCTTGCCTCAATGTAAGTGTCTATTTCCCTAAAGTAATCTAATTTATAAATGAAATGTATCCTAATGGTTGGCCTAAGTCTTTTTAATGTAATTTAATTCTTGAAAGGGATTGATATAAATACAAGTTTAACCCTCATTCATTCTTCACCTAGAAACTTCTTACTTACTCACCAAGAAACTTACTAAAGGCATTCAATAAAACACTCATGTGAGTAAATCTTCCTTATTTTCTCATTTATCTATATCAGTCATAGGGATTACACATACATAGGTCTGAAGTACTGAAGGAGAAACCTAATAGCTATATTTGACAAGTTATAAGCTAGGTCATTGTTATACTTACTTTGCACATATTACATGATTCACGTACAATCCAACACATATATGATAACTAAATTAATATTAAACCCTATTTGGAGTATTGTATATATAGATAGTGTTCATTAATAGAGGGGCTTTTGGGGTCAACTTGACACTATGTGCTTATTAACCCATTTTCCTAGGGTCACTATGAAGATGAAGAACTAGGGTTTTGAAAATTCATGAGGATAAATAGTCTATAAACTAGATCTAAATTCACTAGAGTGAAGGTGAATTCAAAACTAGAAGCATCTAGATAGTCACATCATTTTCTAATAAGCATTTTGTACAATATAACTTTATTGGGTTTAAATAGTAGCATCGACACAACCATCCTAGGTTGATGCTATTGTCCATGGCTTAATAAGCATCCAATCCATAATCTGAGACTATTCCATAATCCTCTTCTAGTTTGGTTTTTGCTTGTTCTAGGTCTAAAATTATATTAGTATCAGAACAAGATAAATACATTACTTATATATCATTACTAAGTCTAGCATATTTGTACTTATTATTTTTATCTTATCTCAAATTAGTGAATTTAGCAAATGTTTATATCTTAGTTTAGAACCCTATTGTTTTGATTTAAAGATAGTTTATCATCCTTTTACCCTAATCTATCTCTTCCCTTTTAACCCTAGATGACCTCAATATATAAATTTAGGGTTGAATAGAATCATGTAGCACATATGAGAAAAATGTCTAAGTAGATATATAAATTAATATAATAGTATGTGATCACAAAAATCCCTAAGATGTATGATAAATATCATGGTAAGGTCTAGAAAGTAACAATACAAGTTCAAACAATCAAAAACACACAAAAGGCCACTCAATATCACACAAAAGGGGTCTAAGAAGACCACAAACAAGGGGTATTTCAAATACTACACACTTGAAGGAATGACATATTAAAATTTCCAAAAAAAAAGAAAAATACAGTGGCATGAGGTCCAATAATCAAGGAACATATTGAAATGTCACTCAAGCAAGATAATAATAAGTAATAAAAAGACACTTAAGGAAGAAACAATGTGAATAAATGAAGTATAAAAAACCAACATAAGTATATCATATTAGTATTTTCATATATGTGTTAGAAAAAATGTCATGTAACATAGCATATCAAATACACTATGAAATATGTAAGCATTAGTATAAGCATGTGTAAGTGTTAGTATATAAGCTCAACATGATAACATAAAAATTATTATAGAGTGATGTACCATGTGTCAATAGTGATCATGTAAGGTAGACTCCCTCAACATAGTATATTACATAGGAAGAGGAAAAGTTTGACATTTGTATGTATAAGTATCATGGGTTTGAGCTATGCCTTTATCACATGCAAGTATGTGTGAAACATATATTTGTATATAAAATAAATTGTATATTATCTAATAACATAAATTAAAAAATATATAATCCAAGGAGGTAGTAAACATGTGAATGCTAAATATTTTTTTATTTTTAGAATAATTTAAAATGAAAAAGGTTTAACCTATGATCCCATCTAAGGGATGCTCATAGATATCTCCAAACTAAAAATATGGTACATCAAATAGGTGATACTACTAAGGAGCACGTATAGGTTTCATATATTTAATTAGAGAATATGTGGTATTTTACATAGTCTCATAGGAATCTCTGGTTGTGAAGAGATAATAAAAGGAGTATGGGTTCAAGGAACTCTTTTTCAGTTTTATGTGGTTTCTTTGGTGTATTCATAATTTGAACATGTTTATTTTATCTTAGAAATAGGGTGGATTGTGTAGGTTTGGATTAGATTTTGTGGAATCTATCATGTATCTCTCATGAAATGGTCTCTCAATTATGGGTTGCTTAATAAATGGGATTACATATTACTTACCCTTTAATGGCTGATTAACCCTATTAGGTTTTATAATTAGCTATTTGAGAATAAAATTCTCTTGTTCAAGTGTATGTTCATATAGAATTATATAAAATTTGTCTACCTTATTTGTATGAATGTGTTTAATACACCTATGCATTATGGAAGGTACTACATGGAGTTTGTGTATCCAAGGTCATCCAAATAACATATCAAAGACTCTCATGTATATTAATATTGAAAAGGTAGTAACCACATGTTTTAGACCAACTTGTAAAAGTAAATCAATCTCACCAATAATGTGATGTGATGTGGACCATCAAATTATTTTATTGTTTTATTTTAAGGGTATAAATAATCATGTGTATATCCTAAATATGTAAGTAACATCATGGTACATATGTTCTCACTAGCACTATTATCGATCGTACCACTATGTATAAACCAGTAACTAAGGTATGCTCAAATAAATAATGAATGTAGATATGAGCCATCATCCACAATTTCACTATCATCAAATTAAATAGAAGGTATCTAAACCATAAGAGGTAATATGTGTGTATAAGTGCAAATAATCCCATATAATGGGTGTCCATAATGTGATGGAGGATGATCTGCATTATATATAATTTAAACTTATTATCTTGCAAAGGTATGTTAAATATCTTATATTTTTGATGGTCACCGGCTTATGAACCTAAATCCTTTAGAGGATCATCAAAGTTATTATATTGGTTATCAATAAGATCTTGGATATTATGGTTCAAGGTATAGCATCTATTTTTAGAATACCCAAGGCCTTGATGATAGTCACAATATGAATTAGCATCATAATATTTTGGTATAAGTTTACTTTTATCAACCTCTATGGGAGGAGGGAGATATATGAGATGACACTCCACAAGTTACTTAATTATAAAAGCTAGAGACTCAAGTAATAATTTATAGTGTCTCTTATGCGCATTGGATAAGATGATCTTATTAGTTTGTTGTGACATTAAATTAACTATTTTGGTAGTTTCTCTTTTAGGTTTTATAGGTTTTAACTTGTAGCTTAGTTTGATATGAAACTTAGTATAATATGTAGCTCATGTGTTTTCTACATAATTTAGTTTGTTCAAGGAAATAAGCTTCATTTCATGATCTCAAACAACATGGCATAATTCATCAAAAGATTTGAACTCATTGAAAATAATGGACATATGTAATGGTGCAAGTAAACATTGCATAAAAATGTATTGACACTCTTTATCTACCATTGGATTTTTCATTTTGGCTAACATTATTTTGTATCTCAAAATATATTCATTGATAGGTTCATTGGATCCTTATTTTCCATGTTTGATCCTTGCAATTTATGCGTATGACATATTTTTAGTGATGTTGATAGAGAAATGTATTAAAAATGTATCCAATTAGGGTTTGAATGCTTTCAATGATTGGATTATAAGGTCATACAACCATATTAAATCATAGTCCTTTAGGTTCATTGGGAATGATTTCATCAAAATTTTTTCATTTGAAACTTAATCAAGGAATATTACATAGAAATATCAGAGATGTTGTTTAGGATCACCCTTGAGATCATAAAATATTAAGTTGAGTGCGATAAAAATAGTTATAAAAGGGTGAAAATATATCTCATGTGTTAGAGGATTATGTAATAAATCTTGTGAATCAATAACATGAGTTGATTTCAAATCATTTTGTTTAATGTTGGTAACCTTAGCTTCTAAGTTTTTTATAAATTGGAGAAGAGTTTATATTGTAGACCCACTAGGATTAATAATTGAGATTTGAAAAGTCACAAAAGGGGATGAAAACACCATTTGTGTTGATGTAAGCATTAAAACCAATAATTAAGTTGAATTATTAATTTTTTCCATGGAGGATGTGGTAATAGTTGTTTTAATTTTAGGGAATAATGATTTTAAAACATATCACTTGCCCCCACTAGATGTAGTAGGTAATGTTATGCTCAAGGGGATGGAAATGGGAATGGATGTTTTATAGGCATATCTACTATCCATGATATTTGTATCAATTTAGAGTAGTGGTTGTTGACTAACACCTTTTGGTTTTTGATTTTCAAATATAGTATTTAGGATCTTGTGGAGATCTTTAGTATTTTCATGAATGTGCTCTCAAAATAATGCAATAGCTTTAACTTGTTTTTGTTCAAATTGGTCATTTTCATTATGTTCATGACCATATTCATCTTTTATGAGAATTTTTTTAGTATATGTCTCATTTTCATTATTATAACTCTTATTATTATAATAATTTGGCATGGAATTACCTTGAAACATTTTAGGTGGCCCAAGGGGTAGCTCCAATATATTCAATAGGAACACCACCTAATCTAGGACATTGTTTAGGTTGTATAAAAATGATAGAATAAGATGTAAGTATAATAATATAAAAACTCTAGATAAAGATAGGAGTTTCATGAAAAGACACAAAGGTAAGGTTCACCAAATGTTTAACCCTTTTTAGATAATGTGTTTAGGGTTAATGGGGTAGAATAACCTATGCACAAGGATGAATAAAGATATTATGAAGTATACCAATTAAATGAAAACTCAAAAAAATGAATATTTTAAGTTAAATTATTGATTCATGATAAATATATAAATTACATTCAAAACAATAGTTTGATTTCATAAATATGAAGAAGGGATAATGCTTAGCTTGTCTAAAAATACACAGGTATATATGATAAATATAGAGGTGGAAATAGGTAGGGGAAATATCATAATCCAATCATCAGATTCTATAAATATTGTTTCTATAGGTTGAAACAATTATATCACCTTATGGAAACTTACATTGATGCTTTTATCATTGTCTCAATGCAACTATCTTGTACACAATATTCATTGTATTGTGAAGAGACCACCTAGAGCATTCTGGATTTTTTGTTGCCTTTATATTGATGTCTTTTATTTGTATGCATAGGTTTTTAATGATTGTGTATGGATGAAACCATAACTATTCACCTTAGGTCTTTGTGCCTTGATAAAAATGGGTTAATGGGCTCATGGTGTCTATCAAACCTCAAGGTCCCCTCTATCAATGAGTGTTGACATAAAATATGAAGCTTTTGACTGCATATATCTTTTGTTGATATAGGTTAACTTTAGTTAAAATAATGTGATGCAAGGGGTAGCATTTGGTTAGAATCCTTAATATATACTAAAAAATTAGTGCCTATATTCACAATAAATCAAAAGTACATAGTAATTCCTACTATAAATTATTATTCTTTATATATATTTCAACTACCAAATATGATTTTTTATACATCTCTTTATGTTATACCACCTTAAGCAATTACACAGGTTACTCTTTTCTATAACCTATTATAATTCTTCTATATATTTTATCTCTTCTACACTCTATCTATTATATTAAAATGTTGTGATATAAATACAAAATTACTATAAAAAGTTAATGGTCATGTATGTGTGATACATGCCTTTTTTCTAATCTATCCATCCTTTATTTCTACAAGGCATTATTTCTTACGACAATATCCAATTAGTAAAATCCTTTATTCTATCAGCCTGAAGAATGATCATGCTACTATAATAATAGAATCAACTATGTAGTATCCATGGTTTGGTCCTCTTGTTGATAGAGAATTCTACCAATATTTTCCTAACTTTTATACCTTTGTCTCATCCTTATGACAACTTTAATTTATGATAGGTGCCAAAATTATTCAATTTGTTTGTGTAACAAAATTTTGAAATACATCAAAATTATTGCTAATTATGGATTTAGTGCCTCTTATTTGGGTAGATACCTCTCATACTTACTCATAATGTTGTGAGAAAAAATTTATCAATCAAGAATGACCTTATTTTCTTCTAAAATCATGTTTTCTATAGCCATGTTTTATATTGTTGTCATGACTAGATATCCTTCATGACTAGGGATTTTTATAATAATTCTAGATAATATGTATGAGTATTGATTTAAACTTCCATTTTATCTATTTATTTAATCAATTACTCCCTATATTCCTCTATTTTTTCATAGATGGATATCCGCTCTACCTAGTTTTTTTATACTGCTCATGTAAGGATATCATATTAGTCCTTTCTACTATAAAAGGTATGCATTAAGGTCCAATGCTAGTAGAGGATGTACTCAATTATTTCTCTATTTCCTCTGACTCTATTTTATTATCCTTTATCCATAGAGTTTAATTGATTAAGTGAAGTAGGTGGTTGCATCTTCTAGTTTATCCTTCATATTCACTACTTTTTCTTTGTACTTTATTCTATTTTCCTGATTTTATCCTAGATGTGCCCCTAATAATTCCTCTTTACACTCTTATCTAACATCAAATTTTATGAATATTTTATCCACCATGGATCCTACATGACTAATAAAATTTTCCATTGCTTCCATGAACTATTTTTATATCAAAAGAGTTGTGTCTGTATCAAATTGTGGTAATGTGGTGGTCAAGGTGGATAATCTCTTCTTAATGCCTTCATCCAAGTTGACATGTTATGTCATCCAATACACTATAGCTCTATTGATAAGAGTCTATCCAACCATATGTTTATAAATTAGGGTGAACTATTTTAGAGCTAACATAATTTTCCCTCCTTCATTAGGATGAAGGAAACTTGATGGAACTAAGATGGTAGAAGTATCTTGTTTATTCTTTTCCAATTATACCTTGATCTATGTTAGTAGATCCATAGGGATTTTTTAATGCTCTAAACTACCCCCTTTATACTTGTATTATTTGGTTTGGTAACTTAGATGGTGTCCTTTGCACTTACATTGACCTCCTTTCCTTCCCTTTCTCTTGTAAAGTAATTTTATTTTTTATTTCCTCATTCTTTTACATTTATTGTTTTTTTCTATCTACCTCTTCTTTTTAATTTAGGTCTGCCAGATGTTTATTTGTTTCCTTTTCCATTATTTGTTTTTATTTTTGTATTTTTCTCTCCTCCTCTGCTTTTTATTTTTTTGGTCCTCTTATATCCTTTTTTCTCTTGTTCCTTGTTTTTATTCTCCTACATTTCTCTTTATCATCTTTTACTCTCCTCTTTTCCTAGGAATTTTTTTATTTTCTTCCTTTTTTTTCAATGTATTTTTATTCTAATTTTATTTTTGTTTATTATTATTTTTCTACCATTTTCTATGCTTCTTCTTTCTCTACCTTTTCTTTTTCCAATAGTTATCTAACCTATTGAGTGGATGACTCAATAATATCCTATATTTTCTTGATTTCCTTTACAAGTTAATGTTCCAATAGATTTCATTGTTAAATTATCACTTCTTATATATGTTTAGTTTTTTCTCACTATTTTTCACTTTTATAGAGCTTAAAATATAATATGTCTTCTTCATAGTTCTTGATTCTTTCTATTGGAATTGCCTTAGTCTTCCTTGGTTCATAGGAGACATCTATGATTCTACAATAGTTTTTCTTAGGGCCTCCTCTTGATATTTATCAACTATAATCTTGGCCTATTTGCTCATTTCCTTTGTATGTATAATTATATCTTTTATATACTATGGAAGGATACCTATTACATTATCCAATTCATATAAACTAAGTTAAACATAGTCAAAAAATTCTCTAATTCCCTATTTTTACCTTTGGTATCTTCATTATTATGTAGTATATCCATTTTATATATCCCACCCTTGATGTGGCACATGCTTAATAGAGAATTTATATATACTAACTCTATATTAGTCTCTATTTCTTCCTCTTCCTCTATTTATTCTTCATCCCATTATTCAGATGACATTGTTTCTAAATAGTCACTAGGATTTTACCTTGGTCCTTTGGTTTTAAAGCTTTCTTCTTATTTTTACCCTTAAGTTCTAGTTGTGGTGATGAAATTATCCATCTTTTCCATCCAGTCATATCTAATTTTTTTTGGCTAAATACTATAGATGTTTTTAGTGGAGAAAATTTTAGTGGTGAATATTTGTTAATTGTTGAATATTTAGTTTTGGGAAATTGGAATTTGGCAATTTTTTAGGGTGTAGTATATGACCCTTTCACCTAAACTTCTAGGATATTTTTTTTAGGGGTTAGCTCACCAAATATTTACAATATTTATGTGGTTATCCATGTAATTTTCCATGTGTATATATACTACATATGTTGGTAGAGGCCACAAAATTATCACCAAAGTATCTTTATTTATCAAATTGCAAAGAGTTTGAGACTTGAGCCTTGAGGCTACACTCTACCACTCGACTAGTTTAAGCAACCTAACCTCCATTAGTATTATGTCCCATGACACAAAATGGTTGATAGGTTGCATTGTATCACATAACAAAATTATTTCACATGATGGCACTATGTTGTGCAGTGGCACAGTGCCACATGATGGCATAATGCCACACAAGGACACAATGCCATGTGATGGCATAGTGACATGCTATGGAATTCTATTACACAATGACACCATGATGTATGGTAACAACCTGGCACCTGATGGCACCATGATAAGTGGTAGTAACTAGGTGCCCAATGGCACTTTATTAGATGAAGGAAAATTATCACTTGATGTCAATGTGTTAATGAAACTAACCTGTTACCCAGTGTCAATGTGTTTCAAGAAAGAAACCTACCATGTGACAACATTTACCCACCTGAAAACAAATTTATGGCCTTAGGTGGTTACAGTAAGGGTAAATCACCATAACAAATAGCAAAAAAAGACAACATCATGTTTTATTTTATAAATATAGCAAAGAGGGCCCAAATAGTAGGCACTTCAAATACAGGTAATTCTTGGTTTAAAAAAAAAAATATCAGTTAGTTTTTTTCATTGTAAAATAATTATAAAACCATTTCAATGCAAAAATTGACATGGATATTGACACTATTTCCATACAAAGAATTAATCCCAATAATTTCTCACCTCTTCAAGCGTTTAATAATGAAATACCACCCCTAGAAGACACATATCTAGGCATGTCAGTAGAACACACTCATTTGGGCATTTCCCAAGAGAAAGGTAGTTCTTTTTAGACACCAAATTTTGTTGAAAATTCCACTCAAAAAAGTTGATAGAGGAAGAGAAATACATAGATAATAGGAAGGTCTTTTCAAGTTGACTGGGCTACAAAATTTCCATTTATAGAACCTGTAGAATAAAAAAATAGTAATGAGCCTCCAACAAAATGTAGATGCACAATTTGTAGTTGTAAACTCAAAAAAGAACACAAAATGCAACTTAAATTGGACATAATCAAGAAACACTGTGGGAAATTATATATATATGTGAAGCACCTAGATGGATAGATAACAAGAACACATAGATGGAAAAATATAAAAGAATGTATGCATGTGAATATGTAAATAATTAGAAATTACAAAAACATCTTGTTGAGAAAGGGGGAACCATCAAAGTGCAATTTGGAAAATTTATGCAATCCAACCTCAAGGCCAAATATGTATAGTTCTCTACTATCTTCCACATTTAAAAAAAGGGAAAACCCATTTCTAATTTTCTAGATTACAAAATTTTGTTTCAACATAATGGTTTTATGGATATTCCACAATCACATTGGTTAGATAATAGTGCATGGGAAACGGAAAAATGTCTATCTATTGTTGAGAAGGAAGATTTGAAATAAAGTGTTAACAGATTTGCTTCTTGCTTTAAATTTTCATATTTTTCCTACCATCAATAGTTAATGTGGGTCACACACATACCAAGTTATTTTAATAATCAAAATACATGTTATAGATACATAAATTTAAAACTTACCACAGCCTTATCCCTCTCTACGTGCACAATGGTAACCAAGTTGATATCTTTAGCCCATTTATCAAAATATGCTTGGGCTTCTCCATTTAAATTTTCTAACCTATTTGTCATAATCTCTAAATTCTATCCTTGTAAACATTCTCGATAGAGATCACTCTAGATTGAGCTTGTTGGAACAAAGCATCAATCTTTGATGATTCATTTTGAAAAAGAAAGAATAAATTCATTCTTTGGTCATGGTTGTGATAACAGACATTTATTTCTTTGATAAGGGCCTTTGCCCTTATCTCACATTATTTAAAATCATTAAATATATAAATCACACCATCCATTAGATTAGAAAACATATTTTTTGCAATTAGATTATCAAAAGAAAACTTAGTAAGGGAATCATCAAAAACATTTAAATTATCAATGTGGAGTGGAAAGGAGGTAGTTAGAGAAGAGGCATATATAGGAGGCACTTGTGACGTAACATTAGCAAATTGAATAAATTCATGTGGATTTAATACACCAATAGCTGGGGGCTTACTTTCAATGCCAAGAAACTCTTCATTAAGATCAATCTATTACAAACAGGTAAGACCCTGTCCGCCTGAAATACCACCAATAGAGAAAGTTGGGAATTTTTTATTGTAGAGTTCCCCTACTTTATGCAAGGAGGCTGATCTTCTTTCCTCTTCTCTAAATTTGGTTTGGTGGTGGTGGAGGTGGTATAATTCTTGATCTCCTAATAGATGTTGGGTGCACTGCAAAAAAAATTCAAAAATGATAAATTTGAAAACATAAAACTAATGCAAGTTCAAATTAAAAATTTTAATGTTATTACCTAGTGGCATCACTACCTCATCCAATTTGATTGTCCTTGCTAGAGTAGTCTCTTCCCCTTTAGTACTTAGGAGAGATAGTGATTTCCCTCTCATTTTGATTATGGGTGGTGTTTCTATTCAAAATTCGCTTTTAGATCTAAGAGAAAGAAGAAACTAAAAAGTAATGGACAAGGCATGGGAAGTACCTGGACTGAAGATTGCGCACCGTAAATCCAGACGTTTGTGGGCACTCCTCTTTGGCTGTGGAGGAATGACACCTGCAAAGAAGAAGAACTTGGACAAGAAAATGTTAGATAGATAGACAGTGGGTTGCCAAGCAAAAGCTTGTTCCCGGAAGTGTAAAACTTCCTCAAGGGAGGTCAACCCACAGATAACAGATAGATAAAAGACTAAGAAACTATGAGATGCCAGAATATAGAAGTGATAAATAGATTAGGAATGAAAGGAAACACCAATGATTACCTGAAAGGAGCAGTCGGGCTGATGACAGTCGCCGAGGTCAGAAATGCTGCCGGTGTCGGTTAAGAGGTCTGCCGATGTCGGTTGGGGAAGTGACCGGCGTCGGTCGGGGTAATGGCCTGTGGTCGGGTCTGGGATGTGTTCTGGACTATGGACGGGTCTGGTTCATGAACGGGGTCGAGACAGAGTTTGGGGACAAATTTAGATGGACTGGGGAGTGGTCTAGCTCTGGTTAGGTGCCTTGTGCAAGGCCTTTGTTGACAGGGGGATGAGGAAGTTGTCTGGGATTGGAGTAAAAGAGGGACAGGGAAGAGGAAGATACACAGAGGACAGGACCTGAGAAGGCTTTGCAGCCTCTCCAGGGGAAGAACAGAGGGAGCAGAGGACAATAGATAGGATAGATTACTGAAAACTAAATAAATGAAATGAAAAAAACCAGACTTTGCTTACCCTTTTGCTGACTGAAGAAAGGAGGTGCTGTTGTTGGAGCCACGGAAGACTTGTTGCAAGAAGAGAATACCTGATCTAGAGCCTTTTCACCTGTTGCTGTTGTTGCATGAGGTCAAGACAGAGGAGAGATGAAAGCTAAAGCGCCAAGAGAAGTCTGTTTTCGAGCTCAAGGGTCCAGGGGGCTGCAACGGATGTAGAAAGGGGTAATGAAGGATGCCGATGCCGACAGTTTCACTGACGTCGGCCGAAGGGTCGCCGACGTCGGCGGTCGCAAAATGGGGACAGAGGCTAAAAATAGCCTCTGCCCATTCTTGCACACCGCCGAGCGAGGGGGGATGGGAAGAACGGTCACGAGGATGCCAAAATGGGCGTGGGGGGAAGATAATGAAGAGATTTGGCCTAATAAATGCTAGGGGGAAGGTGGAGGGATTCAAGGGAGGATCCAAGGTGGCAAGGGTAGGGTGGAAAGGGGGCCAAGGCTAAGGGTTAGGATAGGGGTTTAAGGCCAAGGGGGAGGACCAAGGTGCAGATACATTTGCGGTGTCTACATTTGCCCCTTTTTGTCTTGTTGGTTGTTCTAGACGAACTGCAAGACAAAAATAGGAGTTGGTTGCCCCAGAAAAGGGATGAGGTGTTCCCCCCTCAAAGCGATAGTTGAGAGAAGGGAACCGAAGATCGAGTGTCAATTTGACAGAGAAATGGATAAGAAAGATGAAAAGTGAGTGAAAATGCTACAAAAGTCGTGATTGCACGTATACCACGTCACGGGATGGTCGGGTCAAATTGTCGCATGTCGAGGGTCAAGGAGTGCCAAAATTGAAGTAACCGGGCCCCAGCATTTAGTCATCTGCTGATCGAGTCACTCAATTTAAGCTGAAGCTCTAAATGGTCATCGTGTTCTAGGTATCCAAGGCTCAGGAAGTGCTCCCAGAAACACGAAAAAGCCACAAGTAGTAGGGATCAACTGGCTCGCGATCCTATACTTGTGAAGGGTCAAAAATAGTCTGCGGACAATTCTGCTAACCAGCCGTGAGGTAGCACACACGTAAAAACAACCAAGGCAACATTGTCTTGGAAGTGGTCGAAGGTCAAAGGATGGTCATTGGTTAAGAGGATGGATGGACGAAAGGATGCGGCTGAGCTAACCTCAGAAGACCCCATGTCAACTGAGTGCTACCTACATAGCCCCTGTTGTAGGGGCCTCAGGCCGATGTAGTTCTCCCTAAAAGGGAGGGAGGGTCAGAGAGATTGATTGGTCTTGGTCAAAGTCGATGATTGGTCTTGGACAAAGAAAATGATTGGTCTTGGTCAAGGTCAAGGTCGCAGAAGAGAAGGTTTGTCCATCAAGGAGACGAACAAACGGGGGTGGTCGAGCTAACCTCAGAGGATGTGTTATCTGAGTGCTGCCTACATAGCCCTGGTCATAGGGCCTCAGACCAATGTAGTTCAGACAAATTGAGAAGATTGGTCGATGATGAGATTGGTCATGTGTTGAAATGACGAGGGTAAGATGAGGATAAAATGATGCTACAGATGGTGTATTCTGTAGAATTGGTCGAGAGTCTTTCATTCCTAGCAAGCTTCCATAGTCACGATGGATGTATGCTAAGAATGAATAGAAGTCTATTTATGCTTCAGCAAGTATTGGTTTATGCTTAACATAAATTGGGTCTAGTCGGTAGTTTCCATGTGTACTGGTGTCCATAAAAACTATGTGAAATGGTCTAGGATGAAGGTGGGCTTAATGATGAAAATGGCTGGGTTTGAGATGAGTCGACAATTGATGTGGTTAAATGTGACTAAAGTGAAGAGAAAAGATGAAAGGCAAATCGCTCTTTCATTGACAAGGACCCGAAAAGAAGCATAGATAGGGATTATTAGAACCAAGAACCCCATTATGCGTTACGTCATTGACCAGTGTTGAGTTAGAACGGTAATCGAATCACTTTGACATTAAAGTGAGCTCGAAGTCCCTTGAGCAGGTGATAGGAGGAGGATAGGGTAACCCAGTTTAAGAGCAGGAATAACCTTGCCCCTTTTATAGGAGACCCTGAGACAACTATAAGCCAAGTCCATGACCCGATTTTTTTTTTTTTTTTTTAACAGGCTGATCGATGCGGGAAGCCTACGTAGAGATGTCTTTTGATGTAGTGGTCATGTTGCGAAGCTGATCGATGCGGGAAGCTTCTAAGAAAAGTTGCTGTTTGTAGCGAGATTAGTCATAGCCATCCTTCGAGGGAGTGGTCTATATTTTTGCTTTATAATGTTTGATAAGTTGGCCTAGCTGTCCTTCGAGGGATCAGTCTAGTAATATAGCAATGATAGTACAGCTATCCTTCGAGGGAGCAGTCTGTCTTTTTGAATTGACTTGATTTTGTGACCATGGATATGTTTTGACATCTTGATATATTTTTTTTTGATTTAGAGTCATGGACTAGGCTGTAGAAGTTCAAGGACGCCCCTTTTATTAGGACAAAGCATCCATACATTTGTTAAAGGGGAATAGGGTTGAAAGGGATGAGGATTAAGAGGATGAGGATTGCTCAAGGGACGAGCTCAAGTTACGTGTCAAGTAGACGAGTACTCGACTAGCAGAAGAATGGTCGAAGATGTAAGACAAAAAAAGGGGTTTAAGGGCTAATAAGACCCTGGGCCATGCTAGTACGTTAAGGTCCGAGTCAATTGGGAGCAATCCTGCCCCATTTGCCTCTTTCCAGATTGGTCAGGTGTTGATGGATGGATGTGAAGTTGGTTGACATTGTCGTTGGTTGGTTGAGAAAGGTTGAATGCTTGGTCGAGAGGTCAGGGTGATTGATATTTGGTTGAAGTTTGGTTGAGACTAGTCGAATAATTGGTTGGGGGTTGGGTCGGTGGATACTTGGTCAGGTTTTAAGATAAAATGAGTGATTGATATGTGGTAGAGACTGGGTTGAATAGTTGGTCGGGGTTTGAATAAAGGATGAATTCCCCCAGCAGGTAGGGAGAATGTTTGAAAGGTTGGTTAAGGTCGGTTGAGGTTTAGTGGTCAGATGGACAGTGTTAATGTCGAATAAGGGGGTCAAAGGCGGCAAAGGGACCACAGTCTGGCATGGAGATCCCGATTTAGGTGATGAGGTTGGAGAGGCATGAGTCAAGGTTGATGTTTTGTCGAAAAGGTGGTCAAGAGGACCCTTGATGAGAAGGGAATCCTTTTTCTGGTGCTGACGAATGACAGCTTTAAGAGCGCAACAACGCTCAGTGTCATGTCCCGGAGTGTGATGATAATGATAGAATGCGGAGTTGTCAAACCAAGATGGTCTTAATTCGAGAGTTGATGAGTGGGGTGGTGTTGAGGGTTTGTTGATAACGTGGTCAAGAAGAAGGGTGCCATTCCCATGACATTGGCGAATGGCGACCTTGAGGGCATGACAATGCTCCGTGTCGTGCCCAGGCGTGCGATGATACGCACAAATGTGAGTGTCATCAAACCATGGTGGTTTAGGTCCGAGAGATTGATATTGTCTAAAAGGCGGGAGGTCGATACAAGACGACTGCAATAAGTGTCGTAAGAGCAAGACATATGAACCTGCTAACGGGTTTGGATGCTTTATTGCAGTGAGGGTTGGTGACGTTGGTTTGGGAGGTGAAAGAGGCATAGGTCGAGAGTTCGGATGAGATGTATGTCTGATGGGATGATGAAGTAATGGAGGTGATGTGCCTCTGTGAAGGATGGGAGTGGGAAGCACTCCTATTAAAGTGGACGGATGCGGGCCCAAGATTGAAGGTAATGACGAAGGTGGGGGAGGAGTTCTCCGATGTGGTTTAGTAGCTTTCGTGTGTTTGGGTCGAGGGCCACCGTTGTGCGAGGCGAGGTTAGATGTGGGTTTGGGTTTGGATGTGGACGAAGGTGAGTGAGATGTAACAATCTCAGGCAAAGGACAAGAGGAAACCGCGACTGGGTCTTCCTCGATTGAAATGGGTGGAGAGACTAGTTCTTCTCTTGGTGGAGAAGAAATAAGAGAGTCTGGCTCCTCAAGTGGGCAGAGGGCATGGATGATCGTGCCTTCTACTTGTGCTCAAGGAGTAGGTAAGGTAGGGTCTTCGAATGAAGGTGGGCTTAATGGCGTTGATGTGGTCAAAGCGTCCTCCGATACAAGAGAGGTAGATGGAGGACTAGTAGGGGAAGGAGGTTCCTCATCCTTTAATGGAAGAGGTTGGTCAAGGACAAGAGGCAAGATAGTGCTAATCGTGTGAATGTCATGGTCTTGAGGGTCATTGGTCGAAGTCTGGACATTGTTTTGAGTAGGCGGATGATTCGGAAATGGTTGTTTGAAGATGTCAATATGTTGGTTAGGTGGGGCATTCGGGTTATCTAAAATAAGATCCCCCTTGTCGATCATGTCTTGGATGATGTTTTTGAAAGTTCGGCAGTTGTCAATGTCATGGCCTTAGACGCGGTGAAAGTGGCAGAAGTCGGCCTCCCTATACCATGTAGGGAGGGCTTTAGAGGGGTCAAATTGAGGTGGTCGGATTGGAGGGAGATTGAGGACCCCCTGCTTGAGAAGTTTTTCCAAAATGGAAGCGTATGGTTCTCCAAGTGGAGTGTAAGAACGCTGAATGTACCGTTGTTGGAATTGTTTGGTGATGCTGGAAGATGTCGAAGGTTGAGAGTAATTCGTTGTTGTTGAGAATGGTGATCTAATGACCACAGTGTTGGCCACTCTTGTAGATTCAGAATTGGCAGAAGAAGAAGGTCTGGAAGAAGAATGGTCAGTAGATTTTGCGTTGGTATTATGCAATTTGACCTTATCTTCTTCAAGGGCACAGAGTTCAAGCTTTCGAGCCATGATGAAAGCTTCGTCAAAAGTGCGAAATGTCTGAATCCGCAAGGTAGAAGAGATGTGGCTGGCACATGCTCGAGAGAAGAGCTCGATGAGCTCGGGTTGAGGTAAAGAGAAGGAGAGCTGGTTAATCAGACCTCTCCAACGAGCGACAAAGTCGATAATTGATTCATCGTCAAATTGCCTGATGGAGTAAAGGTCTGTGATTGAGACTTGTTTGGTGATGTTGATTGAGAAATGGTCAAGAAATAGTTGGGTGAGTTGGATGAATGAAAAGATAGAATGTGTGGCAAGAGAACTATACCAGTCAAGGGCAGGGCCAGAAAGGGACATAGGGAACGTGCGTAGAAGTAACGCATCGTCATGGGAAATAAGATAACAGGCATGTCTAAATGCCCGTAGATGTTGTTGTGGGTCTTCCTTACTCTGAAAGCGAGTGAATTTAGGAAGCTCCCAATGGTTAGGATATGGTCGAATAGGGACGGAAGGATGGATGGGCTCATTGCAAATTTGTTCATATGACAAAGTATTGCTTGAACCGGAAATGGAGGCCTCGAGACTGGACATTTTATCCATCAGCATCTTGATAAGATCTGCTAACGGATTGGTGGGTTGAGCGCCCCCTAAGTTGTAAGGCGCTTGGAAGAGGTTAGAGGAGGCGTGCGACATAGTCGGTTGTACAATGTACGGATGACTAGTCACAGGGGCAAAAGTGGAGGCTAGAGGTGGTTGCGTTACGAAGGTTGAAGGTATAAGTTGACTGGGCACCGCCAAAGGTGGTTGAATGGCAGCACTAGTAGAAAGACAGGTTGGCACTCCTACATTTGTGGGCGCAAGAGTGTGAGGGGTCGAGGCAATCAAGTTCTGATATGATGTAGAACTTGGTTGAATTGCAGGCGGTTGAGGGGGTAATGGAACCCTGATGGAGGTTGGTCTAAAAACAGACGGGGAGGCCAAACTTTACGTATTGGCCATGGTTGGGTTAATAGTTGAGGCGAAAGGCTGAGTCATAAAGGGTTGGGTGGCGAATGGTGTGGATGTCGTCGCCACGTCACCCGAAAGGTCTCGCGTTGGGTTTCTCGCGAGATAGTTTTGGAGGGCTGCAGTATTGAGGTCCAAGAATCTCTCGAAATCTCGGTCCCCTTCAGGGATGATGGGAATTTGAGTCGGGGTCGGGGTCGGGGTCGGTCCTGTAGGAGTTCTTTCAGTCTCTGAGTGGAACTCCATGATAGGACTGGTTAGAGACAGGATAGATGGAAGTGGTTGTTGGCTAAAGTGGTTAAGAAGAGAGTCTTGGTTCCAAAAACTGTGTTTTTGTAGTCTCAGAAAACCAGAATGGAGTTTTTGACAGAGAAGGGACAGGTTTCAGGCTGCTGGTTTTGAAGAAAAAGGACAGTGACAGAGAGCGACGTCAGTTTAAAAACCGATGTCGGTAATAAATGTGGCCGACGTCGGTCAGATAACCGATGCCGGTAAAAGATGAAGCCGACGTCGGTAGCAGAACCGATGCCGGTGACAGGGGAAGACCGATGTCGGTGGAAGAACCGATGTCGGTGACTGTGTCTTCCAGAGAACCAAAAGGTTCTTGGAAAACAATGAAGAAAGCGACCTCACACACTCAAACAAACAGATGAGAAGAGGAAAACAGAGAGAGACACACAAGCCTAACCGATAAATCCTAGGAATTAACCTTAGAAATTGTGGCTTATGCCTTAGATGGATGTTTGGGGAGATTGGCTGAAAAATGGGTCCTAGAAGAAGGCAGTCTAAAGATGGTTTCAGGTGTTGTTTTAGGTGCTCAAAGATCTGTGTTAGGGTCTGGTACGTGGCCTGGTGCTAAGGAGCAAGCTCCCCTCACTTCACGATTCCAGTGGTTAGCTGGTCTCGCTTAGCCAAGATATACCTTGCCTAGAGTTTAGACTCCGCCAGAGAATGGAGTGGGCTTCCCCCTTGGTGATGAAATCCAAGTAGGGTCACCGAGATGGGTAAGGTATCCGCTGGGGGATGAAATCCCAGTCGGGCCTTGTCTCAGGTATGTTTTATGTTCGTTTAGTGCACGTGGTCTGGTAGTGTAACATCAAGTGTCTATGGTTCATTCAATATGCATCTAAGTTACTAGATGTGGACTACGAAGATGCAAGCACAATCAAAAATGAATGCAAAGTGTTTTAATGCCCAAGTCGAAATGTGATGTTTGTGATGCAGACAAGTTTTGAGAAAGGGTCAAGAGTATGATGTTTAGACTAGTCTAGAAATGCAAGGAAGAAAGATTCGTTTTAGTCCTGCTTATAGTGTCATCGAGAAGAAGAAGAAAGAGACAAGAGAGAAGGAGCCTAAATGCACCTAAATGAATGAAAAGGAAAAGGAACCCAGGAGGAACCTAGGGTCCCACCGGGCGTGCCAGAATGTTTCTATTCAAAATTCGCTTTTAGATCTAAGAGAAAGAAGAAACTAAAAAGTAATGGACAAGGCATGGGAAGTACCTGGACTGAAGATTGCGCACCGTAAATCCAGACGTTTGTGGGCACTCCTCTTTGGCTGTGGAGGAATGACACCTGCAAAGAAGAAGAACTTGGACAAGAAAATGTTAGATAGATAGACAGTGGGTTGCCAAGCAAAAGCTTGTTCTCAGAAGTGTAAAACTTCCTCAAGGGAGGTCAACCCATAGATAACAGATAGATAAAAGACTAAGAAAATATGAGATGCCAGAATATAGAAGTGATAAACAGATTAGGAATGAAAGGAAACACCAATGATTACCTGAAAGGAGCAGTCAGGCTGATGACAGTCACCGAGGTCGGAAATGCTGCCGGTGTCGGTTAAGAGGTCTGCCGACGTCGGTTATCCTACCGACGTCGGTTGGGGAAGTGACCGGCGTCGGTCGGGGTAATGGCCTGTGGTCGGGTCTGGGATGTGTTCTGGACTATGGACGGGTCTGGTTCGTGAACGGGGTCGAGACAGAGTTCGGGGACAAATTTAGATGGACTGGGGAGTGGTCTAGCTCTGGTTAGGTGCCTTGTGCAAGGTCTTTGTTGACAGGGGGATGAGGAAGTTGTCTGGGATTGGAGTAAAAGAGGGACAGGGAAGAGGAAGATACACAGAGGACAGGACCTGAGAAGGCTTTGCAGCCTCTCTAGGGGAAGAACAGAGGGAGTAGAGGATAATAGATAGGATAGATTACTGAAAACTAAATAAATGAAATGAAAAAAACCAGACTTTGCTTACCCTTTTACTGACTGAAGAAAGGAGGTGCTGTTGTTAGAGCCACAAAAGACTTGTTGCAAGAAGAGAATACCTGATCCAGAGCCTTTTCACCTGTTGCTACTGTTGCACAAGGTCAAGACAGAGGAGAGACGAAAGCTAAAGCGCCAAGAGAAGTCTGTTTTCGAGCTCAAGGGTCCAGGGGGCTGCAACGGATGCAGAAAGGGGTAATGAAGGATGCCGACGCTGACAGTTTTACCGACGTCGGCCGAAGGGTCATCGACATCGGCGGTCGTAGAATGGGGACAGAGGCTAAAAATAGCCTCTGCCCATTCTTGCACGCCGCCGAGCGAGGGGGGATGGGAAGAACGGTCACGAGGATGCCAAAATGGGCGTGGGGGGAAGATAATGAAGAGATTTGGCCTAATAAATGCTAGGGGGAAGGTGGAGGGATTCAAGGGAGGATCCAAGGTGGCAAGGGTAGGGTGGAAAGGGGGCCAAGGCCAAGGGTTAGGATAGGGGTTTAAGGCCAAGGGGGAGGACCAAGGTGCAGACACGTTTGCGGTGTCTACAGGTGGTAAAGAGACATTGCTCATTTCACCTACAAAATGTGTAAATGATATGATTATTAACTAGGAAACTCTTAACAAAATTGAAATGAAAAAGAAAGTTGTAATGGAAAACATTGATGGGCAACATTTTGAGAGTCAAATACAAAAAAAACAAACAAATAATAATATTATATTTTTCCATTGAAATACAAGAAAAGTGATTACAAGAATTTTGGGGGAACTTGGAAGTGGAGATGAAACATTATCAGTTCTTGGGTGCTTAGCAATTTGAAATGAATTTAATGAAGAATATATGGATTGAGTATCACCAGAGCCTTTTGGAACATGCCAACCTCTATTTGTTTCAAGTTTTAATGTTTCATAAATATGCACCATTACCTATAACAAACAACAAGCCTAAAAACATAAAAATTAAGAAAAAAATGAGAATTAGTGAAAGAAAACTTACCTCCTATTCTTCAATTGACAAAGCAATAGCTTTAATTTTTTGATGAAAGTTAGTGGGAATTGGAGTATTCTATATTTAATACAAGGCCTTGAAGTACAAGGCTATAATGTATTTGGAAGATGAAATGGTGCAACTATCCTTTGAGAACACCAAATTTAACTTAGCCCTAATCATGTTGGATATTATTGTGCACCAGTCACATATAACACCCAAAAGAGAATGAAGAATATAATAAACTACCAAAAAGGGAATGCTCAATGGTTGTCCCTATAAAACAATTCTCATTTGAAAGAAATGGAAAATATATTTGAGAAATGGATTGCTGATTTTTTCTATAGGGATCCCCCTTTGATTTCAAGAATCTGTAATGAAAAATAAAAAATAAAACATGTAATTGAATTAGGATACCAAACTATATATAAGAAATGATTTAGTTATATTTAGGAAATGAATTAATGAATTTAAAACTCACTCGATGGGTCAAAGAACACTTTTTAGAATGAATACAAATAAATCTTATCATCTTCAGACAAGACAACCTTTGTGATCATAGGACTTGCATTGAAATGTCAAAGATCCATTAAATTGTGGATATCCAATGGAGATGTGCCAAAATAGATAAATGGCCATCTATATAGTTAAAGCAACCAAACAAGAGATTTTCAAAGGTTGTTAATAGTTAAATCATACTGAGGCATCTGCATAAGTCCTCTAAACTTCCATTGATTGATCCATTCAACAAAGGATTATGGTTGCTCCAACATCCATAGAAAATTTGGACACACAAGATTTTTGAAAACATAATTATGCATCCCTAGTGATTAAATCCATGTTTCCATGGATGTGGAAGTCATTATAACCATGTAGAGGTATTTAAGTAAAGTTGGAAAAACTTGACTAGTCAAGATGAGAAAAAGTTGTAAACAAAGTGTGAAAATGAGTTAATTGTAGAGGTATTTATAAGCAATGAGGGGAATTAGAGCAGCTAGTTAGCACGACCCATGATCACTTTGTCTCTATCGTACAGTAGTGAAGTACCACACAATGATAACATGCTATGTGGTAGTAAATTTTTGCATGACAATAACATACTACATGATAACAAAGTGTTATTATGGGGTCAATAACTACCAAGAGACACCAAGATGATGCTTAACACATTAATATCACCTGATTCATTTTGATGCTTGACATATAGCTATCACACAACATAAAGGTGTCACGAATAACATTGTGTCACATGGAAATGATGTGTCACATGATAACATTATGTCACATGGTAGTGATATGTCATGTGGCAGTGTTATGTCATGCAATAGAATTATGTTTCATGGTAGTGATATGTCATGCGATAGTGTTATGTCACATGATAGTATTATGTCACATGGTAGTTTTGTGGCATGATACAATGTTGTCATGTGATGTAATGTTATCATGTGATACAATAATATCATGCAACATAATGTTGTCACATGACTCAATGCTTTCACATGAAACATTGTGTCATGTGACATAATGTTGTCATGTAACATAAAGACAAGGTGATTTTCCACCTACTCTATGTATCCTAATTCACCATTAGTGTGAATCAATTTGCCTACCCAAACCTAGGGGGTTTTCATCATGGCCTCTTAAAGTGAACCCTGGTTTTTAGTAACCCCACTTATTCCTATATTATCTTAATTTTATTTTTTGGTTTTTGGGACAACCCTTATCTAGGTGATAATTTTTTTAATAGGAAGTAAAAGGAAAAACTTTTTTAGACATCTCTTATTCTCCCAACTCATCCCCAGTGGCAGAATCCTTGACTAAAAATGTAGTCATGTCCTCCACCTATTATTTTTCATTGAGTGTTTCCAAATTTAAAGTTTGTCTTCTTATCCTTAAGGATTTATGGGTAATGGTTTGAGGTTGAGATGCTTCTATTTTCCCCTAAATTAGTGGAATTTCAGCTTCATTGATATCCTCTTCTTCCTCTTCCTACTAAGATCCCATCCCTAGTTCACTAAAAATAGTTATGTGTCAGGATCTAGCGGTGATCCAATAATGAATATGTAATTTTTTCTTCGCTAACTCTATAAGGTAGAGGTGTAATGGGTAAAACTATTTTAGCATATGACTCAATATAAATATTATCTACAATTATGGTGAATTGGGCTTGTGTAGTATTTTTGAACAATTCCATTTAAAATTTAAAATCTTCCCTCTACCTTAATCCTAATAATTTTATCCCATTGTATAAATTCTTTTGCCTTTTGTATCATTAGGATATCATTCATTGCATCTACTATTTGGGCACTTATGGGGGACTATAAGATCCATTCTATCGACCCCTCATGTTCAAAAATAGTGTGTATAAAATACATGGAAATTGCTAAAAGAAGTGAACCACAGTGGAAGTCATGGACAATTTTACCTTTCTTAATTTTTCATAGATTCTTCAAGTATTATTAATTTAATTTAGTAGCCAACTCATATTTCATTTTGGTGGAGACCATGTCATATGTTATCTACATGATTCTTGTAATTGGTAAGTCATGCATGTTTTTATAATAGACCCTCCAAGTGATGTCCTTTGTTGCAAATTTGGCCCTCAAGTCCTTTATGTTATAAATCCATAAAGCTCAATTATTAACATTTGTCCTTATAAGTGTGGCTAGGGAGTTGGTACTCACATTTTTATTTCCATCATATTTGTGGGTGGAATATCTTTTATTCATAAGGCCTATAACTATGTGAATCACATCTGGTGTGATGTGGTATTTTTGGTCTAGATACAAAATATCTTCATGTGTTCTACTTAATATCACATTGGTCTTGCTTATCATTAGGCCAAAATATGGAAACTAATTCCATACATCCAAATTTCATCTTCAGTATGACTCTATACTCCTTGTATTCCAACTATTGGGTTTGTGGGTTTAATTGCATCATCATGTTTATTTCTACCTCAAAAACTATATGATTAATATATTCTAAAGTGTGTTTTGATGTATCATTAGGTATATTCTACATGTGTTATGAGGGAGGGGACTTTCAAAAATGTACCCAATGGATTTAGATTTTCTAATTTGATCAAATTTTTATTGTATTTAGGTTATTTAATATATTTGTTTGTGACAAAATGAAGAATATCCATATTTTATTCATCTAAGTCACTAATAAATTTCATAAAAAATTATGTAGAGTTTTAGTAAGGATTTTATATTTTTTCTATTTAGTGAAACTTTTGATTCATAGCCTATCATTAATCACATTGAGTCATTTTTGATACAATAACTCTCATTTATTATTTATGCCAATAATTCATTTTACTTTATTTTAAGCCTAATCACATGTCTTTTCATTGATTTATTTCATTCTTATCTTTTGTGATGTCATTATTTTAATAGTTTTTTTACTGTGTAGTTCCCACCATCCATCTATTTATCTATGTTAGCTTATTTGAAGATAATCCACTTGATTTTTCCATTATTCAAAAACCAAACTCACTATTAATATTTTTTATTCAATCTTATCTGTCATTACTATCTATCCATTTCTTCCATGAATATGTCTTTTCCTTGTTTGTACTCTATATATCTAAGGTAACAATTTCCAAAAAAAAATATTTATAAAATATCATGCTCTCTTACCACTGTGTCCTATTTCCTTTTATAATCCCATATATTTATTACTTCCATTTTCTATATTGTTAGAAATAATTCTGAATATTTTTATTCATAAAATTTTCCCATGTTTTTACCTTCATTTGCAATTTCTTATTGTTCACTCATATTTTACTTTCGCACATGATCCATAACTTCCTTATTGGATTATTTTTGATTTGTGTGTATTTTAAATTAAATCTTGTTTTTTACTTTCTTTTTATTTTACATGTATTTTTTTCTTTTATCTTTTCCAATGTTTTTATTTTTAATCATCACTTCTTTCCTACTTATTTTTCCTATTTGTCCCACTAGTTTTTTTATTACCATTAAACAACCAGATATATAAATAATTGTTTGTGGATACTATAATAACGTTATTAAACTTTATCATTTGGGATGACAATGCCAACTAAATAGGGAGGTGACACAATCTATGACAAAAAACTTAAGCATTTGGTATAGGCAACCTTAGTACCTTCTACCAAAATTCACCTAATTGGAATGACAATGTCACTTTGTTAGTTCTCTTATCTATTTTTTTACCTCCATTCACTATAGTTGCCTATAGTGTAAGGTTTTAATTGGGATATATTGACAAATTGAGTCCAAAATATTTTCCTCTATGTAGGGTCCAAGCCATCTTATTTTTAACTTTCTCAACTTTTTATACTTGCTATCATATAACAAGACCTTATCTCCAATCTAAAATTATTTCACTTCTATATTTATCATTCCAAGATTTTTGGCACCATTTCTCTTGATTTTGGTTATATGCTACTAAAAATCTCTTCTCATCTAATTTTTAAAGTTTTATCAATCTTTCCTAAATGGAATATTTCTCATTCATTCTAAATGTTACCGCAAGTCTTAAACTTGGAAATAAGTATGCCAGTGGTATTACCACTTTTAATCCATAGACTAATTAGAAGGGGAAATATTTAGTCAATCACTTGTAACTTGTGTGGTGAGCCCATAATATTGTTGGAATCTTGGTATCCTAGTCTCTAATATCTGTATTGAATACCTTTGTTAGTACTTTCTACAATACTTTTTGAATGCCTCAATAGTGCCATTTTATTGATGATTGTAAGTATTTCTTATATGATATTGGATTAAGAAGTGTTTAAGCAATTCCATAATTATGAGATTGATAAAATGCTTACCTTGATCAATTTTTATGCTCAATGGACATCTAAACCTTGTAATTATGTTTTTAAATAAATATTTCATTGTAGTATTGATAGTAAAATATTTTGTTGGAATAAATTTTATCCATATTTTTAGGTAATCGATACTAGTAATAATTAACTTGGAATGAATATTACTTGTCATAGGTTTGATGGGACCTATAAAATCATTTTCCCATTTCTTAAATGGAGCCAATGCCATAACTAGGTTGAGAGGTATCTCATCTCTAGAATTTGGTTTACCCACTCTCTAGAATATTTATTAATTCCTTATGTATTTATGTTCATCCTTAAAAAGTGATGTCCATCATAATCCTAATAATAATATTTTATTTCTTGTAACTTTTATAGATTTGTGTCTTCTTGAGATTCCATTATGGGATTTCTTTAAGATATTATGTCATTCATGGGGTAATTCCACTCTCCTTAACACCTCATCTCTTTCTTTCTTATATAATACTCCTTTAATCAATGTAAAATGAAACACTTGAATCATCAATATTTTCTTCTATAATGTATTGCACTCTTTCAAAAAATCTTTGATGGATAGAAATTGTACAATACCCACCATGTCTTTGGGGACTACTTCCATGCATAATAGATGATATCCAAGAAACTCATACTCAATTGGTCCCATATCTTCCCCTATAGTTATTATTGATATGTATCTAAGTCCATTGTTTGATATCTTAGGTTTCAACACAATTTTGAAATCAAAATTTTGAAATAACATAAGCCAACAAAAAATTATTCCTTATATTATTTGTATGTTTATAAAGTATTTAAGTGTCTCAATTTATGCACCACATAGACCATAGAAAGTAACTCCCTTTTTGTGGTGGAGTAATTTCTTTCCACACTTGCCAATTTTCTACTAGAAAATGATTTTGAATGATCTATATTTATGTTGGGTTGTGCTAGCACTAATCCTATCTCAATCCCTAAGGTACCCACATTTATATGGAATGGGATTTTACAATATATAAACACTAAATTTAAAAAATATAAAATCTTATTCTTTAATGTATCAAATAACTCCTGATGTTTCCTTGACTAATCTAGTTGTTGGTTATGCCACTTCAATAATTATTCTATGGGTGCACTTATAGATGCATAATTTATTATGAATATATGGTGAAATATATTATACCCTAGGATATTTATAACCTCCTTATAAGTTTTAGGTGGTGGCAGGTTTATGATTATAACATTCTAAACTAGATCTTTCTAGCAAGATGTATTAAAAATTTTACTCATTTTGGTTCATATTCAAAACAATAAGAATTTTTACATCCAATCCCTCTAAATTATGCTAAAATAGTTATGTGCAAGGTATATCATGAAGTTTAACAACTCAAAACAATCACTAAATTTGTAGTATCTTAGTGGGTTTTCAAAAACATTTTATTACTATTTGAACTAATACATAGTTTAGAATGAAGTAAAAATATAGGGTTCCTTATATTATAGGATAAATTAGACAAAATATATAATACTCCATCTAATAACCTCTCAAGTTATGCACAAACCAAATGTGTACAGTTTAGGAATCTCACAAGGAATATTTTGACAATTTATAACTTTCAATTTATTAAAAATGAAAAGGCTCAATATCATTTTTATAAGCTCAGGGATGGAATCAAATTCCATCCCCAAGTATATAAATATGATGTACAATCGACCAAGGTATAACCTAGGTCAAACATTTATTATTTTTATCCTAAACATGATTAAAACTATAAATAAAATAAAAAATCATTCTCTATACATAAATTTAAAAATTTAATAACCTGGTTATATCAATATATGATGTTCCATTTGTAGATGTTGGTAGATCCTATTCTTCTTTCCAATAACTCCTTTCTTCTTCCTCTATCATGTTTCATTTTCTTCTTATTCATTTTCCAAAAACCCATGCATGTTCTACATGACCAGCTAACTCTCCTACAACCCTATGAGTTTGCCATCATGGAACTAAAATTCATAAATTCTCAAACTCCTCCATTTTTCCCATTAAATTTTAGTCATTCACCCTATTTTTGGCATGGTAACTACATGAAACCCTCCATCTTCCAACTGGCAAAGTAAACTCCAACATAATAATAACAAAACAAACCTAATTTCTTTCCTTTCCACTTCATGGCATCTACCAATAAAAATAGCCACATAATACTTAAATTCATGAAATTCCTTTTAATTAAATTTCTTTGGGGTGAGTTTACCCTCTCCTCACTATAACACTAAAAAGGGGCATAAGGTAACCAACTCAACATTATCAAAAATAATCAACACTCTCCTAATGTTAAAACACACAATACAACATGATATAATTCATGATGTGATTTCATCAAAGAATCCAATCATGCAACCATTTAAAAATAATTCAAACATGCCTTAATATCTTTAAAGACAAACAATGTAGGCAACATTTATAAATTTAGCATAATACTATCATTCATTTCAAATAAGAAAACAAGAATGTGGTGTGTGTAGGTTTGGCTTAATTTTCTCAATCTTGAATGTTGGTATTTATACCCCCCTCTTTAATGATACTCTTCCTCTGTAATGCCTATGAGGGTGGGATAATCCTACAACCACTTTGATCAAACAAAATCTAGTTAGTTAAATATTATAAGAGATAATCAACATATAAGCATCAATAACTTATTGTAATATAAATCATATACAAATGAAATCATAATGAACATGTTCATAGAACATAGTGTAAACATATGTAAATGTTCTCCAAAAAAATAATTGATCATGAAACAAATAATATGACTGTCAATCATACATCATACATAACTAGATTAGACATAAAAATTAGAACTACAAATCATTAGTTCCATAATCCCCTAATAATTCTTAAGTAGTTTTGTAGAGTGGGATTGGATGTGACATCGATCACCATGGGACTTATCCATTTATTATCTTATACATGGGTTATAATTCCACCAACTAACATTGAAACCAATTTAATCTTGAATTTTGCCTTAACATTAAGATTTAGTCTATATGGTCATTTTCACAATGATTAAATATCCTCATTCAATTGGATATTCATAGTACCCACATCTTCCTTGATTATTTTTCACTTAATGAATATTATTGGGAATAAATCCTCAAATTTCCTTAGTAATTAAAGTATTTTATCCACCTCTTCTTCTTCCCAATAATTATTTACTTTTACCATCTTTAGATTTCCTTTTGTGGTTATATTCTCTAATATTAATAGGTTGGTAGAAGTATTGTGTTTTATCTTCTGTAGTGTCAAGAAGTTGTATTTCTCCTTCATCAATGTCTATTTTTATGTTTTCTAGTTTTTCTTCCTCATCCTCTTCTTATTTTTTAATTATTTGGTAGTATCTCATCTATTCAAGTTATTTTATGTTTTTTTTTTCCCTTGTGTAGTCTTTGGTAATTCTCTTAAAATTATGCTAATTCTCTCCTAATCATACATATGTCCTAATCTTGTTTATTTTATTTTTAATTGGGAGAATATTAATTTTTTAAGTAGAGTATTATATAAATAATAATATTTTTATTTCTCAAATTTTTTGATAAATTATAGTATCTAGATCCCAAAATTTGAAAGTTATAAGAAAATAAATTTTTAGGTCTACCCATCTATTTGTTTTTTTTGTATTTTCTGATGCAGTACCAAGTTTCTATAAATATGTCTAATGTATATTAAAATAATTTGTCCATAGGTATATATATTTTTCCCCTCTTTCCATCCATACCTTTTCAAATGTATCAGTATGTACCCTTGGGTTGGTTTTTCTCATATAACTTATTATATCATGTAAAGTAGACAAACCTTATTTTTGAGTAGTATGCACCAAAAATTCCTGGTGAAAATGTCTACTTAATGGGTATGCGACCATATCAAATCAATAATAATGAGTGTATCATATAAGGATTTCATCCTTATTTCTTCTTGTAGAAATACTCTCATCATCTATTGTAAATTGTTATCAACTAGTCTAATGCCCACAAATTTTGGTATTTTTTTATGCAAAGCTTGTTCTAAGTGGTGAGATATTCTTCACTATGCTGATGGAATTTATAATATGGTGGTGATTTTTATTTTGTATGGTGTTTTCAAAGTATACAACATAATTTATTCATTATGGTTTCTATATCACATTACATAAAATCTTCAATTTCATCCCTTGATGGTGTCTCTCCTTATTCTAATACTAGCTCCCCCTCACCATTAGGTTCAAGGTCATATTTTATTTTTATAATTTTAATTATAGTACACACACCAACAAGGTAATTAAATTAACTATCCTCATCTTTGACCATATCACTACCATTCCCACCTCCAACATAAAATAAACTATTGGGCATTTTATTTCAAATGTTATTTCTTCTTCTTCAAAGTTTAATGACACATTATAGTCCACAAACCATTTGAGATTTACCAATGATGGATATTTGGTATCATAAATATTGATTACCTCAAAATATACCTTATTATTTATCCCTATAAAATCAACTTTAACATTCTACAAAGTCCCAATTGGTAAGCATAAAGTATTATAAGCCATGGGAATCTCATATGATGTTGCATGCAATTGTGGTTTTCCTAGCAGCTCCCATGTACTCTACGACAATGAATTTTTATATGTGCCAAGTTCTAATAATGTTTTATTTATTTCTTGACCATTGAATTTAACATTTAATATATGGGTAGTCTTTTTCCATTTTTAGTTTGTTTAAAATACATTATTTGTATTTGTATTTTGGTTTTTTCCCACTCTTTATACTTGATGTTCTCACTCTTGTTTGTTCTAATATTTACATAATTCTATGATTTTAGTCAATATGTATTGTTTATTTATCAATTTAAGTATTCTTTTGAGATCCCTAACCTCATATTCATCAATGTAAGTCATATTAAGCTGATCCTTATCTTATTTTTCTATTATTATCTTATAGATTTTATCTACAATTTAGTCATATACATAGATACCAATTTCCCCTTCTACATCCATGTCTAATTTTGTATTAGAGTTAGTGGATATGTATTTAACCTTACCAATATTCATCCCACTTTTAGTGCTTACTGTTAATCATGGTCGTGAATCATTATTCATAATATGGAGATCTTTCTTTTGTGATCTCTCTTTTTTCTCACTTATGGTTTCTTGACATTGTCTAATTTGGTCTAACATTGTTATTTTATGGGATGAACTTCCTTCTTCCTTCCCACCATGAACTCAATTTCACTATCCTTTCTTATCCTATCATTTTTCCATTTTTATTAAGTGTTATCCCCTTTCCTAGGGGGAGACTCTGCCAATTCTTTGGTTTTTATTATAACATTTTAATAGAATTTTGATTATTTAAGATAAGAGAATGAGTCATGCATACCTCTTTCATGGAAAATAAACACTCTATTTAGGGATATTCATCACAATTTATATTGATATTCCCAACCATTTCAAATTTGTTGCACATTGGTGGGGCTCTCTCCTGATTTTAATCTTGGTTATAGTTCTGATTGTATCTTCTCCCCCTTGGTAATTTCCCCTTTTATGGTATCCTCATCTATATCAGCCATGACCACCAAATCTATATCCTCCTTTGTTTTTATTATAATAATGTGGTGGGGTATTTTGAGATTGAAAAATATAAATTATGGGAGGTGTTTGATAATGTTGTCTAGGTTGCAATATACTAGCATTGATCATGGGTGATTATGGTAAAGGCATTTACTGCACAATTTCCACTCTTCTCTAATTTGTATCATTTACATCTACAAGTTCATATATATATTAGGGTATTTTTTACTATAGTCATTAAATAGTTCATAATTAGTGCATTACATGAATTATTTTGTAAGTGTTGCTGCCGTCAAAATGGAACATAAGTGTTGTGGATGTTGGTCATATACTTTATAGATTTATAAATAAATAATCTCACCATATATATCTTGTTAAAATGGTGGAGTCATCCCTATCAGTGGTTGTGTTGATCTTATTTCCAATGCTCTCTTTGCCATGTCATTGTGAGGGCATTCTATCCTAAAATGTCCTTCTGTACAATAAGTGGTGCACTAAATTCTTCATTGTGGTAGTGTATGTTTACTATGTATTTTCACATATTCACCCCCCTTCATTTATATCTCATGTTTTAACCTCAATTTTAACAAATCCAACTGTAATAGTTAAACATTGCATTTTTATGAGGTATTTATATCTCATTTATAGGACTAAGATTCTAACTATGATGCCATTCTAATGTTTTCACAAATTCGTAGGAAAAAGTTTCATCCATATTAGCTCTAAGGAATGGGATTAATCCAAATATGAATCATTATAATATTTGTTTTTCATTTAAAGGATCCTCTAATTTTGTTACTATGGACTTAAATCATTGATTATAATCTTTGATAGTTTCCTTCTCCTTTTGTATCATCTCTCTCATCTTATTGATACTTTTTATTAGTGTGTTCAGATATTGAAAATCACATTTAAAATATTTTTGGACATTAGTCCATGTAGGGGCATGTTTCAAGTAAATATTCATATACCATTTAATGGCATCATCCCCTAATGTTTTAATAAAATAAAATAGCATCACTCTTTCATCTATAATATTGTGACTCATCTATTATGAGTCCAATAAGAACAAATGTTCTTTTGCATCCTTTATGTATTTTCCTAACAATGGAAACTTTATCCTATTATGTGTAATTTTAGTGTTCTTAGATGAGCTAAGAATCCCACTACTTAGATTTCTATCATTGACTCCCTTGATTACTTGATGTACTTTCTCTTGTAGTAATATGAAATTTTTGTTCTTGTTTATCTTTCTGATGGCTAACCAATTCTTTTTATGACCTTTATCTCTTTTAAATTATATTTTGAAGTAATCTCTTCCTAACACTTCTTCCTAATTCCTTAAAAATTTCATTCTTTCCTTAATCTCTTCCTTATGAATTTGGTATCTATTTATTGCTTATTTTACACTAAATATATCTCTTTATATAAGGGATGGATGTATGTGTCTATTGTCAAGCAACATAGGGGATGGTAATTTTTATAAAGGGTTAATTTCCTCCCAGGGCCTCTTTTGGTTGGGGTTTGTATAGGTTGCATCACTTTGAATCTCTTCTTATATATCTTCTATCTCTAATTAGACTTCTTCACCAATGTTTTTATTAATTTTTTTAATTAAATTATCTTCCTCCTTATCTCTATGTTGTATTTATCTACTATGACTACTAAAACTTATCTTAGACTTTCCTTTATCCTAAAACTTTGTATACTTTTCCACAACTATCTGGTCCTCTATATTATCTATAAAACTTTTCACCTGAGTACTTACTATTAGACTTACTTCTATTAACAAAATATCTTCCCTTGGTTTTAATATATAATTAACATCTCTTATCTTAGTCATCATCACCTCACTTATTATTTCATTACTCTCTAGGCCTCATCAATTATGGTCCAAACTACTCGTAACCAGTTAGTCTTCCACACCCAAGGTTTTTAGTAGTATGGGTGTTTTGAATAGTGTGGCTAAATCTATTAATCCTTACCATATATCATTCATGAATTTTTGAAATGATTTATATAAAAGTTATACTATTATATTTATTTCATTATCTTATGTGTGCATTCCCACAGTGTGAATACTAACTCAATTTCTTGTGGTAGAGGGATAATATTAATATTTTTAATATCAAGGTTTCTACTGTAGAGGCCAGATTAGTTTTCTTTTCCATCATACATCTTTGTAACATTATTTATTTTATTTCTTTATTATGTATCTCTTTCTTAATTTTTGACTGAATTCTCTCATCTTCCATTTGATTCATCTCTTCATTCACCATTGCTCTTAACCATATTTTAATTTATCCTCTTATTACAATATTCTTATTATTAATTAACTTACTTTTACTTACTTTCTTATCCCCCTACATATTATTTAAACTCCTTAAACCATTTATAATAAATATTTTAAGTGGTCACATCTATTTAGGGTCCACATTTATTTTTCACACCATCGTTTAGGTGTTTATATCCTAAAGGAATTGTTTACCTGGTTTTACTAACCCTTGTTCCATAAATATCTTTCGAATGAGGAGTGGTACCTTGTTCAATAAACATTGCCTTTCCATTTCAAAAAATTCATATTTTTTTTATGTTAAATCTCATCCAACCTTTCATATCCCAAACTATAATGAATGAATTAAGGGTAGTCTCAAACTATTAATCAATAACCTGAGTTATGGGTGTATCAAGTTTTTGGAGAACCTCAAACTTTTCTATAGTCCATTGAATAGGTTGTTTAATGTCAATGTGGCAAACTTATGTATGCTTGGCTTACCATAGTATCCAAGTCCACAATAGTTTTACAAAGATAACCCAACATTATTGTTTATGTGGTCTAAATAATTATGCTTTTATTAAAGGTATTGTTTCACCTATCCTTTTAAATTTGGTGTGAAATTTTTTTCTAGTGTTTCTTCCCACCACTCTTCTATTTATGTTAACTTAAACTTCAAGAACTCCAAATGATACATCTCGATGGAAATTATCAACTAAATTCTGTATGACACCACCAAATGTTGACATAAAATATGAAGTTATTAGATTTAAATAGTTTATGTTGATATATGTTAACTTTAGTTAGACTAATGTGATGCAAGGGTTAGTATTTGGTTAAAATCCTTAATATATACCAAAAAATATGTAGTGCCTATATTCATAGTTAATCACATAGCACATAGTACATAATAATTCTTACTCTAAATTCTTATTTCAACCATTTAATATAATGTTTTATATAGCTCTTTACACTATACCACCTCAATTAATGATATAAGTTACTCTACACTGTAACCTCTTATAATTATTCTATGTTGATTCATCTCTTCTACATTCTATTTATTCTATTACCATGTTGTGGTATAAATACCAACTCAATACAAAAAATCTCAATGGTCATGTATGTGTGAGACATGTCTTTTTTATAATCCATTAATCATTTATTTTCACAAGGCATTATTTATTACCATGATATCCACTTAGTAAAATTATTTGTTCTATCATCCTAGAGAATTATCATATTGTTATAATAACAAAATCATCATTGCATTATCTATGGTTTGGTCCTTTGGATGATAGAGAATCCTACCAATAATGAGCATTATCTACATAACCAATACTCCAAGGAGGGTCTTAGACTTATCTATTTCTATCATAAGTGTTGGATTATGTGTGCATAAGGGTACCATATACTATATAAATAGGCATGCAATGATCTAAATTTTAACTTGATTAATATTGCTCATGGATTGTTATTTGAGTGATTCAAACTTATAATATAATTGTTCATGAATGATATATAAATAAATAAGAATAAGGTAGTATACATTAGTTGTGTGATTGATTAGTTGAGCTTGAATATGTTCCTTCTTGGTATTTTACTAGATGAATAATGAGTAGGTTTAGATTTGTATTTATACCACACCTTTTGAAAATATATCATAGTAGGGTTCAATAAGAAAAATGGGATGATCCATAAGATTTGAATATTAGACGAATTTTAAAGATTTAACACTTAATAATCTGGACATATGTGTCCTTATGTACTACATAAGTATTCAATAGATTAAGAAGTTGTTGAGGATATAAAACTGACAGTGAAGGATGTATATCAATATTTAAGATTGTTATACATTTTAGGAGATCTAGGTCATCATTAATTATAGTTTTAGACCATAATATAATTAGTTATGCACAATGAGATGGCCAATGTGAGCTTGTCAATAGTAATAAGGTCTAGAACTAAAAGGTAGAGTTGCAATACGTATTTGTCAAGTATACAAGAATGATATTCCATATAAATCATATTTTAGTATATATAATAGTACATCACTCAATGTATTATAGACATTCAATTTTTTCCATACTTAAACTTAGTCATCAATCATGAGCTCATGGATGTAAAACTAGTAATTACAATTTAGGCCAATAATATACATGGTAGGCCACATATACTATTATAGATGTTACTTGATAGATAATTAATTAATTTTAAAATAATATGATATAAAGATACATGTTTATTGATAAATCAAGAGGGAAATTCCTTTCTCCATTTCCATAGAATCATAGGGTATGCTATAGCTACTTGTTCAAACTTACATCAAAACATCATAAATATAATACTAAGTATATTATTCATATTATAAAACCTATTTGAAATCTGATCAAGGCTTGATAATAGTGTCATACATGTAGGGAATGTCATAAACATTTTAGATAAAAATTACTAACCATTTAGGTTTTTATCAAAAAATATAGCTAGCATGTGGGCATAAATGAGGACATAGAGCCAATATGCACACTTACATTTATTCACCACATAGGGCATGATTAAACAAAATTATAGAAAGTTATCTACTTCTAAGGTTCAATAAGTCACATTATACTTCCACTAGTATATGGTCCAAAATATATGGATACATTATTTTTCATTACATCAATGGGAAATCAAGCAATTACTATATTGGGTCAAACATGGTTATAGGTTATGGGAGTTAAAATTGATAAGTTACAATTGTGCATCACATTTAAATTTGAGAATATAATAATAAATGTTATTCATGATGTTATAGATGATAATCACATATTTAAAAATCAGATATAAAAGCCAATTTTGGTTTATAAAAAGATCACATATGAGGCCTCTCACACACTAGAGAAACATGTTATTCACTTGCATAGAATTAATCATAATTAAAAATATACAGCTACAATGATAGAGCATGAAAGGTATGATGATCATGATGATCTAGATTAATTTAGCATAATAAAATTCCCAACCCTCACTAACCTTATACTAGATCCACCTTTTGATTATCCATATCCATGAGATGTGTTGATTGATTTTTATATTATCATGTTTCTTCACATACATTTACATATATTCAAAAATTAAAAAAATCAAATATTCTATAAAAATATAAAATCAAGTGCTATACATATTTATGTTTAGATTCATTTTACACTAGTTAATTTGTGTATAGTTATTCAATACTTGTTTTTAGGTATTTTATACCATATATGCTTCATAAGTGTACATGAGTGACCGCAAAGCATAAATGATACCATTTCTAGACCTAGCTACAAGTGATTTCACTATTACACACTCATAACTATATGTAGACAAAAATTCACTATTGTAAATGAGATCCATTCTCTATTTTCCAATTCTCCCAATGTTGTCATAGTGATATCAGACTGTTATTTCTCAATTACAGACCACATACAATATTTCTACACCATGCACATATACTAGCTAGTTCATTGGGGGCATCTTATACATAGATTTTAACCTTTTTTGTCATATTTCATTTCTCATATCTCATTTATTTCATTGCATTAAATATATCTATATTGCTCATGTATTAGCATACTAATATTCCATCAGCTATCTAATTTACTAAACCTATTTGTGTTTCAACTTATGTTGATTAGCTCCATATCCGAACATGCTTTCATGTTTGATTTCCTTCTTCATATTGTGTTTGTTTTTGTTTTTTAAAGACATTTGAATATTTCATTACATGTGTTTATCTAAGCCTTCATTACTTAAATATATGTGTGTGGGGTCATTTTAACATGTCCTTGTCAAGGTTTTATTTTGATTAAGTACATTTGAATATGTCATTGGTTATGGCTCTAACCCTTATTTACCTAATTCTATGTGTGTGTGACATTTGAACATGTCCCTTTCATGTGGCCCTTTTTCCTTATATTTATGTGCCTTGTGTGTTTTACATGTACTCTATGTATGTGTGCATAATAGTGACACTTGATTTTTTACTTATTTTACCCACATTTTTATGGCATGATGTATATCATGCATCTTCATAGTTTTAAAACCATAATGGATATAATGAAATCCTCCCCAATTATTTATATTCAACTTTCGATACTCAATTTTGATCAATTATTTGTGTGCCTAAATGATAAACATATATCTTTACATTCATGCGATGTATTTTTATTCTAACATGTGTCTCACATTGATATTATACTTAGTTTATTTATATGATGAAGCCATGCTCCACCATGTTATCATTACTACTTATATTTACATGTCCTTTCATAACATATCTCATATAAATTTTTATTTTGAGTCAAGTTATTTTACAAGAAAAATAACTCTCTTAAAAAGAGGGGCATACATAATGGTTTGTCTTAGAGACTTGGCCCACTTAATTTAGTGCACAGCTAGACAAAAACAATACACAAGCAAAATTTTATATTACCTAGACATTAGATCATTGTTTATACTCATAAAGTTCTTAGATAATTAATTTGGATGGGAGTAATATAAAGGATAACATCACAACCCAAAATTATACAAATAGGGCATTATTGTCTTAGATATCATAAAAAAATTATTTCTAAAACATTTTAGAATCTCATACAATCCAAATTAGTTTGAAGTAGTTTATAGTTTCAGTTCTCAGAATTACTCATTTTAAATTAGACTTGATTAGGTTAGGAGTATCATGTGTGGCATGTATTATAGGTTTATATACATGTTTTGATCAAAATTTCAATTATTATTAATCAGAATTAGAATCCATATACACCAAATATCAGATTAGGGGCATGTGTGTGGCATATGGATTCTTCCTCGCTTAGTTTCACACTAGTTCCTTAGATGGAATGGAAACAATTATCATTTTCCATGATATATAAACCATACTTAGATTATACAAACTAATTAACAAATTTTTCACAAGTTTTTCACTATAAATGAGCCTATTCTATCTATGGTGCTTCATTCACCCATTTACACTAGTTTTACACCACAACACTCTATTTGAATTTATATAAGGAGTCCAAGCTACTTCACCACTATGTTTATGTAATGATGTATTTAAGCATACCTTGAGTTATTAGTCACACTTTCCTAATTAATTAGGATTGAGGCATACAAAGTCCAATCCAAATTTTTCAACACAAATGAAATATCCAAGGGGCCTACCATCCATAGACACCATTTTTTCACCAATATTTTCACTAGAAAAAATAATGGTTCATGTACCCAATCAGGTGTACACATTCCTTGTTATTATATATTAATTTAATTTAATTTTACTTATTTTTTTCCATCTTAAGTAAGAACTGATTATATTTATTTTTTATTGCATGTTTTTTATATGAAGCACAATTAGACATTGTGGCCTACATTCAACACTACACAAGTAAGTTTAGGTATGAAAATTTTCATTTTAATCTAGTACTTTCACTTTTTTTCATTACTAGATTAAAATATGGTTAAATATAGTCACATAAATTAACATTTAATCTCAAATCATGAAATTGTGACTATCCTTTTGATACACTTACCTCATGACCTATCCTAGGGCACTTTGACCACTTTTATTCATTTTATACATGGTGACCCACTATTAAAAACACCTCAAATCACCCTATGACACATTTATACATATTTCATATTAGTTTAGGCTCATACCTATATTGATTCATAATATTTTGTTTAGTTGTTTCCACCTTTTATACTATAGTGCACCCCATTATTATCCACCTCCCTAGATGTTGTCCTCCTACCAACTAAGAAATCTTTTCCAAAATTTAAATTCATGTAAATGTCAACCAATGAGTTATAATAAGACCCAATTTAAATAATTCATAAAATACCATAATATAAACACATTCTATGTCATTTTTCACACAAGAGACTTCCACACAGAAAAACACCAAAATTAAAATTGTGCATTGAAATCAAATTCCCTATTTATCCCAATTCAAATTACATATGTCCCTAATATCCCTAAGTTAAAGTTTGAACATGTCTCCAAACTCAAAATTCATGGTTTAATCACTTAATAACATCATAATTTCACCAACATATAGTGTATTACACTAATTTCACACACACCATCATAGCATGAGAGAATTACATGGAGTTTGATCCCTCTTTCAAGTATTAGTATGTAGGTAGTAATCAACATAGGGGGTGTTGAGGTCTTGAAAAACTTAAACTACTAACCCCTTTTTAATCCATTATTTTCATTGGTTTTATTTCCTATTAAGCTAAGATTTTGAGCATAAAATCAATCACATAGTGGTCATAAAAGTGAATTGGAAGCTCCTGCATAGTTAACATACAAAATAGATAGATGTGCATAGAACCCATAAATACTATTATGTTTATATAATATCACTCCATAATGAATACCAAACACCCCTACCGTTTCTATTTATAAATCTCTTAAATGGGAACTATGCCAGCTCTTATTTCCAGTTCAACACAATCAACATAGTCAGCCATCTCAGTCTCAGATCCTGAAACATATCGCATCTCATTTTTTATTTAAGTCTTATATTTATCTCTTTAAATTTACTTATTTATTAAATTTATAGATTTATAATATTTTTAAATAATGTGTGACATTTATTTTAATTTGTAATAATATGGTGTTGCATAATAGTTTGTTTAATTAGGGTAATTGATCTCTTATTGCCAAAATTTGATAAAACAAAATTGTAGAATGTATTACTCTAATATTTTTTATCCAATGGAATCATAATAAAATATCAAACACCAATATGATTATTATAACTAATAATAGAGTGGGCACTATGAGAGGCCCTACGTGTAAGTGTAGTACTATATACTAAAGAGTATCATGTATATGACCATCAAATCCTTTGACAACTCTAGAAATATCCTATAAATATCACTCTATATAACCAAGTGAGTAGAGAAGTGCTATTGTGTACATTATTTTTCTTGATACATTGTCTATCTTAATGCTTTGTATGGATTTATTGTCAACATATGTTTAAAAAAAGTGTGTATATCTATCTGAATCAGCATTAAAAATTTCACTATTATTAAATGTGATCATAAGATGTGATGCTTGTTTATTTGTAATTATATAAATGAACCTATCTATTGGATGCCCATATGTACAAAGAAGAGGATGAACATTTTATACATAATTTACTTTAGATTTATCCTTTTTATTTTTTCTTCATGATTTGGAAAATGATCTTTATACATTTTGAGATTTGAATTGTCATTTTCTTATGGCTTAGCCTCTTTAGTTGATGTGCCAATATAAATAATGTTCTCATTAATAATATATTAAATATTTTGTTTGATCTTGAAACATATTTATTTGGAATTCCAAATACATTTATGGTAGTCACAATATGCATTCCCATTAAAATTTATAGATTGTGGTCTAGACATTTCTACTTCCATTACGTGAGGAAGAGTGTGTATACACATAATTTTTCTCACTTTTATCATTTATTAGTTTTTTATCTGATTGTAACCTATTGAGATTAAATATCCTTGAGTGCACACCTTAAGGGTGCATTGGGAAAGGTGTTGGAAATCCTTTGGTGCTTTGAAAGAGATGTTTATTTATATATCATTCTCATATCTACCTCAACATCCTCAAATTTGGCTTCTTGCTTATTTCCTTCCATCCTACCTCATAAAGATAATTAGTAATCTTATTTCCCACCTTTATTTCCTATTACATCAACCTAGTATGATGTATTATTTTTTTCACATGTCCCCCTCCATACTATATCAAAATAATCAATGTGGTTTTAAGTGTCTCAACTTGAATTTTGCAACTATTTTAGCCTGGTTGATTTAGTTTAATGTCAACCAAACCATTTAAAATTGCATTGGGCCAGGTTGATGGCATACACCTAAATTTTAAGATGGGTTTGTGTTATTTATCAATATATACATAAGTCAATCATTCATTGCAACATATCATATACACATTTAACTTTGCTTTCACTCATAATTATGCCCTAATTCACATTTGGAGTTATGTTTAAAATATTTCCTTGAATGAATCTTATGTTGTGAATGTCTTAGAAATCAAATAAGAGAATTTATTCAAAATATTCTCAGGTATTATTCCAACTATTTTATTTATTTATAACCATAACAATCTCTTTAAATTCACCATTGACCAAGGAGGATATTGAGGCTTGATGGGTCCTCTTCAAGGTAAGCATTTATAGCTATAGTTCTTTCCTTTATTTCATTTGATAGATAGAAGTTTCTTAGTGAATGATTGTATGTGTATATTTGTTTAATATTTATTTACATTTATACTTAGTGTGGATATAGGATTTTTTGAACTTTCTAATTATCCATTATTGGGTAGCCTAGACCCCTATTTATTTATCATGGCTTCTTACCCATTTGGGTTAGTCTAACCCTTCCCCTTTATCTAAGTTTACTTTATTTTAAAAATTAATTAAATTACTTATTTGGAATATTTATTACTCACATAGAGATATAGTTAGATCTATTTCATTGTGTCATAGGTGTAAAGGATTTGGAAACCTTTTATTTGACATTAGTGTTTTAGGTGCTTCTCTTGACATATTTGTGGATCCATTGATCATTACCCAAACATTAAGTATCATTTCAATCTCTTTAATTAACCTTATCTGAGTCCATATATCTATAAATAGGACATTTTTAGGCTAATCATATCCTAATGTATATATTTGATAAACCTGATGTGAAGCATACCATTGCCTTTAGTTCTTCATCCAACTATATCAACTAGACATGATATGATTTTATTTCATTTTTCCTCTTCAACTAATTGTATCAACCAAACATGATAGTTTTATTTCATCTTTCCCTTATTTAGCCATATATATCAACTATCATGATACATTTATATGTAAGCTTGAACTCCAATAATGGTATATGCCAAATGTGATACAGTTCTCTCTTCATCCTTATTTTCAAGTCAGTTATATCAGCTAGACACAAAACAATTATATGTCATCATTATCTATTTTATAGCCAATTATATTGGCCAACCCTGATATTGGTCTATCTTAATCCTTCATTTTCCATAAAAATACATCATCCAACTTGATATAGTTTCATCCATGTCTATGAGTATCATCAACCATCCCAAACCAATTTGTGTTTACATATACTACATCAACATCTTGATATAGTTATTTATTTCATTTTAATCATTATATAGCTCATTTCAAGTCGACTACCTATTTGTTTCAATTCATTGAATGCTGAAAATTGGTTTTTGACATTGATTTTTGATCTTTATTTTCTATTTATTTAGCTTTTCCTAGATACTATATTTTGGTAGTTTTTTAACTACTTAGTGATTTTTGTGGAGGGATATATAGTGTTATGTTTATATTCATCATGGAATAATGGTATTCTCCCAATAATCATAGATATATTACAACACTAAGCACATACTTTAGTTTTCACATGCTTCATAGTATATCAAAAATGCTTAGGATTCCCTTTTATTGAACCTTAGGAAGCCAACCATATATTTGATTTGTCATGCACCTAAGAGGATCATATCACCCATGGAATTTACTCTCATCATACCCTAAATATTAGGGTTATTGAGTTACATGCATTTTTTATCATTTATAGTTAGTGATCTAAAATAGTGGGCTGACATTAATCAACAAATAAGTATATTTAATAGACCGCATTAATAATCAAATACTTCTAGTACATATAATTGATCTTATTTTATAAAATATATTTATATTTAATTATCTTTCTTGAATTATTTTATTTATTATAGATTGCAACAATTATCATCAATGCAATTTTATGTTGTGTATTATAATTATATAGATTAGCATTGATATAGTTACCTATGCATGTACTACATTTACCAGTTTAATATAATCATTTTTTTTTCACCCTTACTACATAAAATAGTTGACAATAGTCTAATTATTTACTATCTTATAACTAACTATATTGACTAGGTCAAAACATTCTGTTAAAATCAAACATTTCCTTTCCTAACTACATTAGTAAGCTTGATACATTTTGTTTACCCCTACTCTCTAACTACATAAAATAGCCTGATATAGTCTATTGCATTAATTTTATTTCTACCAACTACATTATTAAATGTGATACATTTTTTGGGATCATACCTCCTATCTACCTAACTACATCAACCAACTCAATACATTCTTATCCCCAACTTCATCCTACCTGATTACATCATCCATTATGATATAGTCTATTAGATCATACTTCATTTATATTTGAATGCATCAACCACATTGATAAAATCTACTACCTAGTTTCGTTCTACTTGGTTTCATCAACCATCTTGATACAATATAATCATACGTAGTTTTTAGGTTACTACATTGACTAGACTGATACAGTCAGCCTTGACTAGCCACTAGTCGTACTACTTTTTTTCCTATATTACATCAACCATCCCAGTACTATATTATATATCTAACTAAAAATATATTTCATTGGCCCACTTGATATCATCTATTTTATGTATAAAATCACCCTTTATTTTCTAGTTTTTATAGTCCTTTTAGCATCATGATGTCACCTTTAAGATCTTTATTGCTATCCTCAACCCATTTAAATTTTATATCAATTTTTATTTTTCTTCCTACCATGACCACCATATAATACAACACTTTATGGTGTAATTATTCCAAAACTCCATCTAGATCTATCACATGTAACATGGTTGAAATCACCCAAACTGATGATCTAGATAATTCCCACATCTTTAGAAACCTTGATGATAATACATTTACACTCCTAAAAATAATGGTAGATTATCCAAGCTTATTTTTCCCTCTATTATAGTGTGAAAAATAACACTAATATTGGTAATATTCCTCTTAATACTAATGCTATCAAACCTCCTCATAAAACCTATAATCAACACCCACATATTGATACAACCCAAGTCCTTGCATAAATAGTTCAATAAATTAATGTTATGCAAGCATTTAATATTTCCCACATGATCAAAATTAAAAATCATATTTTTCAAATGGATATCCAAAATCAATTCATTATGACTCAATAAAATCAAAAAAAATTTCTTCCTCTTCTTAGATATTTCAATGGAAATATCATACTCAACCTCCTATGCATAAAAAATTCTTTAACATCTTCAAAATGAACCTTTATGTCCCTTCATTGTGTTCATAGAAATTTTTAAAATCTCTCATAATATCACAAATGAAGGGACTATAAATCCTACTATCTTCCTTAAATCTTATGATAAACTATATAAGGAATGGGTTCAAACTAATACCTTTGATACCACCAAACTTCTAGCCAAATCCTTCATAGGAAATGTGCTAGAGTTGTATAAAAAAATTCCTCTATATTTCATTACATGATAATAGAATTTAATTAATTTTTTAGTCAATGAATTTTAACACAGTGACCTTTCTAAAAATAGACATAGCCATTTCATTAATGTTAAAAAACTTCATAATGAATCTATTGATGTGGGTCTTGTGCACCAGCCAAAGTTTAGATGAGGTAGCCTCTAATATTTTAAGATATAGACATATGTAAACTCCACTCTAGGGCATGAGTTTTAGGTATGGATTAAAAAACCTTATGGTGGAATATAAATTAGAGCATGCAAGTTGTTAACTAGGTTTGATTGTAGTGAAATGAATCCTAGTAGAGAAATCAAACCTAAATGAGTGGGATGGATGGGTGACACCTAATCTAGAGTGGGTATATATCAATCAAATAAACTTAAAAAGGAGGGTAGGGTAGATCATAAAATAATTTTTTGTGATCTCAATAGGTTAGTTCCTAAGTTATTTCATTGGTGGACAAATGCTCTCAAAACTAGTGACTACTGCTTGCAATTATTTCACACTCATAGGTAAACATAGTTATGAAGTCTAGGGAAGAGTGGTATAAGAAAATTTATGGTCTCAGTTGAAGCTTACTTACTTTACAGTTTTTATTGCACACCCTTAATTATAAGGTTATAGCTTAGACCAAGAAGGTGTCTAAGGTAGTTTTTGTACACATTATAGAAGCTATACCAATAGAAAGCATTCATACACACTAAGAATATTAACAAAGTTTAAAATAATTGATTAATAAGATATACTAACTTTTAATAGTGTTTGCACATCTAAAGTTAGCATATATTAATAAAATAATCATAACTTATCTATAATTTTTGTACACTTCAAATTATTGTATTATAACAATTAGAAAAGCAAAACCTCAATATCACATGAATAGAAGGAGAGAACACAAATGCAATTGCATGAAAATCAAAATTTGTCTTTTTCTTGTATTGATAAAATATTCCAACCTTTTGGAATGTGAAATTACATAAATATATAGACTTGGGGAAGGGGATGCTTCATCCTCTATGTGTATGTAAACTCATGGTAACATGTCAAAATTAGAGCCTCAGTTCTAATTTTAGCCTCAAAATTATAGTTTTTTCATTCTTGTATCTAATTATATTTATGTCAAACTTAGTTGGCTTATGTAAGGCAATGCAACCTATTCATGTTTACAAATAATTTAGGAAAATTTAAAGGTATGTTCAAAGTGTAAGTAAACCATGTATGTATACATACAAAATCAAACTTCATCTCAAGGTTTACCAGTGTTTGCATAGCTGAGGAGGTTGTTAGAGGCACTGAAGTGGATGCTTGTGTTGAAATGGGAGTTGTGGTGCTAGTATTATTCTTCACTTATTAAACTTGATGATGCTTGTGCCCAATTTCATACTAATAACTTGTAATATAAATGTTTAAGGAGTAGAGGCCTATACACACTATTCACCTACATCAAGAGCCTTGTATGTTCAACCTTTGTAGTCTTGAAGTTAGATCTAAATATCTCAACTTTATTGACCTCCTTCCTATAAAAATTAAGCTTTGACTCTATTTCCTATATGGTATTCACTTATATGTCATGTTTGAAATTATCTAAAGCTTGTCATAAGATTTGATCAAAATTAACCTTGCTAATGAGTCTCCCTATGGAATCCTTGGCCTGTGAAAATTTCAATTCATCCAAAAATTGGCAGATGTGAGTCTCATGTTTTGAATATTTAGGCATCACTACCTCAATTGCATCAATGCACTCCCTAGCCTCTTGTGTTATAATGACCACCAATTTAAGGGTGTTGTTAGCCTCCAATGGTGCCATAAAGTTTAATTGTGTATATGCTTTACCAATGGTAAAAAGAATAAGGAATTTGAGTTTATTGTAATCTATATTCAAAAAATTAAAATTTTTGGTGGTCTCTACTATGTGGAGAACCAATTCTATCTTCATTACACTAATAACCTTAATGGTATTATACAATCTAGATGCTACAATTTAGATGCCAATATTATTTTAGGATGGGACATAAATAATTTTTTATTACTTTCAGTTATTTTAGTCATTTTTCTAGTTATCTTCATTCCATTTCCATTCCTTTGTGTATCTCTACTAGAGAATCTTTATGTGTTTCAAAATAGGATTTAAAGTCCTTTATATATGGGGATTACCCCAATTTTCTATCTTTCCTCTTAGATAAGGTGAATGTTTCTTCCCTTTCCTCCATAATGACTACTCTTCTAGTGTCATCTTCAAGATTCCTCTTTTTGACCCTATGTACACTCCTTATAGATTTTTTTAATTCTTTTCTTATAATGGATAATTCAGTAATCACTAGATTATGCCTTTTGTAGTCTTTCAATTACAATTATTTTACCCACTATGGGAGGACTAGATAGGTTGGGTCCATGGGTTGAGTTTCTAAAGCTGTAGGCTCACTTAATATCTCACCTAATGTTTGATTTAGAGTTTTATCTAGGATGATATTAGGGAGTGAAGGCCATATGATTTTGGACCATTCCACTTCACCATATTATGGTAGTGGATGGATTGTGTATACTATCCATTTCTTTTTCTCAGCCTTCCTAGTGGTTATCACAATTGTCTCTTGATAAGGACTAGGAAAGTGAATTGACAGACTTAATTTTATAGATACAACATATAATTTGGGAGTTATTATCAATCCCATTAATTTATTAATGGCCTTATTCTTGTTTCTCATGTAGAGTAGAACAATAGTGGAAGGAACAAAACTAGGAATAGTAAGAGTGGATGTGGGAGGACCAAGTGGATGAATAACAACTAAGGGATTGGGAATTGAAAGAATAGTGGAGGGATCCTCTATCTTTATAACTAACAAATTTGATTTAACAAGGGGATAAATAGGATCAACCTCCACCTTTGTGACTAAGAGAGGAATGGGGGATAGGAGGGGTCAATGAATTAGGAACAAATGAACCAACTATAGAAATGGAAACATGGGAAATAATAGGGGTTTTGAAAATTAGAGGGGTTATTGGCTCAAATGATGTTTTTTGATGCAATGGTGCCTTGCCCTTTGATTATTAGAGGCACAAGACTTTTAATCTTTATAATTATACCTCCTCATCATAAATATCCCCTCGACTGCCTCTTATGTGGTTAGATCCACTGATGATGCTTCCACGGATGGGCTCTATGGAAGGGGTTGACCCATTGGATTAATTGTATAAAATATTATTGCCTTAGGATACATATAAGGATGCAATTATGTGGTTAAGGTAACCACATCACCAACCTATATAAATGATGAAACATCACCTTAGACAGGGTACTCAAAATCTAAAGAATCTAGGCAAATGAGCTCATCTTGGTTTCCCCCAAGTGAGGTATCTAACACCCCTAGTTCCTTATTCATTGCCTTAAGTGCCACATGGGATGTATAAGAAGATTTCCCTTATTCCTCTATTGGTTGAGTAGGTCTACTAGTCTATAAGTCATATGTATCCCATCCTTTAATCGGTGGGAGTTTGGTTTTTGTCTCTTTTATAGAAAGGGAAGGTTCCCCTTGAATAAGTTTTAGAAGGTATTCATTTAAATAAATTGACTATTCCTTCTCTAATAATTGGTCATCATTATGAGCATTAAGGAATAAAAATTTAGGATCATATGGCTCATGTTGATACTCGATGCCCAATCCCTTGATGTGGTTTTGTACCTATCCATAAAGATCTTTGTCCTTGTGTGAAATGAAGCCAAGGATTAATAATATATGTATTTCCTAGCCTCATAAAAGTTCCTTTGATTAGTGTATCACATACTTCCAATCATGAGGTGAGATCTATGAAGGTAATATTTCTCCTTCTTATACATGCCCTCATCAATGCCACATCATAATAGGTAGGTTATTCCTTGCTCCACCAAATCATCTAGGACATACTTGGGGAGATGTGGAGGTGTGACCTTATGGCCAATGACCATGATGACTATGTATTCAAGGTATAGCTAGTAGTCTTCCCTTATCAATAGTGTGTTTGTAATGTTATTTGATATTTTAGGTAGGGGGACTCATGGATGGCCCTCTATACCTATGGGTAAACATCTTTGAATATGCACACAATGTTGTGAGTGTATGCATATATGTACATGAATGAGTAAGAATCACGAATATTATTATTTATATAGTCTAGAAGGGGGCTCTAGAGTTCACCATTGTGGATGTATATGGTCCCTAGGACTATATAAATTAAATAATACATCATGTAGAAGTGACCTCATGGAAGCCTCTTCTCTTTATGAAAATTATACACTTCTAACCTTATTCCAATCACTTCACATAGAGAAAAGGTTAATCCTAATTTTCTCAATAAATTAAGAAATAAAACCCACTCTAGGTAGAGGAATTCAATGCTTGGGTAGTCAATAGCTTGTTCAATAGGGCCATCCCAATCTAAATTCCCATTATAAATTTCATTATTTTTTAGGACTGTGTTGACTAATTTGACCACAATAAAAATTAGGTAAAACCCTTATATAGTTAAACTTGTTATAGGGGTCTTGTAGGGTGTAAAATGTGTCCCATGGTCTTTAATAAGGTAAAACATATGTTTATCTTTGTCATATTTACCTATAGTTTGTCCAAAGTCATTATAAGGTCACATTTTGAGTCATTTATTGAGATTGTATGGTTTTCATTGAAATAAAAGTGTTCCAAAAGAATATTAAATGTCCTAAATGTTAGAATATGTCAAAGAAACTATTTTGAGATTGACATCATGTGGGTGAAATGTTGAAAACAAGAAGATCAAGCAGTTTCATGTGGTTTTAGGTAGTTTTATAGCCTATATATTAGTTTGGGCATGCATGGCTACTAAAAATTTATATCTTCAAGTCCAATAAATTAATCTACATGCTTGGTCATCTTTGATAGGTCTAAAAATGAGCAAACCCATTATATATTTCATATCACTTTCTTAGACAAGCAAAAAAGGTCAACTGATTTCCATATGGTACAAACAAGAGGATGTGAGTTAGATAAAATTATTTTGAGGATGATATTAATATTTGTGTACTTAAAATTCAAGTAAATATTCATAGGATTGGTGATTTTTTATTTATGAACCATTTCTAAGAGTGTTAGCTCCTCTTTTTTGCCTGTACATCCCTATAACATTCAGTTTTCTTCTCTATTTGGAATGGTATTTGAAAACCAAGTGTTGTACATGATCTTGAGGAGTAAGAGCATCCTTATAAAAAGTTTTAAAATATATTTTTCACATGTGAGTGTGAAATCATAGGTTTGGTCTTAACACTGTTCTATATGGAGTGAAAAAACCAAGACACAAGCATAGTCAGATTTCAAACAACTATCACCTATACTCAAGTGAAAAAACCCTTGACCAGTCATATTGAATAAGAAAATAGGTTTAAATGTTGTTGAGAGGATTCTAAAGTGAAAATAATAATAATTAGTTATCTAAAAGGTCATTATGATGATGACAAGTTTCCTACTTAACACACAGTCCTGAATCTAATGTTCACCTATAGGGAACTCCAACATAAGTCTGATTAATATTGAAATAGAGATGCTTGAACTCATTTGACACTTTCACATAGGTATTAGAACATATAAAAGAACATTATGACAATGGTGAGGTCCTTATGTATAGTTAAACTTGAGTTTAATGTGTGCAAGTTAGGAAAATTGCATTTGAGATACTTTACCTTAACTTCTCTGAATCACATTTTTCTCACATCTTATGCCACTCCATGGTGAAATTCCTTGAGGTCTAGATAGTCTAAGTGGTTTCTCTCATGTAGTCCAAGCTTATAGAAATGTATTGAAATAAGAGAGTGATTGTTTGGTCATGGGAGGATAGTGTAAATAGGCTTCCATTTTGAGAAAATTTTCACTGCAGACTTTCAAAAATTTATAGTACTCTTGAAGCCTAAATGGTATTATAATGAAATGGTGACATAATAAAGCATGAAATATAGACAAATTGACTCCATTTGATTTAAATATGACATTATGACCTTAATAATAGTCAGATAAGTTGATGTAAAATGATTTGACATAGGTCATCACCTACAAGGGCCCTTGTTTCTCCTAAATTGTTACCTATACCCTGATTGTATACCCACAAAGTATTGATGGTTAGAGATGAGAGGTTGAGAGATTTTCAAACATAAATGTTCATTAAATCTAAAAATGATCTAATAATATCATAGGGATTAGTAGAAATTAATGTGGTATTCAAACACAAATGAACATCTATAGAGGGCCCTTGAACTCTCCCTAATTGTCACCTATAAGTGTCATAATTAACATAGTCTATGGACTAGTCTAGGGTAGTGAAGAGAGTAGTTTGAAGGTCAGAAGGGGTGTATTTTGGTTTAAAATGTTGATAAACACTATAAAAATTGTATTAATAAACCTCATATTATTCTTATAGCAAGGAAATAGGGTAAAGGAAAGATGAACAAACAAGCCTAACTCTGCATACAAATCTTACACATAGTCATCAACTCTAGAAGTTAGTTTTAATGGTTTGTGATGTCAAGATATTTACAGAGGTGATAAAGCCTCAAAAATTATTAAAAATCATATTTAATATCTATTTTATCCTCTTATGGTCTCATTTTTTCTAATAAAATAGGGGTGATGCCCTCTATTTTGTCTCAAATAGAGGGCACTCCCAGTCAAGACAAAACTACAAGTTTAGTGTATAGGTGGTAAAATCATGTGAAGATGAGTCTTGAAATGTTATAAAAATGTATTTTGAGTTTAAGTAAAGGTTAAAAAGTGTGAATAATAAGTCACAACCATTAAAACAAATCAATATGTGGTCATGTATGCAAAGACATAGGTTAGGCCTATTAAGCCTAGATCTAGGTCTAAACTCTAATGAGACTCAACTTCATTTCTAAGAATAGATAAAACTTCCAATATAATTAATATTATTTAATGGGAGTTATAAGGTTTAATAGGAACTTCATTTTTTAGAGGAACAACACAGAGTGGTTAACTTGACCTAAAACCATGATAAGGGTACCTATAATACATGATAAAACTTGATAGGCCAACTTCAAATGATCACATCTATACAGATAGATTAAATGGTAACCCAAGGAGATATTGGTAGTTTATTAGGGTCCTAAAATTGGATTTAGTTAAATTTTATCATATATTGAGCATCAAAATTTTATAAACTATCACTAAGAAGCAAAACAACTCAAAACCCTCCTTAAACCCTTGTTTAATACCTGATGGAGAAAATATGAAAAGAGATGCACACAAAAGGGGTAATTTAGACTTTAAATTGTTTATAACTTGTATAAAACTCTCTTAAGATCTTAGACGTCAAATTATTATGTACCTTATACATACAAGCTAAATTTAGGGTTTTTTGCAAGTTTTGATTGTTTTATAGGTGTATAATAGAATTGGTAGATGAGAACAATTAGAGGAGGTAAATAGGTAATTATTATAAATACGTATACTAATTTTTCACCATAAATAATCCTAGAAACATCTCTACTACATATTTCACTATAGACAGTCTTAGACAAATAGTGAAGATGACAAGTGACTACCTAGTGAGAAGTTGAGAGGTCTATTTTGGGATCTTTTTAAGGTCTAAATGATGGAGTGGAAGGTAAAGGGAATTTTAAAAAGTCTCATAATACCTATTACATGGATTTGGTTTATAAAATTAAGGTCACCTTGATGAAAAATATGAATAATGAGGCATAAAAGACCAATGAGTGACTGTAAGTAGTGAATGCAAGTGTCATGAAGAAGGATATCAGTTAGGGAAGCATCTAATGAATATCATATATTTTTTCCAAAATCCTTAATATATTTTATATTTTTAAATTCTTCCTAATTATATTTCAAGTGGTCAAGAGATGATTCATCGTGAAGGTAATTTCAAGAAGGCTAGTTGAAGGTCTCTATGCTAGTTTGAGGAGTTTTTCATGTTTCATATGGACACTTGTCTAGGAAGACCTTAATGGTCTATTTAAAACTCCATTCTCATAGAATGTAACTAGTATTCATCACTTGACACTTATTCTTGTGACCATTGAGCTCCACTTATTCTCTCTCCTCTCACATTTTCTATAAATGCAAGCCAGTTTGGCATTTGTAGAGGAATCCACACCTAGTATGGCAAAGACCTATTAGTTTTGTAATGTATTTTAAATTTGAAATAAATATTTTTAATTTTTTTTGAATTCATAAGCTATATTTTATAAGTGTTTGAAGTGATGCATATTGAAGTGTCTAGTGATAAGTATCTTTCCTTGCCTTCTCTCTACTATTTAATGTTTAATGTAAGTAGTTATCACTCTAAAAGGTCACATGAAGTGTATTCAAGTGAATTTGTATATATCTAAGGGTAAGGAGTAACATTAGTGTCTACAATTTAACCTTTGGTTTACTCACCTTGAGTAGTACAATGCATATCACCTTCATATTTAAAATACTTATGTTAGAGCAATTTAAGATGTTGAGACTAGTGTTGTGAAGTCATGTTTCATATTGAAATGGTATGATAGTCTAGTGAAGATATTTATAGTGTATAATCTCTTTATAATATCTTACTTACCATGTTACTTCTATCCCTTTTCATCTAAGTAAGCAAGTAGTGTAGGTGGTAAACAAGTAAAGAGAAATCGAGGGAGCTAGCCCTTAAACCTAGAGGTTTACCTCTACTATAGGTAACTCATAGGCCTAGAGATAATCCCATGTTTCTAAAATCTTAGATTATGATTGAGCAACCATATCCAAGGTGCAAGCTTTGGTGACAAATTTTTTGGCACACCCTGTGGGACTATTGCCTCAAAGACATCTTATTAAGCTAAATGTTGGTCTTAACAACATCACAATTACATATGGCATTCTACTCAGCATTTAACGACTCCATTCAAGGTAATATCTAGTTTTAGACCAAGTTTTATTAGTTATTTGTTCATACTTCATGGTATTTACTAGGTAAACTACTAGTATAGGTATCAATCCCTTAAACCCACTCCTTCAACTTGAATTTCCTCTTAAATTTTAACATCCTAAACTTATCTTGACCTTTGAAGAACAAGATGACTTTTCCAGCCATGAAAATAAATAAAGTGAAGAGGAATGAGAGGACACTAGGGCTAGGTAGCATTCCTTCCTAGCCTTTAAAACTAGAAATCCTATACACCTCAATACATATGATGATATACCTCCTAATGCTACCAAGATTATTACCACATTCAATGGTGAATGTCATGTCACCCCTAGTGAGCATATTAGGGACATCTCTAACTTATTCAATTTTTACAATGTCACTGAAGTCAATGTTGCAATTAGACAACTTTCCATGTCCCTTAGATGGAAATCAATTGATTGGTATAAGACATTTCCCAGAGAGTGTATCACTACTCGGGATGATTTTAGAGAATTGTTTACCTCAAGGTTTGAGTATAAAAGTGATCACACATCACTTATTCATCAAATCAATGTAATTCAAAGGGGTCCAAAAGAGACTATGCATGACTTTAGTGAGATATTTCAAATAACTTGGCATAGGTTGCCTCCTTTGATGAGACCTCATGCAAGCTTTGTATTATTTACATATCTAAGGGATATTAGAACTGACATAGCCATCATGTTACATTCCATCAGTGGTTACACCTTACGTGAAGCTTAGGACAAAGCCATTAAAGCTAAGAATGGATTAATACATGATAGAAAATTACCTCAAAAATTCTACATGCCTCTTTTTCCCAATATATTTGCTGCTACTCCAAGTTTTACTTGAATCCCACATGCAAACACTAAGTCTAAAGCTACCCCAAAGATATCAAAAGATGTCATTGCTTTGGATGAAAAATGCAAAGCCTTAGAGGCTCAAGTTAGGCAAATCAATTTTTAGTATGGAGTTAATCAAAACCCCTACCCATATCCTTAACAAGTAAATAGGTTCCCACCTCAAAAAAATTGTTAAGGTAGAGGGAAAAGACAACCTAACTTTAATAAGCCACCCAATGTATATAACCCAACTTCCACCTCCAACACAAGAGCTATGTTCCCAGTTCATAGTAACTTGGTCCAAGGAGAGGAATGTCAAAAAGGATAGTTCATGGGTGGAAGTGATGGTGGAAAACAATATTTGGTATCCTAAGGAGGAGTCACTCCTTAGTTCTGATTAGAATATGAGATTTACATGCAAGCAAATGAAGGATGGTAGCCCCAAAAGGTAAACCTTGCAAAATTTTTAGTGGAAGACACATATGTCCTCAATCATAATAATTTAGCTATAGATAATACAAGATCAAATAATAAGGAATTGGGATATATCTATGATGTTGGCATAAGTCCAAGTAATCCTCCTAAAGCATCAAGGTGTGAGTTCAAGTACAAGAGTCCCTACAACTTCTACACCCGCTTAAAACCATAATGTCAGAAGGGTGACTCAAAGTCCTCTAATGCCTCAAACTCAAGGAACTTATTTTCCATCAAGGAAACAAGAAAAGGTAAATTTTCCTTCTTTGAACATTGTTGATTCTTTGAAGAATGCTAAAGCTAGTCTTTTTCTTTGGGAAATGCTTCACTTGCCTAGTCAAAAAGAGCTTATTCAAGAGCAATTGTGCCAAATTCACCTTAATACTCAACCATCAAGATATGATAATTTTTTTATCACTAATTGTACCATACACATTTTTTAACCCTCTTCCAAATATAAAAATACTCCAGCCTTCTACCTCACTCTCATTCTTGGAGACAAGCTTGTTCATAATTGTATTGTGGATAGTAGGATAAGTACCTCAGTGATGCCCAAGCTTGTGCCAGATGAATTAGGTTTCAAATATGAACCATATAGTAAGGAAGTGTTAAAATTTTATGGGAAACTAGATAATTTAATGGGATTTATCAAGGATTTGATATTTTTCCTTCATGGTTGTTTAAGCTTCCCTATCCTTCAAGATATAGTAATGGTTGACTTGCCTATTCACTTTTTTATCTACCTCTAAAGGTATTTCATAGCCAAGATAGGATGTTACCTCTTAGATTATTGGTCCTTATTGGCCTTCAATATAAGATATGGATAAAAGTTAACCATTAAAACTCAACTATTAGTTAAGTTTCATATTGAGCCCTATGTGGAAGCAAGCTCTAACCTCCATTATACAATCAATGATCAAGAGGAGTATGTTATGGATGATGGAGAATAATCTAATATTGTGGGAATGTATAACATTTTCCTAGATGATTATGGGGCTTATACTTATGGACATGATCCATATATTTTCTTTGAGCAAACTGATCTTGGCACATACACCATCCATGAGGAAGGTGACGTGCAATCTGAGGTAAGAATTGATAGTTATTTTCCATAAGATATTGAAGATAATTACCTTATTAATTTTAATGATGATGATCTTATTCAAAATATGGTAGATTATGAAAATCATGAAGACAATGCCATTCTTCCTACACATGATGGAAGAGTGCTTGAAGGTGAAAACCATGAAGAAGAAGATGATGACCTATGGCAGCAATTACATGCCATAGTTCAAGAATTTTAACAATTGATTAAGTCAAATTCTACACCTAATAAATGTGAATATGATGGTAAGGTGGTGGATGAATCTCCTAAGCATGAAGGAGAGTGTCTTGTTAAGCATGAGAATGTATGTATAGTAACTGCCAAAAAGGTTGCAGTAATGGAAGAGTCTAGTGAAACCAAAGAAAAAAATTTGTGTTTGAGGAGTACTCAATACCTAGACCTAAGGATGAACAATTTTTATGTGTATAAATAATAATAAAAAATAATCTTGGTGGTTCTAGACATCAAGTACATTATGTTCAAGAAGAAGATGAAGTTGAAGTAAAGTTGATGACTCCCAAGTTTCAGTTTGGAAAGTGCCAATTAGACATGATAAAATTCAAGTCAAATGTAAATTCAATAAAAATATTTAGGAGGGAAAGATGGAGCATTCATGAAATCTCTAAGAGACACACTTGAAGTCAACAAAGGATCTAAAGATGGTAAGTCTTTTAACCATCTACATAAGGAAGTGTTTATTGATAAGTATTCTTCAGATGATGGATTGCTTTCTTCAAGAAAAAATTATGCAAGAGGCACTATATTTGACCCTGGTTGAAGTAATGGTGATTTTTCTTCACCTCAAGTGTTGAGGTCTTGTACACACTAGGGTAGGTGTGTGTTTTTTATTATATTGTGTGTGTTTTCCCTAAGTGTTCTTAAGAACACAAGTGTGTTTTCTTAAGTGTGTTGTATTGTGTATTTGTTTCTTGTTATTTGGTGTGTGTTTTGTTATTTTATAGAAAATTTAGTGCCAATATAATGTATAGGTGACTCCATAACCCAATAGATAGGAGAAGGCTACTAGTCTTTGGCATAGCTAGCTTACTGCCCTTAGAAAATCACTAAAATGTTGACTAATTTGACCACAAGTCAAATTAGGTCAACCCCATATATATTCAAACTTTTTATATGGGTATTATAGTGTGTAAAATGTGTCACATGGTCTTAATTAAGGTCAAACACATGTTTATCTTTGTCATATTTGTCTATATATTGTCCTAAGTCATTTCAAGGTCTCATTTTGAGTCATTTATTGAGTTTGTATAGTTTACATAGGAATAAAAGTGTTCAAAAATAATATTCAACATCCTACATGTTATATAAACTATTTTTAGACTGACATCCTAGAGGTGCCATTATGAAAACAAGAAGATCAAGTAATATCATGTGGTTTTAGGCAATTATACGACCTATACAATAGTTTGGGAACATGTGGCTACTCTAAAAGTGTCTCTTCATGTTTCCTTAGTTTTTTTCCATGATTATGTAGCTTTTATATGTCTAAAACTAAGAAAAACCATTCTATCTTTCCTATCACTCTCCTAGACAAGAAAAAAAGGTGAACCAATTTCCACATGGTATAGACAAGAAGAGGTGAGTTGGAGAAAATGATTTTGAGGGATTATAGTACTCTCTATGTACTTTAAATTCATGATAATAGTTAGAGGATTGGTGATTTTTTATCTATGAACCATTGATAATAGTGTTAGCTCTTCTTTTCTACTTGCACATCCCCATAACCTTCAATTTTCTCATCTATTTGGATTGGTCTTTGAAAATCAAGTATTAAACATGATCTTGAGGAGTATGATCATCATTATCATAATATTTATATTATATTCTGAATTTATGAGTGTGAACTAATAGGTTTTATCTCAAGATTTTTCTATATGGACTGAAAAGACCAAGACATAAGTACAATCATATTTCCTACAATAGTCACCTATAGTCAAGTGAAAGAAGCATCGACTAGTGATGTTGAAGAATAAAAGAGGTTTTAAGGTTGTTGAGAGGATTTTGAGGTGAAAAAACATGACTTGGATATCTAAAATGTCATTAGGATGATGAAAAGTTTCTAACTTAGCACATAGTCCTGAATTTGATGTTTACCTACAGGCATCTCCAATAGAGGTTTGAGTAATGTTGAAGTGGGGATGCTTGAACTCACTTGACACTTTAAAATAGGTATTAGATCATAGAGAAGAACATTATGATAATGATAAGGTCCTTATGTTATATGAAAATTTATTTTAATGTGTACAAGTTAAGAAAATTTCATTTGAGACACTTTACCTTAACTTATCTGAATGACATATTACTCATATGCTATGCCACTCCATTGTAAAATGCCTTGAGGTCTAGATAGTCTAAGTGGTTTATCTCATGTAGTCCAATCCTATAGCAATGTCTTGACATAAGAGAGTGATTTTTTAGTCATGAGAGGATAGTGTAAATAGGCTTCCATTTCAAGAAAACTTTCACTGTAGACTTTTAATAATCTATAGTATTCTAAAAGCCTAAATGGTCATATAATGCAATAGTGACATAATGAATCATGATGTCAAGACAAGGTGACTCCATTTGAGTGAAATATGATAATATAACAAAGATATTAGTTAGATAAGTTGATGTATAAGTATTTAACATAGGTCATCACCTATAGGGGCCCTTGTTTATCTTATGTTGTCACCTATAGCCTGACTATAGACCCACAAAGTATTGATGGTTAGAGATAAGATGCTGAGATATTTATAAGCATAAATGTTCATTCAAGATGAAAATGATCCAATAATATTGAAAGGATCAGGATAAAGTAATGTGGTATTTAAACACAAATTAAAAAATATATAGGGCCTTTGAACTCTCCCTAATTGTCACTTACAGGTGTCATAATCAACACAATTTATAGACTAGTGTAGGCTAGTGAAGAGAGAAATTTGAAGGTCAGAAGGGGTGTATGATGGTTGAAAATTTTGATGAATACTATCATAGTGGAATTAACACACCTCATACAATGTTCAAAGCAAGGAAATATAGTAAATGAAAGATGAACAAGCAAGCCCAATTTTGCATACAAATCATACACATAGTCATCAACTCTAGAAGCTAGTTTTAAGGGTTTGTGATGTTAGAAACTTTGAAATGGTGAGAAATACTTGAAATTTTATATAAAACATATGTAATAACTATTATATCCTCATATGGTCTCATTTTTTCTAAGAAAATAAAGGATATGCCTTCTATTTTGTCTTAGATAGAGGGCACTCCCAATCAAGACAAAACTAAAAGTTTGGTGTGTAGGTGGTAAAAGTATGTGATGAGGAGTCATTAAATGTTGTATAAAGGTGTGTTGAGTTGGATTAAATATTAAAAAGTGTGAATACTCACTGAAAACCATTAATACCACTTAGAAGTGGTCATGTATGCAGAGACATAGGTTAGGCCTATTAATCCTCAGCTAGATCTAAGCTCTAATGAGTCTCAACTTCATTTATAATACTAGATGAACCATTAAATACAATTTAAATCCTTAAATGGGAGGTATAAGGTTGAAAAAGACCTTTATTTTGTATATTAATAACACAAAGTGTCAACTTGACCTAAAACCATGATAGGGGTACCTAGAATGCATGAGAAAGCTAGATAGGACAACTTCAAATGATCACATCTATATGGATTGATTTTATGGTACCCTAGGGAAATAGGGGTAGTTGAGTAGGGTCATAAAATTTGTTTTAGTGGTATTTTTTTAGATATTTATCATTGGGATTTAATGAACTACCACTAAGAATCCCAATAACTCAAAACCCTCCTTAAACCCTTTTTAAAGATCTAATGGAGAAAATATGAAAGGAGATGAACTCAAAATGGGTAATTTGGAATTTAAAGTGTTTTTAACTTGTATAAAACTCCATTAGTCTCTTTTACATCAAATTAGTATGTACCTTACTTATACAGACAAGCTAAATTAAGTTTTTTTGTAAGTTTTTGATTGTTTTATAGATACAAAATGAAATTGGTAGATGAGAACCATTAGAGGAGGTAAATAGAGACTTATTATAACTCCCTATAATAATTCATGACCATATATAATCCTAGAAACATATTTTTTTACATATTTCACTATAGGCAGTCTTAGACATATAGTGAAGATGACAAGTGACTCCCTAGTGAAAAGATGATGGGTCTAATTTGGGATCTTTTTAAGGTATTATTGATGGAGTTAAAGGAAAAGGGACTATAAATAGGTGTCATAACAACTATTACATATATTTTTTTGAGAAAATGAATGTCACCTTGATGACAAATGTGAAGAATGAGGCCTAGAAGACCAATGAGTGACTACAAATTGTGAATGCAACTGTCATGAAGAAGTCTATCAATTAAAGAAGCATATAATGATTATCATAACATGTTTCTAACGTCCATTCACAACTATCATGAAGAAGGCTATCAATTAAAGAAGCATATAATGATTGTCATAACATGTTTCTAACCTCCCAAAGATGGTGCATATGTGTCAAGTATTCCTAGTTCAGTTTCAAGTAGTCAAGAGATGATTCATCATGAAGGTAGTTTCAAGAAGGCGAGTTGAAGGTCTCTATGCCAGTTTGAGAAGTTTTTCATGCTTCATATGGACACTTATCTAAGAAAACCTACATGGTATATTTAAAAATCCATTCTCATATAATGTATATATTCCTCATCACTTGACACTTATAGAAGAGTAATTGAGTTCAAAAATTAGCTCAAGATAAAATGGTCATGTTGTCATTATAATTACTTTGATATAGATTTGGCATTGATTTCTAGTTTATGTGTCATTAATATCTAACATATATAACTTCGGTTTGTTTGTTCAATATAAACTTTACCACTTCATTGGGTGGGTATGCCACGTAGGCACCATTGACATTTAGTAGAAGTGACACATAATTGATCTCTTCCAAGTGTCATTTCATCACTTCTTCAACTTTGGTTTACCAAGAAATGAGGCTTTCAATAGTTGGAAGTTGGGATTTGAAATATAATAATGTTTGTGAGGTAGACAAGTATCTCGAGCAAAAAATTCAAACACATTTATCGAAGACCTAAATGTGTCAAACTCTTTTAATGAACAAAATCACCAAAGACCAAAATATGTTAGAGGAATTTTTTGAGCCACAATCACCAAACATTTTTGTTGAAGACCTAAATTTGTCAGGTAACTTTTTCAAATGATATTTTTTGAATAATTCCCTTGAAGACCTAGGTAAATTGAAGTGTAAAAATTTAGAAACCTGGTACCTGAAGAATAGTGGCTGAAGAAGAAATGGACAAGTTTTATAATACTTAGGGAATATGGATTTTGGGTCTTGTACCCTAAAATTCTTAATAATTTATTCTAAACAAGTTCTCTAAATTAAAATGCTAAAGAATAAACTTTTATGGGGTATGTAAAATATAGAGTGATGAAGACATGAAATGTGTTGGAGGGATTTATCGAATAATATTTTCAAACAAAACTACCAAAGAAAAAAACATTTAGAGGAATTTGGCAAAAAAAAGTTTTGAAAATTTCCAAAGACCCTTTTGAGCTAAGTAGATCTACCAAAGCATTTCACCAAGGAATATGAGCCAAAATCTACATGTACATAACCTTTGAAAATCATTAGTAAGTTAGTCCCAAAATATAAAAATGTATGTTCATATGTCTATTTAATAACAAGGTTAGCATAATCTATAAGGATTTTTCTTTTTAGAGGAATTTCAAGATAGGCCTATAAGCCAATTCTAAAAGATAGTGGGTCCTTAATCCAAAGAAAATATATTGGCGTATGTTGGGTAAAACAAATTTTGGCTCATAGGGGAAATACTCTCAAATATTTGATAATCCAAAAGTTCTAGTTAACAAATCCTAGATCAAACACAAACTATCATACACTAGATATTTAATTTAGATATACAAAAGAGCCTCCAAATATCCACATAGAACATATTTTCCTTTTGAGTTACCCTAGATCTGTGTGTGAATAAGTGATTTCCTTTTATCCTTATTATGAGGGATTTAGTATAGAAGTGGGACAACTATATGTTTTAATCTAATTTTTCAAAAAATATTTGAAATTTGAGGAGGCTTTGGTATTTTTTTGCTATCATACGGGTGTCTATAGACCTGACATAGTTACCATGGGCTCTTTCTTTTTATTTTTCTTATATTATTTCATGATTCATGGTACATTGACCTTATTTCATTGTTGTAATCTCTTTGATCACCTTTGGATTTTTATTTTAGGCCTATTATATCACTCTTTTGAGGATGCTTTGATACTTATGTTTTTTATATTTTACTTTGAAGAACATTGCTCGGAAAGGGAGAGTATAAACCAAAATGAGTTGGTATCTATGAAATCATAAGTTTACTAGACTATCCATATTAGGTGTACCCATATTGATGGTTATTTCCTCAAATAAGTATTAATATGATAATTGAATTTAATCTAAAGAAAGTGAAAAAAAACTTACTAAAATTCATATGTAGTAATAATATCATCCTCCACATGCCTATTTAAAGTATTTAGTGTTAGGATTTTATGATCAATTTTCTTGTTGTACACTTGAATTCTAAAAATATACAATATGTGGGTACAAAATCCTATAAATAAATAAGTTGATGTACCTATTATTGGCATGTTTTCCCATAGGTTGATCCTTTGGCCTTTAAACATGTTAAAGGGAGTCTCAATAGGTTAGATACTGCTTTGAGCATACTAGGAAAATTCAATAAGATTGTCATGGGACAAAGGGAAGCACATAATCTATAAATTAGGAAACTACTCTATAAAACAAATTGCAAAAAAATGGGAAAGCTATCCTAGGAAGCGAGGAAACTATTCTATGAAAGACAAGATCTATTATAATAAAATAGTAAATCTACCCTAATCCTACTCTTACCATCACCTTTGTTTCTATTCAAGGACATTTCTATATGGAAAAACCATTAATTAATGCTTCAAAAACTATCCATTGACTAGATATGTCATCTCATTACCTTGGAGTTCCCTTAGATGGAATACATTATTAACCTAGATGTTTGAAATATGATAAGGTCCAATCCACAATGGAAAAAACTTGTCATGCTATCCTTTATTTTCATGGGATTTGCCACATAGAATCCCGAAGTTAGATATTCTGAATTCTTTGAATTTGGCTCTTTTATCAAACCACCTTTTAAATATATCTTAATGTTTACTTAAGTTTTGTAAGGCCTTAATCCTTAATTCTTCCATTTCTATTATGTCCAACAATTGAGACTCCGCCTTCTCACTTGGAACCATGTATTCTTGCATAAATGAATATATTTTAAAAATAATAATGATTTAGAAAATAATTTCTTTCCCTAGAGTAGTAAGTAGGGTGAGGCTTTAAGTGCCTACTTATATCTTATTCAATCAGCCAACAGTGCATACTTTAGTAGATTGTGTCAATTTCTTGGTTCGTCTACTATAAACTTTTTAATGGAATAAATAATCTTATTGTTTATTAATTCAACCAACCCATCCCATTTCATTATGAGTAATGGTTAGATGATGAAATGATCATGATTCAATTATTGTGGGCCCATTCAATAAATTTAGCTAATTAGAATGATGGACTATTGTAACACACTAGAGAGATAAGAGTACCAAATCTAGTTATGATGTTTTCCTCTAGAAATTTGATCACATCTTGTGCTCTTGAATGATTTATAGCTATAAATTCAATCTATCATGTGCAATAATTTGTAGAAGTGAGTACAAACTTATGGCTAGCAAAATAATTAGGATTAATGACCCCAATGAAGTCCAAGCCCCATTGGGTGAATGGTCTTCATTTAATCACAGGTTATAGAGGCATCATTGCATGTAATTCCCTATTCTATATAACTTGTTATTCATGGCACATTTGAATGTGAACATGTGTGTCCTTCAAGACTATTGGCTAGTAATAGCCCATTATGAGGATTTTATGGGTAGGAGTGTTTTTGAAGGGATGGCCACTACCTATCTTTTAGTATAATTTTTTTAGAATTTATTGAGATTATTCTCATGATATGCATCTTAGGTAGATGCCTTCATAATTACATATATATAATATCCATTTAATAATCATGTAATAATCTACTTTGAGTCTCAAATCCCTCATTTGTTCTCTTTTGAGCTCTAGGGAGAAGGTACCTATGAGAAAATATTGAATAATTTTAGTATACCAATCCCATTTAGATACTTGGTTTTCACAAACCTCTTCAATAATGATGTGTGGGTTAGGCTTAGTCATGAGATAAATTATGCCTTGACCTAAAATGATCTTGGTAGGGTTGATAAATTCTTGTAATTTTTTCATCCATTTTCCTTTATGTTCTCCCAATTCATTTTTTGATAAAGTAAGATTAACAATACTGGATTTGGTATAATGGTAATTATCTTGTTCTTCAAGATGTAATGTTAGAATTTATTCACCACTTTGATAAGGGAACATTAATTTTTATCTATCATGGAATCTTGAGTTCTTCTTTCAAGTTTATACTCATTAACGTGATAGGATGATCACTCTTTTATTTCTTTTGGGTGAGCACAATATTAATAGTGTGTTCTAAGGTAAATAAATACAAGAAGTCTTTGATGAAGTTTGCAATTATTAGTATAGGGGCCTGAGATATAGAATCTTTAATGTCTTGAAAAATTTTCAGCCTCTATTGTCCATTCCACTTTAGCATCCTACTTGAGCATTACATTCAGAGGTCTAATAATTTTTGTGAAGCCTGATATAAAATTTCTCACAAAGTTTATCTTCCCAAAGAAATATTTGAGTTCCTTCTTACTATTTGGGAAAATAATTTTTGATTTCCCTTGAATTCTATCTGGGTCAATCATAATCCTCTCTTTAGCGATGATATGACCCAAGAACTTGCTTTTTGTGACACCATATGTATTCTTTTTAGGGTTCAACGAAATACTAAAATTTTTACACCTTTCAAAGATTCCTTGTAGGTGTCCTACATAACCATTAATTGATTTTGAGAATATTGTGAGGTAATCCATGTAAATAATTATATATTTACCTATCATCCCCTAGAAGGCATAGTCCATAGCTCATTTAAATGTGGCACCTGCATTAATTATGCCAAAAAGCATCCTATTATATTCATAATTACCTCACTTCATTGTGAATGTTTTTTTCCTCCTATCTTTTGATTTTCCCAGCACCTGGTTATACCCTAAAAATCCATCTAAGAAAGATATCATTCCTAAACTACTCACTATCTAGATGACTTATTCCAAAGAAGGTAATGGATAATTATATTTCTTTGAGGATCTATTTAAGTTTCTAAAATCAACTCAAAGCCTAATCTCTCCACTTTTCTTCTTGACTAGAACTAAATTGGCCACCTAAGTAAAATGTCTGATAGGAAAAACTATTTGGAAATGATTTTGACACTATGTGGTATTCTCTCAATGTTGAATAAAATAAATTATTTGATGAAACATGCTCAAGAGAGATCGATATATATTTTAGACTTCATACATTTGAGAAAATAGGTTTCTCAATCTCTTGATGGCTTGTTCCAGGGCCAAAATAGTTATAAGCTTCTTATTTTTACTATTTGGAAAATGTTAATAGATAATAAGGATCCAAAATCATATTTAAAGTTCAATATTCATGATCATATTTGTATCTTTGTGAATGAAAAGGAAATAACACTTCACACGTTCCAAAAATGAGTTGATTTATGAGGATAAAAAATTGAAGAAGTCCCTGTAAAATTTATTATTTACAAAACTATGATAATGGAAACACATGTAAAATTGTGAAAGATAAAGGATAGTTTTCTTACAAAAATTGGAGAATGGTTTCAAAGGGATGAGTTACTTCAAGCCATGGCAATTGTGAATCCCATCTTTTGGAGAGTTAAGGATGGTAAATAATAAATTAGTAATTTATTTCTTAGATACATGGGCATTAATATTAAAAAAATCAAAGTTTGTAGATATTAATGGAGTTGAAATTATAGATATTTTATGAAAATATTTGTTGAGAACATAGTCTACCCATTTTAGATTCAAAATGATTGATGAATACAATTGTCTAAAGGAGCCAACTGAAAGTAGTGCTATTACAAGGTTATGGAAAAACTGTATCCCACTACCATCCTAAAATAAATTATAAGTGAATATTATTAATTATATGAACTCTTTCAAATAATGATTTTGGGCTCTGTGGAAGATGAAAGAGTCTTTAGTGCATTATATTTTGTTAAATCAAAACTATATAACAAATTGGACATAAACCTAGACACATGTTTGAGATTATATGTTCATCACTATCTAATGGATTCATTTCCCTATGATAGAGCACTTGAAATTTGAAATTCACTTATTCAAAGAAGAGGATTTACCAATACAACAAATGACACAGTGAATATAGATATTGAGACTCTATATGAATTGGATATAGTACATACAAAAGATAATTATGAAGAAAGTGTTACTCAATAACTATTTTAGCTACCTGAATATTTGTATGTAAGTTTCAAATTTAAATTATGTAATCGATTTTTATATTATTATTTGTATCAAAAATCATGGAAAATTTTCTGTTATGTAAATTATAAGAGTTCATAAATTACATTATTGTATTATGTTAAAATAGTTGTGTTATATTACACTTGTTTAATTTTCAAACTTTGTTAAACAATATATTCAATTTATATATATGTAAAATATTTATTTTGCAACATGAATTTACTATTACATCATTTTATGTGGTTTTTAATATTATACATCAATGAATTATGATATTATCACTATACATCTTAAGTAGTAAGTATATGAAATTAACAGAACAAAGACTTATATTTAAACTTTCAAGTTTTAATTTACAATATAAACTTTCTAGTTTCAACATAACATATATAAAAATGCACATAATAAACTTGTAATGGATAAATTGCATAGAATAAAATAGAAACAAAGATTTATATTTAATCTTGTAAAATTTAATTTACAATATAAACTTTCCAATTTCAACATAACATATATAAATATGCATAGAATAAACTTGTCATGGATAAAATGCACATAATAAATAGAAACAAAGACTTATATTTAATATTTCAAACTTTAATTTAAAATATAAACTTTAGATTTTCAACATAATAGATATAAAAATGCACAGAATAAACTTGTCATGGATAAAATGTACATAATTAATAGAAACAAAGACTTATATTTAAATTTGAAAACTTTAATTTATAATATAAACTTTCAAAGTTTCAAGTTTGAACATAACATATATAAAAACATCAATTCCATATTCCTTGACCCATTTTCATTAAATAGAGATACATGAACTGAATATATATCATTCCACATGAGTTCCAATTTGTTATTCAGATGTTGATGTTTCTACCTTAGTTTCCCCCTTCCTTGAATCCAAATGTAAAATACCTTCTCTAACAAGATTCTCGATTGCAACATTAATATTTGTAACTATTGATATTTATTCATGTGTTGCATCTCATGTTAATATGATAAAGGGATCAATATATTTGTTCTACTTTAGAATAACATCTAAATCCATTCCATGCTCTTTAATTATCCTCAGTTTGTTGACTAGCACAAGTTTTTTTTTAATGTAATTGTTGCATTTAAGATTTTTCATACCTTTTCTAGATGAATATTTAGTACTTGTGCTTCATTTTTGAGGTTATTATATTTTGAGTATAAATTGTAAAATAAAGTTGGTTAGATAAAAATTAAAAAATTATGATAAAAATTTGATAAAAAAGTAATTACTTACCAAAGCTTTATCCCTCTTTGCATTGACAAGGTAGCAAAGGTTTTGGTCTCTTACCCATTTGTTATTATAAGCATGTGACTCTGCATTCAAATTTTCTAATCTATTAATCATAGCATCTAAAATAGTATCATTGTATGGATTTTCCATAGAAATAGATCCTGATTCAGATTGATTCACTAACATGTCAATTTTGGACTGATCATTTTGAACCAAAGAATATAAAGAATATCTTTGAGAATGGTTATGATAATGCTCATTAATTTATTTTACCAAAGCCTTTCCATAAATATCCAATTGATTCAAAACTTTCAAATCACTCTATACAATGTCATATAACAAATCAAAAGCATTATCTACAACAAGATTATTCAATGGAAATGATGGAAATTTTTCAAGATATTACTCCTCATCATTGCATGGTTTAGGTGGTGAACTAGAAGAACCACACCCAAATATTTTTTCAAAAGCCTAGAATTGAGAATGTTGAATAATATTATGTGAAACAAATATGTATGAAGGCATTAAATCGATACCCTCAAGGAAATCATATTCAAGATCAATATTCTGCAAAAGTGCCATGGCATCTATTTCACCAGACACTCCACCCATATAGAAACTAGGGAACTCTAAGTTTTTTATATGTATTGATCCCCTGCTACCTATTGGCATTGGCTATGTGGCATATTACATTTTACTAAACATTTCCCTATAATATGAAATTACATCACTAATCAATAAACAAACTTCTTCGAAATTAAACTTAACTTGAAGGTCAAAGACAATAAACTTAGGATCCATACTCTGATTTGTTGATATGTTTTTTTTTTATGGACGTGTTATAAGAAAAGTCTAAGCTTCAATTTATATCAAACACTCAAATTGTCATACAATCAAAAATTCAATTTAACATATTGGATTTCATGTAATATAAAAGTAGTGTAATTGCAAACATGAAGTCAAATACCTCACACAAGAGGTAAATGTTGCATAGGTTGATGGGCAATGTTACCAATGCCAAACACCACTATGAAGTGACATGAAACATTAATAATTCTATTTTTTTTATTGCTACATCAAATTTAAATAATATTTTAAAATTTTAAAACCTAGATTTAAGGCTAGGGATGTGCCTAAGGGTCCTAGCTGACATGCAATAGTAGGTGAGATAGATCTCTGCATCTTCTTATGCCTTATCATGGTATCATCACACCAAAATTTGTGTCATAACCACTATCAGACTAAGACTCCCCAGAGTCCTCAATGGAATGGTATTTGTTTAGTACAACTATTCTTCTAGATTGATAGATAGATTCTCTTTTATATTACAAGGAAACATATATAACTAATTTTAATTATAACAAGCTAATAACATGATAATTTAATGACTTAAAAGTATAATTTAAACTTACCTCTAATTCAAAAAGGTTCAAAAAAATATATTTCATGTTTTCATGTAATTTTTTTGGAACATTTATTCCCCTCATCTCATGATACACCTCTTAGTATAAATCCAAAATATAATTAGAAATAAATTTTTTATAACTATCACTTTAAAAGGTGCAATCCAAATCATTTATTATCTTGTTAGGAATGAATTTACACCAATCAAATTATTGTCCTCCAAGAGAATGGATAATGTATGCTACAACCTAAAAGGAGATATCTACAATTCTTCCCTATAAAATAATCCTCACTTGGAAAAATTCAACGACGGCTTCTAGATATGGATTTATTATATTTTGAAATAAAAGACCCCTTTTTGAATGATTATGGGTGCCTAAAATGGAAGAAACAAATTATTTTCAATATTTAATTGAGAAATTTATTTTCAAATTTCATATATAAAACATTAAATATTAATTAATGAAAATAAGATAAAAATTACCTATTAAGGAAGATGTATCTATAGCCAAGTGATTTTCTAGTTAAATTTTATCTTTGCTAGATAAAATAGCTTTTGTGGTCATAATCTCGATGTTTTTGTGTGGCAATCTTAACAATAAATCGATATTTGAAGGAGTGATGCCAAAAGTAAGATTCATCTCATAGTGGGGGCATGCAAATAAGGCCTCTCAAACAACACCAGTTGATCTAATTATTGTAAGAATTTTTATCCTCTAGAATCCTTAATATTTTTTGGAAAATAAGATTATGGTAGACAAATTTTCAAATAGGTGTATACGACATGGGGTTGAAAGTGATTAGATTGAGAAATGAGAATATAAGATGAGTTTTAGGGTAGAGGTCTAGAGGATGAGAGGGTTTTGGGTTATGCATATGAGAGAAATCAAAAAATACAAAGAGTGTGGGATATATATAGGTCCTAGGCACTCCCCCATGGATCTCAATCAATGTAAAGATGACCACCCTATATTGACACTTTCTAATGTGCCTAGATGGTGACCACCTCTTCAAGATGTTGTCTACCAATTCTAAATGGTGTTTATGGAATCTGGGCACCATCCTTGGGTTTTGGATGTCATCCATAAACTCTAGATGATATATATAGGTTTTTTATGTCTTCTGCACCCTATAGATGATGTCCATGCTCTCTAGATGGTGTTTATAATTCTTAGACACCATTTGTACCCTCCAAATAATGTCTACTAGGTCTAGACACTACCCACACCCTTTAGATAGTATTCATGGGCTCTAAATGACATTCACATACTTTGGATGGTGTCCACACCCTCTAGATATCATCCACTAAGTCTAGACACTATCCACACACTATAGATGTCATACACATGCTCTAAATAGTATCTACACATGCAAGACACCATCCATAGACTCTATATGGCATTTATGCCCTCTAAGCATCATCCACAAGTTATAGACAACATCCACACCCTTTGAACACTATCCATGAGATCTAGTTAACATCCATGCACTCTAGACACTATTTACAAGCTCTAGATGGCATCCACATAATATGGACATCATCCATGGGATCTGGGTAGCATCCTCCAGGCTTAGGTGCCCTCCATGAGGTGTAGATGGTGTCTTCCTTACTCAGTAATGTCTAGAGAATTTAGACACCATTCACATACTCTAAATGAGGTCCACCAACTCTATACATCATCCAATAACTATAGACTCTATCCATAGGCTTTGGACACTATCCACATACTCTAGACATCATCCACCCACTCTAGATGCCCTTTATAGTATTTATATGATTTCCATCGAATTTAGATGCTTTCCAAACATCAAAAGATGGTGCATATGATTACCCTTCCTGATGAAATTACTTTCCCTTTTATTTACCTCTATTTTAAAGTTGGATTTTAAACATTTTCCAAAAAATTACATAGGGATTTTTCCTAGGGGACCTTAAAAAACCCTAGAGGGTTACACTCATATCCTAGATTTTCCATTTTAAATTTAGATTTGTTTACTTTTGGCTACCTTTGTTTCTAATCTTGAGGATCCAAATCAAATGTTCTTTTCAAGGAAGCCATTCCCAAAGTGATGGAGTTTTCCTTTAATTGAATAACTCCTTCTCCCCGAGTTTCTCTTGGCATAAGTAACTAATCTCCTTATCATCAATTATTTAAGACTCAAATTGTCTTGACTTAGTCAAGAACTAGAAAATCCACTAGTCATCATTAGAAACTTAGAAATTTTCCATGTTGTCTAGAACTAATGGACAAGGTACTAGTTCAATGGAAAATATTTATACCTTAGACTCCTTTATGGCTGCCAAGTTGGCAGTTGAGATAACTAATGAATCAACATCTTGATTGTGTTCTCTAGGTACAAATATTATTCTAAAGACCTCAAAATAATCAATCAAATGCCATGCTCTATGTTTGTACCTTTTTAGGTATGATAAATTTCACTAGTATTTATTTCTAACTTGATAGACTACTAGTTTTGAATCTCTATAAATCAATAGTTATTTGATGTTATTTTTAGAGAAAAATATAGTCCCAATATTAGTACCTCATATTCTACTTTATTATTGGTGCAATGGAATTTTAGTTTGTATGTTTCTAGGTATTTGTTACCTTTTGGGTCCACTAATTCAATGTCAATGCTTGATCCTTGCTTGGATCTTGCACCATCAAATTAGAGGGTCCATAACTGGGAAGGTCTATGGACTTTTGGTTCTTACACTTCATGTTTTGTAATGAAGGTATAAATCCAAAGTTTAGGATATTTATAAATTACTTATTCATTATCTATATTGTATTAAGTAATCATGTGCTTTATTCTTGGCTTTTGATCATTTCAAATGTGGTTTTGAATACCTCTCCATGATAACCAAATTAGAGAGAAGTTTGTTGTCACATACCTGTTCAATGTCTTAAATCAGTATCTGTTAAGGAGGAGTCAATATCCTTATGAAATATCTAGCTACTTGGATCCTTACATCATTTATCTCTCTTATTATAGGGACCATTGTCTTATCTAATTGTGAAACCATTCTCTTGGATATATTTGGTTTCAAAACTGGCTTATATAAAATTCAAATAGGCATCACCATGGGTGAATCTCTAGAATAAACTAAACAATTATGGATATTCTTTCTAAACACTCAGATAGTCAATAATAAGGGTGGAACTTTAGGTTTACTTATATATATGGCATCAGTGTGAGAAAATTTTGTCTTCTCCATAGTCTCTTTCCATATGATAGACTTCTATTAGAGCTTCTTTTATTTTATAATATGGTCTAATTCATGAAGTTTAATGTTGGATTTGATCTTCTTCATGTATTTAAAAATATTGTACCTCTATTTTCCTTCTACTCTTTATTTTGGAGCTACTCATTCCCTTTAGGGAGAGATGGATTATTTTTGACTCTTAGATTATGTAGAGTAGTAATGTTATTCAGAAGAGTAGACATTGTGAAGGGATGCTTATTCCTTGGGTTATAATTATCCTTTATGGTATTGCTAAAAAGCCTACACTTCATCATAGTTGTCATTTGGTTTATTTTCATCTTATTCTAGGAAGACAGACTCATGTTTCAAATACCATTATTGTATTTAAAGATCTAGTTTCTAGATGGAACTCTAGTGAACTATTCATCAATTCTTACCTTGCCATCTCCCTCTGGCAGATCTCAATGTAGTATAGAACTCCACACATTCAAGTTCACCATGATGTGATGTATTATGGACTCTATCCTAATTGGGCAGAGTCATTTATACTATGTTGATTTATAGAAACTTTTTGGGATGATACTCTAAATTATTATCAAGCCTATTAAAGGGTTTGTTGTATCTTTAAAACCCAAAATTATGGTTATTATTCTGGCCAGTAGTGTTTCCCATTTAGAGTGGTTGTTATTTAACAGTGATTGCTAGTGTATGTTGACAAGGTCTAAATCCCAAAATGGTGAAGGAAAACTCATTGAGTATAATCCAGAGATTGGTTCAAGGCGTGCTTCAAGGATGGCCAAAGAAGAGATGGAATCTAAACAATCTTTCCATCGAGCCTTCATGGACATGAGAAGCATGGTTAAGGAACTTTACCATGACAAACAAAGGAAATCTGAGAATGAAAAAGAAGGTGATTCACGAGAATCAAAAGGTAAGGAAACCAAAAAAAATTCTCCATTGGATGACAGTAAAAAAACTATGGAATCTCTCCCTTCACTAAAATTGGATATTAAGTTTGAATTACCAATGTTTAATGGTGAAGTTAATGTCGAAAAGTTAGATAATTGGGTCAATCAGATTGAAGTTTATTGTAGGGTCCAAAAGATTGTAGGGGATGAGTCAAAAATTCATTTGGCTACTCTTCATATGGGAGGCACAGCTCTCATCTGGTGGGAGAGTAAGTTGAAGGAAACTGAGCTTCAAAAAGGCAACTCAATTTCTACTTGGAATGAATTTATTGAAGAACTCAGAAAGCAATTCTATCCTTTAGGCTATATGCAACAAGCCATGATGGATTGGAAAAGTTTCAAACAAGGAAAAGGCCAAAGTGTTCAAGATTATACACAAGATTTTAGGAAAAAATCTTTACTTTTGAATGTTCCTCTATACACACAAAAAACACTGCTAAAATATATATGTGGATTGCATAGTTACTTAAGACACATGATTCTTATGTTCAATCCCACTAATTTAGATGTAGTATGTGTTCAAGCCACTCATTTAGAGGCTAGGGGAAAACAATCAAAAGAATCTTTTCCTAAAGTAAAAAGTAAGCAATCTAATGTTAAGCAATCCAAAGGGGAAAGTTCATCAGGAAAGGGTAAATAGAAATCCACTTATACTGTTCAAAAAGAAGAAGAAGGAAAACCATTTTGTAATCATTGCAAGAAAAATCATGATGAGTTTAAGTGTTGGAAACTACATCCTAAGTTAAGGCTTAAGAGGTATCAAAAGAAAGAAAAGAAGGCTAATGCTATGGTTCAATACCTAGGTTCAGATTTAGGTGATGAAACTAAGATCATGGCTATGGGATTAAATAATGTTTTTTCTTGTTTAGTTTCTAACACTAATGTTGCATCTTCTTCTAAATAGAATTCTATGCATGTTGATAAGAAAAAAAATGAATTATTCCACATTAGCGTTGTTTCAAAGCATACTAAGATTGACACTCTATTTGATAGTGGTTCACAAGAAAATTTAATTTTTGAAGAGGTTGTTAAGAAGCTAGGCTTACAAACTAATCCCCATCCGAAGCCTTATCCACTAGGTTGGGTGTGTGACAATGTGAAACTAAAAGTCTCACAAACTTGTAGGCTAAGGTTTTCCATCACATCCAAGTTCGTAGATGAGGTTGAGTTGGATGTTGTTCCACTAGACATATGTGGGATTGTTTTGGGAAGCCCATATCTTTATGATAGAACATAAATATTCTATAGAGAGGAGAATAAGTACTTGCTTTTTAAGGATGGCATTGAATATATAGTTAGAGCACATCACATTAGAACAAGTCTTTCCTTGGTTACAGTAGGGCAAATGAAAAGACTAGTTAATTCAAGTAAGGCTTTTTGTCTCATGTTGATTAAGTCTAAGGAAAAAGAATATTCTCAAGCTTTGGAAAAGTATGATCCTAGACACAATAATGAATTGGTTGAAATCATTTCTACTTACGATGATGTATTTCGGGATCCTAAGGGCTTACCCCCTAAAAGGGGAGTTCAACATGAAATTCAGCTATTGCAAATTCTCCTCTCCCTAACATTGGCATGTACATGTTATCAGTGGTGGAAAATGAGGAAATCAAAAAATAGGAAATGGATCTATTAGATAGAGGTGTTATTCATCCAAGTTCATCTCCTGTTGGTCCACCAAATATTTTGGTGACAAAGAAAGATGTCACTTGGTGAATGCATGTTGATTTTCGTGCCTTAAACAAAATTACTATTAAGAATCGTTACCCTCTTCCTCATATTGATGATTTGTTGGATCAATTAAAACATGCTATTTATTTCACTAAGTTAGATTTGAGAAGTGGATATCATCAAGTAATAATTAATGAAGGTGATATTTGGAAAACCACCTTCAAAACAAAACAGGGATTGTTTGAATGGCTTGTTATGCCTTTCAAGTTGTGTAATGCCCTAGATACATTCATGAGATTGATGAATGACATTTTTAGACAGTTCATTGATGATTTTGTTATATTTTACTTAGATGATATATTGATTTTCAGCAAGTCATGGGAAAAGCATGTGATCCACATCAAGAAATTCATGGATGCATTAAGAAGGGAAAAACTTTTTCTAAAAATGTCAAAATGTGAATTTGGAAAGACCTCTTTGATATACTTGGGCTACATTGTAGGACATGGTGAATTGAAAATTGATCCTACAAAAGTGGCAACCATTGTTAATTGGCCTATACCCACTAACACAACTGAGGTTAGAAGTTTTCTTGGTGCAGTACAGTTTTGGAGAAAGTTTATTGCTCAATTTCCATATATTGCATCACCTTTGCATTCTTTGACAAGTGTGAAATAGGTCTTTCAGTGGGGAGGCAAACATCAAAAAGCCTTTGACACTTTGAAAGAAAAGATAAGTACTACTCCGGTCTTGGCACTTCCTGATATACAACAACCATTTGAGATCGAGACAGATGCAAGTGAGTATGCTATGAGAGATATTTTAATGCAAGGTAAGAAACAAATTTGTTATCATTCTGAAACCTTTACAAGTGCAGTAGCAAAATATCCAACTTATGATAAGGAATTGTATGCATTGGTTCAAAGTGTTAAAAAATGGAAACATTACTTAATGGGCAGAGAAACAATAATACATATAGATCATTAGCCCTTACAATATCTCCAATCACAAACTAAGCTACAATAGTCTAGACATTTTCGTTGGATGGGTTTCTTTCAACAATTTCATCTTGTGATCAAGTATAAAAAAGGAATTCAGAATAAGGTTGCAGATATGCTATCTAGGCCTCCTATGGTTGTTGCATCTATTCTTTTAAAATATGGTTCTTTGTCTCATGAAATTTATAAAGAAGAATATGTGAATGATCTTGATTTTAAGGATGTTTATAAAGACTTGATGAGTAGTAGACAAGTAGAAGAATTGGACTATCATGTACACAATGATCTTTTGTATCATTTGGGTAAACTATGTATTCCTCAAAATGAGAGAATGCACATGATTAGAGAAGCACATACTTCTCTTATTTCTAGTCATTTTGGAGTTGCTAAAATGGTTGCACATTTGAAGATGTATTTTTATTAGCCTCGTATGCAGAAAAATGTCGCTAAATATATTAAGGGATGTATTCTTTGTGCCACAAGCAAACCTAGTAACAGGAAACTAGGACTTTACACTCCTCTGCATGTTCCTACTCGCCCATGGGAAAGTATCTCCATGGATTTTTTGGGGGGTTTGCCTATGACACAAAGAAAACATGACTATTTATATGTGGTTGTGGATAGATTTAGAAAGATGTGTGTTTTGATTCATTGGACTAAGCAAATTATTGGGGAAGGTATTGCACACTTGTTCTTTGAACATGTATGGGTTCATTTTGGTTTGCCTACTTCAATTATTTTTGATTGGATTCTCAATTTATTGGGGAGTTTTGGTCAACTTTGTGGGGACTAATGGGCATGAAATTAAAAAAGAGCACTGCATTTCATCCACAAACCAATGGACAAACAAAGGTTGTGAACCGCAATGTGGTACATTTACTTAGGGGTTATAGCAATAAACATCTAAAGTTATGGGATGAACAATTGTGTTACATACAACATGCATATAACTAGGCACTTCATTCTTCTACTATGAAATCTCCATTTGAAGTTTGTTATGGATACTTGCCTAAATCTCCTCTAAATGTTTGCTATGGACAGGATACAACTGTTAGTGAACCAAAAGAAGCCATTCGAGCCAAGAAATTCATTGAATAAATATAAGTCATTCATCAAACTATTCATACTCAATTAGAGAAAAGTCAAGCCAAGTACAAAGCCAGGCATGACAAACAACATATTGATCACCAATTTGTTGTAGGTGATATGGTATGGCTTCACATTAGTAAGGAAAGACTAACAGGTGAAGGTAAAAAGTTGAAACCAATCCGGTATGGTCCTTTTCAGATAATGGAATAAATTGGCATAAATGCTTTCTGATTAGATTTACCATATTACATGCAGATTTATTCAATTGTAAATGTGGAAAATTTGAAACTGTATGAGCCTCTAATGATAATTGATCATGATAAAAGTGTATCCATTCCTTTCGTTGATGATTTTTCTCCTGAATATCTAATAGAATTATAGGAAGATACTATACTTGACAAGAATATGTAGACTTCACGAAGAGGTAATGTTGAATATATTCATGTTGGTCTCAAAGGGATGCACCCAAGCAAGGTTAGATGGATGGAAGTTAGAAAGGTGAGGGAAAAATACCCTCACCTCATTACCAATTAATTTCAACTTTTAGAGGTCTAAAAGTTCCCAGTGGGGAGGAATGATCTAGGTGGCTCCATTTACTATTCTATTTTTAAAAGTTCTCAAATTCTATTCAAATCATTTTCACATTTTAGTACTCATCGAGAGATTTCTATCACTTTTTGCGGTTTGAAAAATGGAGTCCTGATGCTCAAGATATGGCTAGTTGAAGAAATCTTGCGATAGGGGGTGTCAAAAGTGACGTGGCATTGTTGAAAACATGCGAAGTGGACCAATAGCCACTTGACATGTGGAAAAATAATTTAGTGAAAAAAAATGTTGGTTTGTTGTTTTATTCACATGTTATTTGAAATTTTCAAACTTTGAAACAAGGTGCCAAAGAAACTGCCACATCACCCATCCCACCAACCAAGCATGGACCAAGTCAAATTAGCAGCCTAAATGGGCACCTTTGTCTTATTCATTTGAACAGGGGTCAAAGTTTTTTATATAAAGCCTTGGAAACTGAATTCCTAGCAAATATGGGACAAAACCAAGTCCAAAGATGCCAAAAAAGGAGGGAAACATTCAAAATTTCATGCTAAGCACCTAAGGCTGACCTTTTCCTCATGCCAAGGCACCTAAAAAGGTGGGAGGAGGTTTTGAAATCCTAACCTATCATCTAAAAGATTAATGCCTTGACCACTTCAGCCATGGGAGTTGAAGTGTTATAAAAGGGACTAATTTCTACTTGAACAGACACGAAAAGCAGACTGTGTAAAGAGATTTAAGAAGGTTAGAGAATTGTTATTGCTTTGTACAGCCTTGGGCCATTATTTTTAGGTCTAAGAGATATTTTTTTTAAAAGCAAACAAAGATTAGATAAGGTGAATTGAAGACTTGTATTGATTTTGGAAGCCATTTGTTTCACAAAATTAATGAGAATGGTCCTCACTTTGAACGGACCTAAAGGCGTAGGCTATTGAAGCCGAACTCCATTATCAATTTGTTGGTGAATTCTTTGAATTTTATTTGATTATTATTTAGTTTTTATCTTCATTTTATATCTGGTTTTAATTTCTTTTTACAAAATTAAGAAAAAAAGTGAGAAATTGAAGGATCTCCTAAACATGAACAAGTGATTTTCAAATATACTACACTTGTATTTTCAGTTTATAGATCAATTATCAAGCCTATTAAAGGGTTTGTTGTATCTTTAGAACCCAATATTATGGTTATTATTTTGGCTAGTAGTGTTTACCATCTTCCTCTACATATTCAGGAAGTCATTGCTCAATTTTTGAACCATTCTTTGGATGGAGTCCAGTTCTGCTTTGGTAGAATCATTTCTTTATACATCTATAGTGTTAAAGGGATTTGAATGTTGATTTTGTTGATGAATATTCATCTATACTAAGTTATTCATATAACCATAGTTCTAAATGGGTATTTACTACATTAGAGGAGGCAATGTATATATTTGATTTTAATTAAAATTAAGAGCATTTTGATTGATGTGAGGGATTATATTTAGAGTTGGAAAACTAACATTGCTATTTAGAGTGATAAGTATTTGAGTGTTTAGTTGTTAATCAATTTTGATAGCCTCTTTATATGATAAATCTAACATGGTGGTAGAAAAAACTCTCTAGAGGAACACCATAGTGATTGGGTTTAGAATGTTTCTATCCATATCCAACACCAATGGTCCATTTGGCCTATACTCTATGTTAATCCAAGTGTACATCTTCTATTATTTAGTGTTGAAAGACCAAATTGGCTCATTAGGCTCATTTTTCATGCTGGTAAAATGTTGATACACTAGTCCAAGGATAGTAACTTATAAAAATTGGGTAATAAACATGCTCTAACATGCATTTTAAGAAGTGATCAATTTCTCTTGAAGGTTGAGGTACCAATCATAGGCAACATATTGAAAGGTAAATGGGAAATATTTCATGAAAAATCTTCATCATTAACATCATTAATCTTAATGTAGCATTAAAATACTTAATGTGTTCCTAAAAAATCCTTCCTCCTAAATGGGAGAAAGAATGTAGATCTTTCTCTAGGTTTTAAGGCAAATTATGCATGTATCTTGGGAAAGAAATGGTATATCAACACAACCAAGGATGTTATTAGGACATAGGATGATTAATGGGATGGATATTCTTGATTGGAGATGGTGTTATAGTCCTTAGTATATTGAGAACAATTGGTGCAGATAAAAGCCTTTGATGTGATGATACGGGAGAAACCAAAAGACTAGTCTGGGCCCTAGACCTAGTAACTCTCTTGTGTGTCTCCAGTATAACTCAATTTATGGGTAACCTCTCACTAGGGAAGGCACATTAGTTACCTCCTTCTAGCACCAAATTTTTATTTTTTATTGATGTGTATCTTGTGAACCAACCAAAATTTAGACAATGTAGCCTCTAATGTTTTAGGATCTCAATGGATATAAACTCCACTCTAGAACATGAGTTTTAGGTATGGGTCAAATAACATTGTGGTGGAATATAAAACAAACCATGTAGGTTTTTAACTGGGTTTACTTGTAGTGAAATGAATACTAGTAGATAAATCAAACCTAAACAAATGGGATGGATGGGTGACACCTAATCTAGAGTAGATAAATCTAAATCAAATAAACATAAAAAGGAGGGAAGTGTAGAGTATAAAATAATTTTATGTGATACCAAAGATTCACTTCCTATGTTGGTTACTTGGTTGACAATTTTTTTAAAAACTAGTGCTTATTTCTTGTAGTCATTACACACTCACAGGTAAACATAGTTATGAAGTCTAGGGATGAGTGGTATAGGAAACTTGATTGTCTCTACTGAAGGTTTATACCTCTATAGTTTCTCTTGCCCACCCTTAATTGTAAGGTTATAGATTGGATTAATAAGGCATCTAAGGTATTTATTGCACACTTTTTAGAAAACTATACTAATATAAAGCATTTATACACACTAAGAATATTAACACAGTTTAAACTAATTGCTTAATGAGATCTACTAACTTTTAATATCATTTTCACATCTACAGTTAGCATATATTAACAAAAAAAATATAACTTATCTATAGCTTTTTCACACTTCAAATTACTATATTATAACAACCAAAAAATCAAAACCTCAATATCAAATGAATGAAAGGAGAAAACACTAATGCAATTGCATGAAAATCAAATTTTGACTTCTTATATTGATAAAATATTCTAACCTTTTGGAATGTGAAATTACATAGATTTATAGACATGGTAAATGGGATGCCTCATCCTCCAAGTGTATGTAAAATCATTTTTACATGTCACAGTTATAAACTTAGTTTTAAGTTTAGCCTTGAATTTGCATGTTTTGCATGCTTTTATCTAATTACATTTATGTCAAAATTAGTTGGTCTATGTAAGGAAATGCAATGTGTGGACACTTACAAATGGTTCAAAAAAATTTACATGTATGTTCTAAATGTAATTAAATTATGTATGTATACATACAAAATTGAAATTCAACTCAAGGTTGATTAGGTCCTTGCATAGCTGACGAGGTTATTGTAGGTACTAAAGTGAATGCTTGTGTTGAAATAGGAATTGTAGTGCTAACACTCTTATTCAATTCCAAATCTTGATAATGATTTTTTCCAATGTCACACTAATATCTGATAATATCCATGTTAATGATCGGAGGCCTATGCACCTTGTTCACTTGCTCTAAGAGCCTTGTATGTTCAGCCTTTATAGTCTTGAAGTTAGAACTAAATATATTGAATTTAGTGACCTTCTTCCTGGTAAAATTTATCTCTACCTCTATGTCCTCTATGGTCTTCCCTTGTATATCTTGTTTGAAATTCTCTTTATATTGTTGTAATAGTTAATTAAAATTGGCCCTATTAATGAGTCTCCCTATGGAATCCTTGGCCTATGAAAGCTTCAATTCATCAAAAATAATCTAGGTATGAGTCTCATGTTTTGAATATTTAAGCATCACTACCTCAGCTACATCAATCCACTCCCTGGCCTCTTTTGTTTTTATGACCACCAAGTTGAGGGTATTGGTAGATTTTAATGGTGCCATTAGGTTCAAATGTGCATGTGCTTTAATGGTGTTAAAATGAATAAGGAATTTGAGTTTATTCACATCTATCTTCAAAGAATTAAATAATTTGGTGGTCTTTACTATGTATGGCACCAATTTTTCCCTCATTACACTAATAGCCTCAATGATATTATACAATTTGGATGTTTCACTTTGGATGTCCATCTAAATTTAGGCTTGAACATGAATAGTTTATTGTTATTATCTCAGTTGTTCTAGTTCTTGCTCTAGTTATCTCCATGCCATTTCCATTCCTTTGTGTATATCCATTATATCATCTTTATGTGTTTCAAAATAGGATTTAAAATCATATATATATGGATATTTCCCCAATTTTATGTCTTTCCTCTTGGATAAGGTGAATATTTCTTTCTTTTCCTCTACAATGACTACTATTCTAGTGTCACCATCTAACTTCCTCTTTATAACCCTCTATAAAATCCATGTATATTTTTCAAATACTATACTTACAATGGGAAATTTAGTAATCACTAGACTAGGCCTTTTGTAGGCCTTTGATTGGATGTTTGTTTCCCATTGTGGGAGAACAAGTTGGGTTGGGTCTATGGGTTAAGTGTTTAAAGCTACAATCTCACCCAATATCTCACTTGATGTTTTATTCAGAGTTTCCTCTAGGAGGGGATCAGGGAGTGAAGGTTGTATGATTTTAGACCAATATGCTCCACCACATTATGGTAGTGAATGGAGTATGTATATTATCCTTTTATTCTTCTCATCCTTCCTAATGGTTATCATAGTTGTCTCTTGAGAAGGATCAGGAGGGGAAACTAACAACCTTAGTTATGCATATGTAACATGTAATTAGGGGTATTATACTACTCCCCTTAATTTATTTATGGATTTATTATTAGTTATCCTGAGAAGTGGAATATTAGTGGAAGGAATAGTAATAGTAATAGTAATAGTAGGAGTGGATGTGGGAGAAAGAATTGGAGGAATACCAACTTAGGCAATAGGAACTACAAGGGTAGAAGATGGATCCTCTACCTTTGGAACTAATAGAATTGGTTGAAAAAGGGGATGAATATGATCAACCTATACCTTAGGGACTAAGAGAGGAGTGGGGATATGAGGGATGAATGAAGTAAGACTAAATGAGTTAACTATAGAAAAAAAACATGGGAAACAATAGGGGTAATGGAAATTGGATGGGGTGTTATCTCATTTAATTTTTGATGATGCAATGGTTCCTTTCCATTTAAGTCCTAAAGGCTTAATAATTTTTCTCTTTATAATAATACCTCATCATTATAAATATCCCCTCCAATTACCTCTTATTTGGTTGGTTCCACTGATGATGCTTCCATGGCTAGGCTCTATGGAAAGGGCTAAGCCCTTGGATTCCTTGTATAATAGATGGTTATCTTGGGATTTATGGAAGGAGATAGTTGTGTGGTTAAGGTAAATATAAAACCAACCTTTATAAATTATGAAACCTCACTTTGGTTAAGGCCCTTAGAATCTAAATAATTGAGGTAAATGGGCTCATCTTGATTTCCCCTAAGAGAGGTATTTAGCACCCTTGGTTCAATATTCACTACCTTAAGTGTCACATGGGGTGTTTGATAATATTTACCTTATTCACCTAATATTTGAGTAGGTATCCTATTCCATAAGTAAAATGTATCCCATCCTTTAGTTGGTGGGAGTCTAGCTTGTGCCTCCTTTATATAAATGGAAGGTTCCCCTTGAATAAGTTTTATAAGGTCTTCCTTCAATTGAATTGATTATGCCCTCTCCAAGATGTGGTCATCATTATGAGCATTGAGGGAAAAAGTCATGATCATAGAGCTCATGTTGATACTCGATGCCCAGTCCCTCAATGTGGTTGTGTACCTGTCTATGGAAATCCTAGTCCCTATGTGGAAATGAAGCCAAAGAGTAGTACTCTCTATATTTCCTAGCCTCATAAAAGTTCTTTTTATTGGTGTATCACATCATTCCAATCAAGAGGTGATATCCATAAAGGTAGGATTTCTTCTTATTTCACATGTCCTCATCAATGCCCCACCATAACTAGTAGGTTATTTCCTATTCCATCAACTTATCTAGGACATACTTGGGGAGACATAGAGGCATGACCTTATGGATAATGACACTATGACTATGTAGTCAAGGTATATCTAGTAGTATCCCCTTATCAATAATGTGTCTACAATGTTCTTTGATACTATAGGTAGGAGAAATCATGGATGGCCCTCCATACCTATGGATAAACATCCTTAGAGATAGGCACAATGTTGTGATTGTACGCATATATGTGCATGAAGGAGTAATAATCACAAATCATTTTCTTTATGTAGTCTAGATTTGGAATCAAAAGTTATACATTGTGTATGTAGACCATCCCTATGAATACATCAAGTAAGTAAGAAATCATGTATAAGTGACCTCTTAGAGGCCTCTTGTCCTTATGTAAAATTTTCTCTTATAACCTTGATTCAATCAATTCACCTAGAGCGAAGGTTAATTATAATGTCCTTAGAAAATAAAGTAATATAACGCACTCCATGTGGAGGAATTTGATGGTTGGGTAGCTATATTTCCTATTTAATAAGGCCATCCTAATCTAGATTCCCATTCTTAATTTATTTATTAGTGTGGGCTTATTGTCTTTCAAATTAATTATTTCTCCAGGAACAATCTAACTACTAAGCCTATTATCAATAAATTTCTCCTTATTCCATGCCACTACTCTATTCAAATCATGTGTGACATGTAGAATAAAGAGTGAGAGGCTCATTTGAAATTCATCTCTAGAGATACATGCTATGACCATTTTTTGCTCATGATGGTGCAGGTTTGATCCTTCAGATATTTTCCCTATGAATAATAAATATCATAAGAGGTCAATATATGGCATGACTTATATATTTGAAGGTAAAAATTATAACCCTTATTTCTTGAGTAGGAGGAGGCTTGTGGACATTTAGTGTTGGGTTGGAGTCAAGTTCTCTTTATGTATGTGTGCATCAACCTAGTGGATGGCCTCCCATAGTGTTGAGTATTTGGTGTAATCATTGTTGAATGTGGTAGTTTTAAATAAATTATCCATGTATTTATTGGAATATTTAATGGATAACCTTTAATGAGGGAGAGTTACTCTAAATGACCTGGATTAGGATGCCATTATTGTTTAGTTGAGTTGATACTAGTTTAGTTGGAAATTCAATCACTCAATTGTCCTAAGTATGTTTTCACATCAAATATACTAGTGATTAGGGGTCTATCATAAGAGAGCAAGTGATTTAACAAGTTGGATAAATATCAAATGGCCAAATCATCATTTGATCAACATTGTTATAGATTTGGCAATGATTTCCATTTCATGCACCATTAATGTCCAACATCTATAACTTTAATTTGTTTATTCATTTTAAACTTTTTCACTTCATTTGAAGGGTATGTCATGTAGGCACCATTGATGTTTAGTATAAATTCCATATCATTTCTCTCTACCAAGTGTCATTTCATTACTTATTCAATTTTGGTTTACCAAGAAATGAGGATTCTGGTAGTAGGATGTCAAGAGTTAGGATATAAAAATGTTTGTGAGGTAGATGAGCATCTCAAGAAAAAGTTCTAAACACTTTTATCAAAGATCTAAATGTTTTGGAGTAAAACACTGACTAAGTTTGACAAAGACCTAAACATTCCAAATTATTTTGTTGAATAAAATCTTCAAAGATCAAAATATGTTGAAGGAATTTATCGAGCCATAATTGCTGAACATTTTTGTCAAAGACCTAATGTGTCAGATAACTTCATCGAATGATATTTACCAAAGAAATGTGCTAAAGACCTGGGTAAATAAAATCATAAAACTTTGGAAACCTAGTGGATACAAAGGGAAATTCAACTGATCTATAAATCAATCTTAACTTAAAGAAGATAAATCTTACTTATACTTATGATTGTTGATACATTATATATTCAAGATCATGACCAAGATGGATCCACTAGACCTATCCAATGGATCTCTTACCATAATAATATCATTGGGTAGGGTTCCAAAGCCTCTAGTCAATAAAAACTATGCAATAACCCTAACTAGGTCCTATATTTTCATATTCACTAATGTATAAAAGAAAAAATCAAAGTAAAAGTCTAATCTAATGCTCATGAAATTTTGTGGAACAAAGTGTGGGTAATAAACATAAAAAATAAACATACATAGGAGACATATACTCACATTAATGTATGAATAATCCTAATACATGGGAGAGAATTACAAATGCATATCTATCTACTCTTAAAAATGAGGAACAAAGTTAAAAATACTTACCTATGAAGATGAACCCACTGAGCCTCAATCTCTCCCTTGGCCAAGGTGCTTTGCAAAAGAGGTTGTTCTAGTATGTAATGATGACAAAGATAATCAAATCTAGACTACAAAACTTATCAATGAATCCAAAATACTTCTACATGAGACAAGATATGTATCTCTAAAGAAAGTATGAAACCCTAAGATGTGTTCCTCAAATATAATGTTGGATAATCAAATGCATAATATATATCTCTTCATTTTCTCTTTTCTTCCGAGAAATGATGAAATGAATGTGTTTATATAGTTGAATGTAACCCTAGTCCTTTATAAAATTTTATCCGACAAGGTCAGCCTAATCAACTCCATATTGATGTTGACAAAAACAAATTAGGTCTTGGTCTAGGTCAGTTAGGGGCCAACCTAGACCTTAAATGAGTTTTATCAATTAGATTATAAGGTCGATGGGGTCAATAATGTATCATAAACCATTAAAAAGGGTTTTAGGATAGGGAGAGGCTAATAAAGGTGGAAAATGACTAGAGAAGGGTTAAAAAGAAGAGGCAAAGCTTAGGGGAATGTTTTAGGAGATGGTTATATAGATATCAAGTGGTAGTAAAAGGAAAATAATCTTTTGAAACACCAATAGTCTACCCACCCCTTTCCCAATGCACCCTTTAAGGCATACACTTAGAGAGATTGAGACTGTATAGGTTCCTATAAGAGAGAAAACATCAATAATTGATTAAGTTTATAAATATTTTCTGTATACATATGCCCTACTTGAATCTCATCATGTGTAACATAGGTGTAACATGGGTTGGTGATTCGAGAAAAGAACATAGCAACACATAATGTTTAAGTTAAATAGATTAAAGTAAGGATAAAATAAGATAAAAAAAGGATAGAATTAAAAAGCACATACCTTTTTTTACCTTAGCATAGTAGATAAATAAGGAGGTGTCAAAAATGTGAAGGCATCCAATACAAGGAACATTAGGCAAACCTGTAGAAGTTAGCAAAAAAAAGCAAAAAATTGAAATTTTTGTAACATATACATATAATAGGTGAAAATATTCTCTATGTTATTAGGATTTTATAACATTTTATGATTTGAAAAAAGATCTAGTAGAAATAAAGATATGGTCAAAAGATAGAATCTTTTAGTAAATATTTAAAAAGTAAATAATTTTGGAATAGTAAACATAAATAGGGTGAAAAATAATTCATTTTTTATTCTTACTATTCTAAGAAAACAAAGGTCTAAGAGACCTAGTTAGAGAACAGAAAGCAAGTAATTTGAGGAGATGATAGCTAAGACGAGGAGGATGCATAGTAGTCGCATCAATGTAGCATAGGTAAACAATTAGAAATTTCAAAATTTTAAATATTTTTATTTGAAATTAAGTTAAAAATAGAAAATTGACTGTTAAGAAAATTTTAGGTATCAAAATGAACCCTAAGAAATTTTTAAAATAAACTAAGGGTAAAATAGGGTACTAGGTAGGAATAAGTCAAACCAATAAATGCCCAAGGAATTTGTGGTTAATGGGAAAAAAGTCACCATTGTGGATGAATAGATTTGATTTTTTTGACTTAGTTTGCAAGGCAAGGGAGAAAAAGAAGTCCAACTACTTAGCAATGGGCCAATTAAGTATGCTAAGAAGGGGGTAGACTATGTATCATTAGGCAAATTTAGTTAGGAAGGGGTAAAGGCTAACTATGTATGATAGGGCTGACTTATTTTATTTAAGAGAGATGATGTAGTATCACTAAAAGATGTTGACTATGTAGAACATGGCCGATATAGTATCTAAGAACAAGAAAAATGGCCCATCTAGTATTGATGTGGCTGATCTAATATTGATGTGGCTAACATGTAGGAAAGTAAGGAGGTTGATCTAGTATCATAAAAAAACTACAGTGCCAATTTAGTATTAAAGGGGATGATTCTATATAAATTTTAAAACCTAAGTCAAACACTATGATTTAAGTGTGAAATCTTAAGAATGTATTTTTATTAATTATGACATGGAGATATGGTACATCCTTTTTTATTTGATATTTTATAGAGACACTAGAGGTATTGTCACCTAATATATGTGTCATGTCTACTAGATTTATTGGATTGATTGATGAATGTGGACAGAGTGTGACTGGTCACATTAGGCTTTGAAAGTATTATGGAGATGAGGCACATCCAGCTTAGTGTTGATCTTGTTATCATGTTCCTTAGAGTATGGGAATAGTTGACCAACACTTTTTGATGGGTGATGGATGAGGATACCATGGAAGTGTGTAACATACTAGAGGATGTCCATGCTTTGTTGGGACTACTGATAGGAGGGACACCAGTGATCATTGGGACATCAGATGATTTGAAGGAGAGGTGAGATTTAGCCTAATGGGTCATGTGATCAAATAGGATATACCTTAGATTGAGATTCAATAAATTTGATGTATATATCATGGATATTATAGACATATTTAAAGTCATGATCAGACTTGTGATAACATGAGTTCTATGTCACAATTTTGAAGAAAGGTGTTGCTATATGTGATAGCCTTGTGTCAGCCCATTTAGATTAAGGAGAACTATACAACTTTTTGGGTATCATCTAGGTCTAGCTCATTCATGATATATATGGGATATTATCTATAGGACATAAAACCATGAGGCCTATTATTTTACTGGGTGATTAGATATATGATAGGTTTCCTATATATCAACCAGTTGTGTTGCCTCATATGGTTGATGATAGGTTACCTGAAATGATAAGATGAAGGCAAGACCATTTAGCTCAACCCATTCCCAATGTGCCATCATTGTAGACTATCACATGAGGGGAGATCATGTGGCATCCCTACATGCACATTAATATTATATGGCCTAGTTTTTCAACCATTGTAATAGGGTTGGCATGGGTATAGATCACATGCCACTACACCTTATGGGTAGAGCCACATCTAGTAGTACACTTGTTAGGATAGTTCAAAATCCCACACCCATAGACCCCTATAATAGTGTTTACTTATTGGGTATGGCATGCTAGAGATTTGAGGATGAGAGGAGGAGGAGTACTAGTGGAGATACCTAAGATTAGAAGATGGCATGCTAGACTATGGACTAATTGAGTATGGTAGCAAGCGATAGAAGGAGGAGATGAGATGGATGTTGATGAAAGTACATAGTAAGAACCACAATAGGCATCATATCAAGCACAACCATAGTAAAAATAATAGTGACCACCTTGGCCACACCATAGATAAAGGCACCACTAATGAGAGTAAGAATAGGCAAGGGTGATAATACAGGATGACTCAATAGTCATTCTTAGACATAACTAGTCTATAGATACACCTCTTAAGATAGGGTTGTAACATGCATGAGTGGTGACTCATGGATTTGTATTAGTTTAGATGTGATCCATGGAGGATGTCCTCAAGGGATGAGTGGATGGAGAGACTGTGCTCAATAGGTGAGCAGATAGGGAGATGTTGGTTGGTGACATCAAAACTAGTGATAAATATTGTAATTTTTATATAAGATTTTGATATAGGACACTAGTTTCATGTGATTTATGGTAGATATATAGAGTTTGAGATATATACATGATCTAATGTTTATCTATTTTTATTTTTATAGATCCTATGATGGAGGATATCAGATGGGGATCTTTGGTCATGGCTATGAACCATGACATTTTAGATGGGGTGTTGGCTCTGTACGACCCCACCATGCTAGATGATTTTATGGTATTATCTTCCCCATCCTAGGCATGATATTTTACACTAGTGGGGGAGGCTATGAATAAATTATAGATACATAGGGATGGATTATAGCCATTGATAGGGGTGAGAGAGGGATATGCATAGGCTTGACAGGTCTTGGCTTAAGAGAAAGTAGTGCACATGGCTACCATAATCTATCTTGGATATGTGCAAGCCTAGGTGGCCAATATATAGGGATAGAGAGTAGGGTTGAGATCAAGGACTACCTCATTACAGTGTACCATTTAGAAGAAATAGTCCCAGACATCTATGGGCACCATGGCTAGGCCACATGATAGGCAAGATGGAGCCTAGCCTTAAAGCTGGATCTATTTTATATTTTATACTTTGCATTTTTTTATAAAACACATTATATATATATATATATATATATATATATATATATATATATATATATATATATATATATATATTTTTGACAGTTGGCTTGAATCTCATGAGTTATATTTGGTTGTGGATGTTGATGCATGTATATATTTCTTTCTAGCACATGTATTTAGTTTTTATTATATATGCTCTAGGAAATATATGTTGAGTGTTTTCTTTACTAGAATTATGTGATACACATGCATAGTTAAAAATAAAAAGGAAAAAAAGAATTGGAAAAGTATAAGTAATAAAAAAACAAATCTACTACACACTATGTCACGATGGAAAATGTGTAATAACAAAATATGACTAAATATAATACACCAAAGATGTTAAAAATGGATATCAAATGTTTTTAAACCATGTAAAATATTTGCACCAAATTAAAATAGATAAAATCACACTATATCATGTTGGGAAGTATGAAAATAATAAAATAAGATAGAAGGCACATGAAAGGCAAATAGTATAAAAATAAAACAATTAAGTTAATCAATCATACTATATCATGTTGGGAAGTATAAAAAAGGAACATAATTGCAGAAATGAACTTAAATTGATCACACTAATTCAAGCTGAAAAGTATGAAAAAATTAATAAAATGGTTGTATACTTACATGCAATTAGAAAATAAGAATATAAAAGTGAAAGATCAATGAAGTAACAATAAATCATACTATATCAAGATGGGAAGCATGTCAATTATGTGTAACTCATAATCAATCACTACTTATCTCAAATTTGACACATGTCATTTCATTATGACTTAGGTATTATAAAATTTTGTGAGGAACACATAGTCCTATCCATGGTCTTACACTATAACTCAAAAATGGAACACCAATGAGGTGGAAACAATTGGGAATTATTTTTAAAATTTAATGTTGGAAATGTTTTAATTTATGAGGAAGGTTCGGTCTTATCAATAGTCTTACACTACAACTCACAATGGATTCCCTAGGGGGAATGATCAGTTAACAAAACAATATTTCTCAAGGGAAAATATTATGATTTACTATAAATGAAAGATGGAATGTAAAAATCATAATGTGGGTGTCTATTAAAATACCTTAGTAAACATGGATCATAATAAAGACACAAAAAAACATTAAGTGGCTAGTGACCATCAATATACAAAGGATACCCATTCTCAATAAACAGAAAGTTGTATATGTAAATAAGTGAGATACTAAGATCGACTCATGTTGATTTTTTGAAAAAGAAAAGTAAAATGTACCTATGTTCCCAAAATATTTTCCCCATTCCTTAAGATCTCTTATAGATCTATTGGTCTACTGCGAAGATTGGGTACTTGTGTGAGAAAGTAGGTATCACCAAAATATGTTTTATTCTCCTTTTCCAATCTACTGGCCTACTTCACCCTAATGGACCTTGACTCTATCATGAGGCCAAATGTGGAGTTTGAGATTTGACTATAAAAAGTACATGTGTTTTGAATCTCATATTTGAGTGTGATTTGACTTTTAAAATATTTAATGTTACCTTTTATGTCATTACATTTTATTTAGATGATTTGGATTTTAAAATTTTATGGATTTTAAGATTCTTCCTCTTTACAGACTTGGAATAACCAACATGAGAGACAAAGTGATACACATGAATCCAATTTAAAATTTTGCTAAAGGAAGCTAAGTATCCAAAGACATGGCTAACTAAAACACATAGGCTTACCTATGAACCAATATGTTATTTTAATTTTCAACCATGTGTATGATTAGTTTTCAAAAGGAAATATAAGGGGAATAAAGGGAGATCCAAAGTGGAACGATGAGATAGGATTATGAAAATGAGATAACCATAATTGATCATATGATAAATAAGGATTACTTGGGGAAAAATTTGTGTATAACCAAGTTGAAATCATAACTATTTGTATTATAGAGATAAGGTAGAAAAAAATCATGATAAAATAACAAGACATCCATGGACATAAATAAACTCATAAAGAGAAGCATGTAATCAATAAATGAATCCATAAGAGATCATAAGGAAATAAAATGACAACATACACAACACACAATGAGATATAAAGAACCATGTAAGATAGATAAATGAAGCAAAATTTTGAAACATATTCAAATGACATATAAAGTATAAAAATATAGAAGTGGAGCACATGTCCAACTAAAAAATGAATAATAAATTTAAGGAACACCATGTTGTTCTCATAAATACTGGTAAATTTGTCCACAAACATTATCCATGACATCAGATAGATTTATGTGAAGTTGGACCCTAACTGTAGTGAGGGTTTCATCGATCTTTAGTGAAATTTGGGAAAATACCGCTCATAAAATCTCCTTTATATAAAATTTAGGCATGATTAAAATATCATACTCATGAGGGCCATCATGCATAAGATACTTAGGAGAAGGAATGGGAGTAGAATCTATGAGACAAAAAGGAGCCATATATGGAGAAGGGACTATAGGTGAAGGGAAATCCATGGGTAGAGGAACCATAGGTGGAAAAGGTACCACAAGTGGAAGAATCATGGGGGAAAAAGGGACCATAGGTGGAGGAACCACAAGGGAAGAAGGGGAATCATTTTTGTATGGTCAACTTGTGGGAGGAGGAATAACATGCATAGGAATGGTCATAAGGTGATCCTAAAGATGTTATTGGAGGATGCCAAAATGATCAATGTGATTGGTACCTCAATAATTCCATATACAATATACCTTTCCATATTTGGGAATATATTCTAGTAATAACTTATGAGGAGGTATAGCCTTATTTATAGGTTGAGGAAGAGTAGGATGCAATGTGTTGATATATTATCGAAGCTTTTGACAATGGGTTGAGGAATGATTATTTATGTTATGGAAGAAACAAAAAAATTGTTATTAAAATTTATGGGTTTATTAATAGAGGAAGTAGAATAAAAATATAGGAAAGGATGGTATAGATTATAGTCTTAAATCTAATGACTAAAAACTCTATGAATGTCATAGTATGATTGATCAATCTATTAGGTGGGTAGAGGAGAAAGCTATGGTAAAGGAAGCAAGACATCACCAAGGGGAGGTAGGGATAGTAGAGAGACTGGGCAAGGCTCATATGAATGAAAAATAGAATCATAAGTAAGAGACTCAACTAAAGGTATAGAAAGAATAGAATCTAGACTAGGCTCAACTAAGGTAGGAATAAGATGTACATAGGGATTAAGGATAGTAGTAAGCATCTCAGGAGAAAGCAATCTATAGGGATCTTAGTATCTATAAAAGTGATAGGGATTAGTCATAGCATGATCTGTAAACATTCTCCTAAGAGATTCTATAAAAACTAGTGGTGTGTCATGTGAATGCACCATCTCTACCCTACAAACAAGAGGAATATTGATAAAATTAGGAACTATATAAGACAAAATGTGATAAGATAAATGGAAATATTGAAACAAAGAAGAATGATAATGAAAGATCTCAACATCTTTATCTTGAGCAAGACCTCTTAGAAATGGATCATCTAAATTATAACCATCATCATACTTAGGTGTATGAAGGTCAATGGTGCAAGTAGGTATGACTTTCTAATCAAAGGTTTTGTGGTGAATAAAATGTTGAGTCTTAGTTAAGACTATGGGTATAGCATCATTAGGTTGTTGATGGGAATTTGTCTTTAAAGATGGTGGAATATAGGAAACGAGATGAGGAGAGAGATATGAAGTTTTTATCTTGAGGTCAATCTCATCTAGCTCATCATCATTAGAATGTAAGAGGTTAGGTGGTATAGTATTGATGAATTTAGGGTGACCATGATAACCTCATTTATAGTTGATAGGGAAATTAAAATGTTGAGATTCTAATAATGGAACACTTGACAAGGGTTCAAGGGTTGGAATTTTTAATACACCATAGTCTTGGAATTTTTCAAAATTCTAAGGGTTAGTGTCACTTTGAATCCTATAGATAACACCATTGTGAGGAAATTTAACACATTGGTAAGTAGAAGAGGAAATATCCCTTATGTGATGAGTCCATGGCCTATTAATAAATATATTATAGGAAGGAAGAAAATTGAAGATCATAACCTTTGAACTCAAATAATGATAGGCACAATAGTAATTGGGAGATATACACAGCCTAAAGGAGGCATTTTCCTATGATCATAACCTTGAAACATGATACAAACTTAAGATTACACTTGGATTATCTAAGGGTTTTAATGAATTCAAGAGAGGTAATAGAAGTAATTTAACCCTCATCAATTAAACCAAAATTGAATTAAATATCATTGATTTGGATGCTTATAAAAAGGGGAGGATCATCTGCACAAAGTAGAATCTCATCTGGGTTCATAGAAGCAATGGCAAATTTGAGAGAGAGAAGTGTTTATTATTTCATCAACATGTATAGACATCTATTTTCATTGTTTCAAGATGCTATCTTCTGAAATAGATAAATTAGCTTTATGTCATGCTAGGGGAGGATGAAGGATTTTCATTTCAAATAGGAGTTACATAAGGTGGTTTTGATGATGTAGATAAGTCTACATGAGTTCAAGAAGGGGAATTTGAGATGGGAGATTGGCAAGCTCCGCAATAGGGTCTTACTCATCATAACCCATGGTTATACTACTAGATAGAGGTGCACAATATTGAAAGGGTTCTTGGGAAGGAGGATTAGAAGTGCATGTAATTTTGTGTTGATAGGACATGGTTGGTTTAGTTTGGGGATAAATTAGTTGATTATTTTGAGAGGATGGGGTGGTTGATTTAAATTTGTCTTAGGATTGATTTGAATAAGTGGCATAGGTTGAATGTTGTTTTATATGGGTAAATAGGTTGGGAAAATTGTGTAAATAGTATGAAAGGTGTTATTTGATGGAGGTGTTAGAATTTGTTATTTTAAAGAGATGAAGTCCTCTTGACCCAACTCTATTAGGTGAGTTGGGGAAGAATCTTGGATAACATAGAAATTTTGGGATGGTTGGTACATGGGATGAGAATATATGAAAGTAACTACCCTTCATATATTAGTCATATTTACCACATTCTCTTTAGGATTTTGATTTATAAGACTTTCAATGTTATTTATGGAAAAAGTAGTCTTGTCATTATTGTCTTAATGTTATGGAAGAGGATCTTTGTAAATGGCCAAATGAGCATTAGCCTAGTTCAAAGCTTGAGTTTTATTTTGTGTTTCATGAGATTTGAAGGCAATGTCATAGGCTTTTTTATGTTCACAAATTAAGGAATCATGATCAAAATTTAGACCAAGGAAGAAATAAATAGTTAAGTTACATAATTGCCTAAATATTTCATGAGAGTGACCCCAACTAACATGAAACCAATAAAATTTATTTAGATCATACCATGATTTCATAGGGTGAGTGGGATCAAAGTCTCATGAAAGATTCCTTGGTAGACACTTTTAGAGTTCTGTTAAGGATAATGGCTTATGAACATTGGTGTTGTTTATTTGATAAAATTGAGGATTAGGGGTGTGGTTTAAAGGGGAAGCTTACTTTAGAGTAGGGTTGGGAGTAATAACTTGAATATTATAAATAGTATCATAGGAATTGGTGACACCATCATTGGTAGTGTGATGATTTTTATTTTTTATGAGCATGTGAGTGCCTAAAGGAGGTTGGGATGGCTCAAACTAATGAATGAGAAAATCTTGGTGTTGTCTTAGTTGAGGGACTTTTCCAAAGTTCATGGAGAGAGAATCCTAACATAATATTTCAACTTAGGATAGAGAGAGTTGGTGAATATATGAAAGAGGTTATCATCTACCATGTTGTGCTCACACTTATTAGACAAGGTATTCCACCATTTAATGAAATCTTGTGAAATTTAAGTCTCAATTTTCTTGCAATTGATAAAATGAGCCAAGGTATTCTTAGATCACTAGTTTGAAACTCTTGTGCTAGAGAATTAACTAGATATTCCAAACTAGTGATATAATGAAACTTGATTGATTATACCAATGTAAAACATCTCTGAAGAGGGGTTTTACTAAGAGTTTGTAACAACAAAAGTGTTTAACTTGACCCAATATTTGTATATATTTACAAACATTTTTAAATGTAAGGTAGTATTAATTATCCCATTGTAAATAATGGTAGGGGTGATACCTCCTATATCTATGTTGTCAATTTGAGGCATAAGAGGTTTATTTTGAAGATGTATAATTATTTTATTAATAAGAGGTGGTTGGGGAATGAGGTTGATATGGGAATCCATAAATTGGGGTGGGGGGATTTTGATTGTGTGATCCCCATGTAACCTATTGAGTTTGATTTTGGAGATGTATAAGGTGATTCTACATTTGCATCATTTGGTTAGCATTATTAGCTTGAAAATTATTCATTTGGTTAAGAGTTTGAAATAAAAGTTGGTAGGTTTGAGTGGTGTTTTGATTAGTGTGTGCCACATGTGAATAATTAACATTTGTGTTAGTGTCTTGGGTACCACTATGAGTAGTGCCATCCATAGCACTAGTGGCTTGAAAGGCATTGGTAGAAAAGGAGTCACCAGTGGCATGATTAGCATGTGTATCAAAAGATGCACTAGTATAAGGTTTAGAAGATAAAGAAGCACTAGTGGCATAATTACTATAGGTATCAAATAATTCACTAGTGGAGTGATTTATAAATGTGGGTCTTCAAAATGGCCCACTAGATGTGGAACCTACCATATTAATATAAATACTTAGCATGGAGGTAGAAGAAATCAAGGAAGAAGAGGCCATAGTATGAGAAGGAGTTAAAAAAGATGGAAGAGGTTGAGAATAAAAGAAGCTATCACCCCTAAATCCATGTGAGAATGTGTGGGAAGGTGAATGGGGTTCTTCTTCTTGACCACTTAGCATAAGTTTGTAAATAGTGAAAGGATTTTTTCTTGATGTTGAGTAAATTTATTAATGAAGAAAAGCATTTATAGAGTATAATCTAATTTAGGATAACCTTCTAAGGAGAAAAGAGGGTTACAAACTAAAGAGGCATGAGGAGTCCTATACGTTATAGTTTGAGTGGACACATGCACATTAATTTCATCTAAAGTGGAATCTATAAGCTATTTACAAGGAAACCTATTGGGATTGGTAAATTTCATCATATATTTTGATTTAAACATTGTTTTGGCCTCAAACATAAAGTTCATAATGAAAGAAAAAGGTTAAAAAAGATGATGATGATGATGCAAAGATGTAGTCATAAAATAATAGTAAACTATGTTTTGTAACCCAGGGAAGAGAATAGATAGATAAGGACACATAGTCATTTAGGTCAACTATGTGTGTTAGACAATAAGGCTAAAAAAGATGATAAAGATACATGACCATGTCAGTCAATTGTATACTTTTGAATAGAGTATTGAATAGGGGGACAAGAAGACATAATCATGCAAGTCGATTATGTACTACTTTTTGGAAGGTTGAATAGTTTTTATGAGATTGTATTGACTAATATGATAGTGTCTTGAAATAGGGAAATTTTTTGTAATATAATTTGAATAAATAATGAAAGAAAACACATAAATAATTGGATCAGTTGGATTGATCCAATTGGGACACACATCACAAACGTTGCATTAGTACTAGCCAATACAAGTTTTTAAATAAAACACATAATGATCAAAGAGAAATCAATCAATTTAAAATTAAATTCTAACTAACTGGTCCCTTATGTGTTATTATATTATTAAAAATTTTGATTTTAATGTGATAAAAAAATTGGCTAAAATAGGGAACTAAAAAGCAATCTATGGTTGGTTTTAAAATGTTTGAATTAAAAGGGATCTATATTGGCAATGGTACTATCTTGGTATTAGGGCCTATCCCCTCACTTCACAATCATATAGTGATAAGGGTGTCAGGTATTTTTACAATATATAACATTAACCACATATTTATACTTGGCCAGAAAACTAAGTCATCCTCCCCCTTGCTGATGAAATCCAAATAGCTAGGCCTTGGGAAGATAAGTGTTTAATAATAAAATATTGTAAGTAAAGTGATAATTTTAAAACCACCTAATTAGACTAGGTGAGTTACTCTAAGCATGCAAACAATTGAAAAGGAATTGTGAATTAATTACTAGAAAATAGATGTTATTTCCTTGATTGATATAGTGTAGAGTTAATTTAGGTGAAACTATATGAAAATAGTACATAACATATTCAAATAGGTTATATTTATTCAATAGAATCAAGGTCTTTAAGAATAGAGTATAATAGGTCAACTATGTCTCTCAGATAGAAGGTAGACTACAAAACTAAGTCGACTAGGTTAACCTAGTTAGCTGTAGGATTGTAGTTTTGAAGACTACTAACTTATTAAAAATAGAACTGAAGGAAGAACTAAAATGATAGAGAGAGGTGGGAAATTAACCTTGGTGGGATTGAAGATGATTTAGGTTGTAAATTTTTATGTTTTAGTGCTTAGTTTCTACTTTTAAATTTTTCCAACTAGGTTGACTAGTTTGACCAAGTTATACAAAACCCTATGTGATGATAAAGAATTATGAACAGAATAAACCTATTCAAAAGTGTTTATTGACCTATATGTTGGTAGAATAAAATATCAAATAGATTCAACCTATTCAATAGTGTATGATAATATACAATTGAAGAACAATACTATATCAAATTGTTTGATCTAGTAACTTATAATTGATGAAGACCTACACAGATAGAATAGAGTCATTTTGAAGTGACTATGTGTTAAACATGTGCATATAAAGTTATAACTATACTGACTAGTTTGATATAGTATTGAAAATATAGAAAAACATATATAAAGACAAACTGATGGGATGAAAGAAAACCTACAAGGGTTAAATTCACATTGAATTTAATAGAATGTATATAAAGGTAAATACAACTGATCTATAAATCAATCCTAGCTCAAAGAAGATAAATCCTACTTACACTTCCAATTGTTGATACATTAGATATTTGGGGTCATGACCAATATGGATCCACTATACCTATCCAAGGGATTTCTTACCACAATAATATCACTAGAGAGGGTTCCAAATCCTCTAGTCAAACAAAACTATGCAGTAACCCTAAATAGGTCCTATATTTTAATATTCACTAATGTATAAATGATAAAATCAAATTAAAATTCTAATCTAGTGTTCACCAAAGCTTGTGGTACAAAGTGGGGGTAATAAACATAAAAAGTAAACATGCATAAGAGACATATACTCACATTAATGTATGCAAAATCCTAATGCATGCGAGAGAAGTAAAAATTCATATCTATCTACTCTTACAAATGAGAAACAAAGTTATGAATACATACCTTTGAATATAAACCCACTGAGCCTCAATCTCTCCCTTGGCCAAGCTGATTCATAAGAGGTTATTGTGGTATGTAAGAATGTCAAGGATAAATTATCTGTAGGCTACACAACCTATTAATTCATCCAAAAGACTTATACACAAGACAAGATCCATATCTTTAAATAAATTATGAAACCCTAAGTTATGATCCTCAAGTAGAATAATGGATAAGATGATGCACAATATATATTTCTTATTTTTCTCCTCTTCTTTAGAAATGACAAAATGAATGTCTTTAAATAGCTACATTTAACCCTAGTCCTTTGTAAAACTTTAGTAGATAGTGTTATCCCAATTAAATCTATATTTTTATTGAAAAAAATAAATTAGGTATTGGTCTAGGTTGGCTAGGGGCTGATTTAGATGAGTTTTGTCAATTGGAATATAGGGTTGATGGGGATGATAGTGTATCGTAAACTATCAAAAAGGATATTAGGCTAGGGAAGGGCTAATGAAAGCATAAAATGACTAGAGGAGGGTATAAAAGAAGAGGCAAAGCTTACGGGAATGTTTTTAGGAGATGGTTGTGTAGATAAAAAGTGGTAGTAAAGGGACAACAATCCTGTGAAGTATTAATAGTCTACCCACCCCTTTCCTAGTGTACCCCTTAAGGTGTGTACTCAGAGAGATTTAGACTCAATGGTTTCTTGAAAGATATAAATCATCATTAATTGACAAATTTTGAAAATATTGTGTATACACCTGGTTCCCAAATAATGTTGGTTGAAGAGTAAATGGCAAAGTGTTCTAATACTTAGTGAATACGGATTTGGGGTCCTGTACCCTAAAATATTGAATACTTTGCTCTAAATAAATTCTAAAGTAAAATGCCAAAGAATACATTCCTTCAAGGTATGTAAAATACAAAATTTTAAAGACCTAAAATGTGTTAGAGGGATTCCTTGAGCAAGATCCCTGAATAGAATCACTGATCAAAACCACCAAAGACTAAAACATGTCAAAGGAATTTAGTGAACAAAAGTTCCAAACAAAATCATTGAAGACCCTTTTATGCTAATTAGCTCCATCAAAGCATTTTGCCAAATAAGATGAACCAAAATTTGCATGTACATAACTTTTGAAAATAATTAATAGGTTAGTCCCAAAATACAAAAAAGTAAATTCATATGTCTGTTGAATAACAAGGTTAGAGAAATATATAAGGCCTTTTATTTTTATATTAATTTCAAAATAGGGTTATAAGTCAATTCCAAAAGACATTGGGTCCCTATTCTAAAGAAAAGGAATGAGGGTATGTTGGGTATAATATAATCTACTCATACTTTCATCAAATGATGGAAATCTCTATCTCAAAAAGTGAACCATAACATGAGTGATAATAATATTTTAAAACTTTTTTTACCTCCCTTGAATCCCCTCTTCAATACAAAGTTATAACTTTCTCTTCCCAAAGCTAAGAATATTATTTTGATCAAATAAAAAGACAAGAGTTCCTTATGGCTCAATTTGAACCTTCTCACATTCCCAAAAAAGGAATCTTTCCAAACTTCAATTAATGCAATCACCATTAATAATCCTCAATCTAAGACTCCTCAATTCATAGTAAGAGAAACCACCTTAGATAATTAATTTATCTCCCACACTCACTTTATTGATTCAAAAAGGAATAAGTTATTTTATCCATCTAAACCTTTTATCTATACTAATGATTCTCTTCCACCATGGTATGATCCTAAAAAAATTGGTTCCATGCCAACATTGGCCACTCTCAAGAGACATGTCATGCCCTTTAAAAAAATCAATCCCCCTCGTGTTTGGAGATAATTTTGACCATGATGATATGATCAAGGCTTTCAATAATGAATATATTAAAGCCTCTCAAAAGTGAGCCTAAAAAATGCACAAATTATAAGTCTTAAAAGTATTCTCAATCATTGAATACAAATACACAACATTAAAATGAAAATGTTTGTGATATTGATGCCAATTATGACTACTATTAAGCTATTTCCCAATATTTTGATGTGGTAAATGTAAATTACCATCATAATCCTTATCATAAAGACCTTGTTACGAAACCTAAAAATGCCTTATACTAATGAGAAACTTCTTAAAGATAATAAAACTAATCCTAATTCATCTTCTTCTAAACAAATAAATAAACATGAGTTGACTCCATCATTGGAGCCTCAACCTAGTTCATCCATTCTTACTAAATCCATTATTCCTAATCTAACCTATCCTCGTGCTAGTTCTATGTATAAACCATAGTGAATTTTTCTAAATGGCATTAACTCTATGCCTTGAGAATTTTCCTTAATGTAGTTAGTGAGAAGTTCTCCTTATCATCACAAGTTTCCCATGAAACAATTACAACACATTGAAGAACCCCCATCTAGTGAATTTGGACTTTTTTTCAAACCTCCAAAGGCCCTGCACCTATGTAAATTCATAGTATTGAAACCATTTCTCATATTCCTCTTCCATGAAACCCTCCATATATTTTCTTGAAGAAGATATGATTAATGATGAAATTATTTTTCAATCCAATGACCCATCCCTCTTCATTAATATTGGAATAAAAATTAAATTAACAATAAACATCCTAATGGATGAAGGATCCAGTATCAATATTATCTCTCTTTGGATAGTCTAAAAAATTATATACTCCAAAGGTAGCCTCAATCAAACTAGGCTTGTCATGGACTCTATAAAACCAATCAAAATCTTCTTGGTTTTTTTAATCTCCCTCTTACTATTTGACCCAAAATAATATGCACATAAGTTCATGGTTTCAGATCTTCCACTTTATTAAAAAATACTCTTAGGCCATCCATGGACTCACTTCATGAGAGCCATCACATTTTTTGGTAGCCAATGCATAAATTTATCTATAATAGTAAATGTTACAAAAATGAAGTAGATCCCAACCCTAGGGGCATTCAACTTCCTAACCCTAAATATAAGTATTACATCCCTACTATTTATCATATTAATAATCCATCTCTTCTTGATTTCATCAAAATGAATCCTAATTTACATGCCACTCTTTTCAATTGTGATGATGACAAACCCAATGAATTGAAAAAATTCATTACTAGTCAATTACCTCTTTATATATCAAAATGGATTCCTCCTTGTCTCATTCCACTAGAAGTTACCATTCCTTTAATTGATGATGATATTTAAATCCATTTCCCATGTAACACAAATAAATCCTCTTACACATAATATGAATTCATTTACAATGAGTATGGGGTATAAATACTCTTTAAATATCCTTTTTCCATGTCCCCTTGCACTTTCAGCAACATGGGTGTCACCACTAAAGACCCTTCCACTAAAAGTGTTCAATATATCTCATGCATGTAATATTTCTCCCTCTTATGATTATGCCTACATTATGTCCCAAGATCAATAACAAAACTTTGATGTAGTATATTATCAAAATACATCATCTAAAATCCATGTCTTCAAAAATGATGTTCATCTAATATACATATCATTTGATTCTATTGATACTAAATCAAAACCTTAAGGTCAAGTATCTCCTATTAATCCACCCTTGAAGGATACACCTTGGGTTATTTAATAAATTTATACCATTCCTCAATATGAATACATCAACCAATCTAATACTGCTCAGCTAATTTAGCACACATCTAATAGTATCAAACAACATGATACTATTATTTTCATCTCCCAAATTCTAAACTATATCAGCCACCCCAATATAGTTTCCTACTTAGCCTCTAACTAGATTGGCTAGTTATCATCAGCTACTGATATAATCTAGTTTCATCTTTCATCTTCAGTAGACTATATTGGCCATCCTAATCCATTCCAAAAATACTTATTTTTCTACTAATTATGTCAAAAAAAATGATATAGTTCAGCCCAAATCTTTTGTACTGAATTATTGCAACGAATTTAATATCATAAAATCAAGTTATTCACCTTCTACTTCAACTCCTAATATTACCATAGATGCAAAATCTAATGTTGTAAGAAAAATTCATTATGAATTTTATAGAAAAGGTAATCATATTTTGCATCTTGAATTATATGTCAAAACTATGTACCTTTACCTACACTTCTTAGTGATGAATTTATATTATAAATACTCCATGGTAGAGAGCCTCAACTTCCTTGCCAACATCTTAAGCTTGGAAATTTTCAAAAAAGGATCCTTATTTCAATAAAAAAATTCTAGCATAGATCCAAACACACATCTTATCTCTAATCTTCCTCTAAATCCATATCATTTCCAATATGTAAATGCCATACTTGTTGATGAAACTATTGCAATATATTATAGCACAACTCCATCTCCTAAAATAATCATTGTCTTCAATTAGCTTCATCCTAAGAGAAACATAACTATAGAATCTTCTTTGATAAATATCACAAAGACTTTTTTTGGTAATACAAAGACATGCCTGACATTAACCCTATCATATTTGACCATAACATCATCACATATCTTGATGTTAAACCTATCCATCAAAATCAACATAATTTTCCTCCTAAAATTTCCACCTTATGTCATAAATAATTCATCAAATTCTTAGATGCTAAGTTCATCAAACATGTAGATTAATCAGAACGGGTATCTAAAATTATTTGTATTCATAATAAAGTCACTATGGTTATTTTCATCTTTAATAAATTTAATAATCTCAACCTAGCATGTCCTAAAGATAATTTTCTCTTACTATGGTCTTTAGGGTAGATTGACACCATGACCCCCTCTCTTACTATGGTCTTTAGGGTAGATTGACACCATGACCCCCTAACCCATTTTTCAATAAAACATATTATAAGGATGAATATATATGGTTTTATCAATTAGTGAAGATGGACAAATTTTATACCAAATTTGTATATATTATCATAAAGGTGA